>CAMTDV010000030.1:66768050-67388455 GCA_947069175.1 Scalesia atractyloides
GAAAATATCTTCGCAAGAATTATGTCGCATTTTTAACCCATGTCGTCAAAAAGGGAACCATGGAGAAGAAACTCGAAGACATCCCAGTAGTAAAAGATTTCCCGCAAGTTTTTCCTGACGACATTTCAGGACTTCCTCCCGTGAGAGAAGTCGAATTTCGCATTGATCTGATACCTGGTGCTACACCAGTTGCAAAGTCTCCTTATAGGTTAGCCCCCTCTGAAATGCAAGAGCTAGCCAGTCAATTGCAAGAGTTGACTGACAAAGGATTCATACGTCCTAGCTCCTCGCCTTGGGGTGCACCTGTCCTTTTTGTGAAGAAGAAAGATGGATCGTTTCGCATGTGCATCGACTACAGAGAACTCAACAAGTTAACGATCAAGAATCGCTATCCATTACCTCGCATTGATGATCTTCTTGACCAACTTCAAGGCGCCAGCTGTTTTTCAAAATCGACCTTCGTTCTGGTTATCATCAACGCAGAGTACATGAAGAAGACGTCCCAAAGACCGCTTTCCGAACTCGTTATGGTCATTATGAATTCATGGTCATGCCATTTGGTTTAACCAACGCTCCAGCTGTCTTCATGGATCTAATGAACAGAGTCTGCAAACCCTATCTTGATCGTTTTGTTATAGTCTTCATCGACGACATTCTCATTTATTCAAAGTCTAAGTCTGATCATGAACGACATCTTCGACTCATCCTTACACTTCTAGAGAATGAAAAGCTTTATGCCAAATTCTCCAAATGCGAATTCTGGTTAAAAGAGGTACAATTCCTTGGACATGTAGTCAATGACAAGGGAATACATGTCGACCCCTCAAAGATCAAAGCGGTACAAGAATGGCAAGCGCCACGTACACCAACTGAAGTAAGATCATTCCTTGGTTTGGCTGGTTATTATCGCCGTTTCATCTCAAACTTCTCTCGCATTGCTGTACCACTCACGGCTTTAACTCATAAGGGAAACCTTTCATATGGGGACCCAAACAAGAAGAAGCCTTCCAAACCCTTAAACAAAAACTCTGTGATGCACCAATCCTCACTCTGCCTGAAGGTTGTGATGACTTCGTGGTTTATTGCGACGCGTCAGGGCAAGGACTAGGCTGTGTTCTAATGCAAAGAGGAAAGGGTATAGCTTATGCTTCGAGACAACTCAAGACTCATGAGAAGAACTACACCACCCATGACCTAGAACTTGGAGCCGTTGTGTTCGCTCTTAAGATATGGAGACATTATCTCTACGGTACTAAGTGTGAAATATACACTGACCACAAGAGTCTTCAACATATCTTCAACCAAAAGGAGTTAAACACGAGGCAACGAAGATGGGTCGAACTTCTAAATGACTACGACTGTGAAATTCGGTACCACCCTGGCAAAGCAAATGTGGTGGCTGATGCACTCAGTCGAAAGGGTTATGCGAACTCCATTCATCTTCTATGTTCGCAAATCATAACTGACATTAAAGATCAAATTCGAGAAGCCCAACATGTTTCAGTAACGGAAGATGATGTACGAAAGGAGCTGTCCTGTGGAGCTGAACTTAAAATTGAAACTAAATCTGACGGTATTCTGTACTATCTAGATCGCATATGGATTCCTGACCACAACAACCTTCGTGAATTTCTTATGAATGAGGCTCACAAAACACGATACTCTATACACCCAGGAGCCGATAAGATGTATCAAGACCTTCGATACACCTATTGGTGGCCTGGAATGAAAAAGGATATTGCTGTTTTTGTTTCCAAGTGCCTTACATGTTCCAAGGTGAAAGCTGAACACCAAAGACCCTCAGGACTTCTGATCCAACCTGAAATACCTGTATGGAAGTGGGAAAACATAACCATGGACTTCATTACCGGGTTACCTCGCACTTCTGGTGGGTATGACACTATATGGGTAATCATTGATCGTCTTACAAAATCAGCTCACTTTATTCCTATCCGCGAAGATTTCAAGAACGAGAAGCTAGCTCGTATTTACATCAGCGAAATCGTAAGCCGCCATGGTGTACCGTTAAGCATTATTTCAGATTGTGATGGTCGTTTCACTTCACGAACATGGCAAGCAGTACAAGCCGCCTTGGGTACGCGATTAGATCTCAGTACCGCTTATCATCCACAAACTGATGGACAATCTGAACGCACCATTCAAACTCTTGAAGATATGCTTCGAGCATGTGTCATAGACTTCAAGGGAAATTGGGACGCTCATCTACCATTAGTTGAATTTTCGTACAACAACAGCTATCATTCAAGTATCGGCATGGCACCTTTTGAAGCTTTATATGGTCGTAAGTGCCGATCTCCAGTATGTTGGCACGAAATTGGGGAAGCTCAAATCACTGGTCCAGAATTGATTCAAGAAACCACAGACAAGATCCATTAAATTCGAAACAATCTTCTAGCGGCTCAAAGTCGTCAAAAGAGTTATGCAGATAAACGACGGAAGCCTTTGGAGTTTAACATTGGTGATCATGTACTTTTAAAAGTATCACCGTGGAAGGGGTAGTTCGTTTTGGTCAAAAAGGCAAACTAGCACCACGCTACGTAGGACCTTTCAAGATACTCGAAAGAGTAGGACCTGTAGCATACAAGCTTGATTTACCAGAAGAACTCAACAGGATTCATCCCACGTTCCACGTATCAAACTTGAAGAAGTGCCTCGCTGATGAAAACCTCCATATTCCTCTGGAAGATATTCAGATTGATGAATCCATGCATTTTATTGAAAGACCAGTAGAGATCATGGACTTCGGAGAAAAACGTCTACGACGAAGTCGCATTCCAATTGTTAGGGTACGCTGGGAGTCGAAACGGGGACCTGAGTTTACTTGGGAACGTGAAGACTCAATGCGCGAAAAATACCCGCATCTTTTTCCTACTACTACTACTTAAATTTCGGGACGAAATTCCTAAAAGTAGAGGATACTGTAACATTTGTCAAAAACGGGTTTTCCAAACCCTCTCCGTTTGTAATCGAATATCAAGTTATAAATGTTCGTTGCGTATTTATGTCCATTTTAATTTTTAATGATGCATAATTAATAAACAAACTAGAATATAAAAGTTATAATTGATAAAAAGTAAAAATAAATAAAAAGAAAAATAGGCTGCCGGGACTCGAACCCGGGTCAGCCGGTTTAAGCTCAAAGTCTTATCACACACACATACAACCACTCCGCCACTTGATGTTTTCTGTAAATTCTAGGAAGCAATTAAATTTTATTTTCAATCATAAATCAATCCGGTTACGCTAACTGTAACCGAAATCGGTCACCAAACGTCCAAAAACGTTTGATTGTTCGCGGTTTACCGATTATAACTGATACACCGACACCTCCAATCAATTTAGCTTTGAATGGACTTGAATTCAAGAGTGGATCGGTTTTAATAACCGAAAACTTTCATTCTCTGAATTACTTCAATCATTGACCCCTCTCGCGACTCAAACACATTCTGCAAACTTTCAATTTCATTTTCGCACAACTTTCAGTTCGCCGGAAAAGTTATTTGAACTCGCCGGACTTTCGCCGGAAAACCGTGTTTTCCATCAAATCAGTAAGTCTCTCAATTCTTTCATTGTCTATCAGTTGTTAAGCTATTGCTAACTCAAACCCTTCAATCGGAATCAATTTCAGACGTCGATATCGGATAATTCCCTCTCGCCGGAAAACGTCTGAAAATTCTTATCTTCCGCTGTAAAACGTATAGACATTCAAACCTTCTGATAACTCTTGTTTAATACTTCAATTCCGCACTTAGCTAATCAAAACTGTTAATTTATTCGCTCAGTCGAAATCCGTAAAAACAGAGCCGACGCCTTGCCGGAATTCTGAGATAAATCATTTCTCCGGTATGTTTACTTCCAACACCGTCTCTGCCATTTCATTTTAGTCTTATGAATGTTTGTCAATCAAATTAAACAAGAAACAATAGAGTAATCGTAGGTTGTAATTCGGTAACGAAGAAGACGAAGTTAAGTTGATTATAAGTTTATTATAATTTGGATATTATCTCGGGTTAGACACACAGTCCAGCGGTGGACTGTGTGCACACATATATCACACGCCGCGAGTTCGATCCTTGATACACACACACCCTCTGTAATTAAAATGTTCTTTTTCTAAGTGAACCGGATCCTTTTCGCAATTAGATGTTAAGTATAATAAAAATCTGTATATTAACCAAGTTAGACACACAGTCCAGCGGTGGACTGTGTGTAACGTTAAAGCACAGGTCCCGGGTTCGAGACCTGTTGACGGCACCGGTTTGATAATTAAAATCCTTTTTAAAAATAAATGAATTTTGAATAAACTGAATTAGTATATAAATATAATTAAAAACAGGATTATTTCGGGTTAGACACGTAGCTCAGTTGGTAGAGCTGCGTGCACGCGTACGGGAGGTCTCGGGTTCGAGTCCTGCCCGGCGCATACATTTACACAATAAAACCGGTCAAACAGTCAAACAGTCAATGGTCAACGGTCAACGCAAAAGTCAACATATTTTTTATATTTTTATTTATTTAATTTAATTCAAAAATCAATTAAAAATACTTAAAAATAATGTTTTTAAAGATAGGAAATAGCCTTAAACTCACAAAAATATATCTAAAAAATCCTAAAAATATTATTAATAAAATCCACTCATTAACTATACTTTCCGTTATTATTTAGGTTAGTTAATCCTCATGTGTTTAATCCTTCAAACTCGTGCGCATCTCATCATCTCCAACCAAACGCACCCAATGTGAGTGAATCTCTACAAATTCCCCGTTTTAATCATGTTTTTGGGGTGTATCATGTGTCTTACCATTTATTATATTTAAATCATTGTGCATACATTAAATCATGAACAAATGTGTATTCAGCCTGTATCAACTGTTGTGTGGTTATTGTTTAGATTTAATTATTATTTTTCAAGACATGCAATTTCATAGGCCGCCGCTCCCCATTACATTATGAGCGTTGAGCAGTTCCCCATTACATTATGAGCGTGAACCTGGCGTTGCCAACATTCGATCGGCTCCGTTTGATTGAGCCTTGATCGCACAGACATTCATCATAGGCCGTCCGTTCCCCGTTACATTATGAGCGTGAACGTGACGTTGCCATCATATACAGTTTCATTCATGTTATATATTCATGCAAGTTAATATGTTATTGTATGTTATAGTTTTGTGGTTGTTATTGCTATTGTTTGATTATTTACATTTGCTCACATATGATTATTGCACAATTTTTCCTTGATAAAATAACAAGAAAATCAATAATAAATGTTTATATAACAAGGTTCACTCGCCAACTTATGTTGACCCAAAAACCCCCATTTTTACACATGATACAGGTGAACCAGCTGCAGCAAGAAACACATAGGATTGGCTTAGAAGAATAAACTGGTTTAGAGCTTGGATTGTTTAGTTGGTTATTTTTCTTTGTATTTGTATGGACATGTTTGGATTATTGAGAATGTAGTTTTGACTTTAATAAATATGAAACATATTAGTAAATATCATGAGCTTTGGTGATAACCCAATTATGCCCCGACTCCTATTCCGCTGCGGGTCGGGGTGTGACAGATTGGTATCAGAGCCATAACTATAGGGATATAGGATAGGTTATTAGACCCTTAGAGCCTATACTATAGTTGATTAGAAATTTTTAAGATTTTTGTGTGTTACATGCAAAATTCATGATGTTTATATGTTTTATGTTTAATGTCACATTCAATATTATGCAAGCATGTTCATAAGTACATATTAGTATATAATGCCTATCATGAATCATATTCTCATAACATATCATATCAATGAAAGCACACATCACATCATTTTCATGATTGTTTTTACAATGATTTTTGTATTTTCAAATCACATCAAAGTGAGTTCTCATGACGGGCATGTAGTAACTGGAAGGGTACAAGTACCTGTAGTCGGAACGTCCTGTCTAGGCTGGCATTTGACCCAATTGTTGGGTTTTCTTCGCTTATTTTGCGTTAAGAGTTCATTTGGCGATTCGGTTCGTATTAAATAGTTATATTAAGCGTTAATATTGATATAATAGTGCGATTTAGCGATTTGAGCGTGCGAGAGCGATGCGATAGCGAGCGTAATCATAACCACAAACATACACAACACATAAATAACATAAAACCACATAATTAACTGTGAGTTGCGATGCGATTTAATAAGCGATTAGATACGATATAACATCCATAGTTGTAATTATTTAACATAAACTCCTTCTTATAAACGAATCTCTGAATACAAATAGAGATACAACAAGAATAATATTACAAATGAAGTAACGACGAAATTTAGAGTTGTTACATCTGCAGTCTGCAAGAAGAAGAGTGTTTGTTTACTACACCTCTTCTCTTCCCTCACACAACACACAATACACACAGACCACTCCTCCTCCTCTCTCTCTGCCTTCATCTACCACCACCACAACCACCGCCACCACCTCATCTACTACCGTCCACCTGCCACCACCACAACCAATAACCACCGTCAAGCACCACCGCCCCCTGTCTCCTGCCGCGAAGCCAAGCACCACCGCAAACCCACCACCACCGTACCACCTCCGCCATAGCACCACCGCCATCACACCACCGCCATCAAAACCCACCACCGCCGTCGTCTCCTGTTGTTCCCTCTCTCTCTCTCTCTACGGTGTTTCCCTCTCGCTCTCCACCGATGATGATGGTGGTGGACTGTGTAGCTCCGATGATGATGGTGGTGGTGATGTATCAGGTGGCGGTGGTGGTGGTGGTTCTATTTTCTGGGTTTTGTTCTATTGGCGGTGACAGTGGTAGTGGTGGTGGTGGTGGTGAGGATTGACGGTGACGGTGGTGGTGAGGATTGACGGTGACCGTGATGTGGTGGATCTGGGTGGTGGAGGTTGAAGAGGAGAGGAGAGAAGAGGTTTGAAGACATGGATATAAGTCTGCTTGGGGAAGAGGTGAGGCAGAGGTAAAAGGTCTGCAGATCTTCAAGAAACCAAATAAGCTGCAGGACCCTTATGTCTGCGCGCGTCTGCACGACGCAGACATAAGTGCTCAGAAGAGCTTTTGCCCAAAAAACAAACATCCCCTAAGTGTTGGAAATGACTTTGTCATGATGCAAGCCTCGCGCGCGACTTTGGGTAAACCGTCGTAGTCGGCGCGAGGTCAGGGAAACCAACTCTCTTGTAGGAAGACAAGTCACGAGTTGGTCTATTTTGAGTATGGTTTCGCGCGCGACCTGAGGTTCACTTGTGTAGTCGGCGTAAGATTTGAGACTATACCCTTCGCCTCTTTATTTTGGTAAATGATACAATATATTCAATTACTCTTCTGATACCAAAGCTCCATTATGTTGTTATTACAAGTCACTAGATTATCAATATCATAATATTTTGCATACGTACTTAACTTAACATCAGACAATGATGGTTTACCATCAACTAAATGTATAACGTGATGTTACTACGTATCTTAAAAATGTAGTATTAATTGTATGTTGCTCAGACACACGGGCGAAGCTTTTAAGGGGCGGGAGGGGGTTGCCGACTTGGACGTGATGGGATACATCATTGTCCAACTCCACATCCCTTTGTACAAATGATCCTATATACTTGTATTTAGTGACCTTTGGGCCACTGAAATCACAATAAAGGTACTCAATCTTAGGACGACTAATCCTTAAACCTTTACGCCACTCCTCTAACCTCTCATTCAGATTTTTTTATTCTCCCCAACTAACACAATATTATCCGCAAATAATTAGCACCATGGAACTGCCTCCTGAATCAACTTTGCAACTCATCAAGGACAACGACAAAAAGAAACAAACTCAGTGCAGACCCTTGATGGAGTCCTACCCACAGGGAAGAAATTGGTATCGCCTATAGGCGCACAAACGCTAGATTGAGTCCTAACATAGATATCCCTAACTATGACAATATACTTTCCCGGTACCTCTCTACTCTCCAAACATCCTATACTGTCAAATGCCGTAATAAATAAGGGGTAGAAAAACATTTAAACCGTAATAAATATGACATCAAATACAAACATGAAATTGTACATATTATCTGCGATTTATCATGTATATATTTAGAAAGAAAATTTGAATATGATAGCCGATTATGACATGTATCGATGAAAATAACAACTTAAAGTTAAGTTAGTACTTAGTAGTATTTATAAAATTAAGACAAAATTACGCAAATTGTCCTTATTTATACATAAAATTGCATCCTATATCATTTGTTTTTAATAAGTACACTCTATGTCATTTATGACTAAATTTTGCACACTCCAAGTCCTTTACACTACCACCATCCATTTCATACGTTAAGTAGGTGTATGTGCCCCTCATGTGAGAGGCAAAACATTCATTTTACACGTACTTTTCTCTTCCCAGACTTTTATTAAACACATCGATCAAACATTGTGCATATCCTACACCTCAAAACAATTTTAGTACTATTATGTGTAAGGCAATTGCTTTTCTGTCTGTTTTAATTTGTCAAAATTAACATTACAGAGGGTAAATGTGATTAGACTTGAACCAACTATGGCTGCAAATGTCCATACATTAGAGTTGAACCAACTCTGCATACAATAAATATGGTTAACCATTACAACCATAAGTAACCAAATGTGCATACATTAGACTTGAACTAACTATAAATTTGGCTGTTGATATGTGCATGTATTAATCACACCTGGGTTTGACCGCAAATTTGGCACTTTGACTCTAGAATTGCAGCATTTAGATACCCAATTACACAAAAAAAACATCAGATACAAATGGGACTTTGAAAAAAAAACATCAGGTGCACAAGGGACTTGAATAAAAACATCAGATGCACATATCTTGAAGTATTATCGTCAATCTCATAAAGATCTTGTCATTCGAGATGTTCACGTATGCAGAATCGTTCAACACCCTTATCAAGAGGATTATCCATGGTAATTAGGCTGAATTTAGAGTTTATTGTAATAGAATGTTATAAGCAGATGAAACCTATCAGAATGACTCTATATTTGAACATGGTATGTGTAAAATGGTTGTTTTCCCTCACATGAGGGGCACATGCACCTACTTAACGAATGAAATGGATGATGGTTAGTGTAAAGGACTTGGAGTGTGTAAAATTTAGTCATAAAGAACATGGAGTGTACTTATTGAAGACAAAGGACATAAGATATCATTTCACATATAAATAAAGGACAATCTATGTAATTTAGTCTAAAATAAATTTTATTATTCTCCACGCTAAAAATATATCTAATTTGTCATTAAATTAAAATAAAATAAAAGCAGGAGAAAACGTGTGTTTTCTTTATGTAAAGGCTGAAAGCGACAAATAACTCGCTCTTGTTTTAGTTGGTGGCGCGCGTGCGGGAAAAGCAAATAAGATTTTTTTTTATTTTCATTTTTACAAAATAATCTTTTCGTTTTTTGGTTGGTTGTTCTTCTTCTCTTTCTTCTTGCTCGTGTGTGGAGGAGAGAAACAGAACGCACCAGAAACAAACAACTCTCTCTCTCTCCTCTTTCTCTCTCTAAAACACACACACGCACGCATTTGATCGGAGACTGTGAGTCTGAGTGAGTGGATTTCTAAATTATCAAAAACCTAAGGTGAATTATGCATATCGTATTGCCGGAGATTCAGTTCCGGTGGTGATGGACGACGTCGTTTTTGTTCCGCTAGTGGAGATATGGAGTTTGATAGTGGAATTCCGATGTCACGATCTCTGGTGACCGCCGAACTGTCTCCGCCGTTAGATGAAGGTCGTGTTCTATCTCTCTCTCTATATATATTATATATATGTGTGTTTGTGTGTTTTAGTGATTAGATGTGGAGAATGTTTGTTTTGTGGAGCTGATTTTGACTTTGTTGCTGAAATTTGGTTTAATTTTGACTTTGTTTCACAAATTAACTGTTTTAGACTGTTTTATTGGTTCTGTAGTGTTTGTTAATTCTGTTGTTGTGATTGGTTGTTATGGCATAAGTAGAGTTATTGTTCATTACTGGGATATGTATAAAAGTATGTTGTCAAGTTGAAGATTTAAATGCTATGTGACATGTCTTAATTATCTTATTTTGTTCATGAGTTTGAAGCAATTAGTACCTGGCAGTGATTGGACATTGTTCATTTTTATCCTGATTAAAAAGTTATATATGTTTACTGATTTGAAGAGTTTCATTTTTACTACTGTCACAAAGCTCATGAACATTACTGAAATGTTAACTGCTTCTAGTTGATTATACAATGAGAAATTTACAAAAAAAGCATATGCCTCTTTTCGGTATTGAGTAATAGTTTTTGGTATTTTTGTTGCTATGTGGAAGGGTACATTAGTGGTAACTGGTAAGTAGACGATCCCAAAGGTTTATGTACATTGTTGTAACGTTTGGCCCGCCGTACCAACCAACACAATCCACTTTGCCTACTAGGAGTCCATGGATTTGTTTGATACGTTCCACCCAACGTAGCCCATGCATCAATCATCCACGATTACTTTTCTACATGTACGTTTCCATTCAGTTTGCATTATTTTAGTTTAGTTCAGTTGTTCCATGTAATAGGTTACTGGGCCAGTGCTCAGTTATTTCTGTATGCATTTACTTCTTGTAGGCTATAAATAGCCATAAGCATTTGATTAATGGCATGCATATTTGATTCAAAACAGAGCCTCTCGAACTCATCTTCTTTTCTTTCTTAATTCTTGCCATTCCATCTTTGATACACATCATTGTTTTTGGTTATTGCTCATACTCAAACATGCTTAAGTGTCGGGCTTCTCTCATTTCACAACCAATGCGCCCAAAATGCGTTGGTGGTACTTGAGGTGGGACATTTCTTGTGAACCCCAATGTCTCTCGTAGTCTCGTGTCCACTGGCCGATGTGGGATTTGTCCAAGTTGTTACAGTTGTGGTATTCCTATGCTCAATTCATTTATAGAAAGAACAGACTATAAGAGAAAAGTAGGTAAAAATCGAGGGAAACTGGAAAGCAAGCAAACTCTAGATTATTAACTGTTATTAGTTGTAACTGTAATCCAAACCCGCATGCTGCTGCTATATGAATGTTCATAAATGCTGATAACTTCTTCAGGTAGTTAACAATATAACATGCCCTTTTCAAAAGGAAAAATATGAGCAACAATCTATGCCATAACAGCAATATTTAGAGATAACAAAAATGTTGCTGCACAACTGAGATTTTATTTATAAAAAAATAAACAATTTCATTTTGGGTGCTTGTTTAGTTGGTCAAAGTCGGTCAACAAACCCAGCTAACAGCTGTGATAGTATTTCAGATGCATTGTGGCAACTGAACTTGAGATCAAGTGAAGCAATGGAGTCAGGATCGTACCCTGTGCGTGAAGGAGAGCCAGATTGCTCATACTACATCAGAACAGGCCTTTGTAGATTTGGGGCAACATGTCGCTTCAATCATCCTCCAAACCGGAGTCTGGTAAAAATTGGTTCTGCGATTCTAATAAGTATCTTTGATCATTAACGAGTTAAGAACGTTAAAACTGTTTATATTTCTGTTAGTACTGCCAAAACGGTATCTTTTTTTATAATGTAAATGACATGCTTCACGGTTTTGTTCATTTATAGTATGTTTAGCAATCATTATACTAAAAATATGGAATCCTTTCACGCAGGACGGAATTGCTGTCCGTTGCGTTTGACGCAAGGCGGAAGTGAAAAGAAAGCTAGATACGTTTTAGCAAACTTATAGATAAAGCCCAAATCGGATATATTTTACTGTGACATCAATAAGTTGTTCTTAAACATTACAGTTAAGCCTATTTTTATAGGCTATTTTAGCAAGCTACACATTAAATTCGATCAAAGTAACTGACATATTGACTAGAAGCTTAAATGAAATCAATTTTGGTCAAAACAAATCTTACTCTAAACCTCATAAAAACCAGCAATCTAAAATAAAGCTAATTATTAAAAAGTTTATACATGCTTTCTAGGAGTTATTGAAGCAAAGAGTTCCATTTGCTGTGTTCTTTAGATTCTCCACTTGCATATATACATTACACCTTTATAATCTATTTCTAAAAACTAAGTTTTTATGACAATTAAATTCGATAATAGTTGTTCGTGTTATCATTGGTTTTAGGCTATTGCAACTGCAAAAATGAGAGGAGAATATCCAGAGAGACCAGGACAACCTGAATGCCAGGTATGTGTATATTATTCACCGGAGTAAAATGCCAGTTTCGACCCTGAGGTTTGGCCAGTTTTGCGACTTTCGTCCAAAGGTTTGTTTTTTTGCACTTGAATCCAAAAGGTTTGAAATCTTGCCATTTTCATCCGGCTCATCGCCGTCAAGTCAGGGGTATTTCCATCTTTTTTGTTAACTTAAAGGGCAATTTGGTCTTTTTCACTTTAAGTCAAAAGACCGAATACCCCTGAAAAAGACTGAATTGCCCTTTAAGTTAACAAAAAAAAACGGAAATATGGATGGAGTTAACAAGCCGGATGAAAATGGCAAGATTTCAAACCTTTCGGATCCAGATGCGAAAAAATAAACCTTTGGGCGGAAGTCGCAAAACTGGCCTAACATCAGGGGCGAAATGGCATTTTACTCTATTCACCGGCTTCGGGTTGTTTAGGACTTTGTATTTCTACATGTCACTCATGTACTATTTTTTTATGGGGTTCACTCTAGTACTACTTAAAGACGGGTACCTGCAAATTCAGAGCAACGTGCAAATTTCATCATCCTCGAGACATAGCTGGGCGAGTTTCACTGAATGTTTTGGGATATCCACTTCGCCCGGTTTGCATTTGCAGCTCTTATTATTATATCATCTTTCTATGGTTTTTTGAAATGATTGCGTAATGATATCATGCAGAATGAGCCCGAATGTCCTTATTATCTAAGAACAGGACAATGCAAATTTGGAAACACTTGTAAATTCCATCACCCTCAACCATCTAACATGATGATCGCGTATAGTGGTTCTTCGATTTATCCCACGGTACAGTCACCAACAAGTCCAGATCAGCATTCATACCCAGGTGGAATTACGAATTGGTCCATGTCTAGAGCTTCCTTTGTTCCTAGTCCTCGCTGGCAAGCCCCATCAAATTATGCACAAATGATTCTACCTCAGGGTGTGATTTCAGTTCCTGGATGGAATGCCTACAGAGTAAGCTCAGGTTTTAAAAACTCGGGGTGTAAATGAGCCAAACTTGAGCTCGGCTTGTTTCATAGCTTGAGGATGGCTCGTTTCGAACTCTATATCCAAAGCTCGAGTTTGGCTCATGTAATAATATATATATGTAATATAAATTAATTTTAATTATATTAAATAAAAGATATTGTATTTACACAATTAATAGGCTCGTGTAGCCTCATTTACGCCTGCGAGCCTAGTCAAACTCGATATGCAGTTGAGGCTTGGGCTCGTTTGTTAAACGGGCATTAATTTAGGCTCGAGCTCATCTAAGTTTAGCTCGTTCGAGTAGTATAATCCAAAGCTTGATTTCAGCTCACTAATGATTTTCAAGCTCAAGCTTGGCTTGTTTACTTCTCATTTATTTTTTTTGGTCAATTTATATCCATACGCACATATATAAATACACGTATAATTCTATATAAATAACATAATATATACATTATTTACTTATTTATTTTTCATAATTATACTTATAGTAATAGGGAAAGGGTAAAATGAGAACCACCTTGAGATGGGGGAACCGTGAGAACTAGACCTTACAAAAGGTTTCTTTCAAAAAAGAAAAGATTCTCAAAAAATTAGAAAAAAGTCACCTGTCCCAGCCCAATAAAAACGTTGCATGCGAAAATTTACATCCATGTAATTTTTTTTTACTGACATCGTTCTGTAAAAAAATTTACAACGGTGTAAATGAAGAATAACTGCCAGGTCAATATATATATATTTTACAATTGTGTTTGTAACATTTCCATCTACGTTTGTGCAAAAAACGGTGGCCAAACTCGCGCGGGAAGTAGGAGTTCTCATAGTTCTCACAACTCATAGTGGTTTTTAATTGAACTAGATCCTATAATAATATCTATTATGTTAAATAAAACATATTATAGTTATATAAGCTATAGGCTCATTTAGGCCACAGGCCTAGTCAATCTCGATTCATGCAATCTGGGCTCTGGCTCGTTTGTTAAACGAGCTTTAATTTAGGCTCGAGTTCAGACTCGGGTTTGTTTAATCTCAGCTGGATTCGAGCTTTTAGCAAGCCGATCTCGTACTCACAAGTGGCTTGACTCATTTTACCACTAGTTATAATATGCTTATTTTCAGTTTCTTGATATTATGTTATCGATTAGTGTTTGGGCGTGTGTTTGCTGTTTTGGAAAGTGATTATGTGATCTTGAATCATCATATAATCAAACAATCATTTGTAATATAACATGTTTGTGGCAACGTTGCAAACGTCTCATAAAAACATGACTAATGACGAAAACATCCTTAGAATTTGGAAAAGACAAAAGTTCCCTTATGTAGTTAATTTTACAATGTCTAGATCTCTTGGTAACTTCTTTTCAGGGTTCGATTTCGTCTTTGGAGAGCCAACAGCAAGCAGCTGGAAACAATCAAATATATGGAACTTCACATCTGAATGAATCAGCTAATGGACCATTAAGTGGAACATATTCCTCATATTATGCATTACCAACGGAAAAATGTATTCCCCGAAAGACCCGGTCAGCCTGAATGTCAATTTTACATGAAAACGGTGACTGTAAATTTGGTGCAGTTTGCCGATTTCATCACCCTAGAGAAAGGGTGATTCCCGCACCTGATTGTGCTTTGAGTCCAGTCGGCCTTCCTTTACGCCCGGTTAGTTATCTATACTATATTATAATGCATTTGGGAAGAATTTCAGTAATTGCAACATTTTATGCTTATGGTAACAACTTAATGAAGTTAGTAAGGGGGCAAAACGGTCTTTCTACATGCATATTAAATTGATATATTATTAGGGCTGCAAACGAACCAAACGTTCAATGAATAGTTCGTGAACCGTTCGTCAGGAAGTTTGATTGTGTTCGTTCGTTTAATAAATGAACAAACACGAACAAGAAATTTTATTCGTTTAGTTAAATGAACGAACATGAACAGAGGCCGCGTTCGTTCATTTATGTTCGTGAACGTGAACTTTCGGTAACCTGTTCAATAGTTCATTGGTGTTTTCAATTTTTATGTTTTATTTAAATACTTCAAAATTCCAATAAATAAAATAGTTAATAATTATCAGTATAGTATATATATTATGCTCATGAACCGCGTGTTTGTGTTCGTTGGTTTTCATTTGTGTTCATGAACACTAGTTTGTGTTCATTAACGTTCGTATTTGTTGTCTAAAATTAACAAACGAACACAAACAAACATGAACATGTTCATTTCCTAAATGAACGAACACAGACATAGAATCTAGTTCGGTAAGTGTTCACTAACAGTTCGTGAACGAATATGTATATCCTTAACAAACGAACATCAACGTCTTGTTCGTGTTCCTCCAGTTCGTTTGCATCCCTATATGTTATTATAATAATAAAGATGATATTAGTTATAGTTATATATTTATATCCATTTTTCCTATTTCATCATATAGTTAGTTATATATTTATATCCATTTTTCCTAACTGATCAATATGTGAAATCTTTCATCCAAGTTAGAGGTGTTAATTCAATACGTTACTTTAAAGGGTCGATTAGGTTTTGATCTCAAGGTATAGGAGTTTAAACTTCTCCCAAAGTGTATTTTTTAAAGCATACAACCTCTTAAATCGATTTATTTAGCTACTTAGATTACCATTGTGATGATAATATTGTTCTCGTAATCTTATATAATGTATTAGTTATTTATTACCCTAACTAAAAACGGAAATATTCTTTCCTAATAGAATGATTAACATATTTATTTCCAATTTCTCAACAGGGAGAGCCTTTGTGTATATTCTATTCTCGTTATGGGATATGTAAATTCGGATCAAGTTGCAAGTTTGACCACCCAATGGGAGTCTTCACGTACAGTTTCTCCCCAACTTCACCTCATGCACATTTGTTAGCATCATCATCGAGTAGTGGCCCATTAAACATGACGTCAGCAGGGCCCGTTAATGGACCAATTACCCTATCAGAAATAAGACAAATGCCCTCCAGTGATAACAATAACAGTAGCGTTGACCCAGATGAATAATTATTCCCTGAAATCATTATGTGGTATTTAAACAGATTATTGTAAACTTCATTTATGTTGTTGATGCACAGAATAAAGTCAACCTATTCTTCTGGAATTTAATTCCATCTAAAGGCTCAAATTATCAAAATCTGCATTTTGTAAATTTTTTATTTCGGTCAACGTTTGGTCAAACA
Organism: Scalesia atractyloides; assembly: GCA_947069175.1. Lineage (NCBI taxonomy): Eukaryota > Viridiplantae > Streptophyta > Magnoliopsida > Asterales > Asteraceae > Scalesia > Scalesia atractyloides. The sequence continues at coordinate 66,784,453 of CAMTDV010000030.1, forward strand.
CCATGTGGAGATTTTTCTGCAGGATTTGTGAAAGGCAGCGGAACATCTATAAGCACGGCGATTCTATATCAAGAAATTTTTCTTGGTGATTATTGTACAGGTATTATAATTTATAAATATATTAGGTTATGGCTTATAATTTGTATTTTAATAAATTTTGTTTTTGCAGATACTACTGGTGTCATTATATTAGAAATACTATGGCATGTCAATTCAAGATAGTTCTTCAAGTATCTTGCAAACAAATGAGGTATGATGATAGAAATTTTTGCATGTAAAGTAAAGGGGTCGGATGGGCGGTTGGAGGGTTGGGTAACGGGTCAAACGGGATTATTATGAAATGGGCCGCTTTTAGTATTGATTGAAATGGGTCACTTTTAACCGAATTAACCAACGAAACCAAACTGTACCAAAACTGATGGGTCGGTTTAATGATTTTCTAAAAAACGACAATAGTGGGTTGTTATGGTTAACAAGGTTTCCATACCCACCAAAACTGACCCGAATATATGTATTTTTAATAGGAATATTGGATTTTAATAATCCCAACTAATTGTCGTTGGCCGCCAACAGTCCTAACTTAAAAAATAACCACTGACAGTCCCAACTATTAACATATTGGCCTCCAATGGACCCTGACTAACAGAACCCTAACGCCGTTAATATCCGGCCGCCGGAAACTTTGGCCGGAAAACTCATTTTTGTCGGAAAACTCAACATTTTCGTCCCAAACCTTTTGTAACCTTATTACGGACCTTTAGGAACCTTTTTCTAGTAAAAGCCTCAGTTATTAAAGTCGTCGAAAAAAAATATTTCCAGGAAAACTTCTTTTTGGCTGGAAAATTAACTTTTTGGCCGGAAAACTTAACATCCTCGCCCCAAACCTCTTTGTAACCTTAGATCGGACCTTTAGAAACCTTTTACTGGCCAAAAATGGTTTTCAGGCGACCGGAGACTAACGGCGTTAGGGTTCTGTTAGTCAGGGTCCGTTGGTGGCCAATATGTCAATAGTTGGGACTGCCAGTGGTTATTTTTGACGTTGGGACTGTTGGCGGCCAACGACGAATAGTTGAGATTATTAAAATCCAATATTTCTTTTTAATATTGTAGATTATATGTATCTTTTTTTAATGCTATGTAATATACTGATATATACAAATATGTAATAAGAGTTTATTCCATGGTAAAAAGATTTTAAGCCCAAATAATGCCTAATCGTAATTTTTTGAGGTATTTTTACCTAGGCTCAAATTCACGGTTAATCGTTGCATTACCGACTCGCTATAACCTTCAAACCCGATTAAACGAAACCGTCATAATTGATTGGGTATTGTTTTGGTTTTGGGCTAAATTGACCCATGTACACCCTCTTTTAACAGGTAATGTGAATTTTGTTTTGTATGAATTTTGTTTAAAACTTCCATACCCGATTACTCATTACCTGATGGGGTTGTGGGTTTCCCGTGGGTATCGGGATCTCTGTTTGTACACTTATGTTCTTAAAATTACCCGTTGGCATTTCAAGCATCTGAAACCCGATATCAAACTCACCCCAAATACCGACTTGAAATATCGAGTACCCTAATACTGTTGGAGCAATTGGATCAAAAACAACAAACGGACAACCGGATATGTGAGAAACGCACTCACAACTCTTTTCTTTTATTAAAATCAAACCACCACATAATAACAAAGCATTAAACCCCTATTTATACTAGACACAACTTGATCACCAAGTTATCAAAACCTATCCTAACTATACTATGGCACCTAACTAAATAATAACTCAAATAAACATAATCCCTAAAATTAAGTAACTAGATAAACATTAATTAAAATCACTAACTAATCAAGATTAATCTAACAAATACAATTCTAACAATTGCATACTTTTAATAATCTCACGTTTATAATAAATTCAGATTAGTGTAATTTTTTTATGTGTAATACTTAGAACAAAGTCGTGTAATTATGAGCATTGGTAACTTGAAAACCGTTTTTGAGTAAAATGTTGCATGGTGCGTCTTTTTTTTTTTCTATCAACTTCAAAATACGATTTGATATATTTGATCTTAGAAGTTTTAAATAAAATTTACATTACGTGTTACAAAAAGTGTATCGGACCTACACTTTTAATACGATTCAAAAGTTTTATGTTGAAAAAAATTAATTGTAACAGATTTCTTAATCTAGATTTATAAAATATGATTTATCAAACTTATGTTTGTGTGTTTTGGGTTATGAATATGTTGTGGTTCCAAGGGTTAACGGCCAAAGAAAATAGGGAGAAGTCTAGATAGAAATTTAGAGGGATAACTTGAATGACTTTTCTGTTTTTTTTTTCTTTTCAATTAATAAAAAAAAGAGCCTAAATAGGCTTACAAAATGCAGGGAAGAAAATGCATGAATAGGTGGTGGCTCTGGAACGAAAAATTTGTGAGGGCTAGATTTTCAAATTTCAAATCAGTGGGGACTGGTCTAATAAAAATTCAATATTTTACACTAAAAAACAATCAGTAAAATTAATAGTACAAGCGAAAAATCAGTGGGGGTTAGACCACCCTCTAGCACTAACTAAACTCCTACATGAATGAATGGAACATGGGTAATCCACTACATCCAATACCATCCACTAAATACCTAGCAAGGAGTTAAAGAAATAACAATGAATGCATGGAATAAAATAACCAACTAACAAGCGTAAGATCATAGGTAAGACCGGGAACGTGGTCAGATATCATTCCACCCCATCTGAATTCACCTTGTCCCCAAGGTAACAGCCGGTACTCTCGAACAAAATGCCCCATGGTGGACGCCACGTGGCTACCCCATGAGCAGCAGATCGAGCCCTCAACAAAGTGCCACAGTGGCCGCAACTCGTATATAGGGCTCACCTTTGGTTCAGTTCCAATATCATCTACATCTAGTTATACATTATATAGATGTGGGACGATTGGTAATAAACTTTATAAAAAAAATAGATAATAACTTAATACAAAAAAATGTATAATTTTTTGAAAAAGAAGTTATTCAAATTCATATAAAAAGTTATACATCAAAAGTTATGATACCATGTTATGTATGGTGGAAATCCCAATTAGGGTCTTCTATATATAAGATGTACAGTACAGGGAAATATAAATATTTACAACAGAGACCCTATACTAACTAACACAACCTGCTTAATATAACAAAAGGCTTATTAATATTATTATCTAACAGTGTGTAAAAACAGCCAATGGCATCCAACTTCCAGCCAGAACGACCACAAAATCCGGCAAACGAACCAACATCCCATGATTTTGAGAAAGTCTTATGTTCCCTCCAACCAAAAGGCCCATACTTGCTTTTGTTAGTCACAAAGCACAACGATGTGACTAGTTTATGACCATAATGTGTTCCAACTGTTACAGATATCCCAGTTATATCTTCGCCGTCTTCAAAGTTAATCTGTGAAATCCAACAGTCGTCATCATGTTGTTGAAACAATTAATGAGAATAGATAAATAGAATGAAATAAGAATCTTTCAGGATAGTGAAGTGTGGTTATTGGAATTATTGGAGAAGACCCGCGTAAGTGAAAATTTTTGGAGTTCCCTATGGATCACGACAACATAGAAGTTGATTCGCCGAACTTTAATACATATTGCAAGGAAACTATGCGATCGGCTACCCATTTTGTTACTCTCTCTCATTAAAAATTAAAATCAACAAAAGATTTCGTACAATTGTATTAAGGCATTTTCACACTGTGTTGATCACATATAGAAGCGTGTTTCACTCAATACAAGTTTCCAGTAGGAAAATGGAAAAACGACATTTATCCACCGTGTTTTAATTGTGATGAAAAAAACATTTATGCCATCCACCTCTCTTTCTCTCTACAATATCTACATTTTTAACATGGAAATGTTTTATAAATGATTATGTGTTCTCAACATCCTTTATTTAAATTTGGTTCTTAGTATATAATTATGTATTCAAAACTAATAAACAGTTGTTTTTTCACTATTTTTTTCCTTATAAGGTTGGTGGGTGTGATATACCCCCCCCCCCCCTCCCAATCAGCTTTAATGGCATCCCATAGCACCCCTTCCCCATTTAGTAATGAGCGCCAATGGCATGTGGAAGTGGGGCCCAATGTTTTCAACCAATTAGATTTTTCCTCTTTAATCTATTTTTTTTTTTTTGTATTTTGTTTAATAGGGGGCTTTAAACCAAACCGTGCAAGTTAACGATAAAACCGTTCACTTATGTGGTGTATACGTGGCTCTGATGTGGCACTTTAAAGCCCCTAGGGGCTTTAAACAACACCCACCAGCCTAAAAGAGTTGTTTACCTCAGAAATTCTACCCCCATTAACGTCGTGGTTCCCACCATATCTTCTTGAATCATGCAATGTACCATCGAGATCTTTCTTCGTAAAAGAGATTGAATGAATCCAGGTCCCATAGCTTGATTCGTTGACCCGCATCGATAAATCTCTATCAATAGTTGATGAAAATATAATGTATAACACATATTTAATTAAAGGAAATGATGATACTCACGATTTGATGTTCGATGGCGGCTTCTAGTTCTTTCACGACTCTTCTCATCTTTGGACGATTTCTTCGATCCTTATTCACGCAATTATAAGCAATTATAGAGAATGTTTCCAAGGAATGTGGCTTTATATGTCCTCATAGGTTGGAAAATAAGATTTCTTTCTTTGTAATGGCGTCTAATCACTAAATGAGGTAGAAATGTACCCTCATTACCATATCTTGCGATCATAGCAAGCCTCCCACATAAGACTTCACATAATACTACGCCGAACGCATACACGTCAGATTCTTCTGTAAGTATACATGTCTCCATGTATTGTGGATCCACATATCCCATAGTGCCAGCAGCAGAGAACTCCTCATTCCTAGGTCCTATTTTACACGATTCAAAATCTGAAAATTTTGCTTTCCAGTTCTCGCCCAGCAAAATGTTGGAGCTTTTAATGTTGCGGTGTACCATCCTATGGTCCGCACCCACATCATCATGAAGATACTTAAGTCCCTGAGCCACGTCAAGACATATTTGAAGACGTTTCTCCCATGTTAGGTTCACGTCAGCCAGATGCATGTCAAGGCTTCCGTTAACCTCGTGCTTGTAAACAACAACTTTCTCGTCATCTTCATCACAAAAACCAAGGAGAGAAACAATGTTGTCGTGTTTGTAACTAGCTAGCGTTATGATCTCCTTTGAGAACTCATTTTGTTCGTTCCCGTGCTTTTTATGCAACCGCTTTATAGCAACGACCTCGTTGCTAGGGTGCGGAAGCTTGCCTTTGTAAACCTTCCCGAATCCGCCTCCCCGAGGAAATATTTGTGGGAAAAGTAGTTAGATGCCAGTTTGATGGTTTGAAGTGGCATTTGTAGGTAAGCTAGTTCCTGAGTTGTAGACATGACGAGTGTGCTCTTTTTTTTTCCGAAGTTTATAAAACATAATAAGAAAAATATTATGGTATCAGAAATGGAATATTGATCTTCTATAAGTTTAAAAAGAATAAAAAAAAGAATATTCTTTTCCACAAGTAGGACAACTCAAAGAATGAGAGTTGTGATCCACTCTTCATATTATATACATGGATTATTAGGGGTATTTAAGATTAGATTATTCGGTTTTTGAATATCCAAAATTTTCAGATAGTGAATATTAATATCCAAATCTGTGTCTGAAATTTCGGATATGAATTCGAATATCCGAATTTATAGAAAAAATGAAAAAAATCCATTTCGTACATAGATTAAAACTAAATATGTATTCCATTTTCTAAATTTCCAACATTGACAAAAAAAACATTCATGAATTCACATCCGAATCCGATTATTCACTATTATTTATTATATTTCAAACTAAACATAGTGCTTATATAGTATATATTTACTAATTATTTTAGTATTTGGATGTCGATAATTCAATTATCCAAATTTTTTGAAATCCATATCCGAATCTATACATTTGGATTATCCGGATTTTTGGATATTTGACATTGATATTTCACTAAGGTCCTGATTTTTTTGAACACCCCTACGAGTTGTGCAGCTAAGATTAGTTGGTTGTCACTTGGCAAAATATCAATGTTTGCCTAAAAATTAAAAAAAAGGAATAAGAAAATAAAATGGATGGCATGGTCCTTGGAACAACCTAAGGTGATGAGTCTCATGACTAAAGAAACACCCGTTTTGCTCAACTACCATACCACTTGTCTGAAAGTGATTGGTGCACTATTTTTATTTTCTTTTTTTCTTTTATTTCTTAGTTACTAATTCCTCAAATAACTTGACTACTTAAATAAATATTTTAACTTAAAAGAAAACTTTTTATCATTTTTTAGGGATAATAGATTTAATAATCTTAACTATTAGTAGTTGATCGACAACAGTCTCAACTTCAAAGATAACTAGTAGTGGTCCAACCTTTTCACATATTATAAACCAATGGACCTTTGCTAATAGAAAAGGAAAAATGAAAAAAAAAATTAAGGTTATGTTAGCAAAGATCCATTGGTTTACAATATGTGAAAATGTGGACAAGCATTAGTTATTTTTTAAATTGTGACCGTTGTCGACCAATAGCTAATAGTTAAGATAATTAAAATTCATTATTCCTTTTTTTCATGAATATCTCGATATAAATTTTATTAAAAACAATGTTGGTAAAAAATATACGTTTTAGTACAAAAAAAAATATATATTGATATTTTAAACTTTTTTATTTTTGGATTTAAAATAAAGAGCTTTATTTGTTTCAAAGTAAAATTATTTTTTAATATTATTAATTTCAATACATTAGAAAATAACTGTATGCTCTATTTATTTAATAAAAACTATGGTTGTGTTAGGTTGTGAATGTGTGTAGCAATTGAATAACCTTGGGTTGTATAGGTGAAAGAGAGGTATTATTTTTTAACGAAAAGTTGAGTACTTTCATCTCGACTTCTCTTTAGATCTTACACACTTTTTAACTCTTATATTTTATGCGTATAGCATTTTTTTTAATTCTTATGTTTAATACGTATGGCATCTTTCGTAACCGGACCAATTAAAGCCGATACCAATTTTGTTCTAACCATTTTAACGGTTGAGAGGTTGAACTAGTAACTCGGTGTAAAAGCAGGTTGGACCCAAATTGCTTTTTTTTCTTGATTTTGTCGTTTGGGGTTATGAATTTTTAGGTGTAAACAAAGTTCGTTGGGAGTATTGGATTCGATGCCGGACTTGTATATTTAAAGGCTTCAACAATTGGTTGTTAAATGTTTAACTAAAATATAAAAGTACTATATTATAGACCCATGTGTTATAAGATGTTGTATAAATGACATATTTTATTATCATATGATAGTTCACACAATTAACTTGAATTAATCACACAAAAAATCCGCTTATGTTAATAATCAAGATTGAAATATCATAATAGTTCATGTATTACATAGGTTGAATACTAAAAAATATGCGATACCTAAATATATATTTTTGATATGACTAAAATTACATATTACATTTTGCATATAATAATGTATAAAATAATATTATTTTATTGTTGTACATCTTTTAAATATAACTTTTATTTAACGTAAATGAAAGTATATTTTTTTTATCTCATAATTAAGATGTGTTTTTTTATTAATAATTGTTATCCGAATTTAATTAAAGATCAATTATTAAAAGTTATTATCAAACGGTTTATATATAGCGAATAGAATATTCATTATGTCACAAATGGGTTAAAAAAACAATATAATTAAAGTAGGATTAAGTTTCTCTTTTCTATTTTATAAAATATTTCTTTATTTATATTGATTGAGGGATTTGGACAGAAAAATATGATATGAATTATGGCGATAAATATGGTCCAATTTTGTATGCATTTATTACGTTTATGGCAATAGTATGTGTCCAATTTTATATGCATTTAATAGGTAGTAGATATGCATTTATTAGGTAGTAGATATATAGAGATGGAACAATTTTTTTTAACCTAGCAATATGAATCTTTGTGATTATCGATGAAAAATATAATGTATAACAAATATTTAAAGGAAATGATACACTTACAATCGGTTCTTGAGCAATTTGGTGTTCGGATAGCGGCTTCTAGACCTTTGACGACGTTTCCCATCGTTGGACGTTGTCCTCGATCCTTACTCAAGCAATAATAGACAATTCTCGTGAATGCTTCTAAAGAGTGCAACTTCATATGTCCTCGTAGATTGGGGAAGAAGATTGCATCCAAACTTTTATCTTCAAAATGACGTTGTACCAAAGGAGGTAGAAACGTACGTTTGTCATCATATCTCGGAATTAAAGCAAGCCTTCCACATAAGACTTCAGACATTACTACGCCGAAGGCATAAACGTCAGATTCGATTCTTTTGTAAGTACTCCGGTCTCCATATATTGTGGGTCCACATATCCCATAGTGCCAGCTAGGGCTGTAAACGATTAAGGAAATAAATGTGTTCACGAACGGTTCATGAACACTTACCGAACGAGATTTGATGTTCGTGTTCGTTTATTAAGGAAATGAGCGTGTTCACGAACGGTTCACGAACACAAATAAATTTGGCGAACACGATGAAGGATACAGGTGGATAAGCACTAGAACTTGAATCCCCTATTGTGGAACGGAGGTCGATCGTATTCGTCGATGTAAATAATGAGGATTTAAAGGGAAATAGCGTATAAACAAGGTGAAATAGGGTTTCTTAGTTTACTTGTTAGGGCAATAAAATAAATTATAAGTTTAATAATATAAAAAGTATAGATAAGATTTATGAAAATACAAGAATCTTTAAATAAAACACAAACATACGAACATAAATAAACGTAAATTCACGAACATGTCACGAACACCTTACCGAACGTTCACGAACACAATTGAACGAACGTGACCTCTGTTCATGTTCGTTCATTTAACTAATCGAACGAAATTTCTTGTTCATGTTCGTTCGTTTATTAAACGAACGAACATAAACGAACTTCCCGCCGAACGGTTCACGAGATGTTCGCTGAACGTTCAGTGCGTTTACAGCCCTAGTGCCAGGCCAGCAGCATTCGAGACAAGAAAAGAGAACTGCTCATTTCTAGGTCCTAATTTGCATAATCCAAAATCTTAAATTTTTTATCTCCAGTTCGCGTCTAGCAAAATGTTAGAGCTTTTGATGTCCCGATGTATCACCCTATGGCTCACCCCCACATCATCATGAAGATACTTAAGTCCATGAGCCGCATCAAGACATATTTGAAGGCGTTTCTCCCATGTTAGGTTTGTGTTGGCTAGATGCTTGTCAAGGCTTCCGTTAACCCGTGCTTGTAAACAAGGACTTTCTCGCCATCTTCGTCACAAAACCAAGGAGAGAAACAATATTATCATGTTTGTAGCTAGCGAGCGTTACAATCTCCTTAATGAACTCAGTTTGTCCTTGGCCGTGTATTGTATCTAACCGCTTTACAGCAACGACCTCGCTGTTGGGGTGCGGTAGCTCGCCTTTGTAAACCCTCCCGAATCCGCCCTGCCCGATGAAATTTTGTTGGGAAAAGTCGTTGGTGGCCTGTTTGATTGTTTGAAGTGGGATTTTTAGGTATGCTACTTCTTGAATTTGAGACATGAGGAGTGTGCTCTTTTAGTTTTTTGAAGTTTATAAAAGAGCATAATAAGAAGAATATTATAATATGGTATCAGAAAACATGTGGTCTCCTTTTATAACTTCAAAAGGAAAAGACTAGACGTTTACCGGGTGCCACGTCAGCCCAACGACGCCCAGCATACGGCTACACGTTTTTTAATTCTTATATTTTGTACCATCGCATTTATTCATAGCCGGACCCGACCGATCAATCATTTTGGATCCTATAACTCAGTTTATTTTTTTTGAACGGCAACAACCCTATATATTTATATATATAGGACCAGCAAGAAACTGAAGGAAATACAAAACCAAACAAACGAAAAACAAGAGAAAGGGCAACACAAAACGGGACTTATACTATGTCCGTTACATCAAAATCCACCCACTTCTCCCATTTGGGAGATGTAATTTTCGTCCTATTACAAACCCGGAAGAAAGCATCTTCCTTTATCAACTCCAACATTTTTTTAACCGGAATGAAGGCGTTGTCAAAGACCTTAGCATTCCTAGCATGCCAAATCCTTCACGTTGTTGCCATTGCTATGGTGTACACGAGCCGCTTCCAAACCTTGTTATCCGGATACCATGGAAGCCGTTCCGGAAAACTTTCCGGTGATGCTTTGCTCCTCCATAACATATGCTCTCTCTAAAAAAGAATATGATTTTAACATTGTGTCTCTATATATGTGGGTATAAAGGTTGTGTTTTTGGAGGCATGATTTGAGCCGTTGATTGAATAGGATGAGAGCAATTGAACACCATAGGATTGTGATCCATGTGATGTCTAACAAAATGTTTTGATTGGTTTGTCTTTTTGATTGGTTCAATTTTATGGTGTATTTTGGTGTTATTAACAACTTCACCCTCAAAAAATCAATTAATGGTGCTGTATAACTTCTAAGCATTTAATGGTGTTTTGTAATCTATTTTTTAGTGGTGTGTTTAATTATTAGAGTGGTAATATTATTATTTGGTGCTTTGTATTATAAGACAACACCAAAAACTGAATTTGGCACCACCAGAAAATTGGTTTTGTACTAGTGCAAATAAATACTAAACTACTCCTTGCTTAGGATTGAACCTAAGACCTCCTTTCTAAGAGGCATTAGCCTCTACCAAGTGGGCTAGTCCCACATTAGAAGTGTGCTTTTAGCTCCATTAACAGCCAACTCAACTATGAATGGCTTAATTCAACTATAATACTATACACATCGATTAGATCATGTCTAATTATCCAAGGAGGTTGAGCCATACCGACTCATTCGTAGAAGCATGACTGATTATATGAAACCATTTTCCGTTAAATTGGTTAAAAAGTTCATCAAATCATTACTTCGGGTCAACTTTAGCAAGAACATTATTCTCGGATTAGAAAAAAACACCATTTTTGCATTTAAGTTATAGATTATGGATTCAAATCTATTTCGATGGTGCTTATAACTAACTTACATCAATTAGTGATGGTCACAATACTTTTATATAAAATTTGACAATTCATAAAACTTTACATCAAATTTCAAAACAGACTGATCAAACATACGCCAAAATATAATAAATGAGAAAATTTATCACCATTTATGAATAAAACCTTCCTAATATAATATATCAAAAAACAAAGATGCTACATGAACATTTGCAGCTACCACGCTCCAATAGCCGTGCTCTGGTCATATGCTAAGTTAAAAATGTTGTATGACACCACTCGTATGTGTAGTTGATCTATACATTATAAAACCAAAGTTACCCATTAACCCATACCACCTGACCCGTTCATATATCTACATCTACTAACAAAGACTCTTTCGTTGTGTCCAAACATGTTTTCTTGAATCAAACCTCTTGTGAGCTCTCGTCGTAATAATTTAGGAACACCAAAAATAGTGTTCTTGACCCGAACCGTACCAAAATTAACCCTAGAGGTATGCAATAACCAATGCAGACCAGCCCAAGATGCATAATTCAATACAGTCTTTGGTTATATAACTTATAGTTTTTCAGTTTCCAGTTCAATCCAGTCCAAAATTGAGACTGACCTAGCAGATTACCAAAAAGAAGACCGAACAAACACAAAATGGAAATTGATAAATAACAGAACTGAAAACCAAACCAATATGAATCGGGCGGTCTCAAACCAGGCCATAAACCGATATGTACCTGTTCAACATCTCAAGCAACACATTAAATCATAACGAGTTTGACCCGCATCCAGTAGAAGCACCCTCCAACTGCTCATAAATACCTACATAAAAGATTATTGTGATAAAAGAGATACAATAATGCGACAACTCTGGGAAATATCATTTATTTGTGTTATTATCTTAAGATTCTAACATGACTATTAAAATACATCATAATTATGTGATGTACTTCAATTGATATATGTATATGTGAAGATAAATTTATGCGTACTCAGAGAATATAAACATCTACACACGTATAGATTGGCTATAATTCTCTGATCTTACAGTGTATGAAACTTGTTAAGAGGAAGAGGGACATGAGAGAAAGTAGACAAATAAATTATTAGATAGGGAAACCATTTAATCTATTACAATTACACATCTTTCATTTGATTTTTAATAATAAATAAATGGTTTACACTGGTTCGTGGTTGTCGCATTATTAATGGTTTTGTAACGAACACTCTGCTATATATATACACACACACATATACACTCCACTATATATATAACATTCATGGTAAAAACTAAAAAGTTAAATGATAACCTTTCAAGATTTTGTAAGTCACTTTAGTTGAACCTTCCTCCACATTGTATTGCCTTTTTGACTTTTTTTATCCAGTCGTGTGTGCAAACTAAAACTTCAACCATTGGAGGAGACAAAGAACTTGGAAAATCATCTAACAAATTACCATCATTGTTAATATCCGACTCCAACGCAACAGCTGAGATTGGAATTGCCAAAACATCTTTAGCCATTTTAGACAGAACTGGAAATCTTTCACTATTAAACTTCCACCAAAGTAATACATCAAATCCATCAAAATCTTCAAACTCATCCTCATTAAGGTATATATCGATTTCTGTCACGCCACCTGCATTCTCTTGTTTCTGGAACAACCCTCTTGGACCCGTGTCATGGTACAAGTAGTGCATATAACCGCTTGTTTGAAAATTTATGGGGCACCACTCTCCCGTGTATATGCATTAAACAAATCGTATGCAGCAGCAACTACAAATTCCGCCTTCTTTATCCACAAAGGTTCTCCTTCATCAGTGTAATCATATCTGTATTTTCTGTTCCCGAAATAAAATTCCATACAGTGTGTTTTATGACGAGGATCAAGTATATTCGCGATATATATTAACATATTTGAATCCTCAACCTCTCCCCAATACTCGACATAATTCCATATCAATTCAAGTGCCTTAAAGACATGTTCCCCATTGCGTGTACACGATTTTCCCCAATTATCCAAATGAAAATCGATATCGGCAATTTCATCAAGAAACATGTTAGATGTCACATGTGACCCTAAAATCTTTTCATTTGACTCGTAAAAGGGATGTAAGAAGTATATGACGTACCTTATCCTTTCCCAATCGGAATAAACCAGAACCCCACAAGTGTTAGATAATTCATAAACATAACTTGGATCTTCATTCTCAAACCAATCGAAAACATATTCAAACTTTTCAAACGCTTGCAACATCTCAAGAGTTGAGGTCCATCTAGATGGGCAGTCAAGAGTCAAGAAAGATTTACGCTATCCCATCTTCTCTAGCGCGTTGTTTGAACTTTTTAATCCTGTCTCGTGATTGTATCACGTATCTAATCGTTCCACGCACACGTGCAATTAAATTTTCATAATCTTTAGGACCTCTTTTACCATAGTATTGGTCAACTCCACAAGACATTTAAGGCGAAGAAACATACCATCCAATACAGGATTCGCTAATCTTGGTCCTAAATAACTAACGGCGGCATCATACGAGCTTGCATTACCAGCTGATATGGCCAAAACATTAGTGATTTCCCAATCATGTAAACACTTTTCGATCACTTCTCCAATCTCCTCTCCATCATCACTATAAACCGGCCTAAAAACCGATGACTTTCTTGTGCAAATTCCAATTATCATCGATAAAATGAGCAGTTATACATAAGCAATTCATCAACTGGTTGGATATTCTCCAAGCATCCAAGCTTAAGCAAACGCTTTGGTTTATTATTTTTATAAATCCTTTCAACTTCAACTTCTCATCCATGAAACATTGGGCGCAATCCCTAGAGATCATTTCACTAGATGGCATATGAAAACCAGGAAACGCGGTTTTCATACGCTCTATAAATTCCTCTCGTTCAACCACTGAGAACGGAAGTCCGCCAACTATTATCATATCTACAAGAGCTTTTTGAAGACTATCTGGTTCAAGCTTACGGCGTTTCGCACTCCTATTACGCGGTGCCATATTCAGCAGCTAGATTCAATATATATCACCTATATAATAACTACTTGATTAGCAAAGGGAGGACAAACATTGTAGCCAAAATCAAAGGTTGTAAGTAATCATATATAGAATTATAATGTGATTTAGTAGACAGAAAGTAAACCGATAGCTCGCATATTAACTCGTAACAAAGTGAAATGGCATTCATATATGTTGCAAAACGGATTATAGCGATGATAAGTTTTGTAACGTTAAACACCCGATCGAAAGAAAAATAAAGTGAAAGAATGATAATACCTGTTGAGAGTGAGCATATACGCGAAAAAGATACCGTCGCCGGCGAACTAACAAGCGGCAAATAACGGCCGGAAAACACACAGTTACGACGGAGGAGTTGTAGGGTTTTGAAACTTTTATTTATCTCTGTACGGTTTTTTCTGAGTGAGCCATTAATATAGTGACAATTCAATATCCATTTGAAAGTCTCCGGTATTTTGACAAAATGGTTTGGCGAATTTTGGGATCACGTGTTGAAATTAAAATGTAGAATACATTTTTTTAATTAATAAAAGTTCGGTCACCCGGATAAACCTGATAGCAAAGAGTTATCCACTCCTGGGAATGTAGACGGCATTGGTGACTTTGCCAGCCACTGTTTACGAGGAAACCAACTGTAGTGTGATAAAACCCTGGCTCAACTCATAACAATTTTGCTCTATCAGAGACTCAAACCCATAACCTTTATATTGGAAGATCATGGAGGTATCAATGCACCAAAAGGTCATCAACAACTCGAATACAATTTATATCTTTAATCTTATCAACATATTATTCACTATTTACGAGGAAACCCACTCCCTGAAGGCTCAGTGCGATAAAACCTTGGCTCAACTCAGAACAATTTTGCTCTACCGGAGACTCAAACCCATAACTTTTATATGGAAGATCATGGAGTTATCAATGCACCAAAAGATCATCGACAACTCGATTACAGTTTATATCTTTAATCTTATCAACATATTATTCTTAATTTAGAGACACTTAAAATTGCGTAATTCAAACTCGAACGAACAGGTTGTGACTATTTATTTGTTTAAATTTGAAAATTGTATGAAAAGATTAAGTGATAGAAATCTATGAATGTGAGGTAGAAACAAAATTTTATAAGTGGTATGTAAAGTAATGAACAACTTTTACTATTTTTGATGGGATGTTTGTTCAATTAGATGTTCATTATACATCTATTTTTTAAATAAAAAGTCATTTTTTAGTTGAGAAGTATTAGAATTGTATTATAAATTGCTAAGTAAAGCGAGTAAAACTGAAAAAGCTCATGTATTTTAGTTAAACTAGAATACACTATTTTAACAAGTATCTATTTCAAATTAAAAGACGCCCAATAACTAACCATCTTTTAGTAAGAAATGCAAAAACTCATAAACAAAGGATGAGCAGGTTATGGTTCTAGAACCACGGAACCATAAACCCAAACCAAAACCATAAAGGACCTGAATCTTTTTGCTTTGAAAGGGTCGGTTTGCGGGTTTCAGAATTCTTAAAAATTGGTTCTGGGTGGGTTCCGGTTCCGACCCGTGGGTATTGAAATAGAACCATAAGAACTGACTTCCGATAATAATATTTTGTAATTATGGTTTGGTAAATCTAGATTTCGTCTTAAAATACAATACTTATCTTTTAGAAAAGGCTCAAACTATTTGCACACTAGCCTTGACTATTTGCACACTTAGGGTTTTCCTACGCTGCGTATAGGTCTATACGCAGCGTATAGGGTTACCCTTATACGTAGCGTATAGGTCTATACGCATCGTAGGTAAGGGGTAGGTACACGACCAGGCAGTCAAACCTCGTACCATGTCAAATCAGTCTGACATGCGCTTCGTATAGCCCTATACGTAGCGTATATACAGTGTACATACGTTGCGTATAGGGCTATACGAAGCATATGTCAGACTGATTTGACATCGATACGATGTTATCTAGGCACGTGAATAAAGCTATACGAGGAGTATAGAGCTATATGAAGCTGGCAATTGTGAATTCAAAAGTGTATTTAGACATCCATCTATGCTACGAATTCATACAGACAATTACTCGCATCCTTCTTCAATTCCTTTGTATATTTACTTCGGTGGAGATAAAATGTCGTCATTTTGGGACGGGAATTATTTCTTTAATCGCTATTCTAACGACGCATGGGAAGGAAATGATGCTAATGAGGAGGAGGAGGTTGTGTCTGGCGTCCCTGTTGATCAAAAAATACAATTGCCATACTTGAACGAGGCTCCGACTCCAACTGTTGATGAACCATATTACCCGACGCATCAAGTGTATCCGGATTATGGATACGGGTTTGAACCTCCGTACGTGCAACAAGGTAATCTGGATGGATACGTAGGATACGCTGTTGAGAATGCCCATGTTGATGAACCATATTACCCGACGCAGCAATCGTATCTTGATTATGGATACGGGGCTGAAGATTCTTACATGCAAGAAGATAGTTTAGATAGATACGGAGGATACGATGGATACGGTGATGAGCCTCCTAACACACCACTATATGATGATTATCAACCCAGTACCCCGGGCAATTCGTTCAAAATAACATGGTATCACTTTTTTATTATTACTATTGTTAAAATTATATTTTTTTTAATATTATCATTACTATTATTGTTAAAATAATAATTATTGTTATTATTGTTAAAATTATATAACTATTATTTTTATTGTTAAAATTACATAGCTATTGTTAAAATTATATAATTATTATTGTTAAAATTATTGTTATTATTGTTAAAATTATATAATTATTGTTATTATTGTTAAAATTATATAATTATTGTTAAAATTATATAATTATTATTATTATTGTTAAAATTATTGTTATTATTGGCTAAATTATATAATTATTGTTAAAATTATGTGACTATTGTTAAAATTATATAATTATTGTTATTATTGTTAAATTATATAATTATTATTATTGTTAAAGTTATTGTTATTAATGTTAAAATTATATAATTATTTTAAAATTATATAATTATTATTATTATTGTTAAAAGTATTGTTATTATTGTTAAAATTATATAATTATTGTTAAAATTATATAATTATTGTTAGAATTATATAATAATAATAATTATTGTTATTATTGTTAAAATTATATAATTATTGTTAAAATTATGTAACTATTGTTAAAATTATATAATTATTGTTATTATTGTTAAAATTATGTAATTATTATTATTATCATTGTTAAAATTATTCTTATTATTGTTAAATTATATAATTATTGTTATAACGTAACTGTATTTTAGTGTTTCATGTCTCTAACTGATCTGAAGAATTGGGTACAAGCAACGGGAAATGAGAATGGTTACGTTATTGTTACCCGCCGATCGAAAAATATTAGTGGTAGCACGGGGATGGTATGGCTTGTGTGCGACCGTGGTGGTGAACCCCGTAGTAAAGCAACAGTTAGGAAAACTGGTAGCAAAAAAATTGGTTGCCCATTTATATTAATTGTTATACGGGACGTGACGAATGACACGTGGGAGTTAAAAGTGGACTGCGCGGAACATAACCACGAACCTACGTAGAGTCTGTTGGGCCACGCCTTCGTGCGAAGATTTACTAAAGTCGAATACAGGCGAATCGAGCAGCTAACTGCCCAAAACATGGAACCACGTTATATATTGTCACACGCCAACCGATGGCTGAATCATCGGGGCACGGCACTAAGCGGTTCAGATTGTTTGAAAGAATCCACAACGACTATTTTTAAATGACAATATTTAAGCGTCAATTTCCATACAATCAACATGCAATCATTACATAATCATCACGAATCCAAATAATCTCA
Source organism: Scalesia atractyloides (assembly GCA_947069175.1). Taxonomy (NCBI): domain Eukaryota; kingdom Viridiplantae; phylum Streptophyta; class Magnoliopsida; order Asterales; family Asteraceae; genus Scalesia; species Scalesia atractyloides. The sequence goes on from CAMTDV010000030.1 coordinate 66,802,415, forward strand.
AACAATTTCAAAGTTGATTACAATTTATTACAAGTTTCTAAGCAAACCCTAAGTCCACTTGCAGCAAGTAATAATCAATAACCTGCAACGTACGTTAAAATAATTGTCAATACAAAAATGTATTGGAGAGCATACAAGTTTTGATATAATAGCATAGTAGATAAAAAGTGTCGCGAATCTCCACATACATAAACATGATACACATAACATATAAACCCACAAGACAAATTTCACATGTTAAGCTCTTGACAAGGCTGCGATGCGCTATGTGTGCTTCCTAACTAGACCCCGTCGGGTGTTAGCCAAACTATAGTACCATACTAGCTAAGGTGGAGTTAACGAAAATATGTCCTAGTTTACATGTTCCTAGCATCACGTATAAATATGTATAACAGATATTCGCATGTGATAAATCAGTTTAGCGTGTATCGTGTACTTTAATAGGAACGTATGTTACACCCAAAAAGTGCATTAAAGCAAAAATGGGTCAAGTATACTCACAGTTGGTGCGATTAGAGGGAGATGGGATCTGAGGTAAGTTGAGGAGAGCGTCGAATCAGCCTGTAAGCGAACAGAAGTGCATCAGTCTTCCGAAATGCTGAAACGGTTAACGGTTGAAGGAACAGTAGACAAGTTCGGGTGAACTTGTACCTTGGGGTACAAGTTCGGGCGAACTTGTCTGATTGGACTTACTGGAGGTACAAGTTCGGGCGAAATTGTCTGGTTTACTGAGAAACTGGACAAGTTCGGGCGAATTTGCCCTATTTGTTGAGGTATAATACAAGTTCGGGCAAACTTGTTAATTCTCTTGAGAATTGGACAAGTTCGGCGAACTTGCCTGAATTGCTAAGGTTTTTGACAAGTTCGGGCGAACTTGAGGTTTTCCGAGCGAACTTGACTGTTTTGGTCACCAATTCGTGCGTTTTTGCGTCGTTTGCTGAGGAAATCGAGTATCCATCCCTCCAACCTTAAGCTACTGAGCAAAACCTAGGCTGGAGAGGTCTTTTGCAGCGAGTTTAGCCATTTTACAGAAACTCGGAATAATCCGGGCGAACTTGAAGGTTCGTACGGTTTAGTCCAGTTTGTGCAAAGTGACGATTTCGTCCTTGTGCTTCCGGATCTGAGATCTTGCTTGACAACGCCTCGTTCCACTTCAAAGTGAACGAAACAAACGTCATTTAGTACGAATTTGTGTGAAAATCGATGTTTAAAAAGGGTTTTACTTAGATCCAAGTATAGATCTAAGTGAAAAACAGAATTTTTGCATAAAAATATGAAGATTTTCATAACAGAGGAGTTTTGAGGAAATCGAAGATAAAACCTTGTGCAAAATCGTTGTAAATCGTTGTTGATTGCATAAAACGGTGGATTCTTACTTGGAAATCAAGGGTTTTCGGTTTCGAGAGGTTTCGGGCGAACTTGCAGCAAGTTCAAATGAGGAGAGGAGTTGAGTATTTATAGGTGAAGGAGAAAATAGGCTTATTTGATTGCTGATTAGTGCAAGTTCGGCGAACTTGGCCAGTTTGCTTGGACTTGTGCAAGTTCAAGCGAACTTGCTGAGTTTTGATGATATTAGAGGCCTGGTAAAGTTCGGGCGAACTTGATGTGATCAAGTTCTGCCGAACTTGGCCTATTGGCTAAGTTCCGTTTGATATTTTCACGTTAAGTGCCCGTTTGACGATTCGGTTCAGTATTAGATAGATATATTAAGCGTTTTAGCAAAGCGTTAAACGTATTAATCAATTAAATTTAGTTAAGATTCGATAAATAAGCGAGGTAGCATGCGGCTTTGTCCCAAGTCTTTCGAGAGTCGCGTTGTAGTTTAAGCGAGCAGATAGCCTTGGAAACTTCACGCAAAGTTTATAGTATTTAGCGAGTGCAATATGAGTGTAAGCTTGTGATGTGCGATGCGGTGCGAAAATATGCGATATAGCGTAGTAAGCGATTTAGGTTACATTATGATCCGAATCTCTGGTGCTAGGCGTAACGAGAGTGACGAGCTTGCGAGGAAGCGGGTTGCTACAGTCTCCCCTACTTTAGGAAATTTCGTCCCGAAATTTATTCGAAGGAAGACTTGAGAATTGACACGAATAGATATCGATAGAATTGCGGTAAGACGTTTAGCGTAAGTCGAGGATGAACGAGCGGTCGGTCAAGTGCTGATGAGTGAAAGCGTCTCGAAAGTGTAAAGAGTCGATGAGTAAGAGCGAATTAATTGACTCGGGTTGATAACTCACGAGCTGGTGATCCAAAAATGTTTTTAAGTTTTGAAGATTTGTTGTTAAACTATTACAAAAAGGCTTTTGAAGGAAACTCGATTTATGAAAAATTTCTCATAACGGGGCGTTAGTTGAGTCGATTTACACTCACTCGTAAGAAGGATTTTAATTGCCAAAGGTTTTAATAAAAATCACAGCATTTAGAAAAATTTCCATTTGTTTTCAAAACATAAGATAAAAATAAAATTTAACGGTATCAAAAGTTAAGTTAGCATCGAACCCCACATGGCATTATTCCACGAAAGTTCGTTAATATGGCTAAAACACTTATATATAGGAAGTACTAGCGGCGTATCCACCCTGTTTTAGCCATATCGCCACGTCTCGTGGGCGATGTCAGGTGTGTTGACGCGATATGGATAGATTTCGGTATCCTTGGTCAGGTGGTGAAGGGTTGGACCAAGAAATTATGAGGCTTGAATAACGTCGAACCCCACATGGCATCCTTTCACGAAAGTTTGTTAATATGGCTAAAACACTTATATAGGAAATACCAGCGGTGTATCCACCATGTTTTAGCCATACCGCCTCCGTCCCGTGGAGTGATGTCTTGTGTGCCGACATGACATGATAGATTGACGATTGGAATAGCGAAGTGGTAAGGACGAGAGATGTGATATGCGTTAAAGCGTCACGAAGCGAAGACGATACGCGAAGAGATAGCCTTCGAGCGTCGGATGGGGAAGCGATAGACGATGCGATTGCATTATACGTTGAAAGCGATAAGCGATAAATGATAAGCAATACGCGATAAGAGACAAGCGATAAGCGATAAGCGAGGTGAGTATATCCCTGCGATAGTGCGATTGCGTCACTATAGATTCGCGGGGTACTAGCGTTTGTGCGATCGAGAAGCGATGAGATGTTACGCCTTTGCGAAGGGGTTTAGCGTTTGAAAATAATCATCATAATATAGAAGGTCTAATAACGTTCAACTACACATGGCACATCTCCACTGTGAGTTCGTTAGTATGGCAAAACACTTATATATAGGAAGTACCAGCGCGATATCCACCATGCTTTAACCACACCGCCTCCGTTCCGTGGATAGGTGTCCACTTGCTGTAATGCAACAAACTCCCTATCTATCGAGCCATAAATCATCTCGTAGGCCATATCCATTTGCTGACCCATCATTTGAGCTCTAAGTTCCGCATCTTCCATGCGTTTCTTCATGTCAGCCATCTCTTCCTTCAGCTTCGTGATCTGGGAATGCATAGCCTCTCTTGCATTATCCTCAGTCACTCGTCTCTTCTCGTTAATATCTACTCGATCATCCAAAGAATCTACCTATGACCAAGTACTCTGACTCGACCTTGCAAAGAGTTAAGACGGGTCATGTGAAGGCATAAGTATCACTAGACGGGTCTGCCCCATGAGCGGCAAGACCGTGAGGGGTGGATAACTCGCCATCCTTGAAGGCTGGACACACTCCCTCATCATCAGTCCACCTTTGGCAAGTTGCTCGACTAGCTTCCAAACGATCTTCGGTGTAGGATTCGAATCTCTCGCGGCTAACTTCCTCTTCTGGAGAGGTCCAATGCTTTTGACGTATAAAGATCGTATGAGCTCCTCCAAAATGCGGGTAAGTGGGTCCGAATGAGGGGCAGGGCTCAGTCTCTACTCACTCATCGTCATTGGATGGCTCAACCATCGGCATCTTTTCCAGCACGTCTCTCAATGTCAGCGGGAGTCTCAATGACAAGAGTCTCTACAACGGGGGCCTTGGTAACTTTTTCGGTCTCATTAGGGTCCTCGTCTTCAGATTCCCTTATCCAACCAGCACCTTCAACAGGAGTTTGAACTCTCGCGAATCCAGAAGGCGAAGGTGGTAGTGAAGAGGTGGGTGAGATGGAGGCAAACTCCATGTCATCATCGTGGGAATAGTGATAACGTGCGACTCAAACGACATCTGTAACATGATTTTATCCGTACTATATAAATAACTTGCATAAAAGTGAAACACGTATGCATAAAAATGGACATCTCACAAGATGCTCATAAATCAAACATGACATACTTATTTGTCTACTAATGGCTTTCGTGAGTTTGAAAGTATTCTAACTTTCTGGGTTATAGTCTAGATTTTTCATATTCTTTTTATTTTATAAAACTATTTTGAAAACATCTAGTTCGCTATAACCATTGGCTCTGATACCAACTTCTGTCACACCCCAAAATTCGCAGCGGAAGACAAGCATGATGGTGACGGAGGTTGCAACCAACAATTATAGGGCAAACATAGATACTTATTTAAAATAGACAAAATAGTATAAAGTTATTAAATCATCCCAAAATGTATTGTTTAAAGTGTTCTTGTTCAAAAAGTTCCATCACGTGAACCATGACACCATCATTATTATCGTCCATTTTAGAGTTGCCCTAAAACCCACATCAAACTCCGAAGCCACTTATGTACCTGAAAAACAGTTTCAAAATATCAACACAAAGTTGGCGAATTTCACGGGTTTTACTTACTTTTTAAATATCAAAATATTTATTCTTGATTTCCATTTTGAAAACTATGAAAACGTTAGATCGACTTGTAACATCGTAAACTAGCTAGGAATACGAAATGATGTTTGCAACCAAGAGCCCATAATCAAAACGAAACCTTAATCTTTCCCATATTCTTCTTTTCGACATATATTCCTTGTCTTTTATGATCGGAGCGACCAATCGACAAGCTTGGGGTTTGTCAAAACCCGATAGATCTACCTATATATCTTGTGCCCTCCAACCAAGAGGTTAATGATCACAGCGGCGGGAAAATGTCTATGGATACACCCTCGTCAGGGTAACTTAAGGCCCTTACTCAAGGCCAACATAGGTTACATTTCCTTTGTCGACTTTTGATCATATTAACTCAAATACTTTACGTGTTTCTCCCCCGAATTGTAAAAACATAATTTATAAAGGGGTCGTGAACTCACCTTTGGGTGCGTTAAAAGTTTGCTACCAAAAGCCCAAATCAAATAGGTATTCACCTATTAGTGCCCTATATACAAGCACACTTCATATTAATTTCAAGTATACTAACGAAGTTGTTCACTCAACTCTTTAGACTTATAAAATAGTTTTACGTGTTTGACTCGTTACTTAGACAACCCGTTGGTGATTACGACCCTTATGGTTATATTTTCCTGTTTTCTTAGTGTTCAATCATATCAAAGTGAAATATAATTTCTCTTTCAATATCAATTTAACGACGCACACCATCCCATACTTATTCACACCAAGTTTTATTTTTACGATTTCACATAAATCAAATCAATACTTATGCATTCCTCATATTATAATCATAATTCACTTCATCTAATCATATAAGTCACATAGTTCACCCAAATAATCATATTTTATACTTATGTTCGTCACACAATCATGCTTCAATCATAACCATATAGTTTCTTCATGGTAAACACAATATGTATCATTCGTTCATATTAGTTACTTCTCTTGTATTAACCATTCCGTATTCATCATATAAGACCAAAATACACTTTATATCATCAAAATATTCATGTTATACATTATCTTATCATTCAAACAAGTTTATGTCACATAGTTTACACATGCATAGTTACGTCCATTTTCAAGCGTAGAATTAGCATTTTCGACTCATACATTCACATAGAACATATCAAACATGGACACATCATAATATACACTTTAAGACCTGTTATAATATCACCTTATATGCCTAAGTTTTCTGTTTTAAATCAGATTTACATTGCACGCTTCGATTATACCCAAAATCGTCATTTTTACGCCTTTTAAGCCTATAATGACAACATAAGCAATCCAAATCACCTTGATCATATTCCAAATTATAATCTGATTATTATAGATAAAATATCATGTTTTTATTATCTTACTTTCAGATCTACATAAATCATCTTATTAACATAGTTATAATCGCTTTTAACACCATTTTAAGCATGATTTACTCGATTGTAAGCTTCCAACTCATAGTTATCATAAAATTAGATATGACCTGAATATTATATACAAAATATCACCATCATATCACCATATTTTCAGTTCACCATTAATCTCTACATGCATGTCAAAATCCTACATTTATCTTGCGTTTTCTTCATTAATCATACACCATACACCCTCCTAACTTAGGGTTTTTCATCCAAACTTATCATCAAACATTTTTACACCATAAATCACTTCAAATATAGCATGAAACTCAGATTACACAAAACCCCTAATTTATCATCTTGCATGTCACTTTTAACACCTTTTTAAGCTTCATTTTAACCCATAAAAGCTACCATTCACACACCTTTCAATCATGAATCATTTCACACATTATAATCTTCAAAATTTCTTATTAAAACCCTAAACTTACTGATTTCATTTGTTCATTAGGAAATCCTCTTGTTTGGTGAACAACTTCACTTTTAAACAAACTATAATCTCAAATCTTAGAGTTTTGAGAGATGGATTACCTTAGATGAATGAAATAGGGTTCCTAAGAGTATAAGAGCTTCTTGGGGCTGATTCTTCCTTGTTGATCTTCTACGGATGCTTGGATCCTTCAAAGAATGCTCAAGAACTTCAAGGTGTGTGAAAATGGAGGTGAAATGAGAGTGTTTTATGAGATATGAAGTTGAAACAAGATGAAATGAAGGGAGGGAGGGGGTGAACGTGTTGGGATTGAACCCTATGAAAGGAACAGATGATACAAAGCCAAATAACACTATCCGATCTTTGGTTAAACTATCAGAGGTTACAACCTCTGTTGTACATACGCTGCTTTCCCGAAAGACTGCTTTCCTATCATCTGACTTCACAAAGTTGCAAAGGTCTGCCAGAGTTACAAGGATCAGAGGATAGAGATCAGAGCTTAGTCATTAGTTATATAATCAATGTAACAGTGCTAAGCACTAATAGTTAATATTAGCAGCGTTTGTAGTTAGTTACATTTAGTTTCCTGTCACTATCAACCCTGACGTCATCAAAGATGCTTAGTGGTTAGATAGTTTAGTATAAATAGGTAACTTGTGTAATAGTTTAACTTGTCTATCAAAAGATCAACTTTCGCATATCATCTTCTCTGCATTTTCTTACTACCAAACTTCAATTGCAAAGGCTGAGGGGGAGTTTGTGAATCACGGGCGAGTTTACCAACTTGAAAGCATGATGATGATGAAAACAAACAACCATTGCTTGTAGTAAAAGTTTTCCATCTATTTCCGCTGCAAATCTCTTTTAAAACTCAATCATTTTCCATATTTGAAACAGAAACTACAAGTAATTCAAACTCAGATCCTGACAATTGGTATCATAGCTTGATTCATCAAATTCGATCTAACAATCGATTTGATTCGAACAGATCAGTTCTCTGCTATTAGTTTGGTTGTTTTTGCTTGATAAACAGTGTTTTATTACGTTCAAATTTTTAAAACAGAAATCTGTAAAATCAATTGAAAAATCCTCAAAACACACAGGATGCCAACTCTGGATCCTTATTCAAACCACCGATGCTCAAAAGAAATGAATATTTCATTTGGCAATGACGAATGGGTCATATCCTTGCTCACCAAAACACCGGTTTCTGGAGATCTGTTGCTTATGGACCTCACGTTCCAATTCTTCCAAGCACAGAGGATCCAACTAAACAAGTGCCAAAAAATCCTGAAAACTTTTCGGAGCAGCATTTCCAGAAAATTGAATTGGATGCTAAGGCATTTAGCATAGTTGCTTTGGCCTTACCCAATGAGATTTATGCTGGTCTACTCCATTGCAATAGTGCAAAGGAGTTATGGGATGCACTAAAAGAGCAATTCGGTGGGACTGAGGAAGTGATAGAAAGTAACAGAGAAGTTCTAAATCAGCAGTATGAAACGTTTTGTCACTTGAAAGGAGAGTCTCTAACACAACAGTTCGAACGTTACAGCTGTCTCATCAGTGAACTTAGACTGGTTAACGTGGTTTTTCCTAATTCGACTGTCAATAGTCGTTTCCTTATATCGTTACCAGATAAGTGGGAGACTGTAGCTTATGTAAAACGAAAGTCTGTTGGGTTTACAGAAATGTCGTTGACACAACTTCATGGGATACTCCTCACTTATGAGAGAGAGTTAAACCGGGAAAAAGAAGTTGCAAGATTCTGGCAAAATGACTGATGATTACTCATTGGATAATACAGCTCTTTTTGGCCAAGAAGAGGGATCTGGCAGCAGTAAGGACCAAAGTTATGATCACTATATAGATATTACTTCTGGTGGGAACTTTGGATCTGAAACATATGCACCCAACTATGCTTTTACTGCTAGTGGGGAAAGCCAAACCTCTGACAATCTATCCTTTGAGTTGAATGACTTGCAACACTTTGAACCTTCTGGTCTTGAAGAAATGGATATTTTGCACCAACTGGCCCTATTGAGTGTTAGGGCTAGTAAATTCTATAAGAGAACTAGTAGGAAATTCCCAGGATTGCATGGGGGGTTGAAGGTTGGGCTGGATAAATCAAAAGTCAAGTGTTATAAGTGTAATAGGTTAGGACACTTTTCCAGAGAATGCAGGTCTCAAAATTCTGGACCAATAGTGACTCATCCTAGCCCTATACCTCAGCACACACAAAACACTGCTCATTATTCCTAATATGCCCCTGCTCAACATGTTCAAAACACTGCCGACTTTGCACATCCTGCTACTACTGTTCCAGTGCATTATGTTCAATCCACTGCTCCACAAATTCAATATGTTCAAGCACCATCACATCCTCAAGTGCATGTATAACAAGCACACATTATCACTCAACCTGCTCAAACCACTGCTAGTCCAGCAGAGGTTGGTCAACAGAGTTTTTTCACACAAAGTTATGTTGACTGAAGTAGCTTGCCTGAGGATTTGACTGATGAGAACTTTGCTTTAATGGCCAAAAATGATGTTGAACTAGAATTTTGTTTAATGGCCTTAGAGACAATTGCAGAAGGTGTTGAATCTGTGGAGTTAGTGTCAAAAACTGATGAAGTTCAAGTTTGTGATGAAACAGTGATTTCAAGTGAAGAAAAGGAAAATACTGCTGATAAGGAAAAGTACTCTCATGCTGACCCATGGAATATTGATGTGTGTGAAGATGAGTGTGATTGTGCTCTCATGGCTGCTACAAAGGTATCACCTCAGATCCTTAAAGATCTATGTTTTGACAAATAAATCATTGCTTTTGCAAACATTAAGCAGGTGAATGAAAACCTAAGGAACAAAATTTTAGAAGATGAACTTAATTTGAAAAACGGATTAAAGAGTTAAAATCAAAGTTAAGTGAAAAAGATTCTGAAATGAGTAGCCTGAGACATGAATCAAGCATAACCAAGGACCAACTCCAAACTATGGTAGAAAAATACCAAGTTTGTAAAAAGGAGTTAGAAGAAACCCCAATCACTTGTGAAAAATGGGTTGAGTCCTGTAAAGGTTATGAGATTATGCTTGATGCTCAGACAAGAGCAACATTAAGTTTGGTGTAGGTTTTAGAACCTATGATCAAAATGAGAAAAATGTTGCTGAAATTGATTCTGAGTTGGTTGAAATAGTCCCAACGAATTTGGCTGGTGAAGAAATAAAAATCACAGATAAATCTGGAAACAAAATTGTTTTGGAAAAATCAGAGGTTTTAACAAAAGATAAAGAAATTGAAAAATATCAGTTTAACCCAACCTGGTCAGATGAATGTGATATTTTAGAAAACTTTAAGCCAATGGACTTTACAACCTCTGATGGTATTAAAGCCCCAAAAGCACTGGTAATCTCTATCAAAGATGTACCAGCAGAGGTTACAACCACTGCTGATAAAAAAGTCTGATAGGAAAAGAAGAGTAAAGATTAAAAATTTGTTTTGTGAATTTTGTGAAAAAAGAAATCATGTGGCTGCAGATTGTTTTCTTTTAAAAGCCTATGACATTAACAAAACTTGTGTTATCAAAAACTCTTCAAGATGCAGTATCTGCAACAAAACAAATCACTTAACTCAGAGTGTGCCTATCTCAAAAACTATGAGCAAAAGGTAAAAGAGATCAAGGCAAAAGCACTAGAAAGAGAAGGTTCAAGTTCTACTGGAAATAAATCTAAGCAGAGTTTTAAACCAATTGAAACATCGGTTACAAAAGCTTTAAACAAAACCTCTGTTCCTAGAGAGGTGCAAGCGACAGATGCCCCATCATCAAACTCATTTCCAAGAGGGTATGGCCAACCAGCCTATAAAAGGGTTCCTCTTACTTATGAAGGATACAAAAAGCCTTCAAAGAAAAGAGTGAATAAGCATCCCTGTGGATACAATCATCTGATAGGAAATGGTCAAAAGCAGATGTTACGAAAATATCCAAACCACTGACCATTGTCCTAGACTTAAGACTGGACCATCTGTGACCCCATCCAAAGCCATTTTGGCTTTGGAGACCTACCTTAACTGATCTATTTACTTGATGTCCAGGGACCCTCTACTTGCCTTGATAGCTTATGGTATGTAGATAGTGGAGGTTCCAGGCACATGATAGGATGTAGAGCCCTTCTCAAGGACTTCATGGCTCATGGGGGGGGTGATATATCTTTTGGTAATAACTCAAACGGAAAGGTTTTAGGGTCTGGGTCGGTCCTGGCTGGGAAACTCAAGTTTGAAAGTGTGAATTTAATTGATAATCTGAAATTTAACCTGCTGAGTGTCTCACAAATGAGTGACAGAGGGTATGGATCCTTCTTCACTAAGAAAACTTGTCAAATTGTGGGACTAGAGGTTGTTAAAAAGATTGATCAAATCATTGCTGAGAGCAAAGCACAACTCACTGCACACAGAAGTGGAAATGTGTATGTGGTAGATATGCTAAAAGATAATCCTATGTCTGGAACATGCTTATTCTCAGTTACTTCTAGCAAAGAGACTGAGTTATGGCATCGAAGACTTGGACACACAAATCTTAAAACTATCACCACACTCTCAAAAGAAAGTCTTGTAAGAGGTTTGCCTCACAAGAAATTTTCTTGTGATGAACATTGTGTTTCTTGCTTAAAAGGAAAACAACATAAAAGTTCTTTCAAAACAATTGAAGAGTCCAAAACAAGCCAGTGTTTACAATTGCTTCACATGGACTTGTTTGGCCCAGTGCAAATCATGAGCTTAAAACATAAAAGGTACTGCCTACTGATAGTTGATGATTTCTCTAGGTTTACATGGACCTTCTTTCTTCACTCTAAGGATGAAACTGCAGTCATTTTGCAAAACTTTGTTAAACAAGTAGAAAAGCAATTTGATCTTCCGGTAAAAATCTTTAGGAGTGACAATGGAACAGAGTTTAAAAATAGGGAGTTGGATGTTTTTTGTGAGTCAAAAGGAATTGTCAGACAATATAGCATTCCAAGAACTCCAGAGCAAAATGGGGTGGTTGAAAGGAAAAATAGAACTTTAATTGAATCAGCAAGAACTATGCTTGCAGACTCTTGTTTACCGTTGGCCTTCTGGGCAAGGGCTGTAAACACTGCTTGCTATGTCCAAAACAGAGTTTTGATTAACCCCAGGCATCAAAAGACTGCCTATGAGATTTTGTATAATACAAACCTCTGATTTCCTATTTTAAAGTTTTTGGTTGTCCATGTTTCATTTTGAACTTAAAAGATTCTATATCTAAGTTTGCAGCCAAAATTGACTGTGGATACTTTCTGGGATACTCAACCACTGCTAAAGCCTACAAAGTTTTTAACTCTAGGACCAATGTGTTGAAGAAACTTTGAATGTGAAGTTCAATGAACTTTCATCACTCAAAATCCCAGCAAATCCCGCAGAGCTTTTTGATTTAGATAAATTCATATTTGCTGATGATTCTATCAAGCTAGACAATGCAGGTACACCACAATCATCTGGAGAAAATCAAGATCAAGAATATGACTGTAAGCTTCCACAAACAAAAGTCAATTCTTCCAACAGAGGATCAGGTGCCACGAGCCCTTGTGTAAACTCTGTCACTTCTGGGTCAACAGTGGTTGATCCTCAAACCTTTGCCAGTTCACAAAATCAAACATCTGTTGATAAAAAGTCCTACAATTGGACAACAAAATCATCAAATGTTACCTCTATACCCCCAATACCACCACCTCCATTTACATCAGAGGCTGATACTTCAAATTCACCAGCAGAGGTTAGCTCAGATGATACACATTTGCAGCCATCACCTCAAAATGCTATTGTGCCATACCAAGGTGATCAAGTTATTTGCAACATCAAATCTGGGGTGATCACACGGAGCCAATCCCAAATTATTTGTCTTTTTGCTGGTTTTCTATCACTCACACAGCCAGTCAAGCATCAAGAGGCACTGAAAGACAACAGCTGGGTAGAAGCTATGCAAGAAGAACTCCTTCAGTTCAAGAGACAACAAGTTTGGGAGCTTGTGCCACTGCCAAAAGATGTAAGTCCAATTGGCACAAAGTGGGTCTTCAAGAACAAAACTGATGAAAGGGGTATTGTTGTCAAAAACAAAGCAAGGCTCGTGGTTCAAGGCTATAGACAGGAAGAAGGTATAGACTATGATGAGACTTTTGCTCCTGTAGCAAGGTTGGAAGCTATTCGCCTGTTCTTAGCTTTTGCTGCTAACCACAACATAAAGGTGTATCAAATTGATATAAAGAGTGCATTTTTGTATGGAAAAATCAAAGAAGAGGTGTATGTCTGTCAACCTCCAGGTTTTGAAGATGCATTCCATCCTGATCATGTCTACAAGCTCAACAAAGCATTGTATGGCTTGAAGCAAGCACCAAGAGCCTGGTATGAAACTCTATCCACTTTTCTCTTATCCGTAGGGTTTACTAGAGGTAAAATAGATAAAACCCTATTCTTAAAATGGAAGGAAAAGATTTGATGCTTGTCCAAATTTATGTGGATGACATCATTTTTGGATCCACAAGCACTGCTATGTGTGAAGAGTTTCGAAAACTCATGGCAGCAGAGTTTGAGATGAGTGCAATTGGTCTCAAGTTAAACAATTGCAAAATGGTACATTTATCCATCAAAACAAGTATGTGAAAGAACTGCTTAAAGTGTTTGATATGGATGATTGTAAACCATGTAGCACACCCATGGCAACCACCAAGCTAGTCACCTGGCAAAGATGACCTTGTTGATCAAACTCTTTATAGAAGCATGATTGGGTCTTTATTGTACCTAACTGCATCAAGGTCAGACATCATGTTTGCAACATGTGTTTGTGCCAGATCACAGGCATTATCTTATTGCTGTGAAAAGGATATTCATATACATAAAAGGTGCTCCCACACTTGGTATCTGGTATCCTGCTAATGGGAATATTGAGCTTTCAGGTTTTTCAGATAGTGACTTTGCTGGGTGCAAAACTAAAAGGAAGTCCACATCATGAGGATGTCAATTCCTAGGTGATTGTCTAGTGTTTTGGCAAAGCAAAAAGCAGGTTGCAGTCTCAACATCCACTGCTGAGGCAGAGTATATTGTTGCTGCTAGTTGTACTGCTCAACTCTTGTGGCTTCAAAACCAGTTACTGGATTTTGGTGTAACTGCACTAAAGACTCCACTCAGATTGGACTAGTCAAGCTGTTAAAAACATCATTAAAAAATTTCCAGTTTCTCATTCCACTACAAAGCACATTGACATCAGACATCACTTTGTGATAGATTGCTATGAAAAAGGTTTAATTTCTTTGCATCATGTCCATACTTCAGATCATTGGCAAATGTTTTAACCAAGGCATTGGATACATCTACCTTTGAAAACTTGATCTCAAGAATTGGAAGCTAAACATGGATTAAAAACAAGTTCTCTTGTAAATCCATGCGTACATAGCATCAAAATGTTTTCAGAAAATCAAAAACTCATCCTTAAAAATAGTTAAAATTGAATTTTTCAATAAATCTTCAAAAGTTGCTCATAACATCTGTTTGCTCAAAACCTCTGATAGGCTTCAAAATCTTATCCACTGATAAAGTGTATCCTCTATCTTCAATCTTTACTACTTTTTCAAAACACTGATAGCTATCCACTGATAGTTATAAAAATCAGTACTTTTCTCATCAGAGGTTACACGTGGCAGGTGTTAGCCATCAGATCTTGCAACAGATGCCATGTCATCGCCACTTTTTCAAAACCCTATAAAAACCCTGTTTTATCCCTCACCAGTGTTTACCCTAAAACTGTGTCGATTTCAAAAATCTCAAAACAGTTTTTCTCTCTAACACCATGGCTCCCAATCAAAATCTTCGAAGAAATCCAAACAAGCACTTCCACCCTACACTCTTATAATCAAAACCCCACATAATTACACCGCCATACTTGAAGCAAACGATGCAAATACTCGCTATCATCCAATGATTCGAATTTTGCAAAAGTCGAAATTCAAGCACATGTTAGAAGTCAAAGCCCCAATTTACATTGATTCTCTTCATGACTTCTGGAATAACGCTAAGGCTCACTCAACTGCTGCTGGTGTTCCTTATACAATAATCTCAAGAGTAGGGGGAGTGTTGATGCAAATTAGCCCCCAATCGATCTCTCAAGTTTTCAAGTTAAATGACATAGAACACCATGTGTCATTTTCCCATAATGAGATCCAAGCAGAGTTTCTGGAAAGAGGTTATGATGGCCAGATGAAAGGTATGACCATCTTTAAACCTAACTTTCCTGCTGAGATGAGATTTTTCTTTCACACAATTCTAACTTGTCTCTCAGTAAAAACCACTGCTTTCAATGAAATTCCATTGAACATGCAATATCTGGGGTATGCAATTTTAACTGACACAGATTTTAACTACTCCCAGATACTGTTCAATGATCTTGTGAATAATTTTCAAAATATTGAAAAAAGAAAAGCTTTTTTGATTCACCCACGTTTTCTGAGTGTTTACTTACAAGATCAAATCAAAGGTCCTGAAAGTAAAATAGGCGCTGTGACTAACCCAGGCCGCCTCAATCATGAAACCTTCACAGAATAACAAACAAAGATAAAGTTGCGAAAACACAAGTAGAGGAGGTTGAGCAAGTTTTACTGAACAAAATGTTCAAACTCAACCTCTTGCTATTGACCCACTGCTCTTGGTGATCATGGCACCACAACCGCTGCTCTGAAGCCCACACCAAAAATCCTCAAAAAGAAAACCAAAACACTTACCAAAAAGCCCACCAAACCCAAAAAGGGTCCTCTGGAAGATGAGATCCCAGAGGTTAACCCAGTGACAGCACCAAAGTCACAAACCACTGCTGCTACTTCTTCACAGCAGATGGTTCAAAGATCTCCAACCGGCTTTGAAACTCCTCCTTCTTCCTCACAAAAGGAAAAGGTTGTAGACACAAGGAACCAAATTATGAAGCTCTAGATCCACTTGTTTCTATCTTCCACAGCCCCTCTCCCAGGGCACTGTCGTTTTCTACACAGCCACCTTCACCAATAACCACACTTCCACCCACTATTTTACCATTGTTGAATGCAATTGAATTAGACCAGGCACAAACCAGCACTTCTCAACAACCTATTACTGAGAATATACTTCATCAAGAGGCTGGGTCTGACTCTTTATTCATTGCTAGCCCATCAGCACATGAAGAGGCTACATCCCTTGGGTTACATGTAACCCTTGGTGATAGTTCAACTCAAGCAGCCACTACAATTGCTGAACTCCCAAGTTCTCAGTTGGACAGTGATTTCATTACTAGACTTGGTTGAAGGCAACCACTGTTGAGTCAACAACTGTTACCTCTGTTGTGGGAAGTCCCTCAGTTCCAAGACAAAGGGGCATCTATGGTTGAAGCTGGTACTAAAACCACTGCTAATGATACCATAGATACAACTACCACTTCTGGTAGGAGTTCAGATGATCCTATTAAATTAGGTGATGATCTAAAATATCAGGATTTGACGGAGAGAGTTACTAAGATAGAACATTCTGTGGAGCGATCAAAATTTACTGAAGCAGATGATAGCTACAAAAAGTCAACCCTCTGTTCTATACACAGCTGATCTCAAAGAAGCTCTTAACCCTCTGTTTCAACATCAACAACATTATTTGGATCTACAACACAAGCACCAGATGAATGATGTTAGAAACATGGTTGAGTCAAGGTATCAAGACACTGTAGCAGACATTAAAGCCATCAAAGCTCATCTACTCACAACCACTGGCCATGCACCTCCAACGGTTATCTTTGTTACAACAGATGAAGCCAAAAAGGGGGAGAAACCTTTGGAAAACAAAAAGCTGAAAATAGATGATGATAAGGCCAGACCTACTTTAAATATTCCAAGGCCTGATGGTTCAAAGAAGATAGATTTAACTGATGAAATTGTGGCCAAGACAAGGGCTAGTCACAAGAAGACAGTGATCAAGGAGAGCAGAGTGTTGGTTGAGAAAAAGATTAAACATCAAAAAAGAAAAGGAGAGGTTGGTACTTCATCAAAGAGGATACCTGCTAGAAAATCCAGGTAACCAACATCCACACCTCCTAAAACTAAGCCTGTAACCAATCAAACCATTAAAACCTCTGCCTCTCAAAAACCTATCACATCTTCAAAACCACAACCCACATCCACACAAGCAGAGTTACAACACCTATTGTGTCAACATCTGTTAATACAACAGAGGTTGCAACAGATGCAACTCTATCCACTGCCATGATCACATTTCCCACATCAACTCATCCATTATCTACACCACCTAAGATCCCACTGCCACCATCACCCACTTTAAGGTTCAAAAGGAGAAAAATCACAAAAGTGATAAATGATGATGAGTTCATGCACCTCTTCCACTATCATCACAACCAATGACCTCCACATCAGTAATTACAACATCTTTAAATCTTGAAGTTACTCCTGCAGCAAAGCTGTATCCTCTTAATTTACCAGCAGTGAGGGAAGAGATCCTAAGTTTCTTTTCAGAGGATGACCCTGACAAAAGAACAATCCTATCCCTTGATGGCTATCTAAGACCTGCAAATGTTGATGATTACCTGGAATTGAAATGAAAGCAAGCAGAGGATATTGCCAAAAGAGAAACAGCTGGTAAAGGTGATAGAGAAATACAGATTGCCATGTCCTTTCAACTAAGTAAAGCCAACATCTTACAAAACTTTGTCAAGAACTGAGCAACCAGTTGTAAGAAAAGGAAGATAATCTACTCAAAAGTGAACTTATTGAGTATATCATGGAGAAGAAGATGTATAAGGTAACAAGGGCACAGTTCAGGGATTGGAGCATAGATGAGCTAAGAGATGAAATCAACAGAATGCAAGAAATGTTGAAAGACCCTCTCAAAAAGCCAACTCCTCCCAACTGGGATTTATACAAGAAAGATATGCCTGAAAAAGACTTAAAGTTGAAGAGAATGAAGAATGAACTAATTCAGAATCATTATAGTTCGAAGAACCAAGTGATGAGATGGGGTGAGGTCAGGGTGATAGACACCTACAAAAAGTTGGAAGAAAGGAGGAAAAAGGATCCATCCATGCCTCCTAAACCTGATTATTCAAAAGAAGATGCTATTCTCAAAGCCCAACTCTCCAAAAAGTCCAGCACAACATCTGCCCATTCCACAATTGCGCTGTTACATAGAAAAAGGCAAGGGGAGATGTCTCTAAAGACTGACAAAGAGTTTGAGGATACATTTATCAAAGAAGGTATACATAACATGATTGATTATCCAACAGATGATTCAAGTGCCAACCTGGCTAAAGATTTATCACAAATAGCTCCTTCACAATCCTCAGCAATAAAAGCTCCTTCAAGAAAACCTTCAGACCCAAAAATTCTAAAATGGAAGGTCAACAAAGACACCCATGAATTGACACTGCTCAAGTATGATGGTAATGCCACTAAACTATCCATGGAAAGCTGCTTATGGGCTTACAGTAGAAGACTTCCAAGAATTATTATGTTTAGAGCTGGAGAAGGATGCTGATGACATAGAATCTCTTAACTTTGAACTTCAATTCAAAGGTCAAATAAGAGAATTCTTCCTGAGGAATAAAGACCAAGAATAAACTGCTTTTGGCATCATCTGTTCCAGGGGATATTGTTGGGATTGAACCCTATGAAAGGAACAGATGATACAAAGCCAAATAATACTATCCGAGCTTTGGTTAAACTATCAGAGGTTACAACCTCTGTTGTACATATACTGCTTTCCCTAAAGACTGCTCTCCTATCTTCTGACTTCACAAAGTTGCAAAGGTCTGCCAGAGTTACAAGGATCTGAGGATAGAGATCAGAGCTTAGTCATTAGTTATATAATCAATGTAACAGTGCTAAGCACTGATAGTTAATATTAGCAGCGGTTGTAGTTAGTTACATTTAGTTTCCTGTCACTATCAACCCTGACGTCATCAAAGATGCTCAGTGGTTAGATAGTTTAGTATAAATAGGTAACTTGTGTAATAGTTTAACTTGTCTATCAAAAGATCAACTTTCGCATATCATCTTCTCTGCATTTTCTTACTACCAAACTTCAATTGCAAAGGCTGAGGGGGAGTTTGTGAATCACATGCGAGTTTACCAACTTGAAAGCATGATGATGATGAAAACAAACAACCATTGCTTGTAGTAAAAGTTTTCCATTTATTTTCGCTGCAAATCTCTTTTAAAACTCAATTATTTTCCATATTTGAAACAAAAACTACAAGTAATTAAAACTCAGATCCTTACAGAACGGTTTTTGAAGGGAGGAGAGAGGAGAGAGAGAGTGTCTTGGGAAGGGTTTTAAATGATTAGAAAGTTGGAGTGTGGGTTTAGGTTAAATGGTGAGTGGTTGTGTAAGAGATTTAGGGATTTAGGAGGATTGTGTAAGAGATTTGAATGATTAGGTAGAGATTTTATAAATTTTTTGATTTTTCTTTATTTATTTTGTGGGAATAAATATATATTTACATGTATATTTATTTTTTTATACATTACTTACACTTTTATAAAAGTCTTGCAACTTTTATAAAGTTTGGGGCCCTATCTCACTTGATTGAGCTAAATAATTATGGGATATTACTTGCATATTAATTCCATCATAATTTTATTAATTAGAATGTTATCTAATATTTAGTGGTGTCTGGGTTTGCTGAAGGCGGCTAAAAGTTTGTAACACAAGCAAATTTCCGGACAATTTAGACAGAAACCACTAATTAAGGCGTATGCGCTTTTCTTCTAAATTTCCCCAATGACCTGAAATTCCACCTTATACTAACATATTAGACACATTCATGGGCTTCTAAACTCTAACTGGGTCATCACCAACTTTCGTTACGGGTCTGCCGTCACTTTAAAACACGGGAATTCTTTAATTTCAACTTTTGCAAATTCCATTGCACATTAGGGCTTTATAATTTTTAACTGGACTTTAATTACACATAGGGCTGGCAATTTCAGACAGACACGAAAACACGATACGAAACGACACGATCTTAAAGGTTCATGTTTGACCCTTAACATGTTTCGTGTCTTAAACAGGTCGACACGATAAGACCTGTTTATTTTCGTGTCTAAACAGGTTAAAAACCTGTTAACCTGCTAAGGACACGTTAAAACCTGTTTATAATATTAATATTTATGTGGAAAAATAAGAATGTGGCCATGGCCCAAGGCCCTTTGGGTAGGGTTTATACACGTACGACATTAAAAAATAGGAACCCTAAATTTCAAATATCCCATTCACGTAGATCAATCATTTGATAAACTCCAAGACTCCACCTCCTCCCGTCGACCGTCCCCGTCCGGCGCTCAAGTCCTAGTCTGGCATCCACCACATAATAATCTATTTTGTTCACAGGTTTGCATATTTTGTTTGCATATTTAATAAATTTTATGGTCTCGTTTGTGCTTTAAATAATGTGTAATACTTTAATAATGTGTATGTGCATGTTCATAAATGGTGAACCAATATATTAAAAAATCATGGAACCAAAAATTCACGGTTATGGAATTTAAAGAAGAAAAAAAATTAGTTTTTAATCTGATAGATGTAAAACAATAATGTTAGAACATCAGTGAAGTTTCTAACACGGTCAGATTTATACTATTATAAAAAATTACTTGCATGATCAAGCTTAAACCAAAATAACAACAATCTAATCGGATCATATGTATATTAATAACAAAAAACTTGCATACGTAGTCAACGAAACACTTAATTGTTTTAGATTGTTAATTACTTAATTAACCTTTTAGATAGGTATGCACATGTAAGGAATTCTTGGTTATTGAAGATGTTACTTACAATATCACGTATATTGATTTATTGGGTGTATATAAGCTTCTATATTAGTTTGTGCTTCAAACTTATGTATTTAATGTTTTTCAACAGTTTTTTAAAACCAATATTGAGGTTCATAAATCATGAGTGATTCACAAAATAAGGTGGGAAAGAAAGACAAGAAGGTCAAAACAATGGTACGTATGTTTATTTTAACTTTTATGTATTAATTTTTGTTGTGTAACTTTATTTATTTTCTTTCTTGTTGTAGATGGATTCTGACTCTATCAAAGTTGACCTAGAAAATGATAGCTCAATGCATATGGAATTAGAAGATGATGAGGTTGACTCATGGATGTAGATGGTAAAACTAACAAAAGTGATATTGGTGATAAGAAAAAAGGGGCAAAGAGACAACGAAAGGAAAGATCTGCTGTGTGGCAATACGTCACCAAACTTCAAAAGTCACCGGTGGGTGGAAAGACCCCATGCCAGTGCAACAAATGTAAGCATGTTCTCGTATATGATAGTAAGACAGGTACGGGGAATATTGCACGACACATAAAAGCATGCTTTGGTAGTGCTTATAAAGATGTTGGTCAAATGCTTTTAAATAGCGACATGAAGTTAAAGTCATCTACTTTTAGTCAAAATACGTTTCGCGAAATGCTTGTAGTTGCTATTGTGATGCATGAGTTGCCTTTGTCATTTGTAGACTATAAGGCATTTAGAGATTTGTTTAAGTACTTACAACCCGATGTGAATATCATCTCTAGGAATACCGTAAAATCTGATTTGTTGAAAATGTATAGGAAAGAAAAGGAAAAAGGCAAAGGACATGCTTACGGAATCAACTGGGAGGTTATGCTTAACTTCAGATTTATGGACTTCTATTGTAACGATGGGTATTTAGCAACAGCTCATTTTATGGATAAACCTGGGAATTGCAAAAGAGAGTTTTATCATTTTCTTTTATGCCACCACCTCATACTGGCGTTGCTTTATGTGAAAAAGTGTTTTCTATTCTAGTAGAATGGGCATAGAAAAGAAAATATTCTCTGTGACGTTAGATAATGCTTCTTCTAATGACACTTTCATTCGGCTTTTGAGAGAATAACTGAATGCAAAATCACACTTGTTTCTAAGGGTAATTTTTTTCACTTGAGATGTTGTGCACATATTTTGAACTTGATTGTGCAAGATGGGCTAAGTGAAATTGATGATTGTGTTTACAAAGTTAGAGAGAGTATCAAGTATGTGAAAGATTCACGGCAAAGGAAGGAAAAGTTTTTAGATTGTGTTCAGTTGCTTTCTATTAAAAGAAAAAGGGGTTAAGGCAAGACGTTGTTACAAGATGGAATTCTACCTTTATAATGCTTGATGGTGCCTTTATTATCGACGTGCCTTTTTCCATCTAGAATTGAGTGATTCCAATTATAAGCATTGTCCAAATGCATTAGAGTGGGATAAGGTTGAAAAAATGTGCTTTTCTTGAAGTATTTTATGATGTGACAAATGTTTTTTCGGGTACCAAATATCCAACTGCCAACTTGTACTATCCACACATTTTTATGGCTTATCTAACTTTGCATGAGGGTATGAGTTCAAAAGACTTGTATATCAAAAAGATGGCAGAGTTGATGATGTCAAAATTTCAGAAATATTGGTCTGATTTTAGTCTTACATTAGCGATAGCTGTGGTGTTGGATCCTAGATACAAGTTGCATTTTATTGATTGGAGTTATTCACAAGTATATGGAGATGGAAGCTGTGAATATACAAATGTTGATCGGTTTTTAAATTCTACTTTTAATGAATATGTTATGTCAAATGTGAGTGATGATACAAGGGATGATTCAACACAAGTTTCAAGCAGCAAAGAGGTTGATGATACAAGGATGATTCAAAACATGCCTATGGAGTGAGAGCAAGGCTTAAGGTAATTTTTTTCATTTGTCCATATTTTTTTATGTTGCCTTTTAGTTATCAACTAACTAATTTATTTTATTCATTTTAGGATTTTGATCAATTTCAGAGTAAAGATTTTACAATTAACAAAAATTCAGAATTGCAATTGTATTTGGAGGAGTCAAGAGTTGATAGGAACTCGACCTTGATGTGTTGGCGTTTTAGAAAGCAAACGAGTTTAGATATCCCGCACTTGCGAGGATGGCAAGGGACTTTTTGACAATTCCGGTATCTACTGTCGCTACGGAGTCTACATTCAGTGCAAGTGGAAGAGTACTTAATGAACATCGAAGTTCACTTAGTAAAGATACTGTTGAGGCTCTAATATGCACAAAAGATTGGTTATTTGGAGATTGTGGTAATGTCCATTTTTCTTGATTTTTATAAGTTTTTTTACATAGTATTATATTAATTTTATATGTTTGTTTGTACTTTGTAGGTTCTAACCAAGTTAGTGTAGATGAGCTCACGGAAGATATAATGTCGCTTGACATTAGCCTGAATCTGATGCTTCAAACTCTGTGAACAATCCTAAGGTACCTACTCAAATGCTTCAAGTAGCGTTGCTTGCTAAAAATCAGTGAACAATCCTAAGGTATCCACTTCAATGTTTCTAGTAATGTCGCTTGATAAAACGATATGAATCAATTTATGTCCAATTATCCATTCTTGAAATGACTTTAATTATTTATGTGTAGGTTTGATTGTTTGGAATTGATAATTTGAAAAGAAAGACCCATGAGAACTTGAAATTATTTTTAATGGACTGTTATAATTTGTTTTTTAATGGATTTTTGTCTTAAGTTTGTTAAGGATTATGTATTTATGCATTATTTAAGACTTTGTGAACGTTCTGACGATTTTTATGTCATTAAACACTTAAACTTGTTCCTAAACATGTAATATTTATAGCATTTCTAAACAGGTCTTATCGTGTCTTATCGTGTTAACCTGTTATAAACTGGTTCGTGTTCGTGTTTGAAAAAAAATGACACGATAACTTATCGTGTCGTGTTCGTGTCTAACCCCTCAGGTCATCGTGTCGTGTGCGTGTCGTGTCTTATCATGTCGTGTCTAACACGATATGCCAGCCCTAATCACACATAAAGTAAATATTCTTGCACCATTTAATAACAACATGTTTATAATTACAGTACGGATAGTTGTCGGAAAACACGGGGTGTCACACTAGGGCGGCAAGCTGACTCGGCGGTGCTGGAAGTGCTAGCATCTCGGGCTGTCGTGGTCCTTTGCGGCAGTGGCTGGTGAGGTGGCCGTAACGATCGCAGTTGATGCAGTAGCGGCAGCTGGCTTCGGCCCGGTGGTGATAAGTACACATCTGACACTGGGGAAGAGGCCCAGTGTAGGCACGCCTTGGTAGAGGTGCAACCGTTTGGAGAGGCTCAGGATTAAGTGGCGCGGTTGCTGAGTAGTTGAGGCTCGAGCTTTTTCTCTTGCGGCTGGGCTCGGCGGCGGCTTGCGCGGTGTGTCGTCGTTCATCAGATAGCTCGATAGTAGCTTGGTTCAGCTTCTTGGTGGAATCCTTGGAGAAATCCAGTCAAGACTCGCTTGTCATTGATTTCTGCGGCCAATTGATAGGCTTCTTCGATGGTAGCCGGTTTTGCAGCTTCGAGAAAATCGCCCACACACTCCAGCAGAGCACGTATGTACTTTTTGATAGCCTTTTCAGGAGTGTCGACCTGGCTTGGGCAGATGATGCTAAGCTGTTTGAACCTTGATGTGAAACCGGCGTTATCACCTTCGATTTGCTTGATTTTCTAGAACTCGTTTTCCAGCTTTTGGACTTCGTGGGGAGGGCAGTACTCTCTCTTCATAAGCTCTTTTAGTTCTTCCCACTGATAGCGCGTAAGCTGCGTCGTTCCCACGTTTGATGCGCTTGGTTGTCCACCAGTCGAGTGCTCGAGATTGAAATACTCCGGTAGCGCATGTGGTATGAAAATGCTCTGGGACCCACTCTGACGAAGGTAACCTCGATGGCATCAAACGACTGGAGCATTTGAGACACACTTCTTCACCTGTGAAGACCATCGGGTCACAGGCATTGAATTGCTTGTAGGAGAAGTAGGCTTTGGTGCGTTGGTCTTGGAGTCTCCAGAGGTTTGAGAGTTGCTGATGGATTGAACCTGGGAGATGATTTGAGGAATGACCTTGGCCATTTCCTTGGCCACAAGAGAAGCAATCCTCTTATCGGAGTTTCTTCAGGCTTGACGTCACGAGTTGGAAGCGTTCGAAGACATCTGAACAAAGAGATTTGGAATGAGATTCGATCATAGTGATTTTTGTAATTGCGATGCGATTTAGTGCGTTAAAAAACTTGTTACAGTAAAACGTATTTCTAAGATTCACATAGGAGCCACATAGGAAAACACATATCTCCTAAATTCTCGTGTATTCACATAAGCACGTGTAATCGCATATTATATATGTATATATTTAGATACGTATATATATATATATATTTGCGGTATGACGCGAGGACGCGGTTAAGAGGATTGTTATGATTTAGTTATGTTGCGAATATTAACTCTTATTTTAGATTTCGATGACTGTGCAAGTTGTGCATTAACATGGGCAAGATGAAAGCGATAAGGGGTAAGCAAAAAACGATAAATCGAAAATGTAAAAGGTTTAATATTTGTTAAAATGTGCGCGAAACATATGAAAATCGATGATGCGTAAATCGACGATTACGTGCTTAAAATCAATGGAGCATCCTGGGTTTTGAGACAGCGACTACCGAAAGTGATTCGATCATTCCGCCGAGTTCGGGCACACGCTTTGGCCTAATAGGTGAATGCTCTCACCGCCCCGCGGCTAACGACATTACCCTTCCAGTTACTACGCATCCCAAAGCGTTGGAAACAATCGAGACTTTGGTGAGATGGAAAATCGTGGAGTGGGACGAGTTTTCAAGGTTCGGATTTCACCCCTAACTTGATAACTTCGAATCCCTGATTGTGGTTTTACCTCCCGGGCCCATCAGGAGGCTTCCACCGGATAGAATGGGAAATTTCTGTTAAGATGTGGATATCACTCCTAACTTAACAGACAATTTCGTGCAGATGAGAATATGCAAAGTTGAGTGATTCGTCGAGAGTTCGTGGTTTTCACACCTAATCTCGACAAATCGACTCGTTTGTGTGATACGAGCGTTCTTCACGTGTATTGTGGTAGCTTTAGGGAAAGCGTATGTAGTTTTAAAAGTACGGTTTGAAGATGTATGATCAAGTTCGGGTGAAGTTGATCAACTTCGAGCGAACTTGATCTTCGAGCGAACTTGTTATGTATCTTGAGAGGGGACTGACAACTTCGGGCGAACTTGGTTAAGTTCGAGCGAACTTGGTCAAGTTCGGGCGAACTTGATCAATTTCGAGCGAACTTGCCCCAACTTCGGGCGAACTTGTCTGTTCGTATCAGTTTCGAGCGTTTAATCGATGTGTAACGGTTTGATTTGGTGTCCTGACTATAGACTAGGTCGAACAGAGTAGTTCTACCTAATTCCCTATAGTTATGGCTCTGACACCAATCTGTCACACCCCAACCGATGGCGGAATCATCGGGGTGAGGCACTAAGCGGTTTAGATTGTTCGAGAGAATCCACAAAGACAATTTTTAAATGACAATATTTAAGCGTCAATTTCATACAATCACATACAATCATTACATAATCATCACGAATCCAAATAATCTCAAACAATTTCAAAGTTGATTACAATTTATTACAAGTTTCTAAGCAAACCCTAAGTCCATTTGCAGCGAGTAGTAATCAATAACCTGCAACATACGTTAAAATAATTGTCAATACAAAAATGTATTGGCGAGCATACAGGTTTTGATATAATAGCATAGTAGATAAAAAGTGTCACGAATCTCCACATACATAAACATGATACACATAAAATATAAACCCACAAGACAAATTTCACATGTTAAGCTCTCGACAAGGCTGCGATGCGCGATGTATGCTTCCTAACTAGACCCCGTCGTGTGTTAGCCAAACTATAGTACCATACTAGCTAAGGTGGAGTTAACGAAAATGTGTCCTAGTTTACATGTTCCTAGCATCACGTATAAATATGTATAACAGATATTCGCGTGTGATAAAACAATTTAGCGTGTATCGTGTACTTTGATAGGAACGTATGATACACCCAAAAAGTGCATTAAAGAAAAAATGGGTCAAGTATACTCACAGTTGGTGCGATTAGAAGGAGATGGGATCTGAGGTAAGTTGAGGAGAGCGCCGAATCAGCCTGTAAGCGAACAGAAGTGCATCAGTATTCCGAAATGCTGAAACGGTTAACAGTTGGAATAGTAGACAAGTTCGAGCGAACTGTACTTGGGTAAAGTTCGGGCGAACTTGTCTGATTGGACTTACTGGAGGTATAAGTTCGGGCGAACTTATCTGGTTTACTGAGAAACTGGACAAGTTCGGGCGAACTTTCCCTATTTGTTGAGGTATAATACAAGTTCGGGCGAACTTGTCTAATTCTCTTGGGAATTGGACAAGTTCGGGTGAACTTGCCTGAATTGCTGAGGTTTTTGACAAGTTCGGGCGAACTTGAGGTTTTCCGAGCGAACTTGACTGTTTTGGTCACCAATTCATGCGTTTTCACGTCGTTTGCTGAGGAAATTGAGTGTCCATCCCTCCAACCTTAAGCTACTAAGCAAAACCTAGGCTGGAGAGGTCTTTTGGAGCGAGTTTAGCCATTTTACAGAAACTCGGACTAATCCGGGCGAACTTGAAGGTTCGTAAAATTTAGTCCAGTTTTTTGCAAAGTGACGATTTCGTCCTTGTGCTTCCGGATCTGAGATATTGCTAGACAACGCCTCGTTCCACTTCAAAGTGAACGAAACATACGTCATTTAGTCCGAATTTGTGTGAAAATCAATGTTTAAAATGGGTTTTACTTAGATCTAAGTATAGATCTAAGTGAAAAACAGAATTTTTTCATAAAAAGATGAAGATTTTCATAAACAGGGGAGTTTTGAAGAAATCCAAGGTAAAACCTTATGCAAAATCATTGTAAATCGTTGTTGATTGCATAAAACGGGTGGATTCTTACTTGGAAATCAAGGATTTTGGGTTTCGAGAGGTTTCGGGCGAACTTGCAGCAAGTTCAAATGAGGAGAGGAGCTGAGTATTTATAGGTGAAGGAGATAATAGGCTGAGTTAGACCAAGTTCGGCCGAACTTGGCCAGTTTGCTTGGACTTGTGCAAGTTCGAGCGAACTTGCTGAGTTTTGATGATATTAGAGGCCTGGTCAAGTTCGGGCGAACTTTATGTGATCAAGTTCTGCCGAACTTGGCCTATTGGCTAAGTTCTGTTTGATATTTTCATGTTAAGTGCCCGTTTAACGATTCGGTTAGTAATAGATAGATATATTAAGCGTTTTAGCAAAGCGTTAAGCGTATTAATCGATTAAATTTAGTTAAGATTCGATAAATAAATGAGGTAGCATGCGGCTTTGTTCCCAAGTCTTGCGGGAGTCATGTTGTAGTTTAAGCGAGCAGATAGCCTTCGAAACCTCACGTAAAGTTTTTAGTATTTAGCGAGTGCAATATGAGTCTAAGCGTTGTGATGTGCGATGCGGTGCGAAAATATGCGATATAGCGTAGTAAGCGATTTAGGTTACATTATGATCTGAATCTCTGGTGCTAGGCGTAACGAGCTTGCGAGGAAGCGGGTTGCTACACATATTTCTAACCCTAAAAAAGCAGTTTCCCGACAGCCTCCATGTTCAGAAAGATGTAACTATTATATTTACACACGCTTTTACATTTCATTTTTTTGCAGGGGTCTTTAATTATGTCTATGAAAACTGGCTCGAAAACTTTAAAGAAATGTCGTTTTTGCGTGGACTAATACGCGTCGCAACTTTGGTCAGCGCACCACTAAAAGAGTTGAGAGCCAGCACGCAAATTTTAAAAGATACGTTGAACATAGGAGTTCATTGGAGAAAATGGTGGGATGCATCATTGATATAGTTGAAACTCAGTTAGGGGAAATAAGAAAAAGTTTCACCGAAAGCATGGAAAAAACAATGAACCACCATTTACGATAACCACTATTGGACAACCTACGTCAAAAATTTTCCCATACAGCGCTTGATCTGCTGGAAGGAGAGCTAACGAGGAAGCTGGAGGTGTTGCGAAAACTTAACGCATCATGTGGTTGCCATTTGTGGCTTAGTTGTGGGTTGCCGTGTGCTTGCAGGCTGGAAAGTACAGACGTACAGGTACAAAATACTAAACCAATAAACCTTTTGTTATTTAGTACCATTTTAGCTGTTTCTCACATCGTACTAATTTAACTGTGCAGGGCGTAAGATACATCTCGAAGACGTTGATGTATTATGGTGTAAGCTTGACTTACTACCGTGTACACTGGTAGATGAGGAGGTCGATGTTGTAGAAGAGCTCAATATTGTGTGGCAATAACTACAGTCAGAATCCCCCGTTCAGCAAAAAAGTCTGCTTTCAAAGATAAAAGTGGTCTTCACCCCGAAGTCCTCAACTAAGAAACCATCGACTGTCCAGCAAAACACTCGCAATCGGCCTACATAAAAAAAAGTACAACAAAGGCTAGAAGAAGCTGTGAGGTTAGACGAAGCTGCGAGAAACAGCTCCTATGGCGAGGCAAGCAACGTATATACCACTTCCCCACACCACAGGTACGATTTACCACGACACAGCTCATACGTACCGTCACAGGGCTCTCGTGGAACTGGTTCGGTTGTAAAGTCTGAAAAACCTAAAATGCAACAAATTCGTTCAACGAATTCTAAAAAGAAGGAGACGCGGGATGATCATGGTTTTCCATTAATAAAGGGGGACGAGGACTTGTTAACAATTAAGAGGTTTGTGTCACACCCCGACCCGCAGCGGAATAAAAGTCGGGGCATAATTGGGTTATCACCAAAGCTCATGATGTTTACTAAGATGTTTCATATTTATTAAATTCAAATTACAAACTTAAATATCCAAAACAAAATTCATACAATTACAAGAAAATGAAACTACATAATTATTCCAAAGCATAAACTTGTTTATTCTTCTAGGCCTTCCTAAGTGTTTCCTGTCTCAGCTGGATCACCTGTATCATGTGTAAAACGGGGGAGATTTTGGGTCAACAAAAGTTGGCGAGTGAACCTTGATAAAACATTTTTACTAATTTCTTGTTTTATTTAATAAAGAAAATTCGTTGCAATAATCACATGTGAGCAAACATATATAGATAAACAATCACAAACCACTTTGGATGAGTATATGACATGAATAATGATGTATGTGAGATCAAGGCTCAATCAAACGGAGCCGATCTAATGAGGCTCCTGATGCTCAACCCGTATCCCACGGGGAACTGATGGGCCTAATGAATTGCGTGCACTGAAAATGATAAATCTAATCTACATATAATTCACACAACAATTGATACACATTTGATCACGGATATGATGTATGCACAAGTGTTAAAGAATTGTACGACACATGATACACCCCAAAACATGATTAAAACGGGGAATTGGTAGAGATTCACTCACAGTGGGTGCGTTCTTTGATGACGATGAATGCGCACGAATTTATGATTCAACCGACGCGGGAAAAAACTAACCTAAATAATAACGAAATGATTCGATAAATAAATAAATTTTATTTGAGATTAATATTTTTAATTAGTGCTCTTAATGGGATTTTTAGATTTATTTTTGTGAGTTTAAGGAAATTTTTCTAACTTTAAAATCTTATTTTTAAGTATTTTTAAATGATTTTTTTCAATTAAATAAATAAGTAAAAATAATAAAAAAATGGGTTGACTTTCTGACAGTTGACCGGGTCTGACCGGTCAGACTGTGTTTATTCTATGCGGCGCGTGGGATCGAACTCGGGACCTTTCGTTTGTGTGCACGCAGCTCTACCAACTGAGCAACGTGTCTAACCCGAAATATTCTCTGTTTTAATTATATATATACTAATTAACTTTAACCTTATTTAGTTTTTATTAAAAATGATTTAATATGGCCAAACCGGTTGCAGAGACCCGGAGTCGAACTCGGAACCTTCGGTTCGAGTGCGCACAGCCCAACCAGTTGGGCTGTGTGTCTAATCTGCTTAACTACCGGATTATATTCCTCTTATATACATTCTGTGGATTGATCTGAATAGGTTTTTAAAATGTTTGTTTTATTTCAGAAAGTCGGTAGCATGCGTGATTCGAACTCGGGACGTGTGTATTGTATTTGCACACAGTCCACCGCTGGACTGTGTGTCTAACCCGGTTAAATATCCGATTTTAATTATACTAATACACTTGTTCAACTTCATCTTCTTCACTGTGAAGAACACAGAACAGTGAAACCCGATTGTTTTGTTTAATCAACTAACAACTTATAATTGATTGAAAATAGAATAGAAAGGTGAAGATTAAGTAATATAGTATACCAAACAGAGAGTTTTCTTCAGATTTCCGGCAAGATTTCGTCGGCTCTGATTTGCGATTTCCGGCTGAGTGAACTGTTTTAACAGTTTTGATTATTTGTTTGAACAATTAAATTATAAATCAAGAGATAGCAGGGAGGTTTAGACAATTATACCTTCTGAAGACAACTGCGGTTTTCTGTTCAGTGATTCCGGCGAGTGCAAAGAAACTCCGGCGACGTGCTTTGGAAGGGATAAAGCTTCAGAAAGAGAGTTCGGTTCTGAGCGAAAGGTTTACAGGAGGTTGGAGTGGGTATTTATAAGAGGGCAGCTGATTTGGGTTTGAATTGAGGTCAACAATCGCGATTAAAGATTTCCGACGGTTTTTGACTAAAAATTGATTGCCGGCGACGGTTATAACTGATGTCGAAATCAGTTTATCCGTTTCAGTCAAAGGAAAAATAGCCAAAATCGCGGAGTTTAGGTTTCTCCGGTGATTGCGAGTTCTGGCGCGCTGTTTTACAGATTTGACTTTCGGTTTTTATTATAAATGTTATTTGTCTCTGTATTAAACACAAAAGAAGTGTGTGGCGGAGCGGTGTGGTGTGTGTTTGTCTTTGTGGGCGACCCGGGTTCGAAACCCGGCTACCCTATTATTATTATTATTATTATTTTTTATACTTATTATTATTAGTTATAAATTATGGTTTTTAAATTCTAATATATTTATTAATTTTGTGTTGTTTAAAATTAATCTGAACAATAAATACGCAACGAAACTTATAACTGAATATTTGATTAATAAACGAAGCGGGTTTTGAAACCCGTTTTTCGACGAATGTTACAGTTTGGGCCTCAAATTCCATCGGAGTTTCACCCTTACATATTGCGTATACAAAATGTGATCCCAGACGGTCATTGTGGGTACAGGTCTGTGGCTGTCGGGTTAGGTTTTGGGGAATACGTATGGCCCCGTATTCGAAATTATTTACTACTGGAGATTTACTTTAACGAGTCGCTATGGAAGCATGTATTCGAAAGATGGGAGGAAGGGGACTTTATCTGGATACGTGACAGTATCTCTTGGCATTAAGTGGAAGGGTGCCCTGAAAGTCACCGGATGGAAATGCCCACATAGGGCTTCTCGTAGCGCAAAGGTATATATCGTCCTCCACGTGCTAAGCATCGAAGGGAGCTATACCTTCTTCCCGTTAATGGTTGGCCCTTTAAATCCACGACCTCAAGCGATAACACTCGTACATGTTCACGGGTCACGCTTCATACATGCTAAGTTGGAAACAAACTACCCTATGCCTACAGTTACCCTAATGTGGTCAGCACATCAAACAATAGCTGCAGAACAGTGGGAAGAAATGTATAGGCCGCGGTTAGAGCACTACTACAGCATAGTCAACCCTAAATCAGACTCAGACAAAGACAAAGACCCGAGTATACATTTAATCGAAGATTAAGTGGAAACGTGTATTTTTGTTAATTGTAGATTTTTTTTAATTTATACTTTTTGTATCATTTTTATATTTTTTTATAAATAAACAATATAATTAATTTTATTTAAATAAACTAATGAATACACAAAAAAGTTTTAAAAATTTGACCTTTACCTACGCTGCGTATAGAGCCCTACGCAGCGTATGTGAACTATATGACACTTACACCCCTCATTCCAGCTTCGTATAATCTCAAACAAGGGTAAAAATGGAAATATGTACCTTCGTATACGCTGTGTATAGAGCCCTACGCTGCGTATGTGAAGGGCGGACAAATTCCCCCCAAAACAGACTTGAAGCATTTTGAATTTGTTAAATTACCATTTTGTCCCTATTCTAACCCTATACGAAGCTTTGTACAGGGGTAAACTTGTCATTTTCTGGGGTCTGTATACGCTGCATATAGACCCTACGCTGCGTATATGTTCCTGAAAAATGACAATTTTACCCTTCTACTTAGCACCGTATAGACCCCTTACAGGGGTAAAAAGGTAATTTGCCAAGTCAAAGCATCTTTGAGTTCTGGCAAATTACATTTTTACCCCTGTGAGGGGTCTATACGAGGCTCAGTTGAAGGGTAAAGTTGTCATTTTCCAGGGTTCATATACGCAGCGTAGGGGTCTATCCGCAGCGTATATGACCTGATAAACCCTGGTACTACATACGCATCACAGTTCATCCCCAAATCACAAAATACCACAAAATACGATCAATACAAAGGGCCATTACTTATTTCGACCGTATACTAAACGTATTCCAAGCATTAAAAAGGTAATTTGTTTAACCTAGTTCACAAATTTTGAATTTTTTATGTATTTTATCGGTAATTTAGTTGTTTTTTAGGTAAATTTAGTTGTGGATTAGGTGTATTAGTGATATTTGATCTGTAGGTGTTAGGTTGATCAGTAGTTCCAGGATTAGCTTGTGTTAGGTTGTGGATTAGGTGTATTAGTGATGTGTTTGATCCGTGGATTTGGATTTGTTTGATCTGGATTAGCTTATTCGGACTTTAACCATAACGCACGTAGTTCCATAACGTTAGCCGAAACTAATGTCGTAGTTAAATATAATAAGTTTATTAGTTAGTCGGACTCAAACCGTAACGTGCGTAGGCCCATAACGTTAGCCGAAACCAGCTCGTAACTTCTATTATAAATATATATTAACGGTCTAAAATTATATTATTTTTTCGTTTTCAGGATGATGATGATGGACGATGAAATGGATGACCCGCTAGACCAGCTCGGACACGAGGACCTTCAGGGAGATACTTGTCGAGTTTCTGGCATCGTTCGAGTTTCATCCTCGTCGGCCAGACCAGCTTGTGGATCCGGCGCAGCCCCCGCCCCCGCCTGAGGTTTCTTTTCGCATGGCCGGCGTGGCGCGTTCTATGGGCACGTTCTACGGATCTATATACGCAGGTAAGTTTACCCCTAATTTTTGTATTGTTATTATTATTATTAATTTAATATATAACATTTAAGACTTAATATTAATTTAACGTTTAATAAACATTCGTGTAAACAAGGGTTGGTATTGGTTTATAAACCCACGCTTTTCAGGTTTTGGCATGTGATTGCGCATAAGGACACATGGGACCACGTGAACTCCAAGGGGAGGGTTACGACTATTCGTGATCCGCTCTACAGGTACGTTAGTTATTATTGTATGTTTATACGTTTCACGCTTATATATTTGAACTGAAAAATAAAGGCTGGAAAAAGAATATTTTACCCCTGTGCGCAGCTGCAAATAGACCCCATTCAGGGGTAAAATGGTCATTTTCCAGGTCAAGGCAGTTTGACATAGAAAATGACCGTTTTACCCCCCAATCGGGTCTATTTGCAGCTGGGCACATGGGTAAAATAGTCTTTTTCCAGCCTTTATTTTCCAGTTCAAATATAATTTTTATTATTTAGTCCGAGTCGAAGCGTAAGTCGCGTAGGTCCGTAACGAGCGCAAAAAACAATCATCGTTAAAATATAATATTTTTTATTAGTTAGTCCGAGTCGAACCGTAAGGCGCGTAGTAACGCCATGCTTTTTCATACCTTCCATATTCAGAAAGCTTGTTTTGTAATTCTATTTTTGGAAACTTTGTAATCTTGTATTCGTTCTTTCGTTGTAATCATTGTAAAAATCCGAGTCTTGCATCATAATGAAATTCGTATTTATTTCCATTCGTGTTATATCATATTCAATTTCAACTTTATAATCCAAAACTTTGATCGTAACAAAATTCGTACTCTATACATATTTGTCTTACATGCGTTTCCGTCGTTAAATACATGTTTAAACACAAACCGATAATTTTTATACGTGCAAATCCTCATGCATATACACTCGATACTTAAATTATACTTACATACTTGTTATATACTTAAAGCATGCCAAAAGCACCTTAAAATACCAAGTTTTAGCTTAAATGGGTGAAAAACCTAGTTCAGGGACTAAAGTGAAAATCTACCCAAAATAGGGCGTGGCGTAGCGCGTCGCCTAAATTGGTTCTCTTCTCCACGTCCACTCTAACCCACCTTCAAACCTTCATTTAACACAAAACCCTAATCCTCCACTATATAACCAAGCCTCCACTCACTCATTTTCACTTTCCAAACTCCTTCACACATCCAAAACACTTCCAAATCCGTTGCAACATCAGAGAATCCAGATTGTTCTAAGTGCTAAAGTAAGCACTTTACTTCATCTTCTTCAACATTTCTTCACCAAATCTTCTTCAAACAAGCTTGTGTTCTTATGCTCCTAATCAAATTTATGGTTAGTGAGCCTAACCAAGGTTGTTGTATATCAAATATGAGTTGTCTAAACACTCTAAACTTTCTATTTTTGAAAGCTTTGAGCTCACAAGTGTTGCCAAGTCAAGAACTTGAGTTTTGTGTGACTACTTGGTTAGCTTGGGCTACCTACATACAAGTCCACACATCACTTGATGTTTTCCTAGATTAGTTGTATATTTATTTCATTCTTATTGTATATTCTTGACCCTCTGTGTTGTCAATGACAACATGTGTAGTGGTGAATACCCAAGAGGTACCTAAATGGAAGATTTATCTTCCTACCTCATGCATGACTTATATGAATCATAACAGGTCTTAAGTGGACGATTAATCCTCCCACCTCCTACTTGACTATATAATATATGTACTTGTACTATATAAACTATATAAAATCCCTAAAAACCGAACCCTTGATGATGACTAGATAGTTATTCGTCAAGCTACTAAGTTAGATCACCAAAATGTTTAGTTCCTCGTTGCGATTCTAATAGGTGTTAACCTACGAAATCATATGAACCCAAATGGGTCCTCATAGTGTCAAAACGAGTACTAGCCTTAGTGATTATTTTCGTGTATATTATTTTGCTATACTTTATTTCAAATTCCGTATCTTCCATCAACATCCAACACTCACACTTATGTTTCCTCTTGTAGGATAACTTGGTGTTCCCCATCAACTTACAACTCTTCACGGACTTTGCAAATCGGAACGCTTGCAAAACCGTGAGTATACTTGAACCCCCTTTTTACGTTTACCACTTTTGGGGTGTAACATGTTTACCTTAACATAACAACACTAAACTTATGCTTCATTACTTGCACGAACAATCCATTATACATGAACACTTTGATACGTATGTTATGCTTATACTAGGACCGAACGTATGTGATACCATAGTCATTAGCTTATTTTGAGCCTCCATTTGACATGTATAGCGCTATAGGAGTAACGCACCGCCCGTGAATGTGTGGTCATGTTGAATTATTATACTAGTTGCGTAAACAGAGGGTTGACTAGAAATATGGCATGCCTTGTATTTGCTCGTATGTACACTTAGTTGCCATGTGGGTTGTTTTAAACTTATGCTTATACGTATGTTATGCTCAAACTTGTATACTCGCATTTGCTTTTGTATTGAACTCGTATTTTAAACATGTTATGGTTGAGAAGGTTGACGTCATGAAAACGAAGTAGCGAGACACTTGATACACATTTAGACGTTTAGGTTTAATATTGTTGTATCAATTTTGTTATGTTGTTATTATTCAAACTTGTTGTAATGTTTTTATATAAAATTCCCTTGTATCGTAATGACATTTTGCTATGAAATGAAATTCGGATTAAACTAAATATTGTCGCTATTAGTGTTATGAGCAATGAGCAATTTTTTTCGTCTCGCCTCAATGTTTCCGCCATCGGTTGCGGTGTGACACGTAGGCCTGTAACGAGCGTGAAAACGATTGTCGTTAAAATATAATAAGTTTATTATTTAGTCCGAGTCGAACCGTAAGGCGCGTAGGTCCGTAACGAGCGCAAAAAACGATCGTCGTTAAAATATAATATTTTTTTATTAGTTAGTCCGAGTCGAATCGTAAGGTGCGCAGTTCGAGCTGATATATCCCCCGCGCGATCCGGAGGTGCCGCAGCATGAGCCGCAGATGTACATTCTGGAGCCACCACATCCGCGTGGACCACCCGGGGCGCCTCAGTTCCCACGACATGTTGGGCCCGATCTTGCCCCCTCATACGCGGAGTTTCAGCGGCTACGTCGGGACCTTGACCAACTGAACTATGTGATGGAGTGGGTGGTTGTGGAGCTGCAGGAGCGCCGGCAGCGTGACGGGTTAGCTCCACGTCACTTCGTTCCGGCTGAGGAATGGCATCAGCAGCAGGACCCGCTACCGTAGTTATATATCTTTTGTTATGCATGTACAAACTTTTGCTATATATATCAAACTTATGTTGTATATAGTATTATATCTTTTGTTATGTATGTACAAACTTTTGTTGTATATATCAAACTTTTGTTGTATATATAAAACTTTTGCTGTAAACGGTGTAACATTATGTATTCGAACATTACCCGGGTGTTTCAAAATATTTAACGCTATAATATTTTAACGTTATAGTATTCGAATCACACGGTATAATATTCAAACGGTATTATATATTCGGACCGTACACTAGTATTTAAAAATAATTAACGGCACTAGACTTGGTATAATATTTTTTTTAAAATCTCGATAACGATATTATATATTCGGACCGTATACACGCTTTTCAAAAAAATTAACGTTATACGCTTTTCGACGCGTCTAACAGACGTAGTATCGTTACCGACGACATCGACTAAATAATAAAAAAAACATCATATATTTTTAACTCGTTATATATTTTAAACGAGTTAACGATCAGCAGCAGGACCGCTACGTAGTTATATCTTTTGTTATGCATGTACAAACTTTTGCTGTATATATCAAACTTATGTTGTATATAGTATTATATCTTTTGTTATGTATGTACAAACTTTTGTTGTATATATCAAACTTTTGTTGTATATATAAACTTTTGCTTTAAACGGTGTAACATTATGTATTCGAACATTACCCGGGTGTTTCAAAATATTTAACGCTATAATATTTTAACGTTATAGTATTCGAATCACACGGTATAATATTCAAACGGTATTATATATTCGGACCGTACACTAGTATTTGAAATAATTAACGGCACTAGACTTGGTATAATATTTTTTTTAAATCTCGATAACGATATTATATATTCGGACCATATACACGCTTTTCAAAAATTAACGTTATACGCTTTTCGACGCGTCTAACGGACGTAGTATCGTTACCGACGACATCGACTAAATAATAAAAAAAAAACATCATATATTTTTAACTCGTTATATATTTTAAACGAGTTAACGTTGTAACCGCATCAGCAGCAGGACCCGCTACCGTAGTTATATATCTTTTGTTATGCATGTACAAACTTTTGCTGTATATATCAAACTTATGTTGTATATAGTATTATATCTTTTGTTATGTATGTACAAACTTTTGTTGTATATATCTAACTTTTGTTGTATATATCTAACTTTTGCTGTAAACGGTTGTAACATTATGTATTCGAACATTACCCGGGTGTTTCAAAATATTTAACGCTATAATATTTTAACGTTATAGTATTCGAATCACACGGTATAATATTCAAACGGTATTATATATTCGGACCGTACACTAGTATTTAAAATAATTAACGGCACTAGACTTGGTATAATATTTTTTTTTAATCTCGATAACGATATTATATATTCGGACCGTATACACGCCTTTCAAAAAAATTTAACGTTATACGCTTTTCGACGCGTCTAACGGACGTAGTATCGTTACCGATGACATCGACTAAATAATAAAAAAAAAACATCATATATTTTTAACTCGTTTATATTTTAAACGAGTTAACGTTGTAACCGGATGAGAATTTATACCACAAATAAGCGAAATGAACAAAAAAATTTCTGAAGGTTATATACGCTGCGTATAGGTCTATACGCAGCGTATATAAACTTTGTGGAAGAACTGATGCTTCAACCCCACCTAAATGACCCCAAATAATCTGATGGTTTATATACGCAGCGTATAGACCTATACGCAGCGTATATAAACCTTGTTTTCTGTGCAATGATTGCTGATCAGGCTCTAAGATTCATGCTTTACCTACGCTGCGTATATGTATATACGCAGCGTATAGGGAGTATCCATATACGCAGCATAGGTAAGGTAGGGTTTGTTAGGGTTTGGTGTGCAAATAGACAAGATGGTGTGCCAATAGGTACGCCCTTAGAAAAATTTGGAGATACCATCCAAACTTAAACCATCTAACTTGAAGGTTCATTTCATTGATGCTAATCATTCTACTAGTTTGAATTGTTTTGTTTCAATTGTTTTAGCTTCTGTACAACAGTTGATTTTTTATTCTTTGAACTTAGATTGATTTTATTGGTTTTTAGCTACTGTACAGTGTACAACATGTTAAGAGGTTGAAAATCATTCAAACAAGTGCCATTAGTTTTTCACTAAAACCATTTGTTGCATGCCCAGAGAGAATTCATAATCTATTGTTTGTTGCAAGCCCAAAAAAAATTAACTTGTTTGTAAATGATTCTATATGGTCCAAAAGGGTATAGAACCCGTGATATCCTTCTTAGACCCGAATCATTGCCTTCTTTTAAGGGTCCGGTCCCGGTTCTTACATTTTAAGATAAATGGTTCCGGGTCAGGTCGGGTCTTGAAAGTTCGGAACCTTTGCTCACCCCTAAGTTGAACCTACTTGTACAACAAATTACCTGTTACCTAAACCTAATCAACCCAGCCATGGCCCATCTACTTCTAGCACAACAAACATCAATAAAACAATATAAAATATCATCAAACAAAGAAGACAACTATGAATAATATTTATAAAAGATTCATTTCAAATATCATGTAAAATGATTTAAATAAGGAAAAACAAACAGAATCAGATTGTCAAATAGAAAACAAAACAATATTAATAGAAAATTATAACCGTCACAGGATTAAACTGGAAAAGCAAAGGAAAGATCAAAGTTTAACTCTACTGAACCGAACCAACACCGACTGAAAATGAAAACAAAACCCAAGACTAAACCGACACGAACCAATAAGTCTCAAACCAAATTATGAGCTGATAAGTACCTAACTACCATAATCTCTAGGCTTCTCAAACCAACACACATGGATCACAATGATCTTTTATCTTCATCCACTTGAGGCACCCTTCACCTGTTCATATATATCTACAAAAAAAGATGATTATGATAGAATGATAATAATGAAGCACATAACAACATTTATCAATGAGTTGAAAACTAGACAGATATTCGAACCGGCCACCCTATTGGTTTACTGGTCAAACCGTACTCAAATAAAGAAGATGTTATAATTCATTTTTAAATATATTTATTATATTTATAAAATATCTAAATACTACTGGATTATATTTGAATAATAAAAGAAATATTGTTTTTTAATATAAAAAATGAATATATAGAGATATTTTAGGAGAAAATATTTTATTAACAAAATGAAATGAGAGTTCCCAAGTTTGTAGAAAAAAATATTTTTGCAAAAAAAAAAAGTTCTTTACCACTGAACCAGGGTCAACCACCAGTCATCAAAAAACTAGCCCGACCAACCAATGTCAGTTCGACGCATGCCAACCAAACCGGCTAGAGATCTAGTTCCCAGTGCGGTCAGGCCGAAACCTATTTTTACAACATTGACTAGTATAGTAAAAGAAGAAAAGTTAGTACTACCTTTCACAAATTTGTCAAGATTAGGTGAAGCTTCATTCAGTTTGACTTGCTTTTTTTACTCGAGTAGCCAATCTTGAGTGCAAACTAAAGCTTCAGCCATCGAAGGCGACAAAGAACTTTGGAAATCATCTAATAAACTACCACCGATATTAAAAGCCGACTCCAATGCAATAGCTGAAATCAGAATAACCAACACATCTTTAGCCATTTTAGACAAAACCGGAAATCTTTCACTATTATTCTTCCACCAAAGTAATACGTCAAAACCAAAAAAATCGCTGTCATGATCGCATAACTCATTAAGGTATATACCAATTTCTGTCTTGTTCCTTACATTATCTCCAAAACCCACCTTGCGCGTGTCATTGTACAAGTAATGCATGTAACTGCTGGTTTGAAAGTTTGCGCGTTGTTGTGAGGTCCCGGTCTTACCTATGTACTCATTGAACAAATCATATGTGGCGGAAACTACCCATTCTGCCTTCTTTTTCCACATACATATTCCTTCATTGGTATAGTCATGTTTGAAGTATTTCCTAAAATAAAACTCGATAAGCTCTACTTTATGACGAGGATCAAGTATATTCGCAACGTATATCAACACATTTGAGTTCTCAACGTCTCCCAATACTCGTCATACTACCATTTCATTTCAAGTGCTACGTTAATAGCATTAGTATCGAAACCAAATCCCCAACCGCACACCATTGCACCCGAATTATCCAAATGTTGTTCAAGATTGGCGAGTTCGAAAAGAAACATGTTAGATTGAACTTGCCATTGTAATATACTTTCGGTTGACTGATAAAGACCGTTTAAGACGGTTAGAACCTTCCTTACCTTTTCCCAATCGGAGTGATCCGGAAGCCCACAAGTGCCTTGCAACTCACGCTTATATATAGAATCTTTAACCTTAAACCGACTGAAAACTCCCTCGAACGTTTCTGACATCTGTAACATCTCGAATGTAGAGTTCCATCTAGACGAGCGATCAAGAGAAAATATATTTTGGGATGTTATTGTTATCCCGTATTCTCTAGCGCATTCTCTGAACTTTCCAAACGTAGTAGCTGATTGCGTCACGTATCTAACTGCCTCACGCACACGTTTAACCAATTTATCACTCTCTTTTAAGACCTCTTTTACCATATTATTGATGAAGTCAACAAGACATTTAAGGTGAAGAAACTTACCATTCGACACAGTATTCGCTAATCTTGTTCTCAAATAACTGATGGCAGCATCATATGAACTTCCATTACGAGCGGAGATGGTAAGAACATTATTGATTTCCCAATCAAGTAAACACTTTTCAACCACCCTTCCTATCTCCTCTCCATC
The DNA here is from genome assembly GCA_947069175.1 of Scalesia atractyloides. Lineage (NCBI taxonomy): Eukaryota > Viridiplantae > Streptophyta > Magnoliopsida > Asterales > Asteraceae > Scalesia > Scalesia atractyloides. Next base: position 66,844,285 of record CAMTDV010000030.1, read on the forward strand.
ATCACTACAAAACGGACTAAAACCGATGGTTTTCTTGTGTAAATTCCAACTGTCATCAATAAAATGAGCAGTTATGCATAAGTAATTCACTGATTGGTTTAATGTCCAAGTATCCAAGGTTAAGCAGACCGTTGGATTTGTTCTCTTAATAAAACTTCTCAGCTTCAGTTCTCATCCATGAATAGGTGAGCACAATCTTTATAAATCATTTCACAAGATGGAATATGAAAACCGGGAAATTTGGCTTCCATAAGTTGTTTGAACCCGTCTTGTTCGACAACATTGAACAGATGTTCATTGGCTATTATCATTTTTACAAGACATTTTTGAACAAGCTCCTGTTCAAACTTCTGAGTTTGCACGGTTCTGGCACGTTTTGGCATATTTACGCACTAGATTCCAAGAAAACGCCTATAAAATAGCACTTGATTAGCAAAGGAAGGACAAAATATGATGCTGATAACAAATCCGATTATCTATATTTACTGCCCTCAGATTGGACATCAAAAAAAAGATTGTTTGACACTATAATAAGAGTAAATTGGCAAATTCGTCCATGAGGTTCGGGTGTGTTTGCCAGTTTCATCCAAAACAACTTTTTTTGTACCATATCACTTTTGTGATTTTTTGCCATTTTCATCCAAACGTCTAACTTTTTTTGCCAAAATCGCCCCCTGAGATTTGGGATTTTTTTCCATTTTCATCCAAATATTTGACAGAGAATATAAAGCAAATTAGACATTTGGATGAAAATGAAAAAAATCCCAAAAGTGAAGCACAATATTGTACAAAAAAATTATTTTGGATGAAAATGTCAAACATGCCCAAACCTCATGGACGATTTTGGGAATTTACTCCTATAATAATCTAATAATTAAAATCACAATTTCACACTTAGGGTCTGTTTGGTATGGGGTAATGGAATGGACAATGGAATGAAATGAATCATTCCATTCCATTGTGATGTTTGGTTACTCATATGTGAATAGAATGAATAATTACTTTGTACAATTTAATAAACAAAAAAAGACGAAGTAACGAAACACCATTGTACTAAAAACGACAAAAATATAATTGCTTCAATAATAATAAATAATAATAATAATAATAATAATATATATTAATGGTAAAAAATTAATAATAAAATTTTGATATATATTTTTCCAAATTTCCCTTCAAAAAATATATATAAATAGAAATACAAATATAAATGTAAATATAGATTAGAATAATAAGTAATAGATATAATAATAGTAATAATAATAATAATAATAACAATAATAATAATAATAATATATTTCTTTCCATTCCTTGAAGGAATGGAAAAAAAACACATCTTCACCAAAGAATGAAAATTGTTATATTTAGAAGGTGTTACGTTCATTTGGAATGCTCCATTCCATTACCACATGACAATCAAACATGTTTCTTTTTATTCCAATAGAATGGTCTATTTCATTCCACCTTCTACTCCTTTACATCAAAGGATAACTTAGGTTATAGCCTAGTGGTCGAGTAATTATCGCCGTTCAAAGAAAATCACAACATGACACGGCCTCCATTTCAACAAGCAAAATCAATTTTACGCATATCGGATCAATAATGAGATGATCAGTTTGCAATCAAAACCCCAAACACCTCCTTAAAAGGTGTATCAGAACAAAAAGTTACAAACAGCGGCATAAATGCATTAACGATTGTTTTAATGATTAATGGTTTGTGTAGGCCACATGTTCGACGAAATGCAACACTAAAAAGGTAACAATAACAAGATCAATCTGTTCGATAAGAAAAGTAAAAACAAAAAAGGCTGTAAGCAGTTACCGGCAAGCAAATGATCGGGCGGAGAGCAGATAGTGACCAAGTGGTAACCGGTGATTAAATTGTTTGAGGGTTTTTTGGATTTTGGAAACTTCTATTCCCTCGTACGGTTTTTTCCCCTTTTTTAGGCAGAAAACTAGAAAAGTGCGCTGAGGGATTTTTTATTCTTTATTTTGAATTTACGTATCCTTGGTTTAATAGAAGGCAATTTTATCACTAGTTTGTTTAGCAAAAGTAGTTAATGACTAGAGGCTAGAAAGTGGTAGTTTTTTAGAATATTTAGGTGTTTGTTAGAGTAGTTTAAAATGTATAAAATGACCAAATTAAAAAGTTGGTGCATTAAAAAGTTTATTATTTTTAGAGGTTAAAATAGTAATTTTTCCCTAAAAACTTATAGCTCATTCTAAACGCTACTAGTAGGAGCGTTTAAACCAAAAGTTTTAAGCTTCTAACCTAAAAGTTTCAAGCTTCTTCAACCAAACAAGGTTTTTTATTGAGTAAGAACTTTTTCTTAAAACCTTAAAGCTAGAAGCTTCTAAAAGCTCAATGCCAAACATACCTTTAAAGTGGAGGATATGGATCCGAATTTTTCTAGAGAAAATATGTTCTGGTTTGAGCGCGTCTTCTGGCAGTGGGTTAATTCTGAAATGGTAGTGAACCTGTTTACGAGGAGGGAAGCTAGGATCGACTCGGTCTCTGGAGATGTAACCATAGTTTGCGAGGGTCCTTGGTATGCGCTTAGAAGCGTAGTTGGCCTTTACCATTAAGTTTACATGGATGGTCTGACATTTGTTGGTTGTTAAAAAATAGAATCTAAGGAGAAGGTAAGGGGTTACTAATCAAACAAATGGATATTTTAGTTTTTAATTATCAGTTATATGTTGTTCAATTAAATACTAGTTAAATGTACATGTGCCATTAAAAAAAAACATGTACATGTGTTATTTTGAGAGTCTATATTAGAGAAGGCATAAAAACCGGTTCCGAACCTGACCCAGTAGAACCGAACTGGACCCGGTTCTAGTTCCTATCCGACAATAAGTAGAACCGGGTCCGGGTTCAAAATACCCGTTGGTTCCAACCCGTTCCACAATTTTACCATTTGAATCGGGTCGTACCCGGTTCCTAACCGTACCGGTTACTACCCGTACCCGGTTCCACCAGTACCCGGTGCCACCCGTACCCGGTAATGTAGTTCCAGTAGGAACTGAATATAGTCGTTATAATGTTACCGTTGGAACGGTTCCCAGTAGCATTTAATGCCAATCTGACCGTTGGACCCGGTTCCTGACCGTTGGAACTGATTCTATATATAGTGTTTAGAAATATATTGTTTAGCACACAATTTCTCATATCTATTCTTCTTGTTATATTTCTATCTTTTCTTTTTCACATACTACTCAACAAATGGCCTCAAAGAGTTCCAAAGACGCAAATTCCCAATCCGTTAACAATGTTCCTCAAGATCAAACGGTTCCATATGTGGTTGGAACATTGTCTCATAATCGCAATATGGAAGTTTGGAGCAATTGGGAGTTGGTCGAGACGAGTGACGGCTCGCAAAAAGCTCAATGTAGACATTGTGGATCGTTATTTGGCAAGGACTCAAACTCAAAGTTAACGAAGCATATCAAAAAGTATTGTAAAGGTTTAAAGGAAATGACATCCGGTCAAGTTCCACTATCAAAGATGGTACCATTTTTCGTTATGAACAAAAATTAGCTCGCGATCGGATGGCGAAGTTGGTGATACAAAAAAGCGTTGCCGTTTGGACACTTCGACGACCCCGATCTTACTAAGCTTATTCGGGAGACGCTACAACCTCGTTATAAACATGTAAGTCGTCGCACTTTAAAACGTCATTGTTTAAGTTTATGGGAAAATGCCAAAAAAATATTTAATTGTTTTTTTTTAATTTAAAAACTAGTGTAAACCTAACTAGTGATGTGTGGTCGGCTCCACATGGTTTACCGGAATCGTACATATGTGTCACCACTCATTGAGTTGATCCCGATACATGGCAAATGATGAAGCGTACGATTGCGTTTGACGAGTTTCCTTCTCCTCATACGGGAGAAAATATTTATAAAATTATAAATGACACAATAATAAAATATGGTTTAGAAGATAAAATGTTTTCAATATCGTTTGATAACGCTTCAAACAACACAAGGGACGATTGAAAAATTAAAGTTGAAGTACAAATCAATAGTTGATGGTGGTTTTTTTTCACACACGATGTGTTTGCACATATTATTAACTTCGTAGTGCAAACCGGTTTAAAAGATAAATTCGTATCGGATTTTATTATGCATTTATAGCTATGCTTCAAGATGTTTTCAAAAGTGGAAAAAAAAGATATCAAGAATATAAAAAACTTTGTAAAGATGTAAACCAAAAAATTATTGGACCAAATTGGGATATACCGACTCGTTGGAAGTCAAATTGTCATATGTTTGAAATGGCTTTAAAGCAAATGGGCACTTTAAAATCATTTCATACAACTTTAAGTGATAAGTACCTAGTCGTCCCCTTTCCCGACATGGTTTGGGAAAATATTCATAACCTAAGCATTTTTTTACAAGTTTTTAAAACTTCAACGACTTTGATTTCTGGTGTTTATTATCCCACTAGTTCTAAAGTTGTGGACCAATTGTATTTATAACAACTAATTTTAAAAAGTTTGAAAATTCTAGTGACACGTTAAGGAATATGATTAGACCAATGATTGAAAAATTTTAAAAATACTTTTTAGAATTACCACCCGTTTTTCTATGTGCCGCCGCTTTAAATCCAGCTTTAAACGTACCGGGTGTTGAAGCTTTAATTGATGAAATTTATGACAAGTTGGATATGCATGAGGAGAATCCAACTTTAAAAGCAAAAACAAAAAAAAATATTCAATGAGTGTATGGCCAAACTTATGATCATTATTTAAAAAAATATGGTGAAAAAAAATCATACAAATTTGTTTGAGTCTCGGTCCACGGCCTCTAACGATGAAACAAGCGGGGATTCACTTATAACCATGTTAAATGTCGTTAGAGACGAGACGGCTAGACAACAAAGGGGTAGTGAACCAACAAGTGAACTTGGGAGATATAAAAAAAATCAGTATTCGCTTACTATGACCACCGAGGAGTATAGGAAGTTTGATATTTTGGCATGGTGGAAATCGAAAGAATCCGAATACCCGATTCTAGCCACCATGGCTCGTGACATACTAACGGTCCAAGCTTCCACGGTAGCTTCGGAAAGTGTATTTTCTCTTAGTGGCAGGGTTTTGTCAATTAGAAGAAAAAGACTAACTCCGGAATCCATAGAGATGGTAATATGCTTAAAGGACCATTTGGATGTCGTGTTCAACATAAAACTAGTCTAGAAGATGAAGTTGAGTTAGAGCATAAAATTGTTGACGAAGAAGTGGAGACTAACGATTTGGATGACGATTGTACCGGGGTAACCGCACCTAAGAGAAACTCATCGGAAAGTGTTGCACCTGCCGCTAGTAAACGATCAAAGAAATAAAACCGTCTGGAACCGGTTCTAATTAAATTTTTATTTTTTTTGTAACCGGAAATTTATTTTTATTTATTGTAACCGATTAATTTATTTTTATTTATTGTAACTGATTAATGTTTTTTATTTATTGTCACCGATTAATGTTTTTAATGTAACTATTTTTATTTATCAATGTAACTAATAATAAAAATCAAACATAATAAACACACCAAACTTTAAACACAATAGAAAGAAACATTACACAAACTTTATTAAAAACACCAAACCAAACATGTTACATCAAACATTTGAAGAACCGGTGCCGGATCCTTCTCACGTCTCATTTTTCTTTGCTTTCGTCATTGGGCAATGCCGCTCAATGTGTTTCTTAAGGGTTGAGTTGGCGGCGGCCTAAATAAATTTTCCGCAACCTTTGCATCTAGCCATCTCGTGGCTATCGGACATTAAACAGAGATCAAAATTCTTCCATATAGCCGGGTTTCGTTTGGTCTCCAAGACCAAAACAACTTCATCGTTGCATGCCATAGGAGTTTGCAAGAAGTTTGAATTTGATTGATTTTGTAAGTAAAGAATGGTAAGGAGGAAGGGGTTTATATACAAAAAAACGATTTTTTAATAAGGAATCGGTTTTCAACGGTAACATTTATGTGGAACCGGTTCTGAATAGTGTATTGCAGGTTTGATTGATTTTTTCTGTTAGGAACCGGTTCTAAATAGTTAAATTGCAGGTTTTAAATGACAACTCACAGGTTCGGTTCCCCATTCTGTCAGAAACCGGTTCCGCACAGTACCCGTACCCGGTTCCTACAGTACCCGGTTCCATAATAACCGTACCCGATTCTACACGGTTCCATATTCTTGGGTGAACCCGGGTAGAACTGGACCCGGTTCCACACCATACCTGGTTCCAATGTCAACCAAACAGAACCGGTCCGGGTTATATTAAAACCCAATTATGCCCATCTCGAGTCTATATATCTATAAATATAAATGTCATTCCAGCTTTGGTTGGATAGTAGAGGATTTTGTCTCTTGAAGAGAAAGTCAGGGTTTAATACTTGGTATGGGGTAGATTATGACTAATTGGTGTAATTTAAGAATAGGGTTATGATAATTGATAACATTCGTCGTTTAAAAAGGTATAAATATAAATAATTCTATATGTTGTTTGTAGTTTAGTTCAACCGGATTTCAGATTAATATCGTTAACTATTTTTTTGAGAAAAAAACAAACCAAACCTTTAATAGGTGCATCTTACATACACGTTACTATTGTTAATTAGGTTAAAAATGCATCAATATTACTAAGAAAAATATATTACTTTGATTTAAAACTTGAACTTAGAAGGGCATAACTTTTGGTTAGCTTGGACCGTTTTCTTGTGTGTTTGTCTCTATCCAGTTTTTCAAATAATGAGTATGGTTACCTTTTAATTGGCTCGTATCATTTATCACAGTTTGTCATATGATCTTTGCATGTTTAAGCCTTCAGGTGCCTCATTTGTGTGCCACCTAACTTAAAACACAGTAAAAGTTATACACTTCTAAGTGCATGCTATTGGAGGAGGTTGGTATGCGGTCTGTGGGTGGGTTGATGTGAACAATGTCTCAGCTTTGATGGTGGTTTACAACGTCATACAAGTTCGTAGATGGTAACTTTCTGAGGTCTACCGTTGAACACGACTTGTAACATAACTAGTAGGAGACCCTGCGCATTAGGGCAGCCGGTATTGCACTTACAAACGCTGATAAAAAACACACATCGTCGTGGTGTAGTCAGAAATCACAAAAAAGTTACATCGTAGTGCAAAACAATCATAAATTAAAGTCGGACTAAATTGGTTGTGATCTTTCAATTGTTAGATATAACCAACTATATTTCAATAGAGAAGATAGATTTATTTGGATAGTTCTGTATTGTTAGAATAGCAAGCAAAAAGAAGCAGATTACTAAAGAAGAAAACACAATATTAGTAAAAAGTTATAACTGTGATTGTACTAAATGTAAGTCGAGATGAATACTCGCTGAACCAAAAAACTGAACTAACACGAACCTGAAATGAGGATTGACTAAACCAAAAACCTTACCAACACGAATAACTGAACCAAACCAACATCAACTAACTAGTCAGGCTCAAACCAAGCCATAAACCGATATGTACCTGAGTACCTTGATTTATAAACCAGCAACAAGCTTTACCTGCTTCCACTAGTAGCACCCTCCAACTGTTCATATATACCTACATTAAAGATCAGGGATGTTCATATAATATATGTGTGTGTGTAGCTATATATAACAGAAACACTAGGGATGTTTATAGATACTTAAAACAAACCGAACAACTCAAACGGTGAAGGTTTAAGCAGAACAGACTGTTATTTATTTTATTTTTTTTTCTGTTTTGAGCATGCATTAATGTATGTGTTACACAATCAATTAATCTTTATCACTTTACAAAAATTTAAAATACAAACCTACAATTTTGAAAAATAAACCCAGGTTAAAATGGTCAAGGTGAAATGTTTTGGCCGGTCCAACCAACCTGAGCAGTTTGGATTTGTCGTTATTCAAAACTGTACTTAGTGATTCTGACCAAACATTTTGTCCCAGCAAACATCCCTACGAAACATAAAGATAACATTCAGAGTAAAAAGTTTAAAAAATAACCTTTCAAGATTTTGTCAGCAAGTTTAGTTGAACCTTCCTTCACTTTTACTTGCTTTTTCGACTTGTTTATCCAATCTTGAGTGCAAACCACAGCTTCAACCATTGAAGGAGACAAAGAACTTCGAAAATCATCTAACAGATTACCATCAATGTTAATATCTGACTCCAATGCAACAGCTGAGATTGGAATTGCCAAAACATCTTTAGCCATTTTAGACAGAACCGGAAATCTTTCACTGTTAACCTTCCACCAAAGTAATAGATCGAATCCATCAATATGCTCAAAACATGTCTCCTCCCCAAGGTATACATCTATCTCTGTCTTGCATCCTTCATCACCTTCAAAGCCCCCTCGGGTTTCTGGTCCAACCCGGTTGGACCCACGTCATGGTACAAGTTGCCTGTATAATTGCTGGTTTTAAAGTTTGCCGTTTGTTGAGGGCCCCTGATCTTACCTGCATACTCGTTGAACAAATCATATGCAGCAGCAACTACCCATTCCGCCTTCTTTTTCCACAAAGGTACTCCGTCATCAGTGTACTCATGTTTGTATTTGCATTGCTGGAAATAGCGTTCCATACAGCCATTTTTATGACGAGGATCAAGTATACTCGCGATATATATTAACATGTTTGAATTCTCAACATCACCCCAATACGCGATATCATTCCATTTTGATTGCCTTATAGACACGTTTCTTACCGCCTGCTCGCGATTTTCCACAATTATCGAAATGATAATCGATACTGGCAATTTCATCAAGGAACAGATTAGATGTCACATGCGACCCTGATATCTTTTCTTTTGACCAACAAAAAACTTGTAAGAAGTATACAACAGTCCTTATATGATCCCAATCAACAGATTGCTGAATGCCATCAGGGGTGATAAATCTCATAATATAGCTTATATCTTCGTAGTCGAACCAATTGAAAACACGTTCAAACTCTTCAGCAACCTGCAACATCTCAAAAGTTGAGGTCCACCTAGATGGAAGTCAACAGTCAAGAAAGATTCAGACACTATCTCATACTGTCTAGCTTTTTGTTCGAACTTCCTAACCCTAGCGGGTCATTGTAGCACAAAGCTAACCATTGAACGCAAAAATTCAATCGATGTATCATAATCCTTTAAGACCCCTTTCACCATAGTATTGGACAACTCAACAAGACATTTTAGGCGAAGAAACTTACCATCCAACACAGGATTCGCTAATCTGGGTCCTAAATAAATAATCGCAGCATCATATGAGTTTTCATTACCAGCTGATATGGCCAAAACATTACTAATTTCCCAATCATGTAAACACTTTTTAACCACCCTTCCTATCTCCTCTCCATCATCACTAAAAACCAGACTAAAACTGATGATTTTCTTATGTAAATTCCAACTGCCATCGATAAAATGAGCAGTTATGCATAGGTAATTCACTGACTGCTTTGACTTCCAAGTATCCAAGCTTAAGCAGACCCTTTGCTTCATCCTTTTTATAAAACTTTTCAACTTCAACTTCTCATCCATGAAAAGTTTCGCACAATCCTTAGAAATCGCTTCACTGGATGGAAAATCCAGGAAACGCGGTTTCTATAGCTTTTTTAACCTCGTCTTGTTCAACAACAGAGAACGGACGTTCCTCAACTATTATCGTATTTACAAGAGCTTTTTGAACACTCTCTGGTTCAAACTTCTGACGTTTCTCACTCCTAGAATGCGGTTCCATATTAATCAGATAAATTCACCTATAACATACTACTTGGTTAGCAGATAATTCTAGCTAAAATCAAAGGTAAAATAGCCGGTAAACGTAAATCGGTATTGAGGTATGAAACATCATCGATAATTGCAACAATCAAATGTGAACATAAGCTAAAACAATAAAAGGACTGTAAAATACTACTCGATTAGCACATAATTAACGAACATTCTAGTAGCTAAAATCAAAGGTGAAATCTCAGAGAGAAAGTTACATTCAGATATGAAACAAAATCGATTATTGCAATAATCAGCGGATAAAATGACTGTAAAATACTGCTGGATCGTCAAAACAAAAAAAGGAAATGAGGAAAATACCTTTTGTGTTGACTGTGAGCGAAGGATGAACGTCGCCGGTGAACAAACGGCGGTGATCGATGGCCGGAAAACACACAGTGAGGTGTGAAATTGGTGATGAGAAGACGTGTATAGGGTTTTGAAACTTGTATTTATGCATACGGTTTTTCTTAAATTCAAATTGTTTATGGGCTAAAAGTGCGCCATTTTGCTATAATATCCCTTTGACTTTCCAAGTCTGCCAATTTTTGCAGTTAATGATCGTATCTTTTTTATTTATAAATAAATGCCGTATGTTCCTATTTTTAGAGTAAATGTAAATTACATATAGTTGATATGTGCCGTATGTTCCTATTTTTAGAGTAAATTACACATAGTTATATGTGTTTAAATATCTTTAGAGTATATATATGTTTCAGTTTAGGCTAGATATGGTGCGTGTAGCTAATAAACGTTTTACAAGGGAATTTGTATCTTGAGGGATTCTTATTTCCCTTTGACCAAGTTTGATATTTAAAAGTCAGAACTTTGAAGTTCATAGGGTAGTTAGGTTCTATTGGCAAAGATATCGAGTTAAAGGTGTTGTTTTCCTTGAAATTAAGGGTTCGAGTCCCGTCAAAGACGGATTTTGTGTAATTTCATTAAAATAAATAAATAAAAAACTTAGAAGTTAATAATTTTTAATTAGCTTAGACGTTTTTTGCATTTGTCTGTCTCTTCAACTAGATAACGAGTATGATTATCTTTTGATTAATTTGTACCCTTTATCACAGTTTGTCACATCATCTTGAATGTTAAGCCTTCTCTTGCTTCATTTTGTGCCCCTGATTCAAATGTAGTGAAAGTTATGCATCTTAAGTAGGACCTTTTTTTTTCCGTGCACTTGCCTCGATCTAGTTTTCAAACAACAATTTCAAGTTGGGTATCTATTTCTTTCCTGAGATCAGTTTTGCAATGAGAACCATTCCACGAGGAATCTGAGGCTCAAATCAGTGAACATGAGTTACTTTATACTCCTAAGTAACGATAAGCAAGAGTTATGCCTTGATTATACTTTCTTTACTAAGAAAACGAGTGAGACACAACATGTCTTTTAGGCCATTTCTAATGATGTTCTACTATATGAACAAGATCATCTTTATAACCAATATACTACTACTACAATCGGTTTACTATATTAAACAATAACATTAAATTACGAGAGAACTAGAATACGGCATAGTTGTATCCTTATGTGCAAAACATGTGACGAAAGTTAACGCCTCTTTAAAATAGAATATGTAAGTTAATAAAAGCTAACCGAATACGAAACGTTAGTTGTACTAAACCACAGCAACACGAACTAAGTAAAAAAAATAACATAACTGATAATGGAGCCAACATGAACCAATAAGTCTCAAACCAAACCATAAACCGAACCAACATGAACCCATAAGTCTTAAACAAAACCATGATCAGAACTAACATGAACCAGTAAGTCTTAACCCAAACCATAAACCGAACTAACATGAACCGATAAGTCTTAAACCAAACCATAATCTAAACCAACATGAACCGTAGTCTCAAACCAAAACGTAATAACTATTTCATTTCAAGACTTCCCAAATTACAAAGCAACACATATATCATATACCAAGCAGCTTTACCCGCATCCACTCATGCCACCATCCAGTTGTTCATTAATACCTACATAAAAGTTTATCATGATAAATAGATATAATACATTATCATATATGTAAAGAACAGAAACATTGGTAAATCGTTAAAACCAATCATAACAGTCAAACCGAAGCAAATAGGTGGCTTTGGCGGTTTGACAGTTTGGTTCACAGTCTGGACAAGGGAATGAAACTTGTAACTGAGCATGTAAACCCAATCAAGAGTTTAACCTTTATTGTTATTTTTTTTATATTTGGAGTATATAAAAAAAATAAAAGGTAACAGTTTTGAAGAGAAAACAATGCAAACCACCAAAACCAAACCGTTTTGGCAGGTACAGCAGACCCAATCAACCCTGTGGTTTGGTTTATCGTTTTCCAAAACCATAGTTAGTTGTTCGGTACAGAAACTTTGTTAAAACCGGACAATAAACATTCATATAAAACACAAATATAACATTCATGGTAACAAAAGATAGAAAAGAATAACCTTTCAAGATTTTGTCAGCAAGTTTAGTCGAACCTTTCTTCCCTTTGATTCGCTTTTTTGACTTGTTTAGCCAATCTTGAGTGCAAACCAAAGCTTCAACCATTGAAGGAGACAGAGGACTTCTAAAAACATCTAACAAATTACCATCAATGTTAATATCCGACTCCAATGCAACAGCTGAGATCGGATTTGCCAAAACATCTTTAGCCATTTTAGACAGAACCGGAAATCTTTCACTGTTAACCTTCCACCAAAGTAATATATCGAATTCATCATAATCTTCAAAATACTCATCCTCGTTAAGATATATATCGATCTCTGACTTGCATCCTACATTACCTCCATAACCCACCACGCGTTTCTGGCCCAACCCTGTTGGACCCGTGTAATGGTACAAGTAGCTCATGTAACCACTCGTTTGAAATTTTGCAGTTTGATGCTGGGCCCCGATCTTACCAACATACTCATTGAACAAATCATACGCAGCAGCAACTACCCATTCCACCATCTTTTTCCACGTAGGTACTCCTTCATCAGTGTAGTCATGTTTGTATTTGCGGTTCAAGAAATACTCTTCCATACAATCTGTTTTTTGACGAGGGTCAAGTATACTCGCGATATATATTAACATATTTGAATTCTAAACATCTCCCCAATACGTGCTATAATTCCACGCCAAATCAAGAGCCTTCATAAAACGTTCCTTACTGCCCATTAAGCAGTCCACGCTAGATTTTCCCCAGTTATCCAAATGGAAGTCGATCCGGGCAATTGATCAAGAAACATATTAGATGTTACATGCGAACCTACTATCTTTTTATTTGACAGAAAGAAAACATGTAAAAGTATATGACGGTCCTTACCTTTTCCCAATTAACATGAACCGGAATCCCACAAGTGTTAGACAATTCATTAATATAGCTTGAATCTTCTTTCTCAAGCCAGTTGAAAACGGTTTCAAACTTTTCAGCCATATACAACATCTTAAAAGTTGAGGTCCATCTAGACGGACAATCAAGAGTAATTAAAGATTTAAACACTACCCCACATTCTCTAGCGCGTTGTTTGAACTTTTTAATCCTATCTGGTGATTGTTTCACGCATGTAATCATTTCACGCACACATGCAATCGGTTTATCATAATCTTTTAACACCCCTTTTACCATAGTATTCATCAGCTCAACAAGACATTTAAGGCGAAGAAACTTACCATCCAACACAGGATTCGCTAATCTTGATCCTAAATAACTAACTGCAGCATCATATGAGCTTGCATTACCAGCAGAGATGGCCAAAACATTACTGATTTCCCAATCATGTAAACAGTTTTCAACCGCCCTTCCAATCTCCTCTCCATTATCATTACCAATGGTACTAAAACCGATGATTTTCTTGTGTAATATCCAATTTTCATCAATAAAATGAGCAATTATGGATAAGTAATTCACTGACTGGTTCGACTTCCAAGTATCCAAGCTTAAGCAAACCCTTTGCTTTGTTGTTTTTACAAAACTTTTCAACTTCAACTTCTCATCCATGAAAAGTTGGGCACAATCCCTAGAAATCGTTTCACTGGATGGAATTTGAAAACCAGAAAATTCGGTTTCCATAATTTTTTTAACCTCATCTTGTTCAACAACAGAGAACGGAAACTGACCGGTTATTATGTATTTACCAGAGCTTTTTGAACACTCTCTGGATCAAACTTCTGACCTTTTACACTACTAGCAGGTTGCGCCATATTCAGCAACAAGATTCAAGACTCAAGAGATCACCTACAAAAACAGATTTACAAATGTTAACATCCATAGACAATAAATCAAGGTCACAATCTTGTAATAGATTCATAGTGTGAATTTGCAGGCATCGAGTTACATTCTACATTTACATATATAGTATTGAAATGATACATACTTCCAATACATGATACAACCTAATCCGATCCATATAGCCAATAAAACAAAATTGATCACAAAATCTCATATCACATTAAAAATCGATTACTACACTAATCAATATTATATATCGATAGCCAATAAAACAACTCATATCACAATAAACCGGCATTCAAATATTATCATATGAAATGGATTATAATAAATCTATAGTTAAAAAAACAACTCATAGTCTCATATCACCAGTAAATCGGTATCATGCGAAATCGATTACTACACTAATCAGTATTATAAATCTATAGCAAATAACACAACTCATATCACACTATTACACTAAACAGGTATGTAAATACCTAGAGCAATCGATTACTGCACTCATCAGTTTATAAATCCATAGCAAATAAAACAACTCATATCACAATAAACCGGCATTCAAATATCATATGAAATGAATTAATAAATCTATAGTTAGAAAAACACCTCATATCACCAGTAAATCTGTATTCAAGTATCATGCGAAAACGATTACTACACTAATCAGTATTATAAATCTGTAGCAAATAACACAGCTCATATCACATTAAACAGGTATTTAAATATCTCGATTACTGCACTCATCAGTTTTTATATCCATAGCAAATACAACAACTCATAATAACACAGTAAATCGGTGTTCAAATATGTTGCAAATCGACTATTTCGATCATCAATATTATAACGTTGGGTGAAATGGACAAACGGACTGTATAATCTCATTAAACACTCGTATGACAGTAAATCGGTACTCAAATATGATACGAATCGATTATTACGATCATTAATATTGTAACAGACGAAGCGGATAAACGGAGGGTAAAATCACGTTAAACACTCGATCGTATGCACAAATAATGAAATGAGAAGAATACCTGTTGACTGTGAGAGAGGATAGACGACGGACGAACTTCACCGACCAAGAAACGAGCGGCGATCGCCGGCCGGAAAGGAGGAGTGTAGGGTTTGGTGGGTTTTGAAATGAAACTTGTATTTGTGCGTACGGTTTTTCTCTACAGGTTTACGTTTGGCTAAAGTGCGCCATTTCTATTATAATATTATCCATTTAAATTTCCAAGTAAACGGAATTATCTAAAAAATATGGTATCTTTTTAAATTATTATCTTTAGGCCGGGGGTATGGGGGGTTGGGCGTGGGATGCCACAAACGCCAAGTCACTATCTCGGGTGGGCTTGGGTTTTGTCGTGGCCCATTGGTCGTGGCTTTGGCACCCGGCGCTAGGCAGTCTATGAAGGTGCATGGCGTAGGTGATTGTGGGTGAAACTAGCCGTTTGGACTAGCCGTTGGGCTTTGTTTAAAAAAAAAAACCACTTTTTTCTTATAAATACCCTTACATATCTCATAAATTTCTCACAAAATATCAAACAAAAAAAACAACGAGTTGTTCAAGTTCAAGTGATTCTTCATCATGTCTGAGATGGTGCGGAAATATTTTTACAAACGATCGCGACGGTGGTGAAAGCAATCATGGCCTACCCGGGATGCTAGGTAGTTGAAATTGTATGAAATGACTTTGTCCAACCGCATGGCAAGGCGCTCACACCAGTTACAGACGAAGAGAAATCAGTAAACGAATTTATTATCAAGTCGCGGGATATACATCACAACCTTCGATCTGATTTGCTGGAACATGTTTCAACGATTCCTGGGTTCGACTCAGATGAAGACAACGATTCAAACAAAGATTGATTGTTTTTATTTGTATGTTTTTAGTGTTTTATATATATATATATATATATATATATATATATATATATATATAAAAGGCTGATGTGGCTTGGCCACGCCACACCAGCCACGCCCAACCATACCCCATTGAATGTGGCTTTTGGTCTTGGGTCCACCATATGCCATGTGTCAACCCATGCCCAACCCCCCCCACCCCACGGACTTAAAATATGTATTCTAATATGGTATCTTTTAGATTATCTATAAGATATGCTTTCTCTTTTTAGAGTAAATCATTTATTACATACACTCGCTCACTCATTTAACGTGTCATATTCTTCTGAGCATTCACACCTTATCTTTTATACCCTATAATTACGCTAAAAACAACTATATATAGAGAGAAAGTGTAAAATACATTATGGCTTAACGTACGAACCGTACGACAACGAGCGGGATTTTTACAATATAACATGCGTGATTTTTTGAAAGTTCCAGCAAATTCACGACTTGAATTGGGTTCCAATTGGGTTCAAGTTTCTTTTTGTTTCGGTTCTATTGGCCATTGTTCGGTCAATTTCATCGAATGGGAGTCAAATTCATCGTTGATTTTGAAAAGTTTCATAAAAAACGCCGACCTGAAATAAAAACAGTAGAACAGAGGATGAAGATGACAAAGCTGGCCGTAGAACATATGATGAATTTCGTCCAATTCGTTTCAATTTTCTTTTTGTTTCAGTTCAAATTGGCCATTGTTCGGTCAATTTCATCGAAATTGTGTTCAAATTCATCTTTGATTTTGAAAATTTTCATCAAAATGACGACAGACGGTAGAACAGAGATGCAGGAACATGACAGAGGATGCAAGAAATAATCCCTCATGTTAAAAAATAATCCCGCATGTGTAAAAAACAATCCCTCATATTAAAAAATAATCCCTCATGTGTAAAAAATAATCCTGCATGTGTAAAGGAAAAATCCCGCATGTTGTATATGAGTCTCGGACGTTAGCGTACGTTAAGAGATATTGTATGTTAACCGCCCTCTATATGTATATATATTTCCTTTCAATTAAATAATAATTTGTTTATACTTTTATCATTACATTTTATATCTCCACTGTCACACCCTAACCGATGGCGGAATCATCGGGGCGCGGCACTAAGCGAACCAGATTGTATCACGAGAAATTCCATAACATTATTTCAACGACTATATTTTAAACTTCAAAATCCCATACTTTCACATACAATCCTCAAATAACATTACAGGATATCAAAATTCTCATAACACGGATTCCAGTTTAATAATCTCTAGATTTATTACAAGTGTTTCGAAAGCAAAAACCTAAACTACGCGTCCAAAGCACAATCCTCAACCTACCACATATGTTAAAATAAAACGTCAATACAATTAAGTAAAGGTGAGCATACAGGTTCGCGTACATAATAGATATAAAAGCGTTTAGCATACACCGCATGACATACGTAAGAGTTGTGAACTATGTAACTACTCAGATTCATGTAAACCAACAAACCGCGATTGAGCGAGTCATGCGAACAAGTGTCCACATCCTAAAGAGAAAATAAATGCGAAATAAAAATGCGAGCCTTAACAACCCCGGGCCTCCGGGTGGCGGGTCAACCTCTAGTATACTATCATGTTTAGGGTGGCGTACAAGCAATCAAGTAATACATACAATTCAGTAGATTTCACGTATAGTCATGTAATTCAGTGGGTTGCGAACAAGCGTTTGAGAGTTGTGTGATGTGTTTTGATATACGAAAATATGTGACACCCAAAAGTGTGTTTAAGCGTAAAAGGGGTTCAAGTATACTCACAGTTGGTGCGTTTTTGGGAGAGATTCGGGATCTGAGAGGAGTTGCGGAGAGTGCCGGATCAGCCTGTAAGCGAACAGAAGGGCATCAGTCTTCCGAGTTGCTAAAACGGTTAACGGTTGAGAGAACAGCAGACAAGTTCGGGCGAACTTGTATGCTTGAACTTACTCTGGGTACAAGTTCGGGAGAACTTGCCTGATTTCCTGAGAAATTGGACAAGTTCGGGCGAACTTGCCCTGGTGTTGGGGATGGTTACAAGTTCGTTGTCTGATTTCTTTGGAAATCAGGACAAGTTCGGCGAACTTGTGTTGTTGTTGAAGGAGGGTACAAGTTCGGGCGAACTTGTCTAATTCTATTGAGAATTGGATAGAGTTCGGGCGAACTTGTGCCATTTTTGTAGTTTTGTCAAGTTCGGGCGAACTTGATCACCACTTTGGTGACAAGTTCGAGCGAACTTGATGTAATCCGAGCAAAATTGTTTTGGCATCCAAATCGTGCGTTTTTGCTCCGTTTGCTGAGGAAATCGAGTGTTCATCCCTCCAACCTTAAGCCACTGAGTAAAGCTTAGGCTGGAGAAGTCTTTTGGAGCGAGTTTAGCCATTTTAAAGAAACTCGGGCTAATCCGGGCGAACTTGAAGGTTCGTACGGGTTGGTCCAGCTTGTGTAAAGTGACGATTTCGTCCTTATGCTTCCGGATCTGAGATCTTGCTTGACAACGCCTCGTTCCACTCAAAAGTGAACGAAACATACGTCATTAGTCCGAATGTTAGGTAAAAATCAATGTTTTAAAGGTTTTACTCAGATCTAAGAGTAGATCTGAGTGAAAAACAGAAGTTTTTATGGAAAAAGATGAAGATTTTCATAAACAGAAGAGATTTGATGAAAACGAAGGCAAAGCCTTGTGCTAAAATCATTGTAAACTGTTGTAAAACGTTGTTGAACATCATTGTAGTTGAAATCGGGTTGATTCTTACTTAGAAAACACGGGTTTCGAGTTTAGAGAGCTCTGGACGAACTTGGCAGCAAGTTCAAATGAGAGAATGGAGCTGAGTATTTATAGGTAAGAGTGAAATGAGTGGGGCAGACATCAAGTTCAGGCGAACTTGTATCAAGTTCGAGCGAACTTGTAGTTTCTTAAGGGATTCCAGACAAGTCCGGGCGGACTTGTCAGTTTTTGAGGAGTTTTGAAAGTTAGGCAAGTTTGGGCGAACTTGTGCCTGATGAAGAGTTTATGTGGCTCAGACAAGTTCGGGCGAACTTGTGGTATACAAGTTCGGCCGAACTTGACCTGGTGGCCAAGTTTTGTTCGATTATTTCGAGTTAAGTGTTCGTTTGGCGATTCGGTTTGCATTAGATAGTTATATTAAGCGTTATAATCGGTGAAATAGTGCGATTTAGCGATTCGAATAAGCGAGAGCGATGTGATAACGAGTGTAATCATAAACATAAACACACATAGCACATAAATAACATAAGACACATAATCAACTGCGATTTGCGATGCGATGGCACAAGTGTTTATTAAACAATAACCCACTTTGCTCGCATAGTAGCATAACTACTTGTGATTGCGATTAAATTAGCGATGCGTTTAATAAGCGATTAGATGCGATATAATTGTAAATCAACATAATTAATTAACATAATCTTTTCATAATCGAATCTCGGAGTACAATTTGATAGATACATGGAAACAAAAGAAAAATAATTAACAACGAAAATTGGAGTTGTTACAGTCTCCCCTACTTTTAGGAAATTTCGTCCCGAAATTTAAGTAGTGGCCATAACAAAGAGATGCGGATACTTAGCCTTCATGTCACTTTCTAATTCCCAAGTGAACTCAGCACCGCGTTTTCCTTCCCATCGGACCTTCACGATAGGGATGCGAGAGCGCCGTAATTTCTTGGTTTCTCGGTCCATGATTTCGACAGGATTTTCCACGAAATGGAGGGTCTCATTGATTTGCAAATCCTCGAGAGGTACATGGAGATTTTCTTCAGCTAGGCATTTCTTGAGGTTAGACACTTGAAAAGTCGGATGTACGTTATTAAGTTCCTCTGGTAATTCGAGTCGATATGCCACTTTGCCGATTCTTTCCAGAATCTTAAAGGGTCCTACGTATCGTGGCGCTAGCTTTTCTTTCTTCCCGAAGCGGATCACTCCCTTCCAATGTGCAACCTTTAGGAGAATGTGATCTCCCACTTCGAACTGTAAGGGCTTGTGGCGTTTATCGGCGTAACTCTTTTGTCGACTCTGAGCTTTTAAGAGATTGTCTCTGATCTGGAGGATTTTGTGAGTCGTTTCTTGAATTAGCTCGGGACCGGTGATTTGTGCTTCTCCGATCTCGTGCCATGCGATAGGCATTGACATTTTCTTCCATACAGCGCCTCAAAAGGAGCCATTTGAATGCTGGTGTGATAACTATTATTGTACAAGAATTCAATTAAAGGCAAATTCGTATCCCATTTACCACCAAAATCTATGATACACGCACGAAGCATGTCTTCGAGGGTGCGGATCGTGCGCTCAGTCTGACCGTCGGTTTGAGGGTGAAAAGCGGTACTGAGATTGAGAGTAGTACCGAGTGCGGATTGAAAAGTCTCCCAGAGACGTGAGGTAAAGCGACCGTCGCGGTCAGAGATGATGTCACGAAGTGTCCCATGTCGACAAATGACTTCGTCGGTATAGATTCGGGCTAACCGTTCGACCTTAAAGTCTTCTTGTATAGCAATAAAGTGTGTGGATTTAGTAAGACGATCAACGATAACCCAAATGCTATCGTGACCAGAGGAAGTGCGAGGGAGTTTCGTAATGAAGTCTGTAGCTATACTCTCCCACTTCCACATCGGGATTTCGGGTTGTTCGAGCAAGCCAGAGGGCCTTTGATGTTTGGCTTTAACCTTCAACAAGTTAAGCACTTTGAGACGTATACGGCGATATCCTTTTTCATGCCCGGCCACCAGTACTCAGGACGAAGGTCCTGGTACATCTTGTCGGCTCCGAGATGAATGGAGTATCGAGATTTTTGAGCTTCGGTCATCAGCAATTCACGAAGATTATCGCGGGTAGGAATCCAAATACGATCGAGATAGTAACAAATACCATTGGGTTTAACAAGAAGCTGAGTTTCGGCACCACATTTCATTTCATCTTGTAGGGTATTTTCGTTAAAACAAGCAAACTGGGCGGAGCAAATCAAAATTTCGAGATTATTTAAAGCTTGAGAGTCACGAACGTTATACACATAGCTTCGTCAACTTAGAGCATCGGCTATGACATTTGCTTTGTCAGGATGGTAGCGTATCTCACAATCGTAATCGTTGAGAAGTTCAACCCATCAGCGTTGGCGCATATTCAGTTCCTTTTGATTAAAGATATGTTATAAGCTCTTATGGTCGGTGAAGACCGTACACTTGGTACCGTAAAGGTAGTGTCGCCATATCTTCAATGCAAAAACAACTGCACCGAGTTCGAGATCGTGGTTGTGTAGTTCTTCTAGTGGATCTTGAGTTGTCGAGACGCATACGCGATAACTTTGTCTCGTTGCATAAGAACATAACCAAGACCTAAGTTAGAGGCATCGCAATAAACAACGAAATCGTCGTTTCCGTCGGGTAGAATGAGTACAGGAGCGTTGCATAGCATACGCTTGAGAGTTTGAAAGGCTTCCTCTTGTTTGGAATCCCAAACGAAAGGCTTGTCCTTATGAGTTAAAGCGGTAAGTGGAACGACGATTTTAGAAAATTCGGCGATGAATCGACGGTAGTAAACCGCCAATCCAAGAAAGGAACGGATTTCAGATGCATTCTTCGGTGTAATCCAACTCTTGACAGCTTCAATCTTTGCAGGGTCGATGTGAATTCCTGGACTATTAACGATGTGGCAGAGAAATTGGACTTCTTCGAGCCAGAATTCACATTTAGAAAACTTAGCATAAAGGCGATTTCCTTGGAGAAGTTCGAGGACTAAACAGAGATGGCGCGCGTGTTCGTCTCTCAACTTCGAGTAGATAAGGATATCTGACGAATACGATCTAAGAAAGCTTTACACACGGGGTTCATCAAATCCATGAAAATCGGGGTGCATTAGTAAGACCAAAAGGCATGACGACGAATTCGAAATGGCCATAACGAGTATGAAAGGCGGTTTTCGGAATATCTTCTTCCAACACACGTAACTGATGATAACCGGAACGTAAATCGATTTTAGAAAAACAAGTAGCACCTTGAAGATGATCAAATAAGTCATCGATTCGGGGAAGAGGGTAGCGGTTCTTTATCGTGAGTTTGTTAAGTTCATGATAATCGATGCACATTCGGAACGTCCCATCTTTCTTTTTCACAAAAAGAACGGGTGCGCCACAAGGCGAAATGCTCGGGCATATGAATCCTTTATCAAGAAGCTCTTGAAGTTGGCTAGATAGCTCGCGCATTTCTGATGGTGCGAGACGATAAGGAGCTTTGGCAACGGTAGTAGCACCGGGAATCAAATCGATACGGAATTCAACATCACGAGTAGTGGGTAAGCCGGGTAAATCGTCGGGAAAGACCTTAGGAAAATCACGAACAACGGGGACGTTTTTAACGGTTTTCTTTTCTTTCTCCGGGTTCACGATAAGGGCGAGGAAAGCAACACATTGCTTTCACGAACATTTGTGTGCTCGAGTACAAGACAAAAGCATCAACTTCTTTGAGGGAGTTTCACCATAGACATGGAGTTGATCACCGTTTGGAAGAGGGAAGCGAATCATTTTATCGAAGCAAATAACTTCAGCATGATTTTCACGAAGAAAATCCATGCCTACTATGATATCGAAGCTACCTAACTACATAGGTATGAGATTGATTGAGAAGGCATGGTTGTTGAGATCGAGAGTACAACCACGTAGGACGGAGTTAACGGTAACGGTTCTTCCGGTGGCGACTTCCACGTCGAAAGTCTTTGTGAGTCTAGCGCGTTTACATTTTAAAACCTTTACGAATTCTAACGATACAAAAAATTATCGGCACCAGTATCAAATAAACATGAAGCACAAATACCATTAATGAGGAACGTACCGTTGACAACATTGTTGTCGTTCTGAGCCTGGCGATGATTGAGATTGAAGGCTCGTCCACACGCAGCCTGTTGTTGCCGCTGAGGCTGTGGCGGTGGTTGCTGCTACTGCGGCTCTTGTTTGACGATGCGGTTTGGGCAAGCGCTGCTGAAGTGATTCAGGTCACCGCAGGTGTAACAAGCGCGGACCTGAATTGCTGGTGCCTGCGGTGCTTGGTTGACGAGGGTTAGCATTGATAGGAGCTGGCGATGCTGCGAGAGCGGGAGGAGCTTGCTGACGGGGACCAGTACGGCAATGCGCTGTGAAGTGACCATAAATGTTGTTGTTAGCGCAAAAGCGTCAGTTTCCTCCGACCGCGTGATGTTATGTGCATTTAGAGCACAGTGGGTGAGGTCCTGTGTACGCACGCTTAGCAGCTGGTGCGTTTGGAGTAGCGGCTTGGCGATGCTGAGAGCTTGGAGCGGGGACCATCGCGCAGTTCTTGTTGTTTCCCTTACGCTTGCGATTCTGGTTACTTGCTTTGGGGACTTGAGGTGGAGCAGTATCGATGCTTGGCTCAGTGGTAGCTTGGCTGAGGTTCTTGGTCGAGTTCTTGAATAACCAGCTTGAACCCGTTTGTCGTTGATCTCTGCGGCTAGCTGGTAGGTCTCCTCAATAGTAGCAGGGCGTGCTGCTTTCACAAAGTCAGCGATGCAGTCTGGCAGAGCGTTGAGATACTTCTTGATTGCCTTTTCGGTAGTATCCACCTGACTTGGGCAGATAAGGCTGAGTTGTTTGAAGCGGGCGATAAGACCAGCATTGTCACCACCATTCTGCTTAATACCCCAAAACTCATTTTCCAACTTCTGAATTTTGTGAGGTGGGCATAACTCTTTGATCATTATCTCCTTAAGTTCTTCCCACGCGAGAGAGTAAGCTTCGTTGTTGCCGCGCCTGTTGCGCTCGGCGGTCCACCAGTCAAGTGCCCTTGACTGAAAGACTCCAGTGGCGTTAACAGTGCGGAGATTTTCAGGGCATCCGCTTTGTCTGAAGGTGACTTCAATCGAATCGAACCAATGAAACAACTTGGTTGGTCCGTCTTCGCCGGTGAATGCTGCAGGACCGCAGGCTTTAAACTGCTTGAAGCTGAAGCGGGATTTCGGAGCATCTCCCTTGGAGTCAAAGTTACTGCTAATCGCTTGAATTTCGCTGACAATTTGCGGGATCACCTTAGCCATTTCCTTGGCTACAAGAGAGGCGATGTGTTTGTCAGCGTTGTTGCGCTGAGCGGTGCGGCGAGTGTGAGACCCCATTGATGCCATCTACGTAAAGGATTTAGATTAGGTGAGATTCGATTATAATAGAGTTATGTTTATAATATTTATTATTATTATTATTCATACAAGGCACAAAATCACATAAACACGTAGGCAAATAACACGTAGGCAGGCAAACACGTAGGCACATAAGCACATAGCACATAAACACGTAAGCACGTAGGCACATAATTCACGTAAACATACACTTTGCACGTATTCACTTCCTTATAAGTAGAGCGTACCGCGTATGAGATGCGAGATATAAGCGAATTATATAAGCAAAATAATCAAGTAGCACCGCGCATGAGACACGAATGTCCTCATAGGCGTAAGCGAGTTAAGCGTTTTAGTTTGGTTGGTACATTAATTAGCGTTTTATATTTCGAGAGCTGTGCGAGTAGTACATACTTTATAAAGCGAAGAGTGATAAAGTGAGAAATCGATAATAAGAGAAATCAATAAAGCGAGAAATCGAATAAGCGAAGATTCTCAAAATTTAAACACATAAATAGTAACAAACTCGATGATGCGTAAATCGATGATTTAGGCTTAAATCAATTGGGAGCGCCCTGGGTTTTGAGACGTTGACTACCCAAGTTGTTCGAGAATTCTTTAATTTTCGGACACACGATTTGGCCTGATAGACAAATGCTCTCGCCGCACAACGGTTAACGGCATTCATCCTTCCAGTTACGTCGTGTTCCGAGTCGTTGAATTATTCGATACTTTGGTGAGATTGAAAATCGAAGAGCGGAACTAGTTCTTAAGATGCGGGTTTACCCCTAACTTAACAACTTCATTCCTGGTTGTGGGTACACTCACCGATCAAGTCGGGAGTTCCACTAGATAGAAATGGAGATTTACGTCGAGGTTTGGATATCACTCCTAACTCAACGGAGATATCTCGTGCAATAGAGAATGTGCGGAGTAAATGATCTCATCGAGAGTTCTCGGTTTTCACACCCTAATCTTGACTTGATCACTCGTTTTGTGTGATACGAGCGTTTACAAGCGTGTATATTGTATTAGCCTTAGGAAAGGCACATTTAAGCATTTATGGCAAGTAGTTTAAGCATTTAAGTCAAAGATTGGTCAAATTGGGTACTTAGACTGTTAGACTAGGTCGAACATGGCAATTCTACACTAATTCCCTACAGTTATGGCTCTGATAGCAATCTGTCACACCCCAACCGATGGCGGAATCATCAGGGCGCGACGCTAAGCGAACCAGATTGTATCTTGAGAAATTCCATAACATTATTTCAACGACTATATTTTAAACGTCATCCCATACTTTCAACATACAATCCTCAAATAACATTACAGAATATCAAAATTCTCATAACACAAATTCCAGTTTAATAATCTCTAGATTTATTACAAGCGTTTCTAAAGCAAAAACCTAAACTACGCGTCCAAAGCACAATCCTCAACCTGCCACATATGTTAAAATAAAACGTCAATACAATTAAGTAAATGTGAGCATACAAGTTTGCGTACATAATAGATATAAAAACGTTTAGCATACACCGCATGACATACGTAAGAGTTGTGAACTATGTAACTACTCAGATTCATGTAAACCAACAAACCGCGATTGAGCGAGGCATGCGAACAAGTGTCCACATCCTAAAGAGAAAATAAATGCGAAATAAAAATGCGAGCCTTAACAACCTCGGGCCTCAGGGTGGCGGGTCAACCTCTAGTATACTATCATGTTAAGGGTGGCGTACAAGCAATCAAGTAATACATACAATTCAGCAGATTTCACTATAGTCATGTAATTCAGTGGGTTGCGAACAAGCGTTTGAGAGTTGTGTGATGTGTTTTGATATACGAACATATGTGACACCCAAAAGTGCATTTAAGCGTAAAAGGGGTTCAAGTATACTCACAGTTGGTGCGTTTTTGGGAGAGATTCGGGATCTGAGAGAGTTGCGGAGAGTGCTGGATCAGCCTGTAAGCGAACAATAGTGCATCAGTCTTCCGAGTTGCTGAAACGGTTAACGGTTGAGAGAACAGTAGACAAGTTCGGGCGAACTTGTATGCTTGAACTTACTCTGGGTACAAGTTCGGGCGAACTTTCCTGATTTCCTGAGAAATTGGACTAGTTCGGGCGAACTTGCCCTGTTGTTGGGGGGTGGTTACATGTTCGGGCAAACTTGTGTTGTTGTTGAAGGAGGGTACAAGTTCGGGCGAACTTGTCTAATTCTCTTGAGAATTGGACAGAGTTCGAGCGAACTTGTGCCATTTTTGTAGTTTTGTCAAGTTCGGGCAAACTTGATCACCACTTTGGTGACAAGTTCGAGCGAACTTGATCGTTTTGCATCCAAATCGTGCATTTTTGCTCCGTTTGCTAAGGAAATCGAGTGTTCATCCCTCCAACCTTAAGTCACTGAGTAAAACTTAGGCTGTAGAGGTCTTTTGGAGCTAGTTTAGCCATTTTACAGAAACTCGGGCTAATCCGGGCGAACTTGAAGGTTCGTACGGGTTAGTCTAGCTTATGTAAAGTGACGATTTCGTCCTAGTGCTTCCGGATCTAAGATCTTGCTTGACAACCCTCGTTCCACTCAAAAGTGAACGAAACATGCGTCATTAGTCCGAATATTGTGTAAAAATCAATGTTTTAAAGGTTTTACTCAGATCTAAGAGTAGATCTGAGTGAAAAACTGTCACACCCCTATTTCCACGTGTAACCCGGTGGGCCCGGTTGGGGAATTTCGTGACGTAGTTGATAACATCATAACCAAACAAACACAACACAGCACAACAGAAGTCTTGATTTAAATTACTATTACAAACTGAGTGTCCAAAGTTCAAAAATAAATTACAAGGCTTGTAATGGAAAGATCCACAGGCGGATCGAAATAAATATTTACAAAGAAATTGTTCAACAGACTTTAAGCAACCTAGAGACTTGCAAATCCTCTATTGTCACTATTGCGCAACTCCCGATCTATTACGCGTTGCCACCTGTAACTTGGTCTTTTGAAAATACGTCAGTTTTCACTGGTAAATACTAATAACCGACTCATTTTGAAAATATTTCTGAAAAATGGTTTTAGGTGCACTTGGCACATGTTATAAATAACTTGGGATAGTTCAAAATGACCTTGTTTACAGTTTACATGTTTGTCAATACATATGGGGTTCGGTGCAGAAACTGAATAACCTGATTAACCGACAAGCCACTTAAATAATCCACCAGCGGGATTCAATATTTTATTAGCATTAGCGTCTGTCGGGTGTATGCCTACACCCCGCGCTTAAGGTCGTGGCCATTAGTAACTTAAATGAGTCAAGGATTTCCCAGACATGGTCGAATTAACCCCCAATGTTTAAATTATCAAACAATACAGAATAAAACGGGTTATAAGGATTTAGTAAATCAAATCCGATAACATGATCCCATACCTGACCATGCGGTATTATTATACCGTATCCCAAGCCCGTATAGGGAAAATAAGTTAAAAGTAATTTACCTGAGCAAATTCTTCAATAAGATAAATAACTCAGCCGAATCTTCAAAAAGTAAGCTTAGATGGCAATCTACCGGGAGGCTCTTAGTCTGGAAATGATGGTGTTTATAACCAATTATAATTCTAACGGGTCCTATCTACTTTGTAGACTCGAACCAGGTAGCTTAAAGATAGTAACGTACTAAACGCTAGATTAAGTGATGACCGGAATAGAATGTAGTTTAAACCCGACAAGTACGAAGACTTGTTTAACATGGGTAAACATGTTACATTCTGGATTTTAAATATAAAAAATGATGAGGTTAAATCCGTTTCGGTTAATTTACGTAAACTAGTCACGTAGGCTTAACCGTACGCATATAAGCGAAACTGGGTAAACGGATGAGTCGTATACAAGTTCCATATGCCATTATATTTAAAACATGTTGTAATATCAGTAGGATATCAACATGTATGCCCGTTATGGTTTTAAAATCAACTTACGCCTCAAAAGGGGTTTTGGTTATTTTATGACTTGTAAAAGAACTTATGAGCAAACTGATGTTATGGTTATAATCTTACTGTAAAAATAGTTTATTTATGATATTATATCAGTAGGATATCGAGTATGTGTGTGGTTTAGAGTTTAAGACCAAACTATGCCCCGTAAGGGCATTTTGATCATTTCACACATAGCTTGATAATTTACTTGGGAATATGAGTTTAGTTAATGTTCTTATTGTAATTATATATATAAAATAAGTTTTGAATCAATAGGTATCAAGTCTTGGTGTTTAGATATGGTTTTAAACCATACTATGCGCCTAAATGGCGATAAGGTCGCTAAATGACGATTTAATCGATGTTTAAGGAAAACTGATGTTATGATCAAGTTTATATGACCAAAATAAGTTATTCATTATATTATATCATTAGGTAAAAGATTTGGTTATGAAAAGTATCTTTACAATCATTTTATGCACCATAAGGGTAATATCGTCATTTATCGGCATTATACAAAGACTTGTGTATAACTCAGTTTACAATCTGATTTAACATCCCACGTAACCCAAATTATGATATTACATCAGTAGGTAATGAGTTTTGTTGAAGAATTATGTTAAAAACCATTTTAGATGCCGAAAAGGGCATTTTGGTCCTTTAAAAGCATGATTTGCGATAATAAACAAAACTCAGGTTATGACCAGATTATTGACATCAAAGTAAGTTAGTCATGTTTATTTATTAATTAAATATAACCTTGTTTTTAAGCAAAAGGGCATTTTAGTCGACTTTAGGCATAATAACAGAACTTGCAATAAAAACTCGGATTACTACATGACCATGAAGTATAACTCCAAGGGTTATACTACAACATATCATGGTCACAAGGCAACCTAATTTCAGTAGCTAAGGTTGCTAAATCGGGTCAGAACCGAAAGTCAAAGTAAAAGTTAACTTTTGCGACTTTCGGTTGCGAACCGTCCTTAGACCTGGACTTGACGGGCCGAACATGTTTACACATGTTCTAATAATTATTACCAAGGTGTCTAAGTGTTAAAACATATTTTATAACACCTACATTATCATATATGAATTTATTTTCAAATCTGACCCAGTTTGACTTTTTATTAATAACCTTGACCCGTCAATTGACCAAGCAAACGTGGTAATTAGGAAGTGCCCTTTTTAGGGATTATCACCTACCTAATTACGATCACGTAGCCTGATGTGTGCTAAACAGACTATAAAAATGAACTACTTTAGACTCTCTAAACTAGACACTAAAAAGCTTTAAAAACTAGACTCCACTTAAACTTAAACCACACAATCGGCAAGTGTACCGATCAATGTAGTATAACCTAAGTAAGTCCGGATATCGAACCCATCAGGACTCTTTGAATTACGCTAATTAGACTCTGAAAGACTAAGACAAACACGACTAAAACTGTTTGATTGTTTTTTTTTTTGGGGGGGGGGGTTACGGAAAATCTACGGAAATCTATATTAAAACTAATTAAAGACTAAATTAACTAACACGAACGAAGGATGGAAGTTGTTCTCAAGCGGTGATGAAGACTACCTAGACTAGAATCCTGGATTGATTTTAAGCATTTACCAATTAAGTTAATTACTCGTTTTCTGGAACCGGGATCTTATGATACTAAACCTATTAAATACCAGCTAAGCCCCTCAACCCTTCTCGAGGTGAATGGCGTTACCTAGACCGTTAATCCTACCGGTTGATTAGACGTCTTTCCAGTTGTCTAATATTGTGTGAGTACCCTAATGATGACCTACTCTTTTCCAATTATAGATCTAGGGTAGTTTGGTTATCTAAACTTGACTTGATAGACTAATAAAACTGACTGGTCAACAAAGGATGGACTTTTTCCAAAGACCGACAATAGCAATTCGCCGGGTAAGACCTATCAATAGCCCTCACTTTCCAGGTATTAGGACTAGTAGAACACTAAAATCTAGTAACCTGTTAACAATCACTTCTAAGGTTTACTAGGCCTTTCAACCTTAAAGACTATGAACTTATTCTATGATATAGACACTCACCAAAGTTCACAACCTAATACGACTCTATTCTGTGATATAGACAGTCACAAAGAATCATATGAAGTAATAGAAATAGAAAACCAAACAAAGCATGCACACACACCAAGCCAGATAAACAAACCGCTTACAGAGCACAATTAATCCATAACAAACATGTAATTAATGAAAAATGTATAAACTTTATATCAATCCATTCATTAAAGTCTAGGTAGTAAGTGCGTTTAGCCTAGCATAGTCAATAACGAAATCAAAACAAGAAAACTCAAACTAGAATTCATCATTACAAGTTCAAAAAGAGAAAACAAGACAAACAAGGATCGTGTAAACCCGAGAAAGTCTCTAATCGTCAATCTTCGCTTGCTCCATTGATTCCAGAGCTTTCAAAATCTTCAAACTTGGCTCAAACGACTCCAATTCAGCTGCAAAAAAACCTCTAATTCGTAACTAGGGTTTAGCTATGATAAAAATCACTTAAATACCCCCAAATCTCAGCTCAAAACAAATCCGTCTGCAGATTACACCCTCTCGCGGGGTGCGAGAGGGTTCCTGCGAGAGGGTTTAAGCTTATCGGCTAACGGCGCGCGACCGTGTTTATGACATCAGCAACTAACAAGCTTCTCGCTGGCCGCGAGAAGCAATGGTTCTGGCCAGTCGCGGCCCGCCAGGAGGCATTTTCCTCAGAATTCAACTTATTTCAGCTCCAAAACTCTCCAACTCGTTCCAGGACTTTACCAATTCGTATTTCCACTCAATTTCACGCTTTTCAGCTACTTTAAACTCATACGACCTGCAAAGCGCAATTGGGGATCAAAAGACTAACTACTCTACGAAAAACGAAACTAAAACTAATAAAGATTGTACAAACTAGACACGAATAAAGGATGTATTTTACAATACATCAAATATCCCACACTTACTCTTTTTTCGTCCTCGAAAAAGAATCTATGCAAACGGAATCAGAGACAAGCAACTACTCGAGACAAAAGTTATTCATACTTATCAAAATCAAAACTTGTGTTAGCCGCGATTGCAAATATATTTGTCCTCTTAAACCCAAAACCCGGTTCCAAGCCCTTATCATACAAATTTAGTTCAAGTGCAACCAGTTTACCTAGGGTCTCACACTAAAAGCCATAGTCCATCTAATCCCACCTCAAGCTTGTAGAACAAAAGGAACGACCACTGGCCCAAATCCTAACCGTTTTATATCTAAAGCAAAAGAATTTAAAACCAAACTTTGTTTTTTTTTCTTTTTTTCTTTTCATTTTATTCATTGAGCTTAGACAATGCTTTACCTAACCCAGAGGCATTCCGCACGATCGGCTCCGTTTGTTTGAGCCTTAATCGGTTATTTCATTTTACATTTCAATACATGCAATACGTTCGGCTCCGTTTGATTGAGCCTTGAGCGCACATTTCAATTTACATTTCCAGTTCATGCAATACGTTCGGCTCCGTTTGATTGAGCCTTGAGCGCACATTTCAATTTACATTTCCAGTTCATGCAATACGTTCGGCTCCGTTTGATTGAGCCTTGAGCGCACAGACAATTTCATTATCAGTATCTTATGGTTGTGGTGTTTGTAGTAGAGTCGCATCGAACTAACCATAACTTTCGGATAAAGTCAATGAAAATTTGACAAGGATATGGTGGATACGCCGATGGTACTTCCTATATATAAGTATTCTTGTCAAATGATCGGAGGCATTATCAGGCAGTTATGAGAGGTTCCATGCATAGGCTGATTGTGTGATGGTTGTTTAGATTAAGTTGTTCAATTTCAGTACATTCAATACGTTCGGCTCCGTTTGATTGAGCCTTGAGCGCACATACAATTTCATTCAATACGTTCGGCTCCGTTTGATTGAGCCTTGAGCGCACAGACAATTTCATTATCAGTATCTTGTGGTTGTGGTGTTTGTAGTAGAGTCGCATCGAACTAACCATAACTTGCGGATAAAGTCAATGAAAATTTGACAAGGATATGGTGGATACGCCGATGGTACTTCCTATATATAAGTATTCTTGTCAAATGATCGGAGGCATTATCAGGCGGTTATGAGAGGTTCCATGCATAGGCTGTTTGTGTGGTTAAGTTATTCATATTCAGTACATGCAATACGCTCGGCTCCGTTTGATTGAGCCTTGAGCACACAATTTCAATTTCAGTACATTCAATACGTTCGGCTCCGTTTGATTGAGCCTTGAGCGCACATCCATTTCATTTTCAGTACATGCAATACGATCGGCTCCGTTCGATTGAGCCTTGATCGCACAGATATATTTCATTTCAGTATTTTATGTTTGTTGTATTGATTGTAGAGTTATAGGACTAATCATAATTCACTGATAAAACCAATGAAAATTTGACAAGAATATGGTGGATACGCCGCTGGTACTTCCTATATATAAGTATTCTTGTCAAAGGATCAGAGGCATTATCGGACGGTTATGAGAAGTTCTATGTAGGATTTATTAGTTTCTTGGTAACCAATCATAACTTGTGGATAAAACTAATGAAAATTTGGCAAGAATATGGTGGATACGCCGCTGGTACTTCCTATATATAAGTATTCTTGCCAAAGGATCAGAGGCATTATCAGGCGGTTATGAGAAGTTCCATGTAGGATTTAGTATTGCCTTGGTTGGAATTTGTGTTACGTTTACATCATCATGCTATTTAAAGAGATTGGATTGTGATCCATTTTTACATAAACTAACCTCTCCATCATAACAAACGAGAGAGGAACTTCCACCATTCAAACATATATGCTATCAGAATGTGGATTCAAATATTTGCTGTTGTGTTTATTCATGTTCAAATATCTGCTGTTGTGTTTATTCATGATCAAATATTTGCTGATGTGTTCATTCATGATCAAATATTTGCTGATGTGTTTATTCATGTTCAAATATTTGCTGATGTGTTCATTCATGTTTGAATATTAGCTGTTGTGCTTACTTATGTTCAAATATCAGATGTTGCGTTTTTATTTATGTTCCATGTAGATTGGAGTGTTAGAAGTTTTTGCCTTAGGAAATGACCATACTTTCCCAAACGTATCTAAACTCTTATGCATGATATCATTTTAGCAAATCATTTCTGCTTATCAATACTTATACAGTAGGCAACAAAAAACGATTCCTGAATAGGGTACTTAACCCTTACAAGGAACGTTACCGCCTCGAATAAAAAAAAAAAAAAAACTTAAGCCCTTATTTTGTTAAGCATACAACTGTCAAACAAAACATCACCATCTTTTTAGTCAAAATATATCACAATTTAAATTTCGGGACGAAATTTCTAAAAAGCAGGAGATACTGTAACATCCGTCAAAAACGGATTTACCAAACCCGCTCCGTTTACCAACCGAACAGTCAGTCAAAATTTTCGTTGCGAATTAAATGCCCAAAATATTTTTAAACGATCCATAATCAATTATTATACGGGAATATATATTTAGTTTTTGAAAAACTGTCAAAAATCGCAAAATAAAAATATTATGCATCTGCCGGGTTTCGAACCCGGGTCTGTACCGAATCAGCAGTGACTTATCTCTCAACACATAAACCACTGCGCCGCGGACTTTGTTTGTTATATAGTAGAATCATTTAATTGATAAAGTGTCGTTACGAATTCAAAACCGGCGTCCAAACAGTTCAGTCGTCGGAATCCCGGTAAACTCGCGAGTCTTAACTACAATTTACGTTATAACGTAAACCATTAACCACACATCGGTTATAACCGATGTTTGAAGTCCGCGACACTTTTCAAAACCGCCGGAAATTTTAAATAAACGAATACAGTCGGAATTCAGACCAGATTC
Source organism: Scalesia atractyloides (assembly GCA_947069175.1). NCBI lineage: Eukaryota > Viridiplantae > Streptophyta > Magnoliopsida > Asterales > Asteraceae > Scalesia > Scalesia atractyloides. Next base: position 66,878,156 of record CAMTDV010000030.1, read on the forward strand.
TTCAACGATTTGCACTATAAGTTCAACCACAACCCACGACAAACACTTTCGCTCAAAATCACATCTTTTCACGGCGTAATTCCACTCGCCGGAATAAACCTGTTCGTCGCCGGAAAACCGGTTTCCCCATTGCCGAGCTTTTCTGAACCTCTGAAGCTTATACCGGAGATACCCATACTCTTTCCAAGCTTTTCGGAGACTTGCTGCTGCAAGACACCTGACGCCGGAGTTGAATCCTGTCGCCGGAGTTCTGCTGGAAAACAGAGGATCCAGTCGGTATACCTCTCCGCCCAGTTTCTTTTCCTTTTCACTTTTATCTTACCTTAATCGACTGTAAAACACTATCAAACCGATAAAAACTTTGAACCCGTCGATTTCCGAATTCTGGTTCAACCTTGATGAAGAAGACGATGTATCTCGTTATACTATAAGTATAATTAAAATCATGAAATTAATCGGGTTAGACACACAGTCCAGCGGTGGACTGTGTGCACATAAAACGTTAATAATGCAAAGGTCTCGAGTTCGATTCCCGTCTCACACACGCTGCCTTAATAAAAATCAAATTTTTGTTTAACTGAACCGGAGTCGATATAGATATATGTTAAGTATATTGATAACCGGAATAATAACCAAGTTAGACACACAGTCCAGCGGTGGACTGTGTGTTTGTTTATATCACTGGTCACAAGTTCGAGTCCGGTCTCTTACATCGACTCGGACAATTATTAACTTTTTAAATAGAGTCAGAAATGAAAGCAGATAATTTGTATTTAAGTATAATAAAAGTGGAAATATATAACATGTTAAACACACAGTCCAGCGGTGGACTGTGTGTTAGATTAAACCACAGGTCCCGGTTCGAGACCTGTGGAGTGCAAGTCCGGTTGTTTAAACTGTTTTTAAAATAAAAAGGATTTCTGTTTAATTCTAATTAATGTATATATGTAATTAAAATCGGATATATAACGGGTTAGACACGTAGCTCAGTTGGTAGAGCTGCGTGCACGCGTACGGGAGGTCTCGGGTTCGAGCCTCACCCAGCGCACAACAATATGCCTCGAACCGGTCATCGCCAGTCAAAGTCAACAGGTCAAAGTCACTGTAGCAAAAAAATAAAATAATTTTTTTATTATTTTTATTTAATTATTTTAATTAAAAATCAATTATAATACTTAAAAATAACATTTTTAAGGTTAGAAAATAGCCTCAAATTCACAAAAATACACCCAACAATCCTACTAAAATAGTTTAATAAAATCCGTTTACTTACCAAACCATAATGCGATTTATCTAGGTTAAATCTCACTCGTGGTTAAAACCACTTCGCGTGCATTCAACGTCATCAACCGAACGCACCCACTGTGAGTGAATCTTACAATATCCCCCTTTTAAATTACACGTTTTGGGGTGTGTCATGTGTTATGAAATTAATTAATTTATTTATTTAAACTTGTGCCATACCACATCATGACTTAAACTTAGATTGTTTTTATTGTTGTTATTTACTTATTGCCATTTGTCAAGTCATATGAAACTCATACATTAAGCTCATCAGTTCCTCGTGGGAGACGAGTAGAACATCGCGTGCTTCACATCAAATTCATTATTATTCATGTGTGTATCATTGAGTTTATATTGTTTGTAGTTGTGTTATTCATATTATCATGTTTATGCAATACATTCATCAGGCCCCTCAGTTCCTCGTGAGAGACGAGTTGAACAACGCGTGCCCTTAATTGTTTCATTATTATTCATGAGTGTTTCATTTAACATCTTATGATTGCCGATTATGTTACATCTATTTTTACTCATGTTTGGTTGTGCACATATTTCATAATCAATTTAAATAAATTGTTCAAATGTTTTCCATAGGATTCACTCGCCAACATTATGTTGATCCAAAAACCTTTTTACGCATGATACAGGTGAACAGGTTGAAGCAAGGAAAACATAGGATATGCCTTAGAAGAGAACAAAGAAGTTTAGATTGTTAGTTAGATCATGTTGTAGCAATCATTGTAAATTTCCATTTAATTTGTATTAATGAATATGAAACGCTTAATAAATGTCATGAGCTTTGATGATAACCCAATCATGCCCCGATCACCTTTTCCGCTGCGGGTCGGGGTGTGACATTACAATAGGCTTCGGTAAATTTTCCTTATTATGCAACTCGATTTCACACATCCCAGAGGCATTCTAAGTCCGAGTCATCATCCCCAACGAAGATAACATAGGCCTGCGCTACTTTCTTAGTTTCTAGCTCAATTTATTTATTTTTTTTCATAATTAAAAATTCTGATGATTTTAACTTATAACGGCATTCTTTATACTATTTTTGGCGGTTTCAATTTCCCATTTTTCCTAGATGAGCACCCACTGGCAAACCGGCAATTAAGTACATTAAGATCAAAGGAACCTAGAACCAAACCCGGGCCTATTCACATATCCGAAACTAGACACAAGCTCGGCTATCTTAAACTCATATTATTATTATTTGAATCCGAGTAGAGACCCATCTTTTCTATCATTCTCCGTTATATTTTTGCAAACTTCTTATTTCAAAAGACATTTTCTAAATTTTTCAATTTTTTTAACGAAAAAGGTCTACGACTACGACTCCTATTTACACCATGTATCCCATCCCCACACTTAAAGATTGCATTGTCCCTAATGCAAAGACGAGACACGACTCAAATTACCTAGAAAAAAATACAGAATAACGAAATAAATATATACACATATACAAGTGAAACGACTTAGCTGTAAATATGCGAGACTGTCAATGTGCTAGTCAATTCCACATACGCCCTCCAATCCGAACACGCTCAGCAAACAATTCCTAACTCTCGGACACGCGAACGGAAGCGGCAAAAATAAACACCATACCTAAAATCAAACCAACTACTAGCATACCATCATAAAAGTAATAGTGTTTAACGCATCCAACAAACATCACAAACATCCTAACCCCAAGCCATCCCAACCAAGTACCAAAGTATTAAAAATTAGAGGTACAGACCGAGTTAGATTAAAAACAGGACAAAAGAAAAATAAAAGATACTAGATGAAACACCACTGCTGCTGCCTCCAATCACTCATCATCATCTGACTCCTCCGATCCCTGCTGGGCAACATGATACGGCTCAACCCCTGCCAAACCACTCGGTCCTGCATGTGGCTGCCTAAAGAACGGGGAACCGCGTGGTGCATACCCTCCATCATGTACCTCATACTATCCTCTAACCTCTGTTGGCTCTGCTCGTGCATCCGACGACTCTCCAACATCACCTGCCTAACACCTCCAAACTGAGTATCCACATAACCCCTCAAATCACCAAAACCGGTCTCCATCCGGTCATACAAAGAGTCCAAAGTAAGCGGGTTAGGACGTGGCGATATAGGTGGACGCTGAAAAGTAGGTGGATCAATATCTGGCTGCCTGGGTGGAGACTGAGGCTGAGGCATAGGCATCCGGGGTCTGGTCCTCTGCTGATAACGTGAAGATGTACCAGTCCCTGAAGCCGGTGTACTTTGTGACTGCTGGGTAGAATAATCCCACTCGGGTGGGTCAGAATAAGTCAGAATACCAGCAGCCTAAAGATCCTGTAACCTCATAAACCCCGGCGTCGGCACCTCTCTCATCTTGTCCGCCGGGTACCTGGCAAACACACCCAAACTCTCTGCTAACCACGTAATGTACGGGCCCAAATAAATCCTAGCCCCAGAACCACCTCTCCATGTTCGCCTCATCGACCAAGCAAAAATCGTAGCGAGATTAGCGGGCCGCCCCTCAGCCATGCACATTAAACAAAACAAACTCACCTGATTAACCTTGTTATCACCTTGACCCCTTCCTACCAAAGCAGCTGCTAGAATTTTGTGTACAAACCTCAACACTGGGTCGGTGATCTCACTAGCTACCATGTTGGTTGAATAGGGCGCCCTCGAAATCGTACCCCAAAACCTCTTCAACTCACTTGTACGAACACTATAGTCATGATCCTTTTTAAAAACCCCCTGAAGGCTTGTGATAAAGTCAACTGTCTGTACTTCCTCTTCAGTGTAAAACTGCAATGCCACAGCAAACTGGGGAATGATCATCTCGTAAGATTGGCGACCCAAAGCAAAGAACACCGCATCTTTCTCAAAGAAGTTCCCTTGTTTGTAGTCAAATGTCGAATGAAACTCAAGGGTAATCTCCTTGTATTGACGAGCATCACAATCCAAAACTCTCCGGAATCTCGGTCCCAATAACTGCTCAACCCGGGCCCTTGCCCGTAAACGATCCAACAAGCCCCAATCTATCCTCCTAAATTTCAACAAATCAACTTGAATCAAAGAACCCAATCGATCATACTCCCGGAATCTAACTCGAATTGCAACAAAGGGCTATCCACTATCCTTGTGCTTGACCATGAGGGACTCTCGGGCCCCTATAATCCACTTCCCTATAGTGGACATACTCTTCTTGTTGAACCGGTGCCTCCGGAACACCTTGAGGACGAGCCGGTGGGCCTCTTTTCCTTCCCCTTTTGCTCGACGATCCTTCACCTGACATCTGCAAAACAATTATATTTGACAAACACAGCAAAGCAGGTCATTATTTTTTTTGGGACTTTTTTTATATATATCAACCGTATAGAATTTCTTTCGCGGTTGAAACCGACACTAAACAATGAATAAAAACTGAGTTACCGTTTACAAAAGCATAAGTCATAAACAACCTCGCCCGAATGGAGATTGAGTACGGGCGAGGTGTTTTGTATCTGTACGTGCATATAAGTAAACCCGTGACCGACTAACAGTAAAGCTACTAGACTCAAAATACATGACTCAATGTACACTACCCCCTCCCGACACTTTAATTGTCCTCAATTAAAACTCAAGTGCCAAAATAAACGAATAGTGAGTGCTAAAGTTGAAAGGTTGGGCATCATAAACAGCGAAACGGGTCAAAAGTGGTGTTATAAACGCAAATTTTGCTTAAAGAAATGACCCACCCGAATCCCCACACTCAATGTTACTACACCCCAAAACTATGGCAATCACAAAATCAATGTAATTAACCCATACCAACCGTTCCGCAACCTGCATTATGCTAAAATACCCATACCGAACCAACCGCAACCTCAAACAAGCACTAAACATACCCAAACACAAGACTAGAACAAGACCCGACACTAAATCGAAACCTAAATGAACTAAAAACTGAAATAATCGACTCATAGTACAAAGATTACAAGAAACATGCCTTGGAGATGAGTTAGACAAGAGAAACTAAGAAAAATCGGGTTGTAGCTTGAAAACTTCATGAAAACCTCGTGTTTGTGGTGAACGGATGAAGGAGGATGGTTAAAATCGGTGGGATAATGTGTGTAACCGTAGTGGGGTTGTAGATTTGGTGAGTAAAGGGTGTATTTCGGTGGTGGATGGTGGTTTGTGTGGGTGTCGACGGTTGTTTTGGAGAAGAAAGATATGAAAATTTCATGAAAGTTAGGGTTTTCACGGGTGAGGGCTATAGATAAGGTGCTCGCGGGCCGCAAGTCCCATAAGAGATCCGCTCGCGCCCCGCCAGCACAAAAGTGACGTCAGCATTAAAGGGCCGCTCGCGGGCCACCAGAAGAGTAGGGGAAACCGCTCGCGCCCCGCGAGAAGGCAAAAATCACAGAAAGTTTCGAATTTTTAACCAGTTCATGCCTTAGAAAATTTTTTAGCATTTAACCAAACCCCCAAAATACAAACCAAAAATTTTCTAACTCTGGAACTTACCTGGACTCGTTTTTCTCCTCATTCCCTACACATCCTTGGCATAGAATTCCTGCAAAATGACTCAAAACAAAAACAAAGACCCACAAACTACCCAAGAAAACCGTTAGCTATGAAAAATAAATAAATACGACTCGTATACAAAAGATACAAACGGTACACGTGGGTTCTCACCCAAAACACTAAGTGGTGGTGTTCGGTGGAATTTCGAGAGGAGTGTCCTCCCTCTCATTCCTATCAAGTGGTCCGCCAATGTAGTGCTTCAAACGATGACCATTCACCTTCCAACTTCTGCCATCGGACTCATCCACAATCTCAACTGCTCAATACGGAGACAGATCATTCACTATGTAAGGACCCGACCACTTTGCTTCAACTCCCTGCAAACAACTTCAACCTAGAATTGTAGAGTAACACTCTATCACCCTTGCTAAACTCCATAATCCTCCTCAACTTATGACGTATAGGGCTTTGGTTTTCTCCTTAATGCTCCACGATCGAGCATACGCCGCATCCCTAAGCTCCTCTAGCTCGTGAATTTGAAAGAAACGTTTCCTACCCAAGAAAACCGTTAGCTATGAAAAATAAATAAATACGACTCGTATACAAAAGATACAAACAGTACACGTGGGTTCTCACCCAAAACAATAAGTGGTGGTGTTCGGTGGAATTTCGAGAGGAGTGTCCTCCCTCTCATTCCTATCAAGTGGTCCGCCAATGTAGTGCTTCAAACGATGGCCATTCACCTTCCAACTTCTGCCATCGGACTCATCCACAATCTCAACTTGTCCACTTACGTTCTCCACTTGTCCACTCGTTTGCGGATGATAAGCGGTGGACAAATGATGAGTGACCCCGTAGCGTGCAAGCAACTTCTCCATCAATTCATTGCAAAAGTGAGTGCCACGGTCACTAATTAGAGCTTTAGGTGTACCAAAACGACAAAAGAGTTTCTTGAGGAAATTCAACACTACTCGGGCTTCATTTGTGGGAAGAGCTTGAGCCTCAACCCACTTTGACACATAGTTAATCGCCACGAGAATATACCGATTCCCTTTCGAGGTAGGAAACGGTCCCATGAAATCTATTCCCCAAACGTCAAATACTTCTACCACTTGGATTGGGTTTTGAGGCATCTCAACTTTGGCCGAAATGTTGCCGGTTCGTTGACAAGCATCACATGCTTTCACAAACCTCTCGGCATCACGAAGTACGGTGGGCCAATAAAAACCACAATCGAACACCTTTTGTGCGGTCGTATGAGCCCCATGGTGGCCTCCCGTTAGACCCTCATGCACATGTTTAAGGATGTTCATACCCTCTTCTCTAGACACACAACGCCTAAGGATCCTATCTCCTCCTATCCTATAAAGGAAAGGGTCATCCCACAAATACTTCCTAGCCTCGCTAAGAAATTTCCTACGTTGTTGCGTATTCATCCCCTTAACAATATTGCCACTAGATAAATAATTCGCTAAGTCACAAAATCACGGCAATCCTTCTTCCTCGGCATCAACAAACTCTATCGACTCGTGAGGGAATGTGTCCCCTATCTCCTCCTCACGAATCTCCTCTCTCTTGGATCCTCAAGACGTGAAAGGTGGTCAGCGGCCACATTCTCGGCCCCGCTCTTATCTCTAATTTCGATATCGAATTCAGAAAGTAAGAGGATCCAACGGATAAGTTTAGGCTTCGCGTCTTTCTTTTGGAAGAGAAACGCAACACTGAGTGATTGGTGAAAACAATGGTTTTAGAGAGAACAAGGTATGAGCGGAATTTGTCGAAAGCGAAAACCACGGCTAGGAGCTCCTTGTCCGTCGTTGTGTAATTCTCATGAGCGTCATTTAATGTCTTACTCGCGTAGTAGATTGGGTGGAAGTGCTTTTCCCTTCTTTGTCCTAAAACCGCTCCCACGGCATAGTCACTCGCATCGCACATGAGCTCAAACGGCAAGCTCCAGTCGGGTGAGAAAAGAATGGGTGCACTAACAAGCTGCTCCTTCAAAAAGTTGAAGGCTTTGAGACACTCGTCGTCAAAGAGGAACGGAACATCCTTCTCTAGCAAACGGGTCATGGGTCATGTGATCTTAGAGAAATCCTAATGAAACGTCTAGAACCCCGCATGACCTAAGAAACTACGAATCGACTTCATACTCGTGGGTGGGGGCAACCTACTAATAGTATCAATCTTTGCCCTATCTACCTCTATACCATCCCTCGAAATCTTGTGACCTAGAACTATCCCTTCGGTCACCATGAAGTGACACTTTTCCCAATTAAGCATCAACTTCGTTTCAACACACCTCTTCAACATCCTCTCGAGATTCACTAAACACTGCTCGAATGAATCGCCGTAAACTGAAAAATCGTCCATGAAAACTTCCATGGAACTCTCTATCATATCCTGAAAAATGGCGACCATGCACCGCTGAAAGGTAGCTGGAGCGTTACACAGGCGAATGGCATGCGCCGGTACGCGAAAGTGCCATAAGGGCATGTGAATGTGGTTTTATCCTGATCCTCTGGTGCGATAGGGATCTGGAAATAACTGGAAAAACCGTTAAGAAAACAGTAAAACTGTTGACCCGCGAGACGCTCCAACATCTGATTGATAAAGAGCAATGGGAAGTGGTCTTTTCGGGTGGCATCGTTCAATTTGCGATAATCGATGCATACGCGCCAACCCGTGACCGTGCGAGAAGGGATAAGCTCATTCTTCGAATTCATGACAATGGTCATCCCTCCATTCTTAGGGACAACCTGAGTGGGACTCACCCATGGTGAGTCGGAAATGGGATAAATCATCCCGGCATCTAAGAGTTTCATCACCTCCTTCTTCACCACATCTTGCATGTTAGGATTGAGGCGTCGCTGAGGTTGCACCACGGTTTAAAATTGTCCTCCATGAGAATCCGGTGAGTGCAATAAGAAAGGCTTATACCCTTAATGTCGGACAACCTCCATGCAATGGCCTCTTTGTTGGCCCTCAACACATCTAACAACTTCAACTTCTCACCCTCCCCTAATTTCGATGATATGATAACGGATAGCTCGATCCCTATCCTAAAGAGGCATACTCTAGGTGAGACGGAAGGACCTTAAGCTCTAAGGGTGGTGGTTGGGTGGTGTTATCACTAACCTCTAACACTTCGGGAATTATAGAAATCCCCTCATCTCCTATCTCCTCTACCTCTAGAACTTTCTCCTCAACTACCTCTCCTCCTACCAAGTCGGCACCACTAATGAACTCTAGACAATGGTCTACACATGAGATGAACGAATTCAAGAAGTAGACGGAATGACATGGGCCGCTATAATCATCGGAACCACTCGGGTGGCTCATGGAACGATCAATCTCGAAAGTAACTCTCTCCTCACCAACTATAAGAGTGATTTGCCTGTCATAGACATCTATGAGAGCTTTGGTGGTGCGCAAGAAATGACGACCTAAAAATGATAGGAACTCGCTCATCGGCTTCCATATCAAGAATAACGAAATCGACGGAAAAACGAATTTGTCGACCTTGAATAGCAAATTCTCGACAACACCTCTTGGGTACTTCATGGACCAATCGGCTAAGGATAATGTCATACGGGTGGGTGAAAGCTCGCCTAATTCTAGCTTCTCGTAAAGAGAAAAGGGCATCAAGTTGATGCTAGCACCTAGGTCGGCTAAGGCTCGTGTCTTGTTGTTACTACCGAATAGACATGGGATGGTAAAGATACCTGGATCGGTGAGCTTCTCGGGGAGCTTGTTCAAAATGACAGCGGAATACCCTCCATCAACGGGACAGTAGACAACTCCCCTAATTTCTCCTTACTTCTAAGAAGGTCCTTTAAGAACTTGGTGTACTTAGGAATGGACTGGAGTGCCTCTATGAAGGGTAGATTGATCTTCAACTCCTTGAAGATATCTAGGAAGTGCCCGTATTCCTTAGAGTACTTTTGATTCCTAAGGCGTGAAGGGAATGGGATACGTGAGTGATCTACGAGCGGAGATGGTCTAACGTCAACGGGTGGTCTCTCTACTCTCCTCTCTCCTACGGGCTCACCGGGCTGTGCGGTACTTTCTGGGACTAGCCTAGGTTGCACTTTGCTCGGCGCCTCCATTTCAATCTCCTCATCAACTAACTCCTCATCTTCACTCTCAACTCTCTCCTCTACTCTCGGGTTCTCTACGGTCTTGCCACTACGGGTGGTAATGGCCTTAGCTTGGGCATTAGGGTTCTGTTGAGTCGTACCCGAGAACTGACTGGGTGATCTCTCCTCGAGTTTCCTAGACATATCACCCATGACCCTTTCAATGTTGTGGAGTGAAGATTGGTGGTTCTTAAGCAAAAGGTCATGTTCGGAGATGACCTTTTGGGTGCTTGGTCTTTGACGAGTATTTGACTCATCATGGCTTCTAAACGTTGAAGATGACCCCCTACATCACTACTTGACCCCTGATTTGGTTGAACCTGACTATTCGAACCCTCACCCCAGTCTGACTATTGAACCCCTTATTGAACTGCCCATTTGATCCCCCACTAAAGAACGAACCATGCCCCCTGTTTGGATTTTGAGCTACTTGGAAGCCAGGGGGGTTAACGGTGGAACGAAAGTTATTATTATTATTATTATTATTATTATTATTATTATTATTATTATCATTATTATTATTATTATTATAGAAGTTATTATTATTAGTACGCCACCCCGAGTTAAAATTGCTACCAAACCCACTACACTGGCCTCTACCTAGACCTCCCCCTACAAAATCGACCTGTTCCTCACTGATCAACAACGGGCACACATTAGTATCATGACCCCCTCGACAATACTCACACTTATCAACTTTTTGCTTGATCTCTTTAAGCTCACGAGTGAGGTTATCCAACACAGCGGCTACACTAGGATCCAGGTTAACCTGGTTCACCCAGCGAGTGGGTGCACTAGTGGTGGTATTTGAATTACCACTTGAATACCGTCGGTCAGATTACGACTGAGCTTGAGATTGGGCAAAGCTTTCGAAACACTCTAAACAATCGGCGACAGTAAGTATTCCCATCATATGACCTCCCGCATTAGTGTCAAAACGATCACGAGTCTCTGGGGTGAGACCGTTGTAGAATTTCTCACAAAGAGCCCAATCAGAGAGACCATGTTGAGAGCAACGAGCAACTAAGTTTTGAAAATGCTCCCAAGCAAGGTAATAGGGTTCGTCGGACTCCATGCGGAATGAGTGAATTGATCGCGAAGACGTGAAGCTTTAGCGGGAGGGAAATACTTATTCAGAAAGGCTTGACGAAGGGCCGCCCAAGTAGTGAAGGTACCGGTTGGATGAGAGTCCAACCATGTAGCTGCGCGGCCCGCGAGTGAAAATGGGAAAAGCTGAAGATAGGTGGCATCTTTGGGTGCTCCATGGAGGCTAAAGGTGCGAGCATGCAAGAGACACGATTTATATGAGCGGGTGCATCCTCGTCATCACGACCATGGAACTGAATGGTATTGGTGATGGCTGTCATGGCATATGAGGGGATTTGCCATGAGTTTTGGTTCACTATGGGTGGGACAGTGATGGGTGAGGCGAGACCAGTAAAATTTTGGGTGGCCTGTTGGTGGACGGTTTGTCTACGTTCGGCCATTTGGACGATGGGTGGGCTTTCGGGACGGGAAGGTGGTGGGGAATTATGGGGTGAAGACTTCGGAGTGACGTCAAAGTTCGGTAGTTTAGATTGGAGGGTAGAGTCAGAATAGGTGGAAGGTGAGGGAAGTGGTGTACTTACCTGAGAAGATGAAGAAGATTAGGTTGATTTGTCCGTCGGTGGCTTTGGTGGAGGTCCTTGTGAGCGCAGATGTGGCATCCGCTGCAAGCAAAGAACACCTACCAAAGAGAAACAGACACTAGATTACTAAGACTCAAATAAGAAATAAAAAATAAAACAAAATAAAACACTTAGCACGTATATGTCAATGTAGTCAATCAAAGCTAATAAACGCAATTGCCAAGAGTCCCCGGCAACGGCGCCAAAAACTTGATGTGTGCTAAACAGACTATAAAAATGAACTACTTTAGACTCTCTAAACTAGACACTAAAAAGCTTTAAAAACTAGACTTCACTTAAACCTAAACCACACAATCGGCAAGTGTACCGATCAATGTTGTATAACCTAAGTAAGTCCGGATATCGAACCCACATGACTCTTTGAATTACGCTAATTAGACTCTGAAAGACTAAGACAGACACGACTAAAACTGTTTTGATTGTTTTGGGGGGGGGTACGGAAAATCTAGGGAAATCTGTATTAAAACTAATTAAAGACTAAATTAACTAACACGAACGAAGGAAGTAAGTTGTTCTCAAGCGATGATGAAGACTACATAGACTAGAATCCTGGATTGATTTTAAGCATTTACCAATTAAGTTAATTACTCATTTTCTGGAACCGGGATCTTATGATACTAAACCTATTAAATACCAGCTAATCCCCTCAACCCTTCTCGAGGTGAATGGCGTTACCTAGACCGTTAATCCTACCGGTTGATTAGACGTCTTTCCAGTTGTCTAATATTGTGTGAGTACCCTAATGATGACCTACTCTTTTCCAATTATAGATCTAGGGTAGTTTGGTTATCTAAACTTGACTTGATAGACTAATAAAACTGACTGGTCAACAAAGGCATGGACTTTTTCCAAAGACCGACAATAGCAATTCGCCGGTAAGACATATCAATAGCCCCTCACTTTCCAGGTATTAGGACTAATAGAACACTAAAATCTAGTAACCTGTTAACAATCACTTCTAAGGTTTACTAGGCCCTTCAACCTTAAAGACTATGAACTTATTCTATGATATAGACACTCACCAAAGTTCACAACCTAATACGACTCTATTTTGTGATATAGACAGTCACAAAGAATCATATGAAGTAATAGAAAACAGAAAACCAAATCAAAGCATGCACACACACCAAGCCAGATAAACAAACTGCTTACAGAGCACAATTAATCCATAACAAACATGTAATTAATGAAAAATGTATAAACTTTATATCAATCCATTCATTAAAGTCTAGGTAGTAAGTGCGTTTAGCCTAGCATAGTCAATAACGAAATCAAAACAAGAAAAGTCAAACTAGAATTCATCATTACAAGTTCAAAAAGAGAAAACAAGACAAACAAGGATCGTGTAAACCCGAGAAAGTCTCTAATCGTCAATCTTCGCTTGCTCCAATGACTCCGAGCTTTCAAAACCTTCAAACTTGGCTCAAACGACTCCAATTCAGCTGCAAAAACACCTCCAATTCGTAACTAGGGTTTACCTATGATAAAAATCACTTAAATACCCCCAAATCTCAGCTCAAACAAATCCGTCTACAGATAACACCCTCTCGCGGGGTGCGAGAGGGTTTAAGCTTATCGGTTCGCGGCCCCACGATCTTGTTTATGACATCAGCAACTAACAAGCTTCTCGATGGCCGCGAGAAGCAATGGTTCTGGCCTGTCGCGGCCCACCAGGAGGCATTTTCCTCATAATTCAACTTATTTCAGCTCCAAAACTCTCCAACTCGTTCCAGGACTTTGTCAATTCGTATTTCCACTCAATTATCACGCTTTCCAGCTACTTTAAACTCATACGATCTGCAAAACGCAATTGGATCAAAAGACTAACTATTCTACGGAAAACGAAACTAAAACTAATAAAGATTGTACAAACTAGACACGAATAAAGGATGTATTTTACAATACATCATAGCCACGTTCGTTACGAACATTGGCTGGACCGTAATGGTCTTAGCCTAAAGTCAAAGCGTTTTACGTCAACGCTTTGACTTTGGCTCTAAGCCTAATAAAACTTAAAGGAAAGGGTTGGAACACTTATAAGTGATCCAAAGAAAATATTAGAACTTAGGGAGGTCTCCTTATGCCAGGAAACAACTCCAAGAGAGAGAGAAGAAATGAGGTGAATGAGCAAGGAATGAAGCTCAACATTGAGCTCTATTTATAGTTGAAGGACATGGATTTAGATCAATACAAGTGTTGAGAGTTTACTTAGGATCACTCCAGGTGTAGTATGAAGTGTCCAATACCAGGCATGAGGCCATGGTTTCGAAATTCAGGAGCTGAAGTGGATTAGGAGGTGGCAAAAACTGCAGACTGCAGCTGGCATACAAAAATTCTTCGAACAGGGTTCTCCCGCGCGTCGCGCGGGACACCAGGTCCCTGGCGCGTGGCGCCACAAGTGCCAATTCACAAAATTTCCATTTTGGCCCCTGGACTTCTCCAAACTCCCATATTCCGACATAAAAGCTTGTTTTATTCAATATGGCTCCTGTTTAGCACTCTCGGGAGTATAACGAACATCATTAAGCTCCGGGTTCGTTAAAAGGTCACTTAGAGGCATAACTTAAGCATGTTGACATGTTTAACCCCTTAACTTTAATATTCACTACTCAGAGGTTATAAAATAACATGTTGGCTATTTTAGTCCCTCTCGTCTAGCACACGGCATACGAGGATCAGCGGGACACGTGTCAAAATTTTATAGGATGTAAAAACACATGGTGTTACAAAAACAGAAGTTTTTATGGAAAAAGATGAAGATTTTCATAAACGAAGAGATTTGATTAAAACGAAGGCTTCCCCAACTTCCGCCCAACAGACGGGTGTTCGACACTTTCTCCCATACAAGGCCTCAAAAGGTGCAGTCTTGATGCTTGTATGATAACTATTATTATAGGAGAATTCGGTCAAAGGTAGGTGGTCGTCCCAACTGCCACCTAAGTCGTTCACACATGCACGTAGCATGTCTTCCAAAGTTTGAATGGTACGCGCACTCTGTCCGTCAGTCTGCGGATGATAAGCGGTACTGAAGTTCAATCGAGTGCCAAGAGATTATTGGAAGCTTTTCTAAAAATGAGAGGTGTATCTTGTATCTCTATCGGATACAATAGACACCGGCACTCCATGTAGGGACACGATCTCGTCCACGTACATCTTAGCCAATTTGTCCGAACTAAACGTTTCTTTGATTGGCAAGAAATGAGCTGACTTAGTTAGCCTATCCACTATGACCCAAATCGTGTCATTACCACGCTTGGTCTTTGGCAACTTGGTGATCAAATCCATAGTTACCATTTCCCATTTCCAAGTGGGTATCTCAAGCTGTTGTAGAAGTCCTGATGGTTTCTGGTGTTCAGCTTTAACTTACGAGCATGTCAAGCACTTGGCTACATAGGTGGCTATGGATTTCTTCAAACCCATCCACCAATAATTAGACTTTAAGTATTGGTACATCTTATCACCTCCTGGGTGAACAGAGTACTTAGTGTTATGCGCTTCCTGGAGGATCAAATCTCTAAGTCCTCCAAAAACTGGAACCCAAATTCGTCCATTGAACCTGAAGATTCCATCATTTCCAGGTATTAATTGTTCGACAGTTCCACCTAATTCCTCATTCGCAATATTAGCCTCCATCGGGGCTTGCTTCTGCGCATCAAGTAGTTTTTCGTTCAAACTGTTTCTGACTTCAATGCTTTTGGCGTTAATCCTTAAAGGCTTGATCCTTTCTTTGCGACTAACCGCATCAGCGACTACATTTGCCTTGCCGGGATGGTATCGGATTTCACAATCATAATCATTAAGGGTTTCCATCCAACGGCGTTGTCGCATATTCAACTCCTTTTGATTTAACAAATGTTGGAGGCTTTTCTGATCGGTGTATATAATACACTTGGTTCCGTATAAATAATGCCTCCAAAGTTTAAGTGCAAATACAACGGCAGCCAACTCCAAATCGTGGGTGTAACACCTAATGCCAACCTCCAAAATGTGGGGCAAAAAACCTCATCGAGGATAATGGCAACCTCCTACATGTTGGGGCAAAACCTCATCGAGGACAATGAGTCCCTTAGGGGGTGATTATAACACCTAATGGCATACCTCCCAACATCGTCCGTAGACTGGAGAGATTCCTGGTTCATAAATAATGCCATACCTCTAAAATCACCAACACGTTTTGGGCTTAATGCTAGTGGATGAGAGGAGAACTCCACAGTTAAGCGTGCTCAAGTGGGAGTAGTACTAGGATGGGTGACCTCCTGGGAAGTCTCCACCAGGGCAACCAAAAACAAAGCCGTGAGTTCCTGGATGGGCCACCCATCGGGGCAAAGCGGACAATATTGATGATAACGAGGGGCAGGGGTGTTACAGAGTGGTAGCAGAGCCACTCCTGTGTCGTTCGGGATGTTGGGGCAAAACCTCATCGAGGACGACGAGTCCCTTAGGGGGGGATTGTAACACCTAATGGCAACCTCCCAAATATGGGGCAAAAAACCTTATCGAGGATAATGGCAACCTCCTACATGTTGGGGCAAAACCTCATCGAGGACGATGAGTCCCTTAGGGGGGTGATTATAACACCTAATGGCATACTCCTAACATCGTCCGTGGACAGGAGAGATTCTTGGTTCATAAGTAATGCCCTACCTCTAAAATCACCAACGCGTTTTGGGCTTAATGCTAGTGGATGAGAGCTCAAGCGGGAGTAGTACTAGGATGGGTAACCTCCTGGGAAGTCTCCACCAGGGCAACCAAAAACAAAGCCGTGAGTTCCTGGATGGGCCACCCATCAGGGGCAAAGCGGACAATATTGGTGATAACGAGGGGCAGGGGTGTTACAGATTGGTATCAGAGCCATAACTATATGGAATTAGGTAGAATTGCCATGCTTTCGACCTAGTCTATAGTCTAGCACCCCATTCGACCATACGTGAATTGCATGCTAATTTTTTGTAACGTCTCCTTCGTGTTAAACTGATGAAATGCTATACATGTTCATACTCATTACATTATTTTAAACATACGCCCATCCTAATGCATTTTACTCGATTATACTAAACTCGAAAAAAACACTCGTATTACACAAGTGAGACGACTTCACCAAAATAGGCGTGATATCCACAATTTGGTGAACGACTCTCATTCCGCTTATTCTTTATTTTTCACGAAGTTACACCATCAAGTTAGGAGTGACATCCTCACCTTGATGGAAAACTTCCTATTCAAACTCTAGTGGACTCTCGTCAAAGTGTCGAAATTAATTTGGACCCGACGAGTACCAATCACACTTAGGGTACGAAATCCTCAAGTTAGGGGTGAAACCCGCACCTTGTCGATTAAGTCCCATTCCTCGATTTTCAATCTCGCCAAGGTTTCGATTTTCCGATCAATTGGAGACGTGTAGTAACAGGAAGGGTAAGATGCCGTTAATCGCTTCTCAACGAGAGCGTTTTACCTATAGACCAAAACACGTTACTCTAATTCGAAAGGATCTTCGATTCACCTTGGAATAGTCGACGTTTCTCTACCCGAAACAATCTAATGTTTTATGAGCCTCTCCTTTATGCTATTTCAATTTATATGTGTTATTCTTTTATACTTGTTACCTTTTCTTTTCAAATATCAAATTATTTTAAGGTTCTTACACAAGTCATACTAAACCTTTTATACACCTATACGTATTTACATGCATGATTTCAAAACGTCACGAACTAAACTTTTGTTTCTCGAGATCCCAAAATGGAGACTCATCGTCGAGATAGGAGTGATTTCCCTACCTTGGCGATTAACTCCGCTTCTCTCCTTCTTTAAAACGACCTCACCAAACGGGTTAGGGGTGATTCCCATGCCTCGGTGATCGCTACAAAATTTTCTTCTTGGAAACTTTATTTGATAAACCACGCGTCCAATTTGCATGCCAAAATCTTGTACCACATTATCAAAAATCCCTACGTAGGCGAATTTCAAAATTTACTATTTTATCAAACGTATTTCTTATCCATTTCATATAAATCACATACACATATACTTGGTCATTGCATGAAACGTTTTGTTTCCCGGTTTTCAAAATTAACGGAATGCTACCTACCAAGCTAATTGACCTAATGAATACCTTGCCCATGAATCTTATGTTTAACTTAATCACTAAAACACGCTCACGTGACATCTTTATGGTACGGACTTTCATTTATAAACAAGATCAAACCAATATCTTATAGATATTACAAAATCGTCTTATTAAAACCTTTTTCTCAATTAATAAAACCCTTTTGCTAAAACACTTTTCAACAATCACTAAATCCATTATATCAAATCTCTCCTCAAGGGCCAACGTTTTCACAAGAACCTTCAAAATTTCAATCCTTATTTTAATATCCCCTAAAACGATGCAAACTACTATTTTAAGACGTTTTCATACACCTCTCAATAGGACACCTCAAATTTTAAACACGTGGGCAAAACAACTCTACAAGAACCAACCATTTTCCGACTTAACTCTTCTAAAACAAGGGTAGAATTTCCGTTCTTTACAAGTACCTTATATTCTTTTTACATCCACGTACTAAATGCTACATTCTAAGTCAAACTTAAACCTATCTTGATTTGATAAACTCAATGTTTTGCTCAAACTACTATACATGCATATATTCGTACGTAATTTAGTCAAATCTCACACGACAATTTCATTTATATCATTCGTCTTACATACCCAGATTTCTCGATTATTTTACACGATTAAAATTCGTTATACTTAATACACGTCATGCACACAATCGTCGTCTTTTACACTTGTTGATATTCCTAATTATACTCGTATTCATACATTCGCGCCTGTACGCGAACGAAACCGAGGGATTCGCTTACGTGGGCCTCATGCTTAATTGCATGCAAACATGCTTACACACTACATTCTTAAACGTACACAAACTCATTTTCAGAATTTATGAACACCTTAATCCATACGCTGCTAATACAAGCTATGCGGATCATGCGACGATCGGTATAATCACGAGTGTACACGGGATTATAGCGATAAGCGCATGAGAACCATAGAGTGTACTACCGTGTATGGTAAGACACGGAACGCAACATTGCATCGAATAACGAAACGGTCAAGACATGGCCAAAACATGGTGGATACGCAGCTGGTACTTCCTATATATAAGTGTTTTCACCATGTTGCCAAACTTTCGTAATACGTGCCATGAGAAATTCAAGTTTTACAGACCATAGTTAGACCTAATATGCAAACTTTAACAACTCACAAACGCATTGCTAAGCGCTTGATATCCGATTATCAACGACGAGACCTCATCCCTAACGCAACGTTTTCATTGTTCAAATACTCTTACCATTCTTATACTCGTATTCGTTTATTAGAATCAATCGTTCACTCTTATGCCTCCAGTGTTTTACGTTAACCTTGTCTTTTATGCAACCTCGTTTACAATCTATCGGTTTAAACATTCGAACCTTAAACGCTTCCTTGCCTTAGAAACTATGATCTGCGGATCAACCACACTCATCATCCAACTGCATACTGTTTCATATGAAAGTTTTCTACTTAGATGACATATCCTTTGAATTATTCAAACTCGTTTAAACCACTCATCAATACGCACACTTATACTTTTTACTTATGCTTGATGCCTTAAATCATTTTAGCCAAACAACCACCTTTGCTAACCTAACTTTTCGTTTCTTTAAACTTCATGCTTTCCCTCACGTATCCAGAACTACAAATCTTGATCGCTAACCCTCATTCTTTAGCCAAATCCCTTAAAGTCTTCCTCTTGAATAAATTTCGGGACGAAATTTCCTAAGGGAGGGGAGATTGTAATGCCCGTATTTTTGAAAATTATTATTTACATAAAATTCGTGTTCGTTTTCTAATTTCAGAGTCACGGTTGAAACCTGATCAAGAAACGCATTTAAAATCGGAAAACTACGTGTTTTTACGCGTTTTAACGAAACGACAACCGAACGCGATCATTTTCGAGCGCCGACATTTAAATCGCGTGTTTAAAACTAAAAATAATATTATACGCTATTATGTGACGTTCGGGTATGAAACGGGGACTTAAAACGTGATCGGGCTGCAAACGGGTTTAGGCCCAACTCAGTTAAAACCCTAGAAGTATATAAAGACTCATCTCTTCATTCTTACTCAAACCCTAGCCCCTCATTCTCTCTCACTAGCCGCACTCCTTCTCTCTTTGTCATCTCCGGCGACCGGAGATATCTCCGGCAAACCCTCCGGCCACTCCTTCTCCGACCGGCCGCGCACACACCATCACCTCCCTCCCTCCTTTCACTCCGACGAACCACGTCCAGCAACCCAAACACCTTCCAGCTCTCGCTCTCTCTCCCATTTTCGGTGCCGGTGAAGCTGGTGGAAACCGGCGAGACCTCCAACACTCACCACTCAACCTCTCCCTCACTCTCTCCCTCCCCTCTATACAGCGGCGGCCGCAACACCCGCTTGGGGGTGGCGGCGCCGGAGCAAACAACAGCAGCAGCAACGGCAGAAGCCGTTTCCCGGCTTCAAGCGACAGCAGCGGCGCGGCGGGAGTTCCGTTTCAGTCAGTCTCGGGCCTGTTTGCATCTTGGTTCGGGGCTTGGTCCAGCTCGGGTTCTTATCGGGTCAAATCTGTCAACACCGGGTCAGGCCCAAAGTCAGATTTGTTTCGGTCTGTGTTCAGTCCAGATACATTTCGGTTCAGGTACAGGTCATGCTTTGATTGTTTCAGTTTCACATTTGATTTTAGTTGGTTTGTTGAGTTCACTTTTGGTTTCATCTCAGTTCAGTTTGGCGTCGGGTCAATGTCAGTCAACAGCAGTTGCTTCGGTTCCGTTCGAGTCAAACCTGGTTAAATAGTCAACAGGTTAACTCGGTTCCGTCTTGCTTCAAAGTTCGGGTCAAAATCAGTCCACACTCGACTCAGTATAATGTCATGTTTATTAATTATATTGTTTTGTATTTAATTAGTGTTATAATCGCGTAACCGAACCTTATAAAATTTGTAGACATAAAAAGAGTATGAAAACATTTATAATGTTTCTTTGATTCTTGCGTTGTTTATTGTTGTGTTTTGGAAAAATATATCGACACATATGTTGTCGGGATTGTCCAAAAACAAGAGGAAACTCTGCCCGTTTATCGACAAAACATATTTGTTTATTATATTTATCGAAAAAATATATATATATTTATCATATCTCTTGACAAATATACTTATTTATTATACTTTCGACAAAACATATTTATTTTACTTTCGACAAATATATTTCGCTACGACAACATACATATATATATTACACTTTTCGTCAAGATATATATATATATATCTAACGACAAAATAAAAATATATTTGTACACCATTCGACAATATACATATATATCTCATACCATTCATTAGAATATAAATATATATATTCCAAATATGCTATTCTTATTTGACAACACTCCTACAACCCTTTTGATGAATTTAATTTAGAAATTTCTTTCTTAAACGATGTTAAATATATACGTACTTTCAACTCCAACTCGAATCCTCCGTCGTAGCTTCGATTATTCATGCACATTCGTTTGCCATTTTTAAGGTGACCTCGGTGTCCCCTTTCTCCCACTCATCAACTCGTCGCAGATTACCAAAGGAGACTTAGCAATTTTGTGAGTATACTTGAACCCCCTTTTACGTTTACCACTTTGGGGTGTAACATGTTTACCTTATCATAAACAACACAAAACTTATGCTTTATTACTTGCACGAACAATCCATTATACATGAACGCTTTGATACGTATGTTATGCTTATACTAGGACCGAACGTATGTGATACCATAGTTATTAGCTTATTTTGAGCCTCCATTTGATAGTATAGCGCTATAGGAGTAACGCACCGCCCGTGAACGTGTGGTCATGTTGAATTATCATAAACATATTGCGTAAACAGAGGGTTGACTAGAAATATCGCATGCCTTGTATTTGCTCGTATGTAAACTTAGTTGCCATGTGAATTTGTGCAAACTTATGCTTATACGTATGCTTATGCTCAAACCTGTATACTCGCCTTTGCTTTTGCATTGAACTCTATTTTAAAACATGTTACAGGTTGATGAAGATGATGCTATGAAATTGAAGTAGCATTGATGCTAGATACACACATAAACGTTTAGATTTATTAATGTTGTATCAAATTTTGTCTCGTTATCATTGTAATTTGAAATTTCATGTATTGTACTTGACGATTTAATTATGAAATGAAAATTTGGTTTAAATTAATTATTATCGCCATTAGTATTATGAGCAACGAGCAATCTGAACGCTTAGCGCCACGCCCCGATGATTCCGCCATCGGTTGGGGTGTGACAGTGGGTGGTGTAATTCTTTTCATGCACTTTGAGTTGTCGTGATGCGTAGGCGATCACTTTGCCTCTTTGCATAAGCACACATCCCATACCAGTGTGCGATGCATCACAATAAACGACAAACTCCTCAATGCCTTCTGGCAAGGTTAGAACTGGAGCATTGCTCAGCTTTTGCTTCAAGGTCTCGAAAGATTCTTGCTGCTTTAGACCCCAGTCGAATTTGATATTCTTGCAGGTCAAAGCAGTCAGGGGAGTGGCTATCCTTGAGAAATTCTCAATGAATCTTCTATAGTAACCAGCCAGTCCTAGGAAACTGCGTACTTCGAAGGTGTCTTTGGTGCTTCCCAATTCATAATAGCTTCGATTTTAGCGAGATCCACTTGGATACCACGCCACTAACTACATGTCCAAGAAATTGGACCTCGCGAAGCCAGAATTCACATTTAGAGAATTTAGCATACAGCTTCTCCTTTTGTAGCAATTCTAGAATGAACCTAAGATGTTTCTCGTGATCGGATTGATTGCGAGAGTAAATAAGTATTCGTCAATGAAGACTATGACAAACTTATCTAGGTAAGGCTTGCAGACTCTATTCATGAGATTCATGAATGTTGCATGTGCATTAGTGAGCTCAAAAGGCATCACAAGGAATTCATAATGACCGTATCTCATCCTGAAAGCGGTCTTTGGGACATCTTCACTTCTAACCTTAAGCTGATGATAACCAGACCTCAAATCTATCTTTGAGAAATAGCTTGCTCCTTGCAGCTGATCGAACAAATCATCGATCCTGGGCAAAGGATAACGATTCTTGATCGTTATCTTATTGAGTTCTCGGTAATCAATGCACATACGCATTGAACCGTCCTTCTTCTTGACAAACAAGATCGGAGCTCCCCACGGTGATGAACTAGGCTGGATAAAGCCTTTCTCCAAAAGTTCTCGAGCTGAGTTCTTAATTCCTTCCTTTATGTTGGTGCCAAACGGTATGGTGCTCTCACAATAGGTGCAGATCCGGGCAGGATGTCGATTCTAAATTCCACTTGTCTATCCGGGGGTAGACCGGGTAATTCCTCAGGAAAGACATCTGGGTAGTCCGAGATAACGGGTATATCTTCAACCTTTGGCTTAGGTTCATCGACGGTTACTTGTGCCATATAGATGACACACCTCTCTTCATGCATCAGGAGGCCTTAAGCATGGCAACTTTTTCTGACAACCCGTAGTGCATATCTCCAAAGATGGTGAGCATTTCACCAGATGGGGTTTTGATCTCGATTAATTTCTTATCACAGGCAATGCGGGCTGGTTTTGGGATAACCAACCATGCCTAAGACTATATCGAACCCCGCCATTTTCATTGGCAGAAGAGAGATAGGAATCAAATGATTCTTGATGGATATAAAGCATCCATCCATAATGGATGAAGCGGTTTCTATGGTTCCATCGGCAAGTTCTACCTCATATGTTATGTCTAGAGTTCTCGCGGGTAAGTTTAATAGTTGGCTAAACTTATGGTCGACGAATGACTTATCAGCCCCCGAATCAAATAGAACTCTAGCAAAGGTATCGTTGATGAGGAAAGTACCTGTTATGACATTATTGTCATTGACAGCCTCTCGGGCGTTCATCTGAAAGGCCCGAGCATTGCTTTTCTTAGCTCCACCAGACTTTGCATTATCATCCTTCCCATTCTTGGAGCAGTTTATTTTTATGTGGCCTTTCTCTCCACATTTATAGCAAGTCGCATCTTTGATATCCCTGCAGTCCAGGGTCTTGTGCCCTACCTTTTTACAAATACCACAAGGTTTAAGTTGTGGATCAAATCGACACTGTCCACAATGTCTTTTCTTGTAGATTTTACATTCAGGTCTATCCTCAGACCTACTCTAGCCCTTATGGGATCCAAACTTCCCTTTCTTCTTAAACCGCTAGGAGTTATCATCCTCTCTTTTCCTTTTTCCTTCAGCTTCCTTTCTAGTCGACATTCTCCTCACATAGTCTTGAGTGAGGGACAAGGCTAGCTCAACAGCAGATTTATACGTGTTAGGCTGAACAGCCTTAACCAATCTTCTGATCTCCGGGGCTAAAGCATTGATAAAGCGTGCAATGCGCTTCGGTTCTGGAGTGACTAGGTATGGAACTAATCGGGAATATGAGTCAAAGTCAGTTACAAACTTCCGACAATCGAGGTTCTTCATTGTGAGAGCGAGAAAGTCCATCTCAATCTTTTCCACCTCATGCGGTGGACAGTAAGTGTCCCTTGACTAAGTCCACAAATTGGGACCATCCCAAGTTATACAGGTGGACCTTACCTGATGATTGCATTAAGGCCTTCCACTAGATTAGGGCGCTACCCTTGAAAGATTGAGATATAAACTTCACAATGTCCTTATCAGCACAGCCGTTGATATCTACCACTGTCTCGATCTCATCGAGCCATCTCAGGGTCTCAATGGCCCCTTTCTCTCCATTGAAGTCTCGTGGCTTGCATGAGACGAATACTTATATGAACAGCCACCAGAGGGAGTTTTGGTTTTATCATGGATTTCCTTTTTCTTAGCCTTATTCCTCACGCTTGAGGAATGTACAGATCCCTCTTTCTTCTCAGAGGTGTGAGGTTTTGAGACAGCCTTTGATACCGTCTTAGAGTGAGTATCATTCGACATGTTAAATTTCTCTAAGGCTTTTTCCATAGCCTTGCTTACGACTGCATCAACGCGAGCCTGGAACTCATCTTCATTCATGACTATATTTGTCCTATTCAGATCATCACCATTATGATGGCTACTAGCACCGTCAGAATGAGCCATAACGCTTCGGTACTATATGGTGAATTAGGAATCTTATGAGTTAGCCATGGTATGATTAAACCATTTAGGCTTTAGCATTATATTGAATGCTTTGTATATAGCTCGGGTCCAAAAAGGACCATCAAGAAAATTCTTTTGGAATTTATGGAGGAGCGACAAAATTGAATCAAAATCGAGACGCTCGAACAACGAAGGAAGCAATAAGAATGAACACTGAGACAAAATTCCATAATTTCATGCAAATGATGAAAATTACATAATTTGCCTCTAAGGAGGTCTTAATACAAAATTTAGTCGCAGGGACTATAATAAGAAAAACATATCCACGCATGGGTTTAAAAGAAATAACAATGTCCACACAGGGACTTTTTGAAATTAAAATTACATTAAACAGGAATACAAGATCTACTCATCCATCATCCCTTTTACGGCTTTATAAAGCTTCTTGATAAATTTGGTCGTTTTCTTCTCCGACTTCTTAACTTGTTGCCGCATTTCCCTGACCTGATCTAAGGCCTCATTAATGGCCTCGAGTTGTGCTTGTGGTTGGGGTTGAGGCTGAGGTGGAGGTGGTTGCGGTTGAGGCATACCTGGGTGCGTGTACACATATGGTGGATACCCGGTAGCCGCATAGGAAGGGTAAGAAGGTGGGTAGCTAGGAAAAGGAGAATAATATAGGGCATTGTGCATGGCTGCTTCAAGGTATGGATCGTATGAAGGAGCAGTAAAATCAGCACCATATCCAGATAAATTTGGATAGGTGGGAATCAGGTTACCTAAACCCGATGAAGGTGGCTGAACTGCCGGTTGAGGCATCGGATCAGCAGAAGGTTGTGGGGTTGGGACCGCCACAGGTGAAGTGTTTGAGGGCCCACCCATTTTTGGGTCCTCAGGGATGATGGGGTAAGATGGTGGCAAAGGTGGTAGCGAACCCGACCTTTGGCCAGCACGTACCGACATGCGCGTTCCACGCCTTCAGCGTGATTGTGATGATGACTCAGGCGGTGGCTGAGGTTGTTCCACCGGTTGCATGGGTTCATCCTCGATTTGAGGATGTGGTGATGGAGCATGGTGTTGGGGAGTGATGTGGTAGGAGGGTTGTTGACGAACACATACTGTGCCCATCTCGGTTCATAATCATCAGGACCACGAAACGGAGATCCTGCCAAGGACTTTGAGCACTAGACAGCTCGATGGGATGGCCATAGGATCCGGTTTGAGGAAATTCTTCCGGATCGGAATCCTCCTCCATATGAGTTGGCGAGTTGACTGGAGGGGTTTCTGGTGAGGGTTGGTTGACTGGGTTGACGAAGTTAAATTTGAAGAATTCTTGATGTGAATGGGAATGAGAATGGTGTGATTGGTGAGAATGGTAGGAATGATGAGAGTGTGATTGAGGTAGGGAGTATTCGTGTGAAATAGAGTGTCTGTAAGGTTCAAAAGGGGATGAAGAATCTCCGGATCCTTCGTAAGGGTTATGTTCAGGTAGATTAGCCGCTCCAGCTAGAGAGGGTCTGAACGGTGGTCTAAAAGATGGTCCAGTCATGGAGGGTCCGCCCCTCATGGGACCCTTGCCCTTACCTCCGCGCCTAAATTTTGGTGGCATGTTTCCTGCTTAAATAACGAGTTAAAACGAAGCAAAGCAATAATAATAACTTAATAATGAAATGAGTACTCTTAGGTCACAGCCTAGACTCAGAAGTCTAAGGAATGTGCTATTGTGTATTTTCGAGATTAAACACAAAAGGCTAGTGTTTAATTCACTTCGAACGTTGGCTCTGTACCAACCTGTCAACCCCTATTTCCACGTGTAACCCTGTGGGCCCGGTTGGGAAATATCGTGACGTAGTTGATAACATCATAACCAAACAAACACAGCACAGCACAGCGAAAGTCTTGGATTTAAATTACTATAACAAACCGAGTGTCCAAAGTTCAAAAATAAATTACAAGGCTTGTAATGGAAAGATCCACAGGCGGATCGAAATAAATATATCAAGAACTGTTCAACAGACTTTAGCAACCTAAGACTTGCAAATCCTCTATTGTCACTATAATGCAGCTCCCGATCTTTACGCGTTGCCACCTGTAACTTGGTCTTTTGAAAATACGTCAGTTTTCACTGGTAAATACTAATAACCGACTCATTTTGAAAATATTTCTGAAAAATGGTTTTAGGTGCACTTGGCACATTTTTAAATAACTTGGGATAGTTCAAAATGACCTTGTTTACAGTTTTACATGTTTGTCAATACATATGGGGTCCGGTGCAGAAACCGAATAATGATTGACCGACAGCCACTTAAATAATCCACCAGTGGGATTCAATATTTTATTAGCATTAACGTCTGTCGGGTGTATGCCTACACCCCGCGCTTAAGGTCGTGGCCATTAGTAACTTAAATGAGTCAAGGATATCCCACACATGGTCGAATTAACCCCCAATGTTTAAGTTATCAAACAATACAAAATAAAACGAGTTATAAGGATTTAGTAAATCACAATCCGATAACATGATCCCATACCCGACCAAGCGGTATTATTATACCGTATCCCAACCCGTATAGGGAAAATAAGTTAAAAGTATTTACCTGAGCAAATTCTTCAATAAGATAAATAACTCAGCCGAATATTCAAAAAGTAAGCTTAGATGGCAATCTACCAGGAGGCTCTAGTCTGGAAATGATGGTGTTTATAACCAATTAGAATGCTAACGGGTCCTATCTACTTTGTAGACTCGAACCGGGTAGCTTAAAGATAGTAACGGTACTAAACGCTAGATTAAGCGATGACCGGAATAGAATGTAGTTTAAACCCGACAAGTATGAAGACTTGTTTAACATGGGTAAATATGTTACATTCTGGATTTTAAATATAAAAAAATGATAAGGGTAAACCCGTTTCGATTATGTAAACTAGTCACGTAGGCTTAACCCTACGCATATAAGCGAAACTGGGTAACCGGATGAGTCGTGTACAAGTTCCATATGCCATTATATTTAAAACATGTTGTAATATCAGTAGGATATCAACATGTATGCCCGTTATGGTTTTAAAATCAACTTACGCCTCAAAAGGGCGTTTTGGTCATTTTATGACTTGTAAAAGAACTTATGAGCAAACTGATGTTATGGTCATAATCTTACTGTAAAAATAGTTTATTTATGATGTTATATCAGTAGGATATCGAGTATTGTGTGTGTTTAGAGTTTAAGACCAAACTATGTCCCGTAAGGGTATTTTGGTCATTTCACACATAGATTGATAATTTACTTGGGAATCTGAATTTAGTTAATATTCTTATTGTAATTATATATGTAAAATAATTTTTGAAATCAATAGGTATCAAGTCTTGGTGTTTAGATATGGTTTTAAACCATACTATGCGCCTAAATGCCGATAAGGTCACTAAAAGACGATTTAATCGATGTTTAAGGAAAACTGATGTTATGATTAGGTTTATATGACCAAAATAAGTTATTTATTATATTAATATCAGTAGGTAAAAGATTTGGTTATGAAAAGTATCTTTACAATCATTTTATGCACCATAAGGGTAATATCGTCATTTATCGGCATTATACAAAGACTTGTGTATAACTCAGTTTACAATCTGATTTAACATCCCACTTAATCCTAATTATAATATTACATCAGTAGGTAATGAGTTTTTGTTGAAGAATTATGTTAAAAACCATTTTAGATGCCGAAAAGGGCATTTTGGTCCTTTAAAAGCATGATTTGCGATAATTAAACAAAACTCAGGTATGAGCAGATTATTGACATCAAAGTAAGTTAGTCATGTTTATATATCAGTACATAATTCATTTGTATGCTCATTTGTATTTAAAACCTTGTTTTTAAGCAAAAGGGCATTTTAGTCGACTTTAGGCATAATAACGGAACTTGCAATAAAAACTCGGATTACTACATGACCATGAAGTATAACTCCAGAGGGTTATACTATAACATATCATGGTCACAAGGCAACCTAATTTCAGTAGCTAAGGTTGCTAAATCGGGTCAGAACCGAAAGTCAAAGTAAAAGTCAACTTTTGCGACTTTCGGTTGCGAACCGTACTTAGACCTGGACTTGACGGGCCGAACATGTTTACACATGTTCTAATAATTATTACCAAGGTGTCTAAGTGTTAAAACATATTTTATAACGCCTACATTATCATATATGAATTTATTTTCAAATCTGACCCAGTTTGACTTTTTATTAATAACGTTGACCCATCAATTGACCAAGCAAACGTGGTAATTAGGAGGTGCCCTTTTTAGGGATTATCACCTGTAACATCCGTCAAAAACGGATTTACCAAACCCGCTCCGTTTATCAACCGAACAGTCAGTCAAAAATTTCGTTGCGAATTAAATGCCCAAAATAATTTTACACGATACATAATCAATTATTATACGGGAATATATAATTAGTTTTTGAAAAACTGTTAAAAATCGCAAAATAAAAATAATTGTACCTGCCGGGTTTCGAACCCGGGTCAATACCGATCCAGCAAACAGACTTAGCACACACACACAAACCACTGCGCCACTTGTTTTGTTTGTTAAATATTGAAATCATTTAATTGATATCATGACGTTACGAATTCAAAACCGGCGCCCAATAGTTCAGTCGTCGGAAATCCCGACAATCTCGCGAAACTTAACGTTTCTTTCAGTTATAACGTAAATCATAAACGCCATATCGGTTATAACCGATGTTTGAGTCCGCGACCAAAGTCATAACCGCCGGAGTTTTTATAATCGACGAATCCAGTCGGAAATCAGACCAAATACATCTCGGTTTCTCCCTATAAATTCACCCACAACCCACCGCAAACTTTTTCGCTCAAAACCACACCTTTTCTCGGCGTAATTCCACTCGCCGGAATTAATCTGTTCGTCGCCGGAAAACCGGTTTCCCCATTTCTGAGCCTTACTAAACCTTTTAAACTTATACCGAAGTCACCCATACCTTTTTCAAACTTTCTGGAGACTCGCTGCTGCAAGACACCTGACGCCGGAGCTTATTGCTGTCGCCGGAGTTCTGCCGGAAAACAGAGGAAAGCTAGTCGGTATACCTCACGCTTATTTTTCTTTTCTTTATACTTATATCTCATCTATAATTAACCTAAAACACTAAAGAAAACGATTAAGACTTTGAACCAGTCGATTTCCGATTCTGGTTATAACTTGATGAAGAAGACGATGTATCCGGAACGTTTAAGTATAATTAAAAATAAGAAATTACTCGGGTTAGACACACAGTCCAGCGGTGGACTGTGTGCACATTAAACACAAACGTCTCGAGTTCGAATCCTGTTTCACACACGCTGCTTCAATAAAAATCATTTTTTTGTTAAACTGAACCGGAGTCGCCACAGGTATATGTTAAGTATATTAATAATCGGAATAATAACCAAGTTAGACACACAGTCCAGCGGTGGACTGTGTGTATGTTTAAATCGCACGTCACGAGTTCGAGTCCGGTCTTCTGCATCGACCCGGACGATTATTAACCTTTTTAAATAAAGTCAGAAATGAAAACAAATAGTTTGTATTTAAGTATAATAAAAATTGGATTATATAACATGTTAAACACACAGTCCAGCGGTGGACTGTGTGTTAGTTTAAGCCACAGGTCCCGGGTTCGAGACCTGTGGAGCGCACCGTCCGAATTGATTTAAATTGTTTTTAAAAATAAAGGATTTCTGTTTAACGTAATTAATATATATATATATAATTAAAAACGGATATATAACGGGTTAGACACGTAGCTCAGTTGGTAGAGCTGCGTGCACGCGTACGGGAGGTCTCGGGTTCGAGCCTCACGCAGCGCACTTATATTCCGATTCGAACCGGTCAACGGGCAGGTCAACGGTCAACGGGCAGGTCAACGGTCAGAAAAAAAAATCAAATTTTTTTATTATTTTTATTTAATTATTTTAATTAAAAATCAATTAAAAATACTTAAAAATAACATTTTTAAGGTTAGAAAATAGCCTTAAACTCACAAAAATTCACCCAACAATCCTACTAAAATAGATTCATAAAATCCGTTTACTTACCAAACCATAATGCGATTTATCTAGGTTAAACTCACTCGTGGTTAAAACCACTTCGCGTGCATTCAACGTCATCAACCGAACGCACCCACTGTGAGTGAATCTTACAACTCCCCCTTTTAAATTACACGTTTTGGGGTGTGTCATGTGTTATGAAAATAATTAATTTATTTATTTAAACTTGTGCCATACCACATCATGACCTAAACTTAGATTGTTTATATTGTTGTGATTTACTTATTTCCTTTTGTCAAATTATATGAAACTCATTCATTAAGCCCATCAGTTCCTCGTGGGAGACGAGTTGAACAACGCGTGCCTCAAATCAAATTCATTATTGTTCATGTGTGTATCATTGAGTTTATATTGTTTGTAGTTGTGTCATTCATATTATCATGTTTATGCAATTCATTCATCAGGCCCCTCAGTTCCTCGTGAGAGACGACTTGAGCATCGCGTGCCTCTAATTGTTCCATTATTGTTCATGTGTGTTTCATTTAATATCTTATGATTGTTGATTAAGTTACATCTATTTTTACTCATGTTTGGTTGTGCACATATTTCATAATCAATTTAAATAAATTTGTTCAAATGTTTTCCATAGGATTCACTCGCCAACATTATGTTGATCCAAAAACCCTTTTACACATGATACAGGTGAACAGGTTGAAGCAAGGAAAACATAGGATATGCCTTAGAAGAGAACAAAGAAGTTTAGATTGTTAGTTAGAACATGTTGTATCATTTATTGTAAATTTCCATTTAATTTGTATTAATGAATATGAAACGCATAATAAATGTCATGAGCTTTGATGATAACCCAATCATGCCCCGATCACCTTTTCCGCTGCGGGTCAGGGTGTGACATCACCTACCTAATTACGATCACGTAGCCACGTTCGTTACGAACATTGGCTGGACCGTAATGGTCTTAGCCTAAAGTCAAAGCGTTTTTACGTCAACGCTTTGACTTTGGCTTAAAGCCTAATAAAACTTAAAGGAAATGGTTGGAACACTTACAAGTGATCCAAAGAAAATATTAGAACTTAGGGAGGTCTCCTTATGCTAGGAAACAACTCCAAGAGAGAGAGAAGAAATGAGGTGAATTAGCAAGGAATGAAGCTCAACATTGAGCTCTATTTATAGTTGAAGGACATGGATTTAGATCAAGCCAAGTGTTGAGAGTTTACTTAGGATCACTCCAGATGTAGTATGAGGTGTCCAATACCAGGCATGAGGCCATGGTTTCGAAATTCAGGAGCTGAAGTGGGTTAGGAAGTGGCAAAAACTGCAGACTGCAGCTGGCATGCAAAAATTCAGCGAACAGGCTTCTCCCGTGCGTCGCGCGGGGACACCAGGTCCCTGGCGCGTGGAGCCACAGGTGCGAATTGAGAAAATTTCCATTTTGGCCCCTGGACTTCTCCAAACTCCCGTATTTCGACATAAAAGCATGTTTTATTCAATATGGCTCCCGTTTAGCACTCTCGGGAGTATAACCGAACATCATTAAGCTCCGGGTTCGTTAAAAGGTCACTCAGAGGCATAGCTTAAGCATGTTGACACGTTTAACCCCTCAACTTTAATATTCACCACTCAGAGGTTATAAAATAACATGTTGGCGATTTAAGTCCCTCTCATCTAGCACACGACATACAAGGATCAGCGGGACACGTGTCGAAATTTTGTAGGACGTAAAACCACATGGTGTTACAAAAACATAAGTTTTTATGGAAAAAGATGAAGATTTTCATAAACAAAAGAGATTTGATGAAAACGAAGGCAAAGCCTTGTGCTAAAATCGTTGTAAACCGTTGTAAAACGTTGTTGAACATCATTGTAGTTGAAATTGGGTTGATTCTTACTTAGAAAACACGGGTTTCGGGTTTGGAGAGCTCTGGGCGAACTTGGCAGCAAGTTCAAATAAGAGAAAAGTATTTATAGGTGAGGGTGAAATGAGTGGGGCAGACATCAAGTTCGGCGAACTTGTATCAAGTTCGGGCGAACTTGTAGTTTCCTAAGGGATTCCAGACAAGTCCGGGCGGACTTGTCAGTTTTTGAGGAGTTTTGAAGGTTAGGCAAGTTCGGGCGAACTTGTGCCTGATGAAGAATTTATGTGGCTCAGACAAGTTCGGGCGAACTTGTGGTATACAAGTTCGGCCGAACTTGACCTGGTGGCCAAGTTTTGTTCGATTATTTCGCGTTAAGTGTTCGTTTGGCGATTCGGTTTGCATTAGATAGTTATATTAAGCGTTATAATTGGTGAAATGGTATGATTTAGCGATTCGAATAAGCGAGAGGCGATGCGATAGCGAGTGTACTCATAAACATAAACACACAAAGCACATAAATAACATAAGACACATAATTAACTGCGATTTGCGATGCGATGAGATAAGCGATACGATGGCACAAGTGTTTATTAAACAATAACCCGCTTGGCTCGTATAGTAGCATAACTACTTGTGATTGCGATTAAATTAGAGATGCATTTAATAAGCGATTATATGCGATATAATTGTAAATCAACATAATTAATTAACATAACCTTTTGATAATCGAATCTCAGAGTACAATTTGATAGATACATGGAAACAAAAAAAAATAATTAACAACGAAAATTGGAGTTGTGACATCCACCACTCACAACCACTTTTAAAATATATATTAAAAAATTATATAGTGTCCCTTAAATATACAGATGAACAATAACATTTTTTCTCCTTCACTCACAACCACTTTTTATAATATAAAAACTCATCTCACAGAATTTCGGGTATAAGATGTGAATGCTCTCACCGGCTATATTTTTGGGTTTGATTCAGTGCCTTGGATTCGTGTTTCGGTTTAAGAATATCAATTAAAGAATCACTATGATGTAGCTGCTAATTTTACCGGTTGTACTATCCTTTTAAAGTTTTCAGATAAATACAAGAGTAAAATACAATTTGCATCCCGAAGGTAATAGCGCGGTGTCAGCTTGAGTCCCCCAAACAAGATTTTCGACATCTGAGTCCCCATCTTTGAAAACGCGTTACAACTTGAGTCTCTGCCACTAATTCAGTTAACCAAACTAACAGAATGTCCATTTATCCCTTTTCTTTGAGTCGCTATGGTTTAAAACGCATTACCTACTTGAGTCCATGACATGGTATCTAATGTGACATATGACTTGGCTTTTTGATGAAGTAGCATTTGATTTGGCTTTTTTGATGACGAATGTGCCACTGGTTTGGTGATGTGACAGCTGATGTCAACAAACTGAGTTAGTTTAAGTGTGCTATCAGCTAATAAATTGATGGTATAAATCAAAAGTTAAAGAGTGTTGTCGACCAATTAATAAAAATTAAAAATTAAGGTTATTTAAATACAATCTTACTTCATTATTAACCAATTTTTTAAGCTGACTTGTGTTTTAGACATGTACATTTAGCAGCAAATCCATTGTATTATGATTCCAAACATGCAACCCATTTTTCAAACCCCCAAAACCCTACAACCGCACCTCACTCCTCACTGTGTGTTTCCGGCCATTAATCGCCGGTCATTTGTTCGCCGACGACCTTCCTCCTCCGCGTATATGCTCACAGTCAACAGGTATTTCCCTCATTTCCCCCTTCGTCTTCGCAATCGAGTGTTTAACGTGCACATTCGCCAAAACTGATCAATGCAATCATCCATTTTGCTACCACTGTACTTAAATCTAGCTACTGAATATGTCACAACATGCTAAAACTATGAAACGTCTTAAATCTGAACACGAGAGTGTGAACAATCATAAGTTTGAACACGAATGTCTTCAAAAAGATCTTATAAACCAGTTAATAATCCACAAAGCTCCGTTTTCTGTTGTCAATCGACCGGAAGTTAAGCGAGGTATTGAAACCGCTTTTCCTGGCTTTCAAATTCCATCTACTGAAACTATTTCTAGGGTTTGTGTCCAGCTTTTCATGGATGAGAAGTTGAAATTAAAAAGTTTTATAAAGAAAACAAATCCTAGGGTTTGCTTAAGCTTGGATACTTGGAGAAGATCTAACCAAACAGTGAACTACAGTTACAATTACTTGTGCATAACTGCTCATTTTATCGATGCAAATTGGAATTTACACAAGAAAGTCATCAGTTTTCGTCCGGTTTGGAGTGGTGATGGAGAGGAGATAGGAAGGGTGGTTGAAAAGTGTTTACTTGATTGGGAAATTAGTCATGTGTTGGCCATTTCTGCTGGTAATGCGAGTTCATATGATGCTGCTGTTAGTTATTTGGGAACAAGGTTAGTGAATCATGTGTTGGATGGTAAGTTTCTTCGGCTTAAATGTTTCGCTGAGTTTACGAAGATTATGGTAAAGGTCGTGTTTAAAGATTTTGATAAATGGATTACACGTGTGCGTGTGGCGGTTAGATATATGCTGCAATCGCCAGATAGGATTAAGAAGTTTGAAAAATATGCTAGAAAACGTAGGATGTCATCTGTATCTTGTTTGACCCTTGATTGCCCGTCTAGATGGACCCTAAGCAGTTAAAGCGGTCCAAAATCGAATAGCGGTTAAGGTCCGCTATATGATATATAGGTTATAGCGGTGCTATATAATTATGTATTTTATATATATTATATACGTATACCATTAATTTTATATTTTTTATATATAAATTCACAAGTATGAGGACTAAATATAAACTAATGAAGATGGAGGGGGTTATATGTTAGAATACCCAAACTTAAATAACCCTAATCATCCCCCTTTCATCCCCGCTCCACATCTCTTCTTCATCAGGCATAGTACCTAGTAATCTCTAGAATGGTTCAAAATCATGGAGCAACAACTGATTTTTGTTCGAATTAAGGTAACAATTCGTTTCACTTAACCGATTTGGTCAAATTTTGACTAATATCTGATCCAATTTTGACCGATTTGGTCCGATTATAGGCGACTTTTGACCGATTTTTTCAAACTTTGACCTAATTTGACTTTGACCGCTATATGGGTTTCCAAATAGCTGCCAAATAGCGGTCTATAGCGCCGCTAATAGCGGGACCGCTATAGCCAACCGCTATTTGAACCGCTACACGTCCGAAGGTCCGCTAACCGCTATAGCGCCGCTATTAACTGCATAGGATGAACCTCAACTTTTGAGATGCTATATATCTCTGACAAGGGTTTGAAGATGTTTTCAAATGGTTTGAAGAAAATGATGGAACATATATTCATGAAATGTGTAACACTTGTGGGATTCCGTTTTATATTAAATGGGAAAGGGTGTGGGAAACTATAATGTCGTTGGTAGATTTTATTCGGTCAACTGGAAACATATTAGACTCGCACGTCACGTCTAATATGTTTCTTGGTGAAATTGCCAATACTGATTTTGAATTGGATAAATGGGCAAGATCAGGGTATAGCGAGAAACTTTTATATAGGGTAGCTGAAATGAAGCGGAAATATGATGAGTATTGGGGAGATGTTGAGGATTCAAATATGTTAATATATGTTGCGACCATACTTGATCCGGGATGTAAAATGGACTTTATTGAATGTTATTTTGGGGACAAGAGCAGATACTGATAGGGTTTCAGATTTGTGTTGAATTGTGATAGATGAAATTTAGAGAAGATGATAGAAACTATGAAACAGACGATTGTATTACTGATTACGTAAAGGAACAATTACAGAAATAATCCAGGGCCTAGCCCTCTCTCGCTGCACAAGCAGAGCCCTAACAAAATAACAAACTCAATCCTACCTCTAACAAGCCTTATTCTCTATTACTTATACTATTCTCCATATTACACTTTAGCCCCTTAAGAATACCTATATATCACTTCCACCTCATACCTCATTCTCATCAGATACAAACACAAATACACTGATGAAGGAGAATCACTGTGGAAAAAGAAGGCGGAATGGGTAGTTGCTGCTGTATATGATTTGTTCAATGAGTACGTAGGTAAGCTTGGGGCCCCACATCAAACTGCTAACTTTAAAACTAGCGGTTACATGGATTACTTACAAGATCAATACGGATGGGCGAGAGACGCAAGGTGGGCTTTGGTGGTATACATACCTTAACGAGGATATTATCGCTTTTGATGGGTCTGATATATTACTTTGGTGGAAGGTTAACAGTGAAAGATTTCCGGTTCTGTCTAAAATGGCTAAAGATGTTTTGGCCATTCCAATTTCAGCAGTTGCGTTGGAGTCAAATGTTAATGTTGATGATAATCTGTTAGATGATTTTAGAAGTTCTTTGTCTCCTTCAATGGTTGAAGCTTTGGTTTGCACTCAAGATTGGATAAACAAGTCAGAAGAGCAAATCGAAGTGCAGGATGGATCAACTGAGCTTTGACAAATTCACGAAAGGTAATTTTACCGTGAATGTTAACACAAACCATTTATTTATCATTAAAAATTTAAAGATAAAAGGTCTAATTGTCAAAATTAAATGATTTCTCTATCTAATTATTCAATTTACCTTCTCGGTCTCATATCTCTCTTCCACATAACAGGTTTTGTACACATGTAGGGGTGTTCTTTTTAACCGATAACCGAAAAATGAACCCGACCCGAGGTGATCCAACCCGAGAAACTATCTTAACCAATTAACCTGAACCCGAGGAACGATTAAACCCGAACCCGATATATTTAACTGGGTTGTTGTTTGGTTTAAATAATTGTATTTCGAGTTCACCCGAAAAACCCGAGGAAGTCAAAGAGTGAATTACTAAAAAACCAGAATATCCATATTCTATTCCCTAAATTCCCTTGTACCTCCTAGGTTGATATTGATTATTTTCTTTAAAAAAATTACTGACTCAGACATTTCATATACCTCCTTATAGACAACACATACTCATTCCTATTTCCATCGGCAAACGCATACTGATCATTCTAGAATTCCAATCCTGCAAAACTCATCTAGGCGGCATCTTAGTTCCAGATTGTGGTTTGGTATTAAAACACTCAGCTATATTCAAGGTACATTCAAAAGTCAGAGTTGCTTGCTACTTTTGTTAAATATATCTTCCACATGACTGGAAATATGCAGCTCAAACACCTGAACCATTTAACCGATAACCATTTAACCCAACCCGATAAACCCAAACCCGATCCCAATATAGTTAATTGGGTCAGTTAATGTAGTATTTTCACCACTGGAAACCCGAATAACCCGATAACCAAAGAACTAACCTGATGAACACCCCTATTATGCATAAGAGGATTATAGTCAATCTATACATGTGTAGATGTTTTTAATGTGTGAATACACATATTTATTTCACTTATTACGTATATGAATTCAAGTACATCACATAAGCATGATGCATTTTAATAGTCATGTTATGTTATTAAATATATACACAAATAAATGAATTTTTCAGAGTTGTTGCACTATTGTTTTTCTTTTATCACAATAATCTTTTATGTAGGTATTTATGAACAATTGGAGGATGCTACTAGTGGATGCAGGTCAAACTCGTTATGATTTCATTGAGACGTTGAACAGTTTAGTCAGTCACTTGTTAGTAATTAATATGTGTTGTTTTAAATGTTAGGAAGTCTAGAAATCAAGGTAGTTAGATACGTATTGGTTTCAGACTGGGCGATTTATGTTGGTTCGATTCTAGGTTCTGTTGTGTCTCATTTTCAGTTTGTGTTGGTTCAGTTCAAGCACAATTAACATTTCGTATTTTCTTTGTATTGTCTTCTATTCGGTGATCAGCTAGAGTTGTCCTCTTTGTTGAGCAATTTTTATTGTTTTTTTTTAATGTTTTCCGTGTTCAGAAGTAGATGTGACAAAATGAACACGGCCCAGGCTAGACCGGGTAATGGATTTTGGTAGGGCCATTCAGGGGCTGAAAACACTCTTCACAACACTGCACAATGATGAGAGCTCTCGAGGAAACTAAAGGGCCACTTACTGGTTGGTCTCGCTTTTGGCCTGTTTCGCGCTGGACCGCACTGGAAATCAAAAAACTATTAAGTCATATAACTGAAGACCGGCTCGAATTATACATCTTGGGCTGGTTCCAGTTCAGGCTTCAGGCTTGCACACCCTAGGGCAAATTTTGGTACGCATCAGTCCAGGACGCTATTTTGTCTAGAATTTTATTTTTGGTAATAAACCGTTTCGTAAAACTTGGTGATTTCAACTTGTTAGATAGTTTCGGTTATAAGTTAAATTATTCGGAATTTTGGTTAGATGCTACTTATTCTCAACCGGTCAACTTCGTTTGACAATCAACAAAGGTCTACAACGCTACTAGTGGTGAAGTCCCTTAGTCTCCCTATCTTTGTTGCTAGCCTCGCCATCATTCCACCCCGCGACAAACAACTATGATTTGGTTTTAATTCATTGTCTAGGGCTCAAAATGAGGTCTATGCTCAACCCCAATTTTGATTTGGTTTGTAAATGATGGTTTTTGGTGTTTCTATATTGTAATGATAAGAACTCACAAGTGGTTTTGATTCAACATAAGAGTTTTCTTAGTAATGTAGCAATATGAACGCGACAAACGTTTGGGTTAACGTATAACTTTGGTTTCATAATGTCAAGATCAATCAACTACACATACATGAAATTATAGATGTTACACGACTTGTCAAGCATCACAATACTTTGATTAACCTAATAACGTTTGAATACAACACACGAATAAATATAAATTAATAAAAACAGAGTCGAGTAAAAATAAGTAATAAATTAGTTGTATCTAGAGCTGTCCATTTTTACCAAATCTGAGTAATAGAATACCCGAAAAACCCAAGCCTATATGGGTCAGTTATCAAGTCACTTTTTCCCAGCTAAAACCCAAACATTTATTGTTTTTTATAGATGCTTTGGTTCAGATGATGTTTTAACTTTAATGTTATTTTGTTAATAGTAATATGAAATTTGATGATATTTTGTAAAAAAAAAAAAACATATGTTACATCTAAACCTGAAAACCCAAACGATGGACAGTTGATGGAGCCACTTAGCCACCTTAAGTGTACGTTGCTTACACGGTAGCTTTATAGTATAAGTTTTCAAATAAAATATTTCATGAGATTTCATGGATTGAGAATTGTAATTCTGGCATTTTTTTACTGGTTTTTGTTTAACTATATTTATTATTTTTATCCATTTTGACCCGATAAACAAAGCCTGAATGGATGGAAAAACTTCTGATTTCCTTTTTAAGTTTAATCGGTATTTGTTCATCTTAATACTCCATATATTTAGAGGGTTTAATATTAATGACCCAACCCGCAGCTTTGTATACCAATTCGTAGTCTCGTACTCTGAAACCGGTTTAGACCCGACCCGATTTGAAAAACATGTAAAAAACCAGTTTGAACCCGACCCCAATCGATTTGGATAGGTTTGAACATTTTCCTCCTAAACCTTTTTTTTGAAAACCGATATTTTGTTCCCCAACCCGGTGATGGTGAAGGGATGGCAGTGCCACGGCGAGAGGGCATTCGACAGTGGGAAATTTAGAGATAAGAGAGTTAACCACTAGCAGTTGATAGGCATATTGATAGCAATCGGTTCGGTAACGGCTATAAGATTAAAACTCTAAGTAAAACGGATAGATCTAACGGTCTCTTGTGATACAGAAACACCACACAAGAAAACGATTAGGGCAAACCAAACGAGAATCAAGATACAGATACACCACTTGATTCTAATCTAGACTCCAAGAACACATTCAAACGTGCGGGTTTGAACTAGCATGGAAATGAATTTAACTCAACAAACTAAGAGATAAAAACACTAAATTTTCTTTTCATACGTAAATTCACTAACTCCATTCGTAAACTGAAGTGAATTACATTAAGGAATTCCCAAAACTAATAACTACCCACTAACTCCACTAATCTAAATATATAAAAATAAAATAAAAAAAACACTATTGGAAAATAAAAAAAACTGCACAAAACATACTCATGCAAATAAAAAAAACAAAAATATAACTTAAAAATAATAAATGAAAACGTGACTTAAGGGGCTATCACATATGGTGACTGATTAAGGACAAGTAGCATCTCACAAAAGTTCTATGTACATAAAACTTAAACAGAAACCGTCTCATGAGCAGAAAATAGCCAAATTTTACAGGTCGATTTATTTTGTTCATTAGAAAACTATATAAATCATTTATATCGAGATAAATGGTAAACGGGCGAAAATAAAAAAAACAGACAAAATAGTGCACTTAGACCCGATCCGCACCAAAATTTACCCTAGGTCTAGGGGTGTGCAAAAACCATTCCAGAGCTGCCCGAACTGTAACCGGCCCAAGATGTACAATTTGATACAGTTCGGTTCGTTCCAAAACCAGCGAAGATTTCTCATCATTGTACAGTTTTTTTTCTAACACTCAACTGAACAGTGTTTTCAGCCCATAAAAGCCATCCATACCTAGACTCGTTACGCAAATGGTCTCGTGTTCATTTTGTCACATCTACTTTTGATCACAGTAAACATTATGAATGACAGTAAAAGATACCCAACAAAGAGAACAAAACCCTAGGTGATTACTAGAAAAAGACAACACAATAATAGTCGTACTGAACTGAACCAACAATACAACAGAACTGAAATCAAACCAACATGAATCGGTCGGTCTCAAACCAAACCATAACCGATATGTACCTGTCTACCTTAAATTCTAGACTTCCCAACATTTAAAACAACACATAAATTACTTACCAGCAAGTGCCTGACTAACCTGTTCAACGTCTCAAGCAGCAACAGTAAATCATACTGCATTTGACCCGCTTTCACTACTACATCGAACTCGCTTTCACTACTACCATCAAACTCGCTTTCACTACTGACGTCCACCAATAGATCATAAATACCTGCATATTCATATATGATTCTAACATTATCATGATTATGTGATGTACTTGAATTGATATACATATACGTGCAGATAAATTTATGTGTAATCATATATCATAAACATCACACCTTGTAGATCGACTATAATTCTCTAATACATGTCTACAAAACATGTATCACAACTATTACGAGGAAGAGAGACATAAGAGAAAGTAGGGTAACTAATTAATTAGATAGACAACTCATTTTTTAGGCTGGTTCTTAGCAGTTCTCGCATCATTTATGGTTCTGTATCGAACATTCACTATCATCATCATCATACTCAGTAAATCCCACCAATAGCAAAGCTAAGGTAGGGTCTGAGGAGGGTAAGATGTAGACAGCCTTACCTCTACCCCGTAGGAATAGAGAGGCTGATTCCAGTGAGACCCCCGGCTCGATAGTAGTTTTGCATCATGCCTTGGACATAAGGCACATAACACTCAGCAATTGGGACAAAAGCCGATTAGTGCATGTACTCCCTTGCCTTTCGGCTATATCGAAAATTCACTATATAATATATAAAGACCATACACACAATAATAACATTCTGATAAGACTCCGTTGTATCAGTGGGTCGACCCATCTGGGTCAAACAGGTCTCAGTTCAGTTTCATTGACCCAGTCAAGTTGGAGCAAAACTTTAGGGCAGAATTAGTGGGAGGCTGAAGGTTAGGGCAGTCAAAGTCAAGAGGAAAGTCAGGGGCTGAAGTTTAGGAATAGTAACTCTCCTATTTTATATTTAAGTATTACATTTCCTGTTCTAGTTTTTCATGTCTTGATTATTCTGATTATTAGTGTTCTTGTATTGGAGATTAGCCCTCTCGAATCGGGCCGACTATCTTATTATTTCAATAAAACAGCCCTTTCGTTTCTAGTACCTATCACATTCATGGTAAAAAGTTAAAAACAAACTACCTTTCACGATTTTGCCAAGTTCAGTTGAAGCATCCTGCACTTTCATTTGCTTTTTTGAGTTGAATATCCAATCTTGTGTGCAAACTAAAGCTTCAGCCATTGAGGGAGAAACGCAACTATGAAAATCACCTAACAAATTACCATCATTGTTATCATCTGACAGCAATGTAACGGCTGAGATTGGTATTGCCAAAACATCTTTCGCCATTTTACTAAGAACGGGAAACCTTTCTTCACTAACCTTCCACCAGATCAATATATTAAGATTTTCAGGACCCCTAACTTCCTCGTTAAGGTATATATCAATTTCTGCCTCGCATCCTACATTACCCCCAAAACCCACCTCACGTCTATCACCCATCTGTAACGAACTTGTGGCATGGCACAGTAGTCCATAAAACCGCTAGTTTGAAAATTTGCAGTTGGGCCCCAAGCTTAGTTGCGTACACATTGAACAAATCATATGCAGCAGCAACTACCAATTCTGTCATCTTTTTCCACGAAGGTTCTCCTTCGTCAGTGTATTCATGTTTGAACGTCAAACTGTCCCCAAAAAACCATTCAATAAGGTCCATTTTATAACGAGGATCAAGTATGGTCGCGATATATATTAACATATTTGTATCCTTAACATCTCCCCAATACTCGTTATATTTCCATTTCTGTTCAACTGGCCTAAAGAAAAGTTTATCCATACGATCTTTCGATATTTCCCAATCAACCAATCCATAATCAGCTCCAACAATTTGAGCAAAAAACATATTAGATGTCACATCCGAGTTATACTTTTTGCCAGTTAACCAAAACAAACCATCCAAGCAACATACAGCTTTCCTTACCTTTTCCCATTTAATATGATCCGGACTCCCGCAAGTGTTATACAATTACATCGGATCTTTTTCTTCAAACCAATTGAAAACAGCCTGAAACTTCTGAGACACGTTTAACATCTCCACGGTTGAGAGCCAGTCGGATGGCCAATCAAGTTTCAAATAAAATACAGAATCCATCCTATGTTGTCTAGCAAAATTTTCAAACTTTTTCCTCCTCTCTGGCAACCGTAACATATATCTAACCGCCGCACGCACACGCACAATCCATTTATCATAATCTTTCAAGACCTGTTTTACCATA
Organism: Scalesia atractyloides; assembly: GCA_947069175.1. NCBI lineage: Eukaryota > Viridiplantae > Streptophyta > Magnoliopsida > Asterales > Asteraceae > Scalesia > Scalesia atractyloides. Next base: position 66,921,922 of record CAMTDV010000030.1, read on the forward strand.
TTATTCGCAAAGTCATTAAAACATTTGAGCCGAAGAAACTTACCATCCAACACAGGGTTCGGTAATCTGTTCCCAAATAACTGATTGCAGCATCATATGAACTTGCATTACCCCAGAAACGGCCAAAACATTACTAATTTCCGAATCATGTAAACACTTTTCGATCACATGTCCTATCTCCTCTCCATCATCACTACAAATCGGACTAAAACCGATGACTATCTTGTGCACTTACAATTATCATCGATAAAATGAGCAGTGATGCATAAGTAATTCACCGATTGGTTTGATCTTTTCCATGTATCCAAACTTAAGCAAACCCTTTGGTCTATTGTCTTTAAAAATCTTTTCAACTTTAACTTGTCATCCTCGAAACGTTGGGCGCAATCCGTAGAATTGTTTCAGTAGATGGCATATGAAACCCCGGAAATGCGGTTTCCATAAGTTCGGTGAACTCGTCGTTTTCGACAAGAGAAAACGGAAGTTCATCGACTATTATCATATCTACAAGAGCTTTTTGAACACTCTCTGGTTCGAACTTCCTAGTACTTGGTTCCATATTCAGCAGCTAGCAAACAAAGTATAAATGATACATTTATATTATTGTATATTTGTTATATTTCTTCTTGATTATTTGGGAGAGAGGGCGTATGTAAAACAAAGGGGTGTAGGTGTATAATCTTGTTAAACACTCGATTGATTAAAAAAAAGTGAAAGAATGAAAATACCTGTTGACGGTGAGTAGATGTGTGAAGGAAGAAGAACGTCGCCGGTGAAAAAATAAGTGGCAATCAACGGCCGGAAAACACAGCCGAAGGAGTTGTTGGGGATTTGAAACTTGTATTTATTCGTACAGTTTTTGTCGACGGTTGGATGTCGCCGGTAAAAGTGCCATGTTCATTTTACCATTTTCCTAACTATATAATTCGCAATGAATTCTTTATCCATATCAATATATTGATATTTTCATTAAAAACAACTACTTTTTTTCTCTCCTTTTCAATTAAATAATATTTTTTATATCTTTATCATTACATTTTCTCTCTCCTTCTCTCACAACCATTTCTAAATATATTAAAAAATTTATAAGGTTTTCTCTCTTCAGATTTTTTTCCCATATATTTACATATGAACATAACTTTCCCACATATTTTTTCTCTCCTCCACTCATAACCACTCAAAAACATTAAGAATCATTCCTTATAATATAACTAAACACCCTTTAATACTTTTAAGGCTTTCATTATCAATGCTCTTATAACTATTATTTAATTGCCCAAGACATCATTAATAATTAAAAATATAATATAATGACTTTTTTTATGAATGTGATTAGTAAATTCAAAAAAGAAATAGCAAATTCAAAAAAGAAAAAAGGGAAAGACCCTATGAGGATTATAAACTCCAAAACTCCCAACCCATTTCAAATAATTAGTTTTTAATCACTTTATAAATAATCATAACTAGATTTATGCGGCGAGGGCGTAAAACCATGCAGAATAGCTCCAATGCAACACCGCCGCCAGTGAACCAATACTAAAGTTACGGTGTATTAATGTGAAGAAAAAATTAGACTGCAACGTAAAACATATAAAATAATAATTAAGTCGATTTAGTACCCACGCGTTGTAACGAACTTGTCAAACGGGGAAAAGATAAACGATGTAAAAACATTGAACCACACATGCACGTTGAGTCATGTTAACTCACAAAATCTAATACGAAGCGTAAAATGAAATGTTAAAACGTTGAACCACACACACACCTTACGCCGTGTTAACTCGCAAAATTTAAAACGAAAAAATCTACAAAATATGAAAAGTGTGAGGGCGAAAGTTAAAAGTACAAAAGTTGTAAGGTTGAATTGAAAGAGATGAAAACTTTTTTGTTATAAGTAGAAAAATAATAGTTTTAGGTTAAAAACTAGTTTAAGAACCCGCGAGCTTCGCGGGTGGCCTAAAACACAAATGTATAACTTAAATTTGTTGAAATAATTCTTTTAAATAAACAAAAGTTCAAGTAATACTGAACATCGACACTATCAGCACTTACATAATGTTCTGCCGACATAAAAAAATGAATTGACTTGCGATGACCCGATCCAAATTAATACTTTAAAAAAACCATCACCATATGATCATGAACCCATATTTTTTAAGATTTGTTTTGACACGAAACAAACTAATACATATAAAAAAACGACCCATTTAGACGGTAACCATTTGATCAGTGATCACGAAACCATATTTGGTCGGATTTTGTTTTAACCCGAACCAAAATTATAACTTCTTTAAACGACCTATTTTGACCGGTTACCAACCCGAACCAAAATCATTTTTAAATCTGAACCAAATCAATACTTACTTAAAATGCCATGTTTGACCCAGTACCACCCACCATCTAATCATGAACCCATATTTGATTAGATTTTGTTTTAAACATAACCAAAACTGAAACTTCTTTAAAACGGCCCATTTTCATTTTTTGTTTAGTTCTTTATTTTCACCCGTTGAGAAAAATAACCAAATACACCAATTTTTAGGTAATAAGTCCATGTAAAGGTCAGGCAAGTTACCTTTTATATTTTATTTAAAAGTTTCACCAGATGGATCAACTGGATCTAACCAGACCTAACTCAGAACCAACCATGTTGGACAAAAGAACTTTGGATCAACCCAGCTGAATCATCTTGACCTGCACATCAAACAGTTACCAACACACCAAACGGGTAAAATTAAAAAAAATAAACAATTAAAAAGAAAACGGGTCGAATATCACACGAAGTGTATTTTTAGTATAAAAAAGCTGCTCTCTTTTTTTTCTTAAAACCGCTCTTTTTCTTTAGTTTTGTCCTCTTAGCATCAACAATAACTGACCGTAGCTATGCATAAAAATTATAATTAGCATTGAGAACCACTATAATTATGCATGCCGGAATTGAATAGTATTAACTAAATAATCTATGATTGTAGATTTGTATCCAAGTACCCATTTGTTAAGCCAACAGAACCAAGGAAGAAATAGAAAAAGCTAAAGGAATATACCTTTTGAAATAAGGAAAAAGATAGATACAACCAAACATTGAAAGCCATTCATAAAAATAAGGCTCGTTTAACCAGTTCGACCATTTGACCCTTTTGCCAATTTAGCCAACTTTATAGGCTCGACCCCCTTGAGATGAAAGACAACCCAAGTGAACCCTTTCGATCACTCATAAGTAAATGATTATATTTTATGTTCTTAGTAATCAGCAAAGATAATCAAAACTACTTCAAATATGCAAGAAAATAAATTAAGGCTAGACTGGGATAGTGGAACAATACCTGACCACGTGTATCAAGTCACGACCAAGTCCCATGTATTACACGGGTGGCCTCATGATAAAATCTATTATTTAACAGTGTTGTCATAAAACTTTTAATGAAAGAAACTTTCAATTACCAAGGTAAATATCAAATTAGAATGAACTTAAAAAAATGAATACGAAAACATCACAAGTCAGAAAAAAAGATTTCTTTTTACACCACATTTGTTGTTTTATCTATAGGTTTGTCGTCTTTGTCTAATATTAGTAATAGTTCAAGTACACATGTTCTACTCGGGACGCACATTGTCAATTATACAATTTACATTGAAAAGTAAACATTGAATCCATTTGGCTCGTTCACATCTAAGCTTCTTATATGTTTAACCATACCCATTCATAAGTAAACGGGTCAAAATTACACATGTTTGTATTTTGTCTCAAATTAATGCAACTCATTCTTTATTTTTCAATATCTGCTACATTGCCGATATTCAAAATATTGCTAAATCCTTTCTTCGGCATAAAGACATCAACCTGAAATTTGGATTTGTCATGAATGCATCATTTGCCCTGTCACATGACCCTCGAAGAACACAAACACCATATGATTATGATTAAAACTATATGCTTAAACTAATTAATACAAAATATACCACAACATCCACTCGATAAAGTTTTAACTAATACAAAAATATAACTTACATCTTCATGCGGTTGGATCCAATGTCTTGCATAGAAAGCAACCTACAATGCGGTTGAATTGATTAGTTGTAGGTTCAACATTCTCAATAACAAAATGAATATACATCCAACAAATTGGCTTTAAAGGAACACTATACATCAGGACTTGAATGGGAGATTTTCTCAATTTTGTTACGAATGCTAAATAAGCCGCCTAGTTATTAATAAAAAAAGAAAAAAAAGAGAAAATATGATTGGTGAAAAAGAAGTGGCCTCCACTTTTTCCTCACTCCGCCCGTTGCCTCCATGGCAAGGGCCTAAATAGCACCCCCTCTTTGGCAATGATGGGCTGGTCCTGTAAGCCTTGGTAACAAAGAAGAAAGAGAAACTTATGATTCATATACATCTTTTCGGTTACATCTTTAAAATAGGAATTGATCAATTTTTTGACTTCTTAGATTAATTTGCGCTCATGGTTTATAATTAAATTCAAAATATAGCAGGTGGTTGAATATGATTTACTTATTTGCAATTTTTTAAAACCCGGTTCGGTTTAAACCGGTCTGTTGTACCGTTTAGAACCGGTTAAACCGCCTGGTACACCCGGTTGAATCGTCTGATACACTCGATTAAACCGTTTCTAAGAAAAATCTGGTAAGATATAAAAATCAGATTTTAAAACATTGTTGTTATTTGCATCTATGATAAGGTATGCTTTTAGCCAAAAAAATAAGTAGTAATGACTAACAATAGTGTGTTGAAGTATACATAGCTGCTCCCTTTCGGACAAAATAATTAAGTGTGGTAAAGTATACATAGCTGCTCCCTTTTGGACAAAATAATTAATTAGATACCTGGAAACTCCATGACATTTAAAGGTTCCTCTTGAGAAACCACTACCTTTTCTACAATGATTTCATGCCAAATGGTTAAGAAAAAATAATAAGGCAGAAGTAACAGTTCACATGTGTAAAATTACAGTTTTAAAATAAATAAAATATATAGCCAGTGGGATTGATGCATGCAGGGCCAAAATAAATAATCATTCATTATGAAAATAACTCATTTCAACCCGAACAAATTTGGCCAAAACCAAGTAGAAGGATGTTTTAAAACAACCCACTTTGACCCAAACACATTATGCACATAAATTGTTACGACTCAGACTCGTTTTAACCCATCACCTAGAATTGCCCTGTTTGTCAGGCTCAATTCATAAGGAAAAAAAATACAAAAAACAGAGATGCAAGCACTAACCCATTGATAATGATGTCTTCTGATGTAGCTCCCGTTGAGTATGTTTAAACAGGTACCTCCTGATAAAATATACAAATGTAATAACCAATTTGAGTCTTAACATTATTTTATAGAAAATGACATTGAACATAATCTTACACCTGGCTCGGACTGCTTTTTCAAGGCATGGTTTCTTGGTAACCTTCACGCTATTAGATCCATCCCCAAAAGCTTGTGTACCATTTCTAGATGTCTCCCCAACATCAAATTGAAACTTGTCATTCTCTGCCGAGATTAAAAAAGTAGCCAAGATGCTTTAGTGGAAGCAAAGAATAAAGGTGCAAAAAATGAAAACGATGTGAAAAATACAATACCTTTAATTATATTTAAAGATTAATAGCACTAAAGAAAGCACCTGATTCATTTAAAATTTCATTCAATGAGCCACGTTTACACAAGTTTCTAACATTACTGTATATACTATTTGAGCCGAACCTTTCTCGCCAATGATCGAAGGTCTAGTGGTACTTTTCGTCTTTTTCCCGTTTCAAATGTAGAAAAGAAGCACAAGAACCTTAAAAGGTATCAAGATCCCAAGCTTATGTCTAAAATAGTTCCAATACTCAATTAGTTTTCACTGTTAGCATTTTAACATGGCACATCATCAGACCCTTTAGGAACAGAAAACCTGCTTAAGACCATCTTTCGTGAAAACATCAAAAGTTACAAATTATTTTACAATATTACTAATGATTGGGCATATTTTTTATGTAAAGTTTCCTATCTTGGTGAGTAACTGTTAGTAGCTCAAAGTTATAACTCCCCGTCTGTGCCTTTAATAGAATGTGTATATAGTCAGGATTGTTTTTGCTCTTACTTCGTTTTTCGCTTAATAAATCATCATGTAGGGATGAGCATTTGATACATGGTACCGGTACCGAATTTCCCATATAGTTTTTTTTTTCGATACCCACACTTTGACGTTTTCGGTATCGGTACTTTCGATACTGGTATTTTACCGAAATTTACCTTCGAATACCGATACCATACCCGTACCGAACATTTCCAGTATCGGTACCCATATTTGGCGATTTTTGGTACCGGTACCGGATGTTGGCACATACGCCCTCACCCTCAAACTACCAGCAATGGTACTAACACTCCGGTTAACAATTTGGCACTAAAAAAGGTTTGCTAGCCTGAATAAAAGTTATGTGCGAACATTTTAACGGGGGCGCAAATCTACTATCTTTTTCACCTGAGGTAGAAATCCAAATAGGATAAAAACAACAACAAAAAATTTGAGGTGGAATAACCCATGGGCTAGGCTTAGTCGGTCCATAATGACTCTAGGTCAAGAGATCTCAACTAGCTCGCTCAAACTTTGTCAATATGACCATAAATATTGCATTGTTGTTCCAAGGTGTAAGTAAAATATCTTAGAACCATAACTTAATATTTTCAGAATCAGCCGAAAATTAAAGAAGCTCGCATATAATGATATGAACACACTCTTTTGGGCTTTTAAATGTGTAATCAAACTTAAATACAACACGCCTATTATAAGATTAGCATACAAATGGAAAACTGAATTAAATTAGATTAAATCAAAACACATCCATGTAAACAAATGTTCGATATTCATAACTGATTGGGGAAAAACAAATCGCATCTTATAAATCAAAGGTGAAAAAGAGCGATAGCCAAAAACAATGCACCAGGTTGAAAATGTCCCAACCCCCAATTAATCAATGGATGCAATCAAACGCAACAATAAATTCAATTGACTGGTTTGCTTCTTTAGAATCAGAAATCCAAAAAAAGGTTGGAGTTGCGTGATGTTAACCTTCAAATGTAGAACTTTTGAGCCCTAATCGTTACCAAAATTCATCAAGATCGTGTAGATTATAACACAGTCAACTGAACATAATAAAAAATCTCAAACATGATCAGTTATTCAAGAATATTAAACGAAAAAACACTAATAATATAACATATATAATCGAGACCATCAATCACAATTCAAGAACATCAAACACAACTGGAGATTTCAGACACGATCGAGATTTCAATCGTTAAAAAGAAGAGCATAAGAGAAAAACAAACCTGATCGAGATTTCTGACACGATTGAGATTTCAAGTTACGATTTAAGGTTTTGAATAATTGATTCTGAAAACTAAAAAGCATTGACAACAAAAGAGATGAATTAAAATAGAATGAAATCTACTACAAATCTACAAAGAAAATAAGAACATTAGGTAGAAGATGATACCTAAAATCACCATTAAGTGTTGAATCTGCCATTGTTTTTGTAAATTGGGGGTGATATCGATCGAATTTGGAGATCGGAGGTGAAAGCGGAGTTGGATTGAATGTTTTGATCTAGAAAGAGGTGATGAAAGGAGACGAAGAGGAGAGAAAGATGAGACCAGAGCCAATTTAAGGTTTCTTGTAAGAGGGAAGTTTTGATAACACTGCAGCTGCTTCAATTAGGGTTTTGAAGAGAGAGAGCGCGCGCGCATGTGAATGAATGAAAATAAAGAGAACAAATTGCCGCTCAAAGATTAATTCTCAGGCCTAAGGTTTTCCACTCGTGAATTCTTTTACTATAATAGATAGATGAAATATTCTGTTTTTTTTAAAACCATCCTAAATATGAGGTACACACCTTTATGCATACAAATGTTGTTTATTTATACTTTGTTAATTTGCCAAACACTCTGACGTCTGGTTCTATGATTATTGCAATATCAAACAACACAATCACATCCAAACACAATATATATATTGTGAATATAGTATCTATGTTGTTAATAGCAGTGCTATAGCGGTTAGCAGACCTTCGGACGTGTAGCAGTCCAAGTAGCGGTTGGCTGTAGCGGTCCCGCTATTGCGCTATTTGGAAACCTATATAGCGATCAAAGTCAAATTAGGTCAAAGTTTGAAAAAATCGGTCAAAAGTCGCCTATAATCAGACCAAATCGGTCAAAACTGGATCAAATATCAGTCAAAATTTGACCAAATCGGTTAAGTGAAACAAATTGTTACCTTAATTCGAACAAAAATCAGTTGTTGCTCCATGATTTTGAACCATTGTATAGATAACTGGGTACTATGCCTGATGAAGAAGAGATGGGGAGCGGGAAAACGACGTATGATGAAAGTGAGGATGATTAGGGTTATTTAAGTTTGGGTATTTTAACATATACCCCCCCCCATCTTCATTAGTTTATATTTAGTCCTCATACTTGTGAATTTATATATAAAAAATATAAAATTAATGGTATATGTATATAATATATATAAAAATACATAAATTATGCATGGTATAAAAATTACCGCTATAACACCGCTATAACCTATATATCATGTAGCGGACCTTGACCGCTATTCGATTTTGGACCACTTTAACTGCTTAGTATAGTATATGGTTTGAGAATATGACTTTGTTTTCAGGAACATAACATTATAAGTTTTATAAGATTCTGAATTCCCACCCAGATTTAGGGGTTGTTTGTTTACCTCTTAATGAGGCTCTAAATGGTTGAGACCTCTTACTGGTTCAGCACTTAACGGTTCAGACTGTTTGTTTCGCGAGCAAATGTCTGAATGTTAAGACATTTGCCTCTGAATGGTTAAGCATTATACAAAGTCTGAATGGTTAAGATCTCTAATCTGAATTGGTCAGACATTTGCCTCTTAACGGTTAAACATTATACTGGCTCTAAATGGTTCAGACCTCTTACTGGTTCAGCACTTAATGGTTCAGACCTCTTAATGGTTCAGCACTTAACCATTCAGACATTGCCAAACAGCCCCTTAGTCTTTTTCTTGCTAATTGAGTGTTATGCCTAAACTATACCAGAAGTTGTGAACATATGCATCTACCATGCTCCGCTAATTGTGCTCTAGCCACATGATAAGATGCATAGTTTGATAGTATTCGGTTATATGACTTACACTTTTACGGTATACAGTTTGGGTCGGTCCAAAACTGATCAAAACCAAGACCAGCCATTAAGTGGCCCTTTAGTTTCCGCATAATCTCCCATCTTCATACAGTATTGTGAAGGGTGTTTTCAGCCCATGAACGCTCTTACTAGACCCATTACCCAAACGGTCTAGCTTGTCATGTTTATTCTGTCACATCTACTTCTGATCACAGTAACATTAAGAACAACTGTAAAAAATACTAAACAAACAGAACAAAACTCTAGCATATTACTAGTCTTACTGTACTGAACTGACACAACTGAAAAGCATACCAACATGAATCGGTTAGTCTCAAACCAAACCATAACCGATATGTACCTAACTATCTTGATTTCTAGACTTCCCAACATCTAACTACCAGCAAGTGCCAAACTAACCTGTTAAACATCTCAAGCAACACAGTAAATCATGATGAAGTTGACCCGCATCCACTACTATCATCCTCCAATTGTTCATAAATACTTGCATAAAAGATTATTGTGATCAAACAAGATATAATCATGCAACATCTCAGGAAAAAAACATTTACATATATATACATGACTACTAAAATAAATCATGATTATGTGATGTACTTGAGTTGATGTACATATACGTGCAATAAATTTATGTGTATTCATATAATAATATAAACATTCGGACATGTGTAGATTGACTATGATTCTCTGATACATGTGAACAAAGACATGCGAGAAAATAAGTAAAATAATTAGTTAGATAGACAAATCATTTAATTTTCACAGATATAATTTTCTCATTTAATTTTAAATAAATAAAATGAATGGTTTAGACTGGTCCTAGCAGTTCTTAAATCATTTTTGATTGTGTATTGAACCCATCATTATATACATAATATCGAATATATAAAGAGCATACACACAATAATAACATTCAAGGTAAAAAGTAAAAAAAGAAAAAAACTACCTTTCATGATATTGCCAAGTTCAGTTGAAGCATCCTGCACTTTGATTTGCTTTTTTGAGTTGAATATCCAATCTTGAGTGCAAACTAACGCTTCAGCCATTGAAGGAGACACAGAACTTTGAAAATCACCTAACAAATTACCATCGTTGTTATTATTTGACAGCAACGTAACGGTTGAGATTGGAATTGCCGAAACATCTTTAGCCATTTTAGTAAGAACGGGAAACCTTTTTTCATTAGCCTTCCACCAGACCAATATATCAAATCTATCAAAAGCAATAATTTCCTCATCAAGGTATATATCAATTTCCGCCTCGCATCCTATGTTACCACCAAAACCCACCTTACGTCTATCACCCATCCGTAGCGAACTTGTGGCGTGGCACAAGTAGTCCATAAAACCGCTAGTTTGAAAATTTGCAGTTAGATGCGGGGCCCCAAGCTTGGTTGCGTACACATTGAACAAATCATATGCAGCAGCAACTACCAGTTCCATCTTCTTTTTCCATGAAGTTCTCCTTCACAGTGTATTCATGTTAGAACGTCAAACTGTCCCCAAAACAACATTCAACATAGTCCATTTTATAACGAGGGTCAAGTATGGTCGCAATATATATTAACATATGTGTATCCTTTACATCTCCCCAATACTCATTATATTTCCATTTCTGTTCAACTGGCCTGAAAAAAAGTTTAGCGCTACGTACCCATGATGTTTCCCAATCAACCAATCCAAAATCAGCTTCGACACTTTGACCAAAAAACATATTCGATGTCACGTCCGAGTTATAACTTTTGCCAGTTAACCAAAACAAACCTTTAAGCAACATACAGCTTCCTTACCTTTCCCATTTGATATAAACAGTACTCCCACAAGTGTTATACAATTCACGCTTATACATTGGATATTTTTCTTCAAACCAACTGAAAACAGCCTCAAACTTCTGAACCGTAAATAACATTTCAAAAGTTGAGAGCCAACTACATGGCCAATCAAGAGTTAAACAATCATCATCAGATGGCATCCTATGTTGTCTAGCAAAATCTTCAAACTTTTTAACCCTAGCTGGCGATTGCTGCATATATTTAACCGCCGCACGCACACGTATGATCCATTTATCATAATTTTTTAAGACCTGTTTTACCATATTATTTGCAAATCAGTAAAACGTTTGAGTTGATGAAACTTACCATCTAACATAGGGTTCGCTAATCGTTTTCCCAATTAACTAATTGCAGCATCATATGAACTTGCATTACCAGCAGAGATGGTCAATACATTACTAATTTCCCAATCAAGTAAACACTTCTTAACCACCTTTCCTATTTCCTCTCCATTATCACTACAAATCGGACTAAAACCGATGATTTTCTTGTGCATATTCCAATTGTTGGCGATAAAAAGAGCCGTTATGCTAAGTAATTCACCGATTGGTTAGATCTTCTCCAAGTATCCAATCTTAAGCAAACCCTTTGTTTTGTTCTCTTAATAAAGCTTTTTGTCACACCCAAACCGATGACGGAAACATCGGGGTTAGTGGCACTAGGCGACCAGATTGTCTCACAAGAAAATTCCATAACACTATTCATTCAACAATATTTTAACGTCTAATATCGCATACTATTAAACAATACGTCAACAACAATGTCACGAAATACATAATTTCTCATAAAACAATAAGGTTCGATTTCCCCTAGATTTCATACAAAAGTTCAAATCTGAAATACATCAACAAACTAACTAAACAATATCAAACTACGCATGCAACATCCAAGCATCCAATGCTAAAATCCTCAACCTGTTACATACGTTAAAATACAAGTCAATACAATTAAGTAAAGGTGAGCATACGAGTTTGAATAATACTAGCATAGTCGAGAAAGCGTTTGCGAAACAATCTAATTACATATCATGATACACCAAAACACTTAACATAACATAGGCTCATTTCTCATGCTAACTACCGTGAAAAGGCTTGCGAGACCATCCTAACTAGACCCCGTCGGGTGTTAGCCAAACTATAGTACCATACTAGCTAAGGAGGCAAGTTAACGAAAACAAGTCCTAGTCACATGTTTCTAGTATCACGTATCGAGCATATACAATCAGATTATTCGCGTGTGATAAACAGTTTGGTTTGTGAAGTGATTTTGATATAAGAACGTATGTAACACCCAAAAAGTGCATTAAAGCAAAGATGGGTCAAATATACTCACTTGGGTGCGTTTTGGTAGGATTAGAGGTCCTAAGAAACTAGACAAGTTCGGTCGAACTTGTAAGGGATTTGGTGAAGAATGACCCAAGTTCGGTCGAACTTGTAAGGGATTTGGTTAAGAATGACCCAAGTTCGGTCGAACTTGACTCAATATGGGTAGAAGTTCGGTCGAACTTGACCTGGGGGTTGGTGATTTCTTGAACGAACTTGATGTTTTCGGTCCAAAATCTTGCGTTTTCGAGTCGTTTGCTGAGTAAATCGAGTGTTCATCCCTCCAACCCTGTGATACTGAGCAAACTTAGGTCGGAGAGGTCTTTTAGAGCTATTTTAGCCGTTTTACAAAAGCGTGGGCTAATCCGGGCGAACTCGGGGTTTGTTCGGGTTAGTCCGGCTTGTGCTAAACCAACATAAACGTCCTTGTGCTTCCAGATCTGGATCTTGAATGATAAATGCTTCGTTTCATATCAGAAAATGAACAAAACATCATCAAAAGTCCGTAATTTGTGTCAAAATCAATGTTTAAAAGGTTTTGCTCAGATCTAAGTATCGATCTAAGTGAAAAACAGAAGTTTTATGGAAAAAAGATGAAGAGTTTCGTAAATAGAAGAGTTTGGATGAAAACGAAGGCTATGCCTTGTGCCAAAATCGTTCTAAACCTTTGTAAAACGTTGATAAACGTTGTTGTAGTTGAAATCGGGTTGATTCTTACTTAGAAATCAGAGGGTTTTGGGTTTCGGGAGCTCTGAGCGAAGTTGCAGCAAGTTCAAATGAGAGGAATGAGCTGGGTATTTATAGGAGAAGGCAAAAAGTGAGGCTGGTGGAGTCAAGTTCGGCCGAACTTGCATGAAACTCATGCAAATTCGCGCAAACTTGTGAAATGTTTGAAGGATTTGAGCTAAGTCCGGCCGAACTTGACCATAGAATGGCAAGTTCGAGCGAACTTGAGGAAAGTTGAGAGTTTTTGAGTTAACCAGCCAAGTTCGGCCGAACTTGGGTCACCAAGTTCGAGCGAACTTGACCCAATTTGTTAGGTTTTCGTCGTTTTTCGCGTTAAGTGTTCGTTTGGATTTCGGTTCGTATTAGTTAGTTATATTAAACGTTATAGTTGATTTAATAGTGCGATTTAGCGATTCGAGAATGGAGAGCGATGCGATAGCGAGCGTAATCATAACCACAACACACATAACACATAAATAACATAAAACCACATAATTAACTGTGTTTTGCGATGCGATGAGATGAGCGATGCGATTTAATAAGCGATTAGATGCGATAATAACGTACAACACCATAATTAATTAACATAAACTTTATTATCAACCGAATCTCGGGATTAAAAAAGATAGGTACATCGGAAAGACAAATAAAAAGATAACAACGAATTTTCAAGTTGTTACAGTCTCCCTTACTTTAGGGAATTTCGTCCCGAAATTCAAGTAGTAGCTGTAACAAATAGATGCGGGTACTTGGCCTTCATATCACTTTCCAATTCCCAAGTGAACTCGGCGCCGCGTTTGCCTTCCCACCGGACCTTCACGATAGGGATGAGAGAGCGTCGGAGTTTCTTGGTCTCTCGGTCCATGATTTCCACAGGCTTTTCCACGAAATAGAGAGTCTCGTTGATTTGCATATCTTCGAGAGGGACATGCAGATTTTCTTCGGCTAAGCACTTTTTGAGATTTGACACGTGGAAAGTCGGATGTACGTTGTTGAGTTCCTCCGGTAATTCGAGTCGATAGGCTACTTTACCGATTCTTTCCAGAATCTTAAAGGGTCCTACGTATCGAGGCGCTAGCTTTCCTTTCTTGCCGAAGCGGACCACTCCCTTCCAAGGTGCAACCTTTAGGTGAACGTGATCTCCCACTTTGAACTGCAGGGCTTGCGGCGTTTATCGGTGTAACTCTTTTGACGACTCCGTGCTTTCAGAAGATTGTCTCTGATCTGGAGAATCTTGTCCGTCGTTTCTTGAATTAGCTCAGGACCGGTGATTTGTGCTTCTCCGATCTCGTGCCATGCAATAGGCGATCGACATTTTCTTCCATACAGTGCCTCAAAAGGAGCCATTTGAATGCTGGTATAATAACTATTATTGTACGAGAATTCAATTAAAGGTAAATGCGTATCCCAGTTACCACCGAAATCTATGATGCACGCACGAAGCATGTCTTCGAGGGTGCGGATCGTGCGCTCAGTCTGACCGTCGGTTTGAGGGTGAAAAGCGGTACTTAGATTAAGCGTAGTACCGAGAGCGGATTGAAAGGTCTCCCAGAGATGCGAGGTAACGCGACCGTCGCGGTCAGAAATGATGTCACGAGGCGTCCCGTGTCGACATATAACTTCGTCGGTATAGATTCGTGCTAACCGTTCGACCTTAAAGTCTTCTCGTATAGCAATAAAGTGCGCAGATTTGGTAAGACGATCAACGATAACCCAAATGCTATCGTGACCGGATGAAGTGCGGGGAAGTTTAGTAACGAAGTCCATAGCTATACTCTCCCACTTCCACATCGGAATTTCGGGTTGCTCGAGTAAACCAGAGGGCCTTTGATGTTCGGCTTTAACTTTCGAACAAGTTAAGCACTTTGAGACGTACAAGGCGATATCCTTCTTCATGCCCGACCACCAATACTTAGGACGAAGGTCCTGGTACATCTTGTCGGCACCGGGGTGAATGGAATATCGAGATTTATGAGCTTCAGTCATTAGCAGTTCACGGAGATTATCACTAGTAGGAATCCAAATACGATCGAGATAGTAGTAAATACCATTAGGCTTAGATACGAGCTGAGTTTCGGCACCACACTTCATTTCTTCCTCCAAAGTATTCTCGTTAAAACAAGCAAATTGAGCGGAGCGAATCTTGATTTCGAGATCATTCAAAGCTTGAGAGTCACGAACACTATATACATAGCTTCGTCGACTTAGAGCATCGGCGACGACGTTTGCTTTGCCAGGATGGTAGCGTATCTCGCAATCGTAATCGTTGAGAAGTTCAACCCATCGACGTTGTCGCATGTTTAGTTCTTTTTGAATAAAGATATGTCGTAAGCTCTTATGGTCGGTGAAGACCGTATACTTAGTACCGTAAAGGTAGTGTCGCCATATCTTCAATGCAAAAAAACTGCACCGAGTTCGAGATCCTGGGTTGTGTAGTTCTTTTCGTGAATCTTGAGTTGTCGAGACGCATACGCGATAACCTTGTCTCGTTGCATAAGCACACAACCAAGACCAAGGTTCGAGGCATCGCAGTAAACGACAAAATCGTCATTTCCGTCGGGTAAAGCGAGGGATAGGAGCGTTGCATAGCATACGCTTGAGAGTTTGAAAAGCTTCTTCTTGCTTGGATTCCCAAACAAAAGGTTTTTCTTTATGTGTTAAAGCTGTAAGCGGAATGGCGATTTTCGAGAAGTCGGCGATGAATCGACGGTAATAACCCGCCAATCCAAGAAATGAACGGATTTCGGAAGCATTCTTCGGTGTAATCCAACTCTTGACAGCTTCAATCTTTGCAGGGTCGACGTGAATTCCTTGACTATTAACTATGTGGCCGAGAAATTGGACTTCTTCGAGCCAGAATTCACATTTATAGCACTTAGCATAAAGGCGATTTCCTTGAAGAAGTTCGAGGACTAAACGGAGATGACGCGCGTGTTCGTCTCTCGACTTCGAGTAGATAAGGATATCATCGATGAAAACAATGATGAAATGATCTAAGAAAGCTTTACACACACGGTTCATCAAATCCATGAAAACTGGGGTGCATTGGTAAGACCAAAAGGCATGACCACGAATTCGAAATGGCCATAGCGAGTACGAAAGGCGGTTTTTGGAATATCTTCATCCAACACGCGTAACTGATGATAATCGGAATGAAGATCGATCTTAGAAAAACAAATAGCACATTGAAGCTGATCGAATAAGTCGTCGATACGAGGAAGAGGATAGCGGTTCTTTATCGTGAGTTTGTTAAGTTCACGATAATCGATGCACATTCGGAACGATCCATCCTTCTTTTTCACGAAAAGAACGGGTGCGCCCCATGGCGAAGTGCTCGGGCGTATGAAACGTTTATCAAGAAGCTCTTGAAGTTGGCTTGATAGCTCGCGCATTTCTGAGGGTGCGAGGCGATAAGGAGCTTTAGCGACTGGTATAGCACCGGGAACTAAATCGATACGGAATTCAATATCTCGAGTAGGGGGTAAACCGGGTAAATCGTCGGGAAAGACCTCAGGAAATTCACAAACAACGGGAACATCTTTATAAGTCTTCTTTTCTTTCTCCGGGTTCACGATATGGGCGAGGAAAGCAACACATCGCTTTTGCAAGAATTTGTGTGCTCGAGTGCATGACAAAAGCATCAACTTCTTTGAGGGAGTTTCAGCGTACACATGAAGTTGATCACCTTTTGGGAGAGGGAAACGAATCATTTTATCAAAACATACAACTTCAGCATGATTCTCACGAAGAAAATCCATGCCTACTATGATATCGAAGCTACCTAACTGCATAGTATGAGATTGATCGAGAAGATGTGGTTGTTTAGATCACGTAGGACGGAATTAACGGTAACGGTTCTTCCAGTGGCGACTTCCACATCGAAAGTCTTTGGGAGTTTAGCGCGTTACATTTTAAAACCTTTTCGAATTCTAACGATACAAAACAGTTATCGGCACCAGTATCAAATAAACATGAAGCATAAATACCATTAACGAGAAACGTACCGTTGACAACATTGTTGTCATTCTGGGCCTGGGATGGTTGAGATTGAAGGCTCTGCCACGCGCAGCTTGTGGTTGCTGTGTCTGCTGCGGCTGAGGCTGCGCTGCTGGCTGCTCTTGCTTGACATGACGATTCGGACAGACATTGGCGAAATGATTCGGATCACCACACACATAGCACACACGTGCTTTTGGAGCTTGCTGCTGATTAGCTTGAGGAGGAGCGGGTAAAGCTGGAGCTGCTGGAGCCTGAGGAGCTGGCTGACGAGGACCTGATCGGCAACTCATAGTAAAATGGTCGTAGATATTGCAGTTTGTGCAAAAAGGCAGTTGCCACCAACGGCATGATGATAAGTGCACTTAGGGCACAGAGGGTGAGGTCCAGTATACGCACGCTTAGCTGGGGGTGCGTTCGGAGCGGCTGACTGAAGCGGCTGAGGGTTTGCTGGAGCGGCGAGAGCATAGTTCTTACTCGGGTTTCCTCTTTTGCGTTCCTGACGCTTTCCCTTTGGTTCACTTGATGATTCGGTAGCAGCGGTTGGTTCGACGACGGCTTGATTGGCGACTTTAGCAGAGTTCTTGAAATAACCATCCTGAACTCGTTGGTCGTTGATCTCAGCGGCGAGCATGTAGGTTTCCTCGATGGTTGTAGTACGAGCAACTTTCATAAAACTTGCAACGCACTCGGGTAAACCACGGATATACTTGTTGATAGCTTTCTCCGCCGTATCAACCTGGCTGGGACAGATGATGCTCAAAATCTTAAACCGAGTAGTAAAACCAGCATTGTCGGGACCATCTTGTTTAATACCCCAAAACTCATTTTCGACCTTCTGCATTTCATGCGGAGGACAGAACTCCTTATCATTACTTCCTTGAGTTCCTCCCAATATAGATTGTAGGATTCATCATTTCCACGCTTGTTTCTCTCAGCTGTCTACCAGTCGAGAGCACGAGACTGGAAACGGTGCGGAGGTTATCGGGGCATCCACTTTGCCTAAAAGTGACTTCAATAGCATCGAACCAGTGAAACATGGAAGTCGGTCCGTCATTGCCCGTGAATACGAGAGGTGCACAAGCCTTGAAGTTCTTAAAGCTGAATCGCGGCTTGGGTTTCTCAGTTTTCGAGTCGACCGAGGAGTTGCTGTTTACAGCATGAATTTCTGAGACGATTTGCGGGATGACTTTTGCCACTTCCTTGGCGACTAGTGAAGCGATGCGCTAGTTGTCATTGTGGCGCTGTGCGTACGGCGAGTATGGGATCCGAGTGACGACATCTACAATGAAAATATTTGGTAGGATGAGATTCGATTATAATAAGTTTATGTCTTAAAATTATTTATTATTATTATTCATACAAGGCACATAACACATAGGCAAGTAAACACGTAGACACGTAAGCACATAAGCACGTAAGCACATAAGCATACACTTTGCACATATTCACCTTCTTACAAGTAAAGCGTAGCGCGTTCGAGATGCGATATAAGCGAGATATATGCGATATATAGTAGCGAGATAAGCGAGATAATACCGCGTACGAGATACACATGTCCTCATAGGCGTAAGCAAGTTAAGCGATTAGTTTGGTTGGTGTATTAATTTAGCGTTTTAGATTACGAGAGTTGTGCGAGTTGTGCATGCGCTTAGGGAGCGTAAAGCGATAAAGCGAGATATCGATAATGCGAGAAATAAATAAAGCGAGAAATTGAAATAAGCGAAAATTCTCAAAATTTTAAACACATAAATAGTAATAAACTCGATGATGCGTAAATCGACGATATAGGCTTAAATCAATTGGGGGTGTCCGGGGTTTTGAGACGTTTTACATGCCAAAGGGATTCGACTACCGTTTGCATTTGGACCCACGCTTTGGCCTAATAGATAAATGTTCTCACCGCAAGCGGCTAACGACGTTTACCCTTCCAGTTAATACTGTTCCAAACCATCTGCATAACCGAGACTTTGGTGAGATTCAAAATCGAAGCACGGAATTAGTTATTAAGGTGCGGGTTTCACCCCTAACTTAACAACTTTATTCCTAGATAGAAATGGAGATTTTCGTCGAGGTTTGGATGTCACTCCTAACTCAACGAAGATATCTCGTGCGAGAGAATGGGCGGGGTGAATGATCTAATCGAGAGTTCTCGGTTTTCACACATATTCTCGACTTGATCACTCGTTGGTGAGAACGAGCGTTTCATAACCGTGTATATTGTATTAGCCTTAGGAAAGGCATATTTAAGCATTTATGGCAAGTAGATTAGCATTTAATTCAAGGATTGCTCAATCGGGTACTTAAACATGCTACTAGACCAAACATGGCAATTCTACCTATTATCCTAAGGAATTAGCTTTGATACCAATCTGTCACACCCCAACCGATGGCGGAAACATCGGGGTTAGTGGCACTAGGCGACCAGATTGTCTCACGAGAAAGTTCCATAACACTATTCATTCAACAATATTTTAACGTCTAATATCCCATACTATTAAACAATACGTCAAAAACAATGTCACGAAATACATAATTTCTCATAAAACAATAAGGTTCGATTTCCCTAGATTTCATACAAAAGTTCTAAATCTGAAATACTCAACAAACTAACTAAACAATATCAAACTACGCATGCAACATCCAAGCATCCAATGCTAAAATCCTCAACCTGTTACATACGTTAAAATACAAGTCAATACAATTAAGTAAAGGTGAGCATACGAGTTTGAACAATACTAGCATAGTCGAGAAAGCGTTTGCGAAACAATCTAATTACATATCATGATACACCAAAACACTTAACATAACATAGGCTCATTTCTTATGCTAACTACCGTGAAAAGGCTTGCGCGACCATCCTAACTAGACCCCGTCGGGTGTTAGCCAAACTATAGTACCATACTAGCTAAGGAGGCAAGTTAACGAAAACAAGTCCTAGTCACATGTTTCTAGTATCACGTATCGAGCATATACAATCAGATTATTCGCGTGTGATAAACAGTTTTGGTTTGTGAAGTGATTTTGATATAGGAACGTATATAACACCCAAAAAGTGCATTAAAGCGCAAATGGGTCAAGTATACTCACTATGGGTGATTTTGTAGACAACAAGTTACATTCTCCATTTGCCTCATATCAAGGTAAAGTGGTATTCAAATATGTTGCAAAATGAATTATTGCTAGGACCATGGTTGTAAAAATCCCGAATAGGTGCCGATTAATCCTCATTTAGTCGCCGATTAATCAAATTAATCCCCATTAATTCCGATTAATCCCGGGCTAATCCCGATTAACCACCAGTCCCCACCCCGCCGCCCGACTAATGACTGTCCAAAAAGCTCACAACTCGCTTAAAGCTCGCTCGAAAAAAGCTCGCTTGTAAACGAACCTAGTCGAGCCTGCTCGGTTTGTACACAAGCCTAAGCTCGACTCGTTGGCTCACTCGTTAGACTCATTTAATTTAAAGCCCAGTTTTCAAGAAATATAAATTATAACCAAAAGTATAGCTAATATTTTTATAAGATATAAATTATGTATGTATTCTATTGTACCTAAATTCTTCACTGTGTGTATGTTTAATTTTTGGACTAGGTTCCTAGCCAAGCAGGAATCTACGACGATTGTCAAAAAATCTCCCACTACGGTATTTGATTTTTGTTTTTATTTATAATAAAAACACAATATTAATTTTTTAGATAGATCAACATTTTCGTTAAGATTATTTATTGCAGTAATCAATTTTGTAACGTTTGGGGAAACTGGTGGAACAAGGGATATGTAAGACAAAGGACTCTGTATATCTTTGAACACTCGATCAGTCAAATAATGAATATACCTGTTGAGTGAGAGACTGTGATCATATACGTTAAGGAAGAACGTCGCCGGCGAACAAACGGCGGCAATCAGCGGCGGCTGGAAACACACAGTGACGATGGAGTTGTATGGTGTTTGCCTTTTGGGGGTTTGTAACCTGTATTTCTCCGTACGGTTTCTTTTGGGGGGCCAAAAGGGCGCCATTTTAGAGGTGCGTTTTCTTGTGCAATTTTTTTTACCAAACGATTCTCGGCTTGACGGGTCATAACCTGTTCATGGTGAGACCGATACTATATCATAGTAATAGTGGCGTTTTGATAAGGCTTAGAGACTATCGGTCTTGGGTTCGAAAGATTTTTTTTAGATTTATTGGTTTTCTTATGAATTGATTTATAGTCATTATTACCTAGAGGAGATGGATATAATCAGGTGGTTCCGTTGATGAGACACGATTATACTTTAGTCAAAATCGTCAATAATATAAATTTGTTGTTAAAAATATTATAGTAATAGTAATATATTAATTTGTTTTTTAAATTATTATATTTTGAATTACAAGTCTTAATATAATAAAAGTTATTCATTACTATAATAACTATACATTAATATAATAAAAGTTATTCGTTATTATAATAACTATACATGGCTACATATTCCATTCCATATATAATATACACAAAAATTTCTATACTGTATAAAAACCAACTAAGGGAATAGTGCCAGACACCTGCACTCCCCTGTTGGACCAAACATTTTACTATATTTTATACGCTCTAAAATTACGTTTTGGCCCTCAGTTTAAAATTACGTTTTGCCCCTGCTTAAAATAAACTTACGCTTTTGTCACCAGCTCAAAATTACGATTTTGCCCTTAATTCAAAATTACAATTCCGCACTCAGCTCAAAATTACGTTTTCGCCCCAGTTAAAAGGAAAATATGTTTTTGCCACAGCTTAAAGTTACGATTTTGCCCTCTCTTCAAAAATAGATTTTCCCCCGTTTAAAAAATTATGATTTCGCGCTTAGTTCAAAATTACGTTTTTGCCCCCGTTCGAAATAAAATTATGCTTTTGGCTCGAACTCAAAATAACGATTTTGCCCTCAGTTCAAAATGAAATGATGGTTTTGCTTGCCTTTAGTTCAAATTTATATTACTGTGTTACCCCCAAGTTCAAAATTACGAATTTACCCCTGCGCATATTTACAATTTTTCCCTGGTTCCAATTTACAGTACTGTCATCGCTTTAGCTTTTGGCAAATTATAATTTTACCCCAGTTAAGAAATAAAACTTTCCCTTAGTTAAAAATAATAGTATTGCAATTATTTTAGTTTTTTTAGCAAAACTATAAAAATGTTTTGTTTTAATTGGTTGACTCGATTTAATTTTTTACTATGCTAAGGAGCTGTCTAACACTCACTTATTATTCGGCCATCACCCCGCAACACAGACAGGGCATCAATTAGTTAAAGATTAAAGGTTGGTTTCAAGTTTCAAACTGGCCTACACTATAAGTCCATTAAACCGTAAAAACCAAATTGTTTGAATCCCAAACAAGGCTGTTTAATTCAGTTTAGACCAACATTACTCGATTATGATATACAAAAAGACTATGTAACACGTACTCATTTTTTCTTGTATATTTGGCTAGCACAACTTTGAGCATTCTCATCCCTCCCATCAAATTCTGTGAGTGGAGTTTTTATAATATAAAGAGTATAAAAGAGTTGGTTGTGAGTAGAGGAGAGAGAAAATGTTACTGTTAATCTGAATATTTGGAGGGACACTTTTCACCCTTTATAATTTTTTAATATATTTTGAAAGCGATTGTATGTGGGGGGAGTAGAGAAAAGATAAAGATAAATGTATAAAAAATACTATTTAATTGAAAACGAGAGAAAAAATATAGTGTTTTTAGTGTAATTTAGAATAAAAATATGATTGAATGGATGTGAATGCTCTTATATCTTAATGTATTAATTGTATTATTATTACTATGTCCAAACAGTTATTTTCATAAAGGCAAAAATTACCATCAATTTTAAACTGACGTCGTGTTGAGAGGTTAATTAAACCAAAACATGAATACAAACCCAAAAATACAGCGGCACGTCGTGCTGTGAGTGAGGCAGTGTGTGTATACTTAAAAATAGAAACCGTATTTATAGATAATTTAAAAAAGATGCCATATTTAATTGCAAACTTCGAATTTTTAAATGGATAATAATAATACTATATTAAAATTGGCGCACTTTAGCCAAACAAACAAAAACCAGTAGAGGAAAACCGTACGCACAAATACCCCCCAAACCCTACAACCACTCCTCCTTTCCGGCCGGCGATCGCTGCTCGTTTCTTAGCCGGTGACGTTCGTCTCTTCTCTCACAGTTCACAGGTATTCTCCTGATTTCATTATTTGTTCATGCGATCGAGTGTTTACGTGATTTTACGCTCCGTTTATCCGCTTCGTCAAATGTTACAATATTAATAATCGATTTCGCATCATATTTGAGTACCGATTTACTGTCATACGAGTGCTTAACGAGATTATGCAGTCCGTTTGTCCATTTCACCCAACGTTATAATTTTGATGATCGAAATAATTGATTTGCAACATATTTGAACACCGATTTACTGTGATATGAGTTGTTTTATTTGCCATGGATTTATAAAACTGAATAGTGCAGTAATCAATTTCTCATGATATTTGAATACCGGTTTACTGTGATACGAGTTGTGTTATTTGCTGTGGATTTATAAAACTGATTAGTGCAGTAATCGATTTCACTAGATATTTGAATACCTATTTACTGTGATCTGAGTTGTTTTATCGCATATTGATTTATAATAATCCATTTCACATGATATTTGAATGCTGGTTTATTGTGATATGAGTTGTTTTATTTGTATTGGATTTGTAATACTGATTAGTGCAGTATTTGTTTTTGCATGATATTTGAATACCGGTTTACTGTGATCAGGGCCGGCCCTGAGAATTTATGTACCCTGTTCGAGCTTGAAAAAACGTGCCCTTAGACCTTAATGAAATTGGGTATTGGGCTCACTAAAGATTTAAACCTAATGTCAATGGGCTAATAACTAATCTAAATCATAAAAATAGTTTTGTAAGTGAGCCTATGTTGGTGTTTGTATTGGTATACCCTATTAATTTATTTATTTTTACATATACATATCGGAGTTTTTAGAAAATTAAGTGCCATTCGAAATATCAGGCCCTGGCTGGTGGTCCTCCCCGCCCACCTTCAGGGCTGGCCATGACTGTGATACGAGTTTTTTTATTGGCTATGGATTTAAATAGGTTGTATCATTTCAATACTGTAAATGTAAATAGAGAATGTCACTTGATGTCAGCAAGTTCACATTATGAATCTACTATAAGAGTGGAACCTCTATTTATTGGCTGTGGATATTCAAATTATTGATAATCAGTGTATTATAAGATTGTACCCTCAGTTTTGTTTTATTGGCTATGGATCTGATTAGGTTCTATCATGTGTAGGAAGTATGTATCATTTCAATATTGTATATGTTAATATAGAATGTAATATGATGCCTGTAAATATACATTCTAAATCTATTATAAGACTGTGACTCGATTTGTTGTCTATGTATGTTCACATTTAAATCTTTTTTTTGTAGGTGATCTCTTGAATCTCATTGCTGAGTATGTCACAGCCTGCTAGTAGTGTGAAAGGTCAGACGTTTGAACCAGAGAGTGTTCAAAAAGCTCTGGTAAATACGATAATATTCGGCGAGTTTCCGTTCTCTGTTGTTGAACAAGATGAGGTTAAAGAAATTATGGAAACCGAATTTTCTGGTTTCCAAATTCCATCCAGTGAAACAATTTCTAGAGATTGTACCCAACTTTTCATGGATGAGAAGTTGAAGTTGAAAAGCTTTATAAAAACAACAAAGCAAAGGGTTTGCTTAAGTTTGGATACTTGGAAGTCGAACCAGTCAGTGAAGTACTTATGCATAACTGCTCATTTTATCGATGAAAATTGGAAATTACACAAGAAAATCATCGGTTTTAGTCCCATTGGTAGTGATAATGGAGAGGAGATAGGAAAGGCAGTTGAAAACTGTTTACATGATTGGGAAATCGGTAATGTTTTGGCCATCTCTGCTGGTAATGCAAGCTCATATGATGCTGCAATTAGTTATTTAGGATCAAGATTAGTGAATCTTGTGTTGGATGGTAAGCATCTTCGCCTTAAATGTCTTGTTGAGCTGACGAATACTATGGTAAAAGGGGTCTTAAAAGATTATGATAAACTGATTTCACATGTGCGTGCAATGGTTAGATGCGTGAAACAATCGCCAGATAGGATAAAAAAGTTCAAACAACGCGCTAGAGAATGTGGGATAGTGTTTAAATCTTTATTTACTCTGGATTGTCCGTCTAGATGGACCTCAACTTGTGGTATATGGCTGAAAAGTTTGAAACTGTTTTCGACTGGTTGAGAAAGAAGATCCAAGCTATATTAATGAATTGTCCAACACTTTTGGGGTTCCGGTTTATGTTAATTGGGAAAAGGTAAGGACCATCATATACTTCTTACATGTTTTTTTTCTGTCAAATAAAAAGATATTAGGTTCGCATGTGACATCTAATTTGTTTCTTGATCAAATCGCCCGTATCGACGTCCATTTAGATAAATGGGGAAAATCTAGTACAGGGCTTACTGGCAGTAAGGAACGTTTTATGAAGGGCACTTGATTTGGCGTGGAATTATAGCGTATTGGGTAAATGTTGAGAATTCAAATATGTTAATATATATCGCGAGTATACTTGACCCTCGTCATAAACGGATTGTATGGAACTGTATTTCTTGAACAGCAAATACAAACATGACTACACTGATGAAGGAGTACCTCTGTTGAAAAAGAAGTCTGAATGGGTAGTTGCTGCTGCATATGATTTGTTCAACGAGTATGTTGGTAAGAGCGAGGCCCAACATCAAACTGCAAAATTTGAAACGAGTGGTTACATGAGCTACTTGTACCATGACACGGGTCCAAAAGGTTTGTTTCAGAAACGTGTGGTGGGTTTTGGAGGTAATGAAGGATGCAAGTCAGAGATCGATATATATCTTAACGAGGATGAGGACTTTGAAGATTATGATGGTTTTGATGTACTACTTTGTTGGAAGGTTAATAGTGAAAGGTTTCCGGTTCTGTCTAAAATGGCTAAAGATGTTTTGGCAATTCCGATCTCAGCTGTTGCATTGGAGTCGGATATTAACATTGATGGTAATTTGTTAGATGATTTTAGAAGTTCTCTGTGTCCTCCAATGTCTGAAGCTTTGGTTTGCACTCAAGATTGGCTAAACAAGTCAAAAAAGCAAATGAAAGGGAAGAAAGGTTCAACTAAACTTGCTGACAAAATCTTGAAAGGTTACTCTTATCTTTTCTCTAATTTTTACGATGAATGTTATTTTTGCGTCTTTTAAGGATGATAAGTTGATAACTGTTCGGTTTTGATGAAATTGCTAACTCAACTGCTAAATACGGTTTTGGAAAACGCCGAACCAAACTGTAGGGTTGATAGGGTCGGCCAGACTAGCCAATTTGCATTGTTGTTTTTTTTTGTTCAAATTGTTAGTTTGTGATCTAATTTTTAAAAATTGATTTGATATGTAGCACATATATAAATGCATTATGCGTAAATCAAAATAAAAAATAATAATAATACAGGGTAAACGTTTGGTTGTTTTTAGGCAGTCAATTACAAGTTTCAAACCGTCGGCGCAGCCTTGGACCAAACTGTTAAACTGCCAAACAAGCCTTTTTGCTTCGGTTTGAGTGTTTCCGTTGGTTTTAAAGATTTACGAATGTTTCTGTTCTGTATATATTTTATATAATATTGTTAATTTTTAACATGATAATCTTTTATGTAGGTATTAAAGAACAACTGGAGGGTACCACTAGCGGATGCGGGTAAAGCTTCTTGGTATATGATATATGTGTTGCTTATTATTTTGGGAAGTCTAGAAATCGAATAGTCATTAAGTTTTGTTTGAGACATATTAGTTCATGTTGGTTCAGATTATGGTTTGGTTTAAGACATATAGGTTCATGTTGTGGTTTGGTTTAAGACTGACAAGTTCATGCTAGTTCCATTATCCGTTCTGTTGATACAGTTTAGTACAACTAACTTTTGTATTCGGTTTGCTTTTGTTAACTTTATACTAATATTTCGTATTTCATTTTAATTTTTTTTTGGTGTTAGTTTTTTCCATGTAATTGCACGTAAGGATAAAACTAATATGGTTTGAACCGTAAAAAAATTTCATATTTGGTTCGTGTTGGTGCAATTCAGTATGACTGACATTTTCTATTCGGTTTGCTTTCCTTAACTTTTTACTAGCATTTCCTATTACATTTTAAAGATAAAACTATGCAACCAAACTCTTATATAAGCTACGTACCTGGTGCACTAGGCTCTCGTGTTTGTGCAGGGTCTAGGGAGGGGTTGGATTGCTTCGCGTCTAATGTATGCATCCGGCCAGCCTTACCCTACACTTTTGTGTAAGAGGCTATTTCCACCGGCTTAACCCTTGACCTCAAAAGGTCACAAAGCAGCAACCTTATCAGTTGATCTAAAGTCTGCCCTGAAAATTATCCAAGATGATGATTTTTAAGTTTACTGATTTGAGCGTCAGATTCCTTGTGAAATGGTTCTTCCCCCACGGATTTGGATGTCACACATACAAACACAACCAATTTTCTTCCATCTTTATCACATGCGAAACCGACTTCAAGAATAAAATAAAATATCCAACTTGAACTCATTGTTTGAAAAAGTAGATAGAGGCAAGTGTATGAGAAAATGGTCCAACGTAAAAGTGCATAACTTTCACTACGTTTGAAGTTAGACGGCCTAGAAGTGAGGCACATGAAGGCCCAAACATGCAATATCATGTGATAGACTGCGATAAAGGATATGAAGCTAACCAAAAGGTTCTCGAACTCATTATCAAAACAATTAGACAGAGGAAGTGCATAAGAAGATGGTCCAGTTAAAATGTGCATAACGTTTAAGTTTGGAGTAAAGGACTTAAGGGACCGAGAAGTGAGGCACAATAAGCAAGATCATGTGACAAACTTAGAAAGGATACACAACTAATCAAAAGGTTATTAAACTTATTATCGGAACAACTAGATAGAGACAAATGCATGAGAAAGAAAGGACCAACTTAAAGCGCTTAACTTTCACTATGTTTGGAGTTAGGTAGCCCAAAAGCGAGGTTCGGGAGCGCCTAAATATGCAAGATCATGTGACATAATCTAACGAAAGGGTTATTGTACTCATTATTTAAACTATATAGGAGTAAGTGTATGAGAAAATGATCCAACTTAGAAGTGTGTATCTATCTTTCAGTATATTTGGGATTAGGGGCACATAAATGAGGACTTAGGGATTGTTTGTTTAGTTCTTAATGAGCCTCTTAATGATTCAAACTTTTGACTGGTTCAGCACTTAATGGTTCAGATTGTTTGTTTCGCGAGCAGATGTTCTGAAGGGTTCAGACATTTGTCTCTGAATGGTTAAGCATTATACCGAGTCTGAATGGTTAAGACCTCTAATCTGAATTGGTCAGACGTTTGCCTCTGAACGGTTAAGCATTATACTGCCTCTTAATGGTTCAGACCTCTTACCGGTTAAGCACTTAATGGTTCAGACCTCTTACCGGTTCAGCACTTAATGGTTCAGACCTCTTACAGGTTCAGCACTTAATCATTTATAAATTACCAAACAGCCCCTTAAACATGCAAGATGATATGACAAACTACATAAATAATACAAAGCTAATAAAAAAAGTAATCAACTCATTGTTTGAAAATAGTTTAAGCTAATCAAAGGTTATGCACTTCTAAGTTCGACTTTTGTGATCTTGGTCAAAAGGAAAACCATCCATCACATCTTTTTTTTTTTTTTTTCTTTTTGGCTTCAACATACAAATTCTATAATAAAAAGTTTCTTAGCTAATATCTACCGCATATCATATCTAGTCTAAACCGAAACATATCTACTCTAAAAGTAGTAACCATATTTAAACACATATCAGTGTGTGTATGTAATTTACTCTAGAGATAGGAACCATATATACACTCTTTTTAAACGGCATTTAATCCAGATAAATAAAAAATATACAATCATTACCCGTAAAATTGGCAGACTTTGAAACTCAAAAGGGATATGATATCAAAATGGCGCACTTTTAGCCTATAAACAATTTGAATTTAAGCAAAACCGTATGCATAAATACAAGTTTCCAAACCCTAACCGTCGTCTGATCACCATTTTCACACCTCCTTGTATGTTTCATAATACATTATAATGTACATTAAGAATAATAAGAGGAAGCCAAAGTATTGTTCCTAATGTACATATATGTATTATGAAACAAATAATAGTTTGAATCATGGTTTTGTTAATGTACACATATATACAATGTTGAACACTCATCTTAAAAACTTATTATACACAAATGTACAATGTCAGACAACCATCTCATATTTGTTATACATATGTGTATGATGCTGAACAATCATACCATTAACTTTTGATTAGAGGTATATTATGAATGTAAATATGTGCACAGTACAAAATAAGAAACGTACTAGTTAAAGAAGATGATAGGATGGAATGTACATATGTGTACATACGTTTCTAAATGGTGAATACGTATAATACATATGTGTACATTCAATTCTGCATCATTTTTAAATGTGTTCTATAGAACAATATTTTATAACGTTTGTATTTTTTTTAATTAACAAATTAATTAATTGGTTGGAGAAAAAAAGAGGAGCTAATCTAATTAAATATTTAATTGGAGAGAGAATTGCCTAACAAGTTACATTTATACCATTTTCATTTATTTTCTACACATTAATAATTATAAAACTGCCATTATTATAAAGTTTCAGATCTAAAACAATCAATGGTCCAGATTTGTTCGTTTTGTTCACAAAATCACTACCCTATATATATATATATAATATATATATAGGGGCTGGTTATTGTACAAAATGGCTTATCCTACAAAATGTACGCAATAATCTCAGCCATCCGATCCCATGCGAAATCACTTTATTCCATGCGAATTCATCTCGTCTCAAGAATTAGCTGGCACATTCACTCTACTCCATGCGAATTCACCACTAAAGGGTGCGAAATCACATGTCGTACGTAATTATAGGTGAATTTATCTGGTTAATATGGCACCACGTAGTAGGAGTGTGAAGCGTCAGAAGTTTGAACCAGAGAGTGTTCAAAAAGCTCTGGTAAATACGATAATAGTTAATGAACTTCCGTTCTCTGTTGTTGAACAAGACGAGGTTAAAAAACTATAGAAACCGCGTTTCCTGGATTTCAAGTTCCATCTAGTGAAATTATTTATAAGGATTGTGAGAAACTTTTCGCGGATGAGAAGTTGAAGTTGAAAAGTTATATAAAAAGGATAAAGCAAAGGGTTTGCTTAAGCTTCGATACTTGGAAGTCAAAGCAGTCGGTGAATTACTTATGCATAACTGCTCATTTTATCGATGACAATTGGAATCTGCATAAGAAAATCATCAGTTTTAGTCCGGTTTGTAGTGATGATGGAGAGGAGATAGGAAGGGTGGTTAAAAAGTGTTTACATGATTGGGAAATTAGTAATGTTTTGGCCATATCAGCTGGTAATGAAAACTCATATGATGCTGCGATTAGTTATTTAGGAACCCAGATTAGCGAATCCTGTGTTGGATGGTAAGTTTCTTCGCCTAAAATGTCTTGTTGAGTTGGCCAATACTATGATCAAAGGGGTCTTAAAAGATTATGATAAATCGATTGAATCTGTGCGTGCAATGGTTAGATTTGTGCTACAATCAACTGGTAGGACTAGGAAGTTCAAACAACGCGCTAGAGAGTATGGGATAGTATCTGATTCTTTCTTGACTCTTGATTGCCCATCTAGGTGGACCTCAACTTTTGAGATGTTGCAGATTGCTGAAAAGTTTGAAATTGTTTTCGATTGGTTTAAGCAAGAAGATCCAAGCTATAGTATTGAATTTTCCGACCCTTGTGGCATTCGGGTTTCTGTTAATTGGGAAAAGATAAGGAATGTTGTATACTTCTTACAAGTTTTTTGTTGGTCAAATGAAAATATATTAGGGTCACGTGTGACATCTAATATATTCCTTGACGAAATTGCAGGTATCGACTATCACTTGGATAATGGGGGAAAATCATGTGCTGGCAGTGAGAAACGTTTCTTTAAGGCACTGGAATTGAAATGGGATTATATTGAGTATTGGGGAGATGTTGAGGATTCCAATATGTTAATATATATCGCGAAAATACTTGATCCTCGTCATAAAAACGGCTGTATGGAGCGTATTTCCGGCAATGCAATACAAACATGAGTACACTAAGGAAGGAGTACCTTTGTGGAAACAGAAGGCGGAATGGGTTGGTGCTGCCGCTTCAACGACTATGCAGGTAAGATTGGGAACCCTCAACAAACGGCAAAATTTCAAACCAGCGATTACATGGGCTACTTGTACCATGACGTGAGTCCAAGTAGGTTGGAACCGAAACCCGAGGTGGGTGTTGAAGGTGATGTAGGATGTGAGACGGACATCGATTATACCTTGGTGAAGAGACATGTTTTGAACATTTTGATGGATTTGATATATTACTTTGGTGGAAGTTTAATAGTGAAAGATTTCCGGTTCTGTCTAAAATGGCTAAAGATGTTTTGGCAATTCCAATCTCAGCAGTTGCATTAGAGTCGGATATTAATGTTGATGGTTATCTGTTAGATGATTTCAGAATTTCTTTGTCTCCTTCAATGGTTGAAGCTTTGGTTTGCACTCAAGATTGGATAAACAAGCCCAAAAGCAAATCAAGTGCAGGAAGGTTCAACTAAACTTGCTGACAAAATCTTGAAAGGTAGGTTTTTCTTGCAACTTATTTTCCATGAATGTTATCATTGTGTTCATAGGGATATTTTCTGGGATGAAAATTCTGGACCGAACCACTAAGTTTTGTTTTGGAAAACGACGAGCGCACTCGCTTGGGTTGGTTGGGTCGATTGACAGGCCAAAACAGTTCGTTTTGACCGCTCTCACATGATTTTTCCTTTCGAAATGGTTAGTTTATATAAGTTTATTAAATAACATAACACATACATTAATGCATGTTCCAAAATTAGAAAAAAAAAATAAAGGTTAAATAGCCAGTTCATTTACACTGTCGGTACAAATTCCAAACCGTCAAGCTGCCAAAACTGAAGTGTTAAACTGCCAAGCCGTCCAATTTGCTTCGCTGTTTTGAGTTGGTCAGTTTGTATTAACAATTTATAAGCATCTCTAGTGTTTCTGTTGTATATACACATATATATAATTTATCTTTTATGTAGGTATTTATGAACAGTTGAAGGGTGCTAATAGTGGAAGAAGGTAAAGCTTGTTGCTGGTATATAAATCAAGGTAGGTAGGTACTAATCGGTTTATGGTTTGGTTTGAGACTGGCTAGTTGATGTTGGTTCGCTTCAGTTAGTGCTGGTTTGGTTTTCGGTTCAGTCAGTTTTCATCTCAGGTTCATGTGGGTTAGGCTAAGTATGACTAACATTTCGTATTCCCCTTGCTTTTCCAGTTTTATCCCAAGGACAGTTATAAACTTTTGCTAATATTGTGCTTACTTCTGTTTGGTAATCTGCTACTTTTTTCTTGCTATTCTAACAATATATAAGTATTCAAATGAATCTGTTTTTCTATGGATTTCAATAAGCCGTTGGGTACCATTGTAAATATTTACTCGTTAGAATTCTTAAAATCATTTTCCACTATTTTACTTGTTATACAACTTTATTACCCAAGTATATTAAAAATATGAAAGTTAAAAAATATTGAACTAGTATATTACTCTATTATCTAAGGATGAGGAGAATACGATATGAAAATAATTTTTTTTTTTACTATTTTACTTGTATAATTTTATTATCCAATTATATCAGAAATACAGTGCAATACAATTATTTGTTTTTTGTATACATTAATTATAGAAAAAGAACGCACAAGATTATATATAATAAATCAATTTACCTGAAAGAATAGTAAATAAGAATCATTGTCAAACTTTAGTAGTTATGTATTTAGTGATCTGTTTGGATGGATCTAAGTTCATGTTACATCAATTGCCAAATTGCAATGGTATGTGTCGATAAAGTTGGAGAAACCCAATAATGTATCGAACCATGAATCCATTATACATATCTAACCGATAATAGAAAAATAGCGTATGAACAATAACCGAAGTTTTGATTGTAGATTTAAGAGGCTCCCCCACAAATGCTCTCATTTAGTTGTCACATTAGCAACAGATCCACCCTTCAAGAACACTCAATTCCTCTCCAATCTACCATCTTTCACAAGAATCGTTACATTTCAACATCATCACCATTTTTACATTTATTTTTCATAAATAACCACATATGCCTTTGGAAAACCGAGAAAAAATGAATAAAAGGAAAAGTTGAGAAAGTTATCATTTTTATTAGTTTTTAAAAATTGTTTACCTAAAATAGCATAAATAGTCATTCCATAAGATACCTATACCTAATCTTAATATACTCTTATTAACAACTTATATTTGTATTTTGTAACGTACCAAAACCTGAATGATCAATTCACTAGTAAGTTTTCTCGTGATGTGGCATAAATTAAAAATAACAACATATTTGGCTTATTGTATGTTATTGTATGAAATAAATAAGTAAAACTAGTTAACTTGTTTAGGGTTATTTGTTCGCTAAAATAAATAAGTTATGACCAAACAAAAATAAGGAAGGAATCTTGTTTAGGGTTATTTGTTCACTTGATGATTTCACCTTGCTACCTTAAGTGGTTTGCTAGACCTAAAAGTAACTTAACCCTGTTTAACCGCCGACACTTAGTTATCTCTTTCTGTGTCGGAAATGGAAACCAGGGTTGAAGATTACTTGGCCACTTAGTATAGTAAGAAGCTGTATATTTCTTTTTAATCATGACCACCCGAATCATCCTTGTGGTGATTTGTGTATTGGTGAATCATACTGAAGAAACCCTAGATCAACCAGATCGGAATCTGGGTAGATCTATGGATTGGGTTTTACATAAGTGGTTAATCCTTCGTCTGGTTTCGCGATGATGATGGTTATAACTATACTCCGACTGATCCTGCAAAACAAAACACCGTCAGCCTCGCCACGGGGAGAAGGGGGGTTCTCTCCGTGACCACCCTCCAGCGTGAGAATAAGTATAGGTAGTCGGAAGTAAAGTGAAGTAAAAGAGAGAGTAGTTGAGAGTGAATACCTTATACTTGAAGACCAAGTTACTTATTTATAGCCAGAGTTTGGGCGCCAAAATGAGAGATGGTGACCTAACGGAATCTTTCGCTACTCCATTAAGTTCTGACTATTCGTTAGTGCACACGGATCGTGAGCTCATCTACGGCTAGGGAGATGCCACGTGTTGTCATGAGATCACTATATTTTATTGATGTGAGCATGTTATCACCGTGATCTTTCTTGGTCGTCCCAGATGATGCCATGTGGCATTTGGTTATAACCGAAAGATGCTTGCACGATTGGGTATTAGTGGCTTCTAGAAGATCTCACAGTTGTAACCCATCTGTTCCCCGCCACGTGTGCATTCTGTTACAATAGAAAAGATTCCCTTTACCACTGCACCAACTCTTGTACACAAGGAATTCTGCTAAGGGAAAGTCTTTCAGGATTAATTGTTTTTGCGCGAGCGGCGCAAGGTAGTTAAATGATCTTTTTTTCTTTCTCTGCTGTTTAGCGCAGCGTCTGCTGAGTTCTTGCTTTGGTAGGAAGTTCTGCGCAAGGTTTATGAGTGAAATGTTATCTAAGGAAATTAATCAAGGTTAACTTTGAACCTTGCGCGAGCCCGCGCAAGGTAGTTAAGTGATACTTTCCCTTTTTGGATACCCGGTGCAGAGTTTAGTGAGTCTTTCTTTGGCAAAGAAGTCTGCGCAAAGTCTCCTTGACAGTTAATAATATGTATGGTTTCCTTGATTGGCGCAAGGCTTTTGGGACCATACCCCTTCAAGTCCCCCAGTCCAGTGTTGCTCC
The DNA here is from genome assembly GCA_947069175.1 of Scalesia atractyloides. Lineage (NCBI taxonomy): Eukaryota > Viridiplantae > Streptophyta > Magnoliopsida > Asterales > Asteraceae > Scalesia > Scalesia atractyloides. Next base: position 66,956,958 of record CAMTDV010000030.1, read on the forward strand.
TATGTGAAAGTAAAGAGTAGGTGGAGCACTGGACTTGATATAAGTATGTTGCGCCATATGGGTGTTGGCCCTTTGGTGTTTTTTGCTTCTTGGTGACGTGTCATATGTGACCTTTGAAGATTATTTGAATTTCAAATACAGGACACGTGTCGCTCGTCCAGATAATGTAGTTGGTGAACACGCACGTTCCTGAGACGTGGTGGTACTGTTGACAGGCTGTCAACAGTACGTGTCTTACTGCATTGATGATAATTCAGCGACACTCGCGCGCGTGGGGGTAATTACTGTTCCCCACTCGCCCTTTTAGTTACCCGGGAAGGTGTGATGGTCGCAAAGTCGCTGTTGTCACGTCGAGCATTAATTGCGATTAGTATATAAAGGGGATCTACCCTTCATTTGTTTCTTTACCAGTTAAAGTTCTAGTGAGAGAGAGAGCACATATCTTTCATATTTTTCCGGCGATCTGTGATACTCCGATCACCTTCTTCGTTAGAGTTTACTGTCTTTCTGTTCGTTCAATACTTATGGCTACCAGTTCCGGGTGCGTCGAGGCACCGGCGACGTCAATACTTCCACCATTAAAGTGGAAAAGAGAGGAATTTGATGCCCTGGTTAATAACTTTCTGTTTGCCAAGTATTGGGGAGCTTTTTACCCGAAGGAGGGTGCGACGGCGACGGATGCTCCGGCCGACTACCTTACACTGTTCTACGATTACTTTGCCGAGGGCAATGTTAGACTTCTGGTGACCCATTCATGCTGGAGATCCTTGATTATTACAAATTCCATAGTTCCCAGTTGAATCCCATGGGAATGGTCAGAATTAGGCACTTCGAGTTTGTTTGCTGGTCGATGCAGATCATTCCGACGGTAGAGAAATTTCGAGTATTTTATCAACTCCGCTGTTCATTAGGCTTCTACTCTTTTCAACAACGTTTACAGGCGAAACGGTTGTTGCTAGTGCCACCCAAATCCTATCACGATTGGAAACAAAAAGAAATTTATGTGAAGGCGGCGGTTATCCCGACGGCGATGACGTTCAGGGCGGGGGAGGAGATAGAGTTGGAGACGTTGGCCATTCCGACCAACGAAGTGTGGTACCAGAATATAATGGATGTGCCCAATATTGCCTTTCCAGAGAGGGCACTAATTGCTGCTGGGATGAGTATTTTATGGAAGAAGGAAATACAAGATAAGCCAGTCTACACCGAGGATGGTGTCGGTATGTTACGTCACAACTTCTTAGAGCAGCCTTCAATAACTGTTTGTTGATGATGTTTTGTTGCTATGCTTTGTTTAACAGTTGCACTGTTATATTTGGTCTCTGTCAAGAGAGATAATGGGAAGATGGCCGCGGTGCCGCTTGAAGAAAATGAAGAACCGTGGTTCGATCAGATCTTGGGAAATTTTGAAATCCCCAAGAAAGAAGATCTTAACGCGCAGCCCTCTGCTACTACTGGTAAGTCATAAACTTGTGAATCCTGAGTTAGTTATTGCAATATTACTTGTAGATATCAACTCTAAGTAATATTGCAATGTAACTTATGGCACAACGTTTTTCCTTTTATCATTGATCATGTAGGTGATTTGCTAAACTTGGGCATAGGCCATGAGTCAAAGAAGAAAAAGAAGCCAACTGCTGCTGCGCCCCCGTCCTCCAAACCAGATGATCAAAAAACTAAGTCATCTGCAGCCACAAAGGTTGAGGGCAAGAAAGGTACGCGTCTTGTATCTGAGTCTTGGTGTGATTACGTGGTGGTGTCAGACTCATTAGAGGGTCTTGCGCCTGTAGGTCTGAAGAAACCAAAGCCAAAACCTATTGACACGTCATCTATCCCTGCCTCTAACCCAGATGATCCCTTAGAGATCCTTCAAGCCCTGAAGAGGTGTTGAAGCGCACCTCCAAGAAGAGGAAAGAGTCTGAGACTGTACCACCCTCGCCGCCGAAGAAGATTGCGCGGCCGCGCATCGGCAAAAAGGGCAATCTAGAAACTTTTGCGAAGAAATTTTCTCCTGGTGTGTCTTCTTTTTTTGCACACTTTGTAGTAATAGCTGCGCAATGCCTTGTGTTTGACACTTGTGTTTATTTTTGCAGAGAAACTCGTAAAGGTTACACTGGTCACATCATCTTCTATACCATCCCCGCACAGGCCTGATAATACTGAAGGGGGAGATGTGGACCAAAGGGCACCTATTTTTGATGCGGACCCCATTATTCCAGGAAAAATTGAAAAAGTGGCTCCAGAAGAAGAACCCAAACAATTTGTTGTTGAGAATCCTGCTGGCGCGCAGGCTAAAGATGCTGCTCCAGATGTCACTAAGAATCCTGCTAGCGAGCAGGTTAAAGATACTACCACAGGTGTTGCTGCGGGAGGGTCTACAACTGGGGGAACAAGATAAACTATCCACACCCATTGCTGAGCTTTCAATGTCTATTTCTAAGGGTGCTGGCCCTTCCACCAGAGGTGAATATTTTATGCCAACTTTTGATGATCCAGAGGAAGAGTCACCGATTCGCCCCGAGGAAACACCTGGGGATTATTATTATCGCTCATATTCTGAGAAGCGGGCCTCTGAGATTCATCAGCCTGTGTGGAAGGTCAAACAAGGCGAAGTTTTTACTGATTGGCACTCATGCAGGGAGTGGTATAAGGGCATCTTTCCCCCGGCGGAGGTGAAGCGCCAGGAAGAGAAAAACCATGATGTCACTTATCAAACATATTTACAAGAGTCTTCCCTTGCCTCTTCCACTATGAACCGAATCGTGCGCGAATGGCGCAGCATGAACAAGGAGTGGGATGAGGTTGAGATTAACAAGGCGAAGGCCAAATTGGAAAGGGAGAAGACTCTGAAGATGGTTATGGATTTTGAGGCTGCTAAGGCCAAGTTTGAGGAGGAGAAGAAAAATGAGGAGTGGTCTGCGTTGTTATGGAAGCGCAAATGTGAAGCCGCTGCCGCGCAACATGCTGAAGATCGCAAGCGCTTTGTGGAGGCTTGTGATCGAGACAATGATGAAAAAATTTCTCTGCGTAATGAAATTGAAAAACTCAAGAAAGAGAATGCTGATGCAGTTGCTGCGGCAGAAGAAGCTCGTTCGCATAGAGAGAGGAGCGAACAGAATGAGGTAGCAACCAGAATGACTCTCTTCCTTAAGAATAAAGAGATTGATGATTTAACCTCTATGTTATTTGATCAGACGCGTCTGCAGGCGGAAGTTGATTCCTTGAAAAAGGATATCAAACTTCATCGAACTGAGAAAGCCGAGTTGACCCGTCGTTTGACTGAAGGCGAATAAAAGATTAATGATACGGAGGTCGTTCGTGCCACAGCAGAGAGCCTGACAGAGTCTCTGATGAATCAGCTTACCTAGCTCCGCGAGTATGGGATTGTGGAGGTATTATCCCTATCTTAGAAATATATATGTCTTGCTGAATTATCATATCTTATACTGACGCGTTTGTTTACAGATTGCAAATTCCATCTTAAACTCTACGGAGTTAGATGAGAGGGTGGCGGAACTAATGGTGGCGGCGCGGAATGATGGTCATGCTGAGGGCTACAAAGAATGTACGATGCATGTGGCTTATGCCTTAAAGACTGAATGGGACACGAGCCGAGCTGCCACGCATGGAACTGATACTTCCGCCATCTATACAGCTGCGAAGGAAAAATATGATCACTTAGAATCCCCATGGACCTTGTTGATGCTTCGCTGCAACATGATGACTTTGTTGATAGACTAAAAGAGATCTTCGCAGTGGCAGAGAAGCAAAAAAGCACAAAGGATGCGGGAAAAGAAAGCTAGATTGCTTTAATTCTCTAGATGCTTGTATTTTCTTTTGATGTATCGTTGTGCATATGCGCAAGTACTTTTTTTATGTGAATATAATATATTTAGTTTACAATATTTGCATGTGATCAATTGCTTGGTTAGGATAGACAAATGAACAATCAATCTCATGTGTGAGCGTAAGTATCTTTTTAACTTGTGGCTCATGAGTATGTGTTTTTGCGTATCTAAAGGAAAGCGACAGGAAGTATTTTATTTATTGATAAAGCATAAAGCTGCAAACTGTCACTAAGATTACAATCAAGAAATATTGTAAACAGGCTCGTAGAAAGCACAAGGCTAATGAGCTCTAGGATGACATGTAACAACGACGTAGTTGTTGTGCATTCCAAGTCCTAGGAACTGCCATTCCATCCAGACGTTTAAGTGTGTACGCACCTTTTCCAAGAACCTCATGAATCACGTAAGGTCCTTCCCATTTTGGTGCCAGTTTTCCTAGTTTTTTGACGTTTGATGCTTCATTGTTGCGAAGTACGAAATCACTGGGTAAGAAGGTGCACACGTGGACCCGTTTGTTGTAATATTTCTCCATTTGAGATTTGTACTTTGCTTCGCATATTGCTGCATTTCCGCGCCTCTCTTCAACTAAGTCGAGATCAAGTCGGTGCTTCTCTTCGTTATTCTGTTTTTCAAGAGCAATCATTTTGGGTGATGGAAGACCGATTTCTGCAGGTATTACAGCTTCTGTCTCGTAAACAAGACTAAATGGTGTTTCGCCAATGCTTGTTTTTGGCATAGTACGGTGCGCCCATAATATACTTGGTAATTCATCAACCCAGCCGCGTCGGGCCGTACCTAGGCGTGCCTTTATGCCTTCCACCAGTTGTTTGTTTATGTTCTCTACCTGACCGTTCGCATGCGGGTGGGCAACAGAAGCAAAAACATGTTCAATTTTCATTTCCTGCATCCAAGCTTGTAGTTCTATAGCTGTGAGATTGGGACCATTGTTGGTGATGATTCGTAATGGTAGGCCGAAACGGCAGATAATGTGTTCCTATATAAATTTACGAACTACCATCGTTGTGGTGGATGCTAACGGCTTAGCCTCCACCCATTTAGTAAAATAGTCGACCGCGACAATAACGAATTTGACTGCGCCCGGCGCATCAGGAAACGGTCCAATAAGATCAATCCCCCACTGTTGGAAAGGCCAAGCAGTGGTTATTGGAACAAGGGGATTCTTTGGGCGTAATGTCTTCGGAGCATGTCTTTGGCAAGACATGCATTTGCGCAGAATTTCAACTGCATCAACATACATCCCAGGCCAGTAATAGCCTGTACTCATAATCTTGGCAACCCCATGCGCGGTCTGGAATGGATACCACACAACCCCTCATGTATCTCCCGTACTAAATATTGTGCATCATGTTTGCTTACACAACGAAGTAAAGGTCCTGAATACGACTTCCGATATAAGATACCATCTGCCATTTCATAATAATGGCTTTGCATCGTATCTTTCTTGCTTGAGCTTTGTCTGCTGGAAGTGTCCCATGTAGCAGGTACATAATAATTGGAGACATCCAAGACGGATCTCTGATTTCAACCATGCTTACCTGTTTGAGTGGTACCGACGGGTTGCTTAAAACTTCGATGCGAACCTCTCTTGCCAAATGCTGAAAACTTGTCGCAGCTAATTTGTTCAAGGCATCAGCATGTTTATTTTCACTTCGATTCACGTGAACAACTTTGAATTGCTTAAACTGAGTAATGAGTGCTTTCGCTTGTTCTAGATAGAGGGCCATAATGTCGCCCTTTGTATCGTAAGAACCAGTAATTTGTTCAGCAACTAGCTTAGAGTCAACATGAGCAGTTAGGTTAGATGTACCCATTTTAATAGCCAGCCATAAGCCTGCTAAGAAAGCTTCATATTCTGCTTCATTGTTGGTACTTTTAAACTCAAGCCGAATTGCATAAGTGAACTCTTCACCATCTGGGCTTACCAAATGTAACCCTGCTCCTGCCCCATCGCCGTTTGATGTGCCGTCAGTGTACAAGATCCATGTTCTGTCATCAACGATGGGAACTGGATTTTGAACTGCTTCGCACTCTTCAACCTTATCTGCTGGAATTTCAGCAACAAAATCGGCTAATACTTGACCTTTGATGGCTGGTCTTGGCTTGTAACAAATGTTGTATGCTCCCAATTCAATTGCCCACTTCACGAGGCGTCCAGAGACGTCCGGTTTAGATAAGACTTGACCAATATGATAATTAGTTAGAACCGTAATGACGTGTCCTGAAAAATATCGTCTCAGCCTGTGCGAAGCGTGAACAAGAGCTAATACTAATTTCTCCATTATAGAATATCGCGTCTCTGGATCATTCAACATTTTGCTGATGTAATATATTGGAGATTGAACACCTTCACGATCCACCATTAACACTGCTCCAACTTCCATTGGAGATGCAGAAAGATAAAGGATCATCGGTAAGCGTGGGTAGCTGTATAAGACAATCCTTCATCTCTGGAAAAGCTTTCTCTGCTTCAGGAGTCCATAAAAACGTTTTACTTTTGACACAATTGCGCAAAGTTCGGATGAATGGAAATGATTTTGCAGCGTGATTAGCCAAAAAAACGGTTAAGCGCAGCCAATCTCCCAGCTAATCGTTGCATTTCTTTGATGGTGGTGGGAGACGACATCTTTTGGATGGCCTCCACCTTTTCTGGATTAACCTTGAATCCTTCTTTTGTAACCACAGAACCAAGGAACTTCCCTTCTTCCATGCCAAAAGAGCATTTCCCTGGGTTTAACTTTAAATTGACCTTACGCAAGGAATCGAAGGTCTTCTGGATATTTTCTAACATAATCTCTTCCGAATTACTCATGATGACCAGGCCATTGATGTAATCCTCTACTGTCTTGCCAATGTCATCACCAAAAACGGTATCCATTAATCTTTGGTAAGTAGCTCCCGCATTGCGGAGGCCAAAGGGCATATTTGTGTAACAAAAAATACCTTTCTCCGTGCGAAACGCTGTCTTATCTTTATCCTCTTTCTTCATCAGTACTTGGTGATACCCTTTGTAACAATCTAGGAAACATTCCCAACGGAAAGAAGCTAATGAATCAACTTTCTTGTCAATCTCAGGAAGAGAATAACAATCTTTGGGACAAGCTTTGTTTAAATCTTTGAAATCCACACACATGCGCCAGCCACCATTATGCTATTTTACCATTACTGGGTTTGCGACCCAGGTTTGATATTTGACTCGCGCAGGATACCAGCTTTCAATAGCTCTGCTACTTGCTTATTCATTGCTTCTGTCTTTTCTGATCCAAGGCTGTGCTTTTTCTGTACCATCGGCTGTGCTGATGGAAAAACGTTTAAACAATGCTCTGCTACCTTGTGCGGAACCCCTATCATATCTGCAGGTGTCCATGCGAAGATATCCATATTTCGCAATAACAAGGTTTTGAGCTTTGCGCGAATTGCCATAGAAATTGCAGGACCAAGAATCATTGGTTGCTCTGGATACTTATTGTTCAGAATCCATTTCTCTGGTTCATTTGGTGACGTTGGTTTAGCAGCCTTAACATCTGGTTCCTCAATAGACATGATCTCTTTTCGAGCGAATATGATAGCTACCCCAGTTGGTGTTGGGAAACCACATGCTGCGTGAGGCGCAGACGTAAGCATGCTGAAATCTCGTTGCACTCGACGCCTAACAAAACATCATGATGGGATGTTGCCGGCATTACCATAAAGTTTACTTGAATTGTGCGCAAGTGTTTACCGTCCAAAAGAATTACAGGGAAAACTATCTGTCCAAGAGGAAAAACAGCCTCATTGCAGAATCCAGTCAACGGGAAGTCGACTGGTTCCAGGCGTGCCTTATCTTCCGGATCTAACTGCTTGAAACATTGCTCGTATATGATATCCATAGAACTTCCCGGGTCTATGAACATATAGTCAGTCTGGTATTGGCCAAAGATACCTGTGATTACCACTGGTCTTTCTTCCTAAGGTCCGCCGGGAACCACATGAAATATCACTTGCTGCTCGCGCCATTTCTCCCCTCGAAACCTTTAAAAGTTGCGCTTGCGCGACGAGCTTCCTTGAATCATGGCAACTTGTTTCATTTTTTTATTGCTTGGCCCCTCATAGCCGTGCGTGAGTTGCCTAACCTCTTTTCGAACTGATTGCACCATGTGTGTCAACTTACCACTTTTCAAAGCCTTTTCAATTTATGTGCGTAGGCTAATGCAATTGTCAGTTGTATGCCCTGTATCTTTGTGAAAATCACAGAAAAGGTTCGGGTCTTGACCCTTCTTATTCTTCATAGGTTGAGGTTGTTTGAACTGGTAGTTCTCTGTGCTGAGAACCTCTGCTGGAGATTTGGTGAGAGGAGTCCACTGTCGCTCTCGATTCTCGTTTTTGATGGCTTTCTGAGTTTCAATCTTGTTAATCGTTGCGTGAGCATCCATTGGGGAGTATGGTGAATAAGAACTCTGATTCGAGTCTTTCCAACCCTTCTTAAACTTCCGACCTCCTTTGCTCAGATCCTCAGACGATGCTGAGGTAGAGGAGGTCTGTTTGCATTGAGGTTTCGTTCGGTCTGTGCATAAACCTTAGCTGCTGCCATGAGCTTATCCCAGCTTTTTGGCAAACCAGTAGTACCAGAAAGCACTTTAATCATTTCGTCACATCTTACCGCGTACTTAAACTGTGCGCGGATAAAATCTTCATGCACATCACCGATTTCTAACACCTCCTTGTTGTATCGCGTAATGAAATCTTCCAAACTCTCGTTGTCTCTTCGCCAGATGTTCATCACATCCGACGAATCTCTAACGTAACGACGCTGCTGACTGAAATGAGTAAGGAATTTTTCCTTAAGATAATTCCATGAAGAGAGTTTACGTGTTGGCAAGTTATCGAACCAGAGTCGCGCAGCCCCAGTTAACGTTTGAACAAACAGATGGCACCACATACGTAGAGTCCATCCTCCAATAAGTCCTGCACCGGTGAAAAGACGCATGTGATCGCCTGGATCTGACAATCCATTAAACTTACCAACGTTTGATGGTAATTTTGCTCGTTCTAGCGGGGCTAGAGCGATCTCCTTCACAAATTTTGATTGTTCTGCAGCTTCAGCAGGTCGGTAAATCAAGTTATAATCATGTTCCGCCTCAGGATTGTACACTGCTCGGATCCTAGGCTTATAACTAGCATGATCTGCAGACAGACGGTTAAAAACACTTGCACTATCGCCTTCCTCACAGGTCTTATCATACTCATCATGTTGGGTGTCCCGCTTCTGTGATGATCGCGGGCCCAAACGTGAGTGAACTGATGGTCGACGTTGATGTTTTCTTCTTGCTTTCTGTTACCAGAATGAACAGAATCATTCCTGGTTTTAGAGTACATTTCAGTTCCATCCACAAATACATGCGAAGGTGCACGAACTTGGTTCTGAGTTCCGTAACTCAACACTCGAGGCGCCGGCGAAGCACGGGCCTGAGGTGTACCAACCGGAGCTTGAAAAGCTGGAGTCCCGTTTGGGAACATAATTGAGCATACATGGCGTTCAAAGCAGTTTGAGACTTAATCAACCATGATAATGGGGTTTCTCCAGGTGGGAGAATTGACGCAACATCAACGTGAGGAGCTGCCGGTGTTACTGGAATGCTCGCATGATCTGGATCATATGGAACATCAGCTTCACCGGACGAATCTTCAACAATCTGTCCGTCGACCCGAGGAGCGCCGGTGACGCAACGAATCTCCGATCGAGGACCTGGAAATGATAATCCATCAGCCATGAAGCTGTAGATCTAGGTGAAACGAAACGAAAGATGAGAGAATAAAAGAAAGTCGATGGGCGCCAATGAAGAAACCCTAGATCAACCAGACCGGAATCTGGGTAGATCTATGGACTGTGTTCTGCATAAGTGGTTAATCCTTCGTCTGGTTTCACGATGATGATGGTTATAACTATACTCCGATTGATCCTGCAAAACAAAACACCGTCAGCCTCGCCACAGGGAGAAGGGGGTTCTCTCCGTGACCACCCTCTGGTGTGAGAATAAGTACAGGTAGTCGGAAGTAAAGTGAAGTAAAAGAGAGAGTAGTTGAGAGTGAATACCTTCTACTTGAAGACCAAGTTACTTATTTATAGCCAGAGTTTGGGCGCCAAAATGAGAGATGGTGACCTAACGGAATCTTTCCCTACTCCGTTAAGTTATGACTATCCGTTAGTGCACACGGATCGTGAGCTCATCTACGGCTAGGGAGATGCCATGTGTCGTCATGAGATCACTATATTTTATTGATGTGAGCATGCTATCACCGTGATCTTTCTTGGTCGTCCCAGATGCTGCCATGTGGCATTTGGTTATAAATGAAAAATGCTTGCACGTTGGGTATTAGTGGCTTCTAGAAGATCTACAGCTGTAACTCATCTGTTGCTAGCCACGTGTGCATTCTGCTACAACAGAAAAGATTCCCTTTGCCACTGCACCAACTATTGTACACAAGGATTTCTGCTAAGGGAAAGTCTTTCAGGATTAACTGTTTCCTTGCACGAGCGGCGCAAGGTAGTTAAATGATCTTTTTTCCTTTCTCTGCTGTTTACCGCATCGTCTGCTGAGTTCTTGCTTTGGTAGGAAGTTCTGCGTAAGGTTTATGAGTGAAATGTTATCCAAGGAAATTAATCAAGGTTAACTTTGAACCTTGCGTGAGCCCATGCAAGGTAGTTAAGTGATACTTTCCCTTTTTGGATACCCGGCGAAGGGTTTAGTGAGTTTTTATTTGGGAAAGAAGTCTGCGCAAGGTCTCCTTGACAGTTAATAGTGGGTATGGTTTCCTTGCTTGGCGCAAGGCTTTTGGGACCATACCCCTTCACATACAATGAGGTTAAATGGATGATTATCATCCTACCTCCATACTTGACTTATATGACATCTATGAAATACATGTTGGACTTATAATTAGGTACTATATAATATATATATATAAAGTTATACATAACCGAACTCTTGATAATAATCGTTATGGTTACTTGTTAAGACAATAGGTTATATCATCTAAGACTTAAACACGCCGTTACGATTCTAATGAGTAATTGAACCCATGAAATCACATTCACCCATACGGGTTGTCATAGTGTCAAAAAACGGGTGTAATAAGACTAGATGATTATTTTATGCATACATACTTTTGTACCTTACTTTCCGAATCCGAATACTCATACATCTTGTTTATCCCTTGTAGGGTAATCTCGGTGTTACATCCTACAACCTTGCAACTTTCACGGAATTTCCTAAGAAAAGCTTGCAAAACAGTGAGTATACTCGAACCCTTTTTCCGTTTATACACTTTGGGTGCAACATGTACAATTATATAAATCACGATTCACGATTAAACTTGTCATAATCACACTCTACCCATTTAAACATGATACTTGTATTATTCTTGTTATCACATGCTATTTATACTTGTGTCTATATGCTCATTAACTTTGCTAACCTCCCTTGACAATTATAGTGCTATAGGATTAATGCACCGCCCGTATTCTTGTGGTATTGTTAAGTAAACTATTTTACACTTTGTAATTTCGGTGACAACAGTAAGCACAATTGCGTTAGACTTTGGTTTGACATATGTTTGCACATGATATTATGATAGTAACATAGAAATGCAAATTACCATGTTGGATATGAGGCAACTTTTTCACTATTAGGCTATGTGACAAAACTTGTATGCTCGCCAATGCTTTTGTTGAACTATACTTTTAACATGTTGCAGGTTGATGATGTTGATTATGACGAAATCTAGTAAATCCGACAATAGAAACGAATTTAGAAATATTAGATTTTGTTATGTCGTTATGTTAAACTTTGTTGTACTTTGATTTTCCAAATGTTGTACTTTGTTTCCATGTATTGTATTCGACAACGATGTATCAATGAAACGAAATTGGTTTTGGATTAAATATTGTCACAATAGTGTTATGAAGTATCTTGAGGAATCTATTTACGTCCGCCCCGATGATTCCACCATCGGTTGGGGTGTGACATTCCGGACTCTCCTGGCATGAATAGTATGTTCACATTATTTACCAACGTATTAGGACATAGTTGTTTGGTTTCGCGACATGGCGAAAAGGGCAATATAAGTTGTAATGTATTGATATGTCCTAACATTGCTAGACTTTTGTATGACTCAATCAGTCACAAATTAAGTCTAATGTACACAATTAAATGTATAAATAGTGATTAAGTTGTATGGAATTACCATGTAATTTTACCGGTTGTGACAAAGTGTCCCAAATCTATCTCATTTATTATATTATATAGCTTACATAGTATAAATATACATATAAGAGTGAATTGCAAATTTTGTCCTTAATGTTTATACCAAATTTCAAGTGGTGTCCTTTTCCTTTTAAATTGATGAGTTTTGTACCTTATGTCTCAGATTGTTGCACGGTTTGTCCTTTAGCTCTAACTCAGTTTGTTTTTAACGTTAAATGAGATCATGTGCGTGTCACATTAGGCTATATTTGTAATTTTACCTATTAATTAAAAAAACAAAAAAATATATAAACCAAAATACTCTCTCTCTCTCAATACCCTTCCTCTGTAAACTCTCTCTCCCCCTCCTCTCTCACAAAACAGCTATGAGCCTCTATGTTCAAACTAAAAAAATCATATATTATAAGCTACAAATTATTTTTGAAAGCCAAAAATTTGTACTCTTTATCAAATCTAGATGATGACCAATAAATTCATCCATTCTACAAACCCAAAACCCACAAAACAGATTATACCCCTTCATAAAACCCACTTTAAAACTCTCAAACTGTAACACCCCGAAAATTTCGCCTAATAAAATTCCAACACGTGTCCCGTCATGTTATTTTAATAACCTCTGAACGAGCATCGGAAAAGTCGGAGGATCAAAAGTGGAAAAATGCCAAATTTTAATTTTTTCTGAAGGTCCTTGCGGACCGTAAGGTTAAGCAAAACATTGTTTCAGTAAGGAGGTTACGGACCGCAAGCCTTTATGGTTACGGTCCGTAACCAATTCAAATCTGTGGGAGCCAGAGGTCCTTACGGACCGCAAGGCAAAACCCTTACGGTCCGTAAGGGACTGCCAGAGGTAGATTGTTGGAAGCTTGCTGCCCTGCAACCTTTTACGCCATTGCCACTCCCTCCTGCTTGATACACGTCACAAAACACTTGTTTGCATCTGGGAACAAGCCTCAACACATGTCATGATCTTATGCTTGGCCTTCAAGTATAAATAGGTGATGCCTTGCATCACTTTGACTTGCTCATTCTCAAAATCCTTATCTTTTCATTCTCTAGAGGTTCCTGATCCTTGAGAGCTTCCTAATCAGTTTATTTTCGTGCTAAGGACCTTAAGTAAGTGTCCTTACCTCCCTCTTTCAGTTTTATTAGGCATCAAGCCTAAGTCAAAGCGTTGACGTAAAAACGCTTTGACGTTGTGCTAAGACCATTATGGTCCAGCCAATGTTCGTAACGAACATGGCTACGTGATCGTAATAAGGTAGGTGTTAATCCCTCAAGAGGGTACCTCCTGATTACCACGATTGTTTGGTCAATTGACGGGTCAAAGTTATGTTAATGAAAAGTCAAACGGGTCAGTTTCTAAATAAAATCATAACTAGTAATGTAGGTGTTATAAAATCTATTTTGACACTCTAATAACTTGATAATAACTATAAGAACATGTAGGAACATGTTCGGCTCGTCAATTCCAGGTCTAAGGTCGGTTCGCAACCGAAAGTCGCAAAAGTTGACTTTTGCTTTGTCTTTCAGTTCTGACCTGATTTAGCAACCTTAGCTATTGTTCCTAAGTTGAATTGTGACCATGTTATACTATACTATAACCCTATGGAGTTATAGAACATGGTCATGTAGTAATCCGAATCGTTATGCAAGTATCCGTAAATATGCCTAAAATGCCCTTTTGTTATAAACTAAGGTTTTGATCAATAACAAGCATATAAATGAGTTGTAAACTGAATTGTTAAACTAATGAACCTATTTTGATGTTAGTAATCTGGTCATAAACTATGTTTTGATTATTTAACGTATTTAACACGTTTAAAGTGACCAAATCGCCCTTTTGGCGTATAAAATGGTTTAAACATAAACTTGACATCAAAAATCAATACCTACTGATGTAATATCATTATTAGGATTATTTGGGATATTTATTCAGGTTGCAAACTGAGTTTAAGCTATAGTTTGCATATTATGTCCTTAAATGACGATATTGCTCTTTCGGCACTTTAAATGGGTTTTAAACATTTTAGTGGACCAAAACCTTATACTTACTGATGTAATATATATATATATATATATATATATATATATATATATATATATATATATATATTAACATATTTTGATCATACAAACCTGGTCATAATAACAGTTTCACTTAAATACCATTTAAATCGTCATTTAGCGACTTAATCCCCGTTTCGGCGCATAATATGGTTTAAAACCATATTAAAGCATAAAGGCTTGATATCTACTGATTTCAAAACATGTTTTCAAATTTTTAACAGTAGGTACATGTCCCAAACTCAGATTCCCAAATAAGTTATCGAATTGTGTGTGAAATGACCAAAATGCCCCTCCGGGACATAGTTTGGTCTTAAACTATAAACGACACATATAATTGATATCCTACTGATATAACATCATAAAATAAGTTTTTTTACAGAATGTTTATGACAATAACATCAGTTTACATATACGCTCATTTATTACATTGTAAAATGACCAAATTGCCCTTTTAAGGCATAGTTTGATTTTAAAACCGTAACGGGCCAAGATATTGATAACTTACTGATATCTTAACATATTTTAAACATAATGGCATATGGAACTTGTATAGGACTCACCCGGTTACCCGGTTTCGCTTATATGCGTACGGTTAAGCCTACGTGACTAGTTTACGCAATTTAACCGAAACGGGTTTAACCATATCGAAATATTCTCAAATTCCAGAATGTAAAATGGTAACCCATATTATACAAGTCCTAGTACTTGTCGGATCCAAAATACATTCTTTTCCGGTCATCGCTTAATCTAGCGTTTTCGTACTGTTATCTTTATTTTATTTTAATTTAGCCGGTCTAAGTCAATGACTAAATAAAGACCCACTAGCTAACTAATCGGTTAATTATACCATCCATTCAAGACTAGAGGCTTCCAGTAGATTGTTTCCGGGCTAGTTATTTTGATTACAGCTGTGCTTTGCTTATTTTCTTATTTACTGAAGATTTTGCAAGCCAGGTAAATACTTTAACTTATTTTCCTTTATACGGGCTTGATATACGGTATAATAATACCGCATGGTTGGATATGGGATCAAAGACCAATGAGTCGGGAATTCAAATAATCCATTTTAATTCGTATTGCTTAATATTAAACATTTGGGGGTTAAAACGACCATGTCCTGGATATCCACGACTCATTTAATTGTAAATGGCCACGACCTAAGCACGGGATGTACGCATACACCCGACAGATGCTAAAATAAATTATAACCCATTAGGGGTGTACCTATTAAAGGTATTAAAGTGGTGTGTCGATTGATCATGTTCCTGATATAGTTTTCGGGCTCTAGATGTATTATTGGCATGTAAAACTGATAACATGAAAATAATTTATCCCAAGTTATTTATTAAACAAAGTACCATTGTGTACACTAAATGTTTTCGAAATGTTTTCAAAATGAGTTGGTTAAATTTATATACCAGTGAAAACTGACGTATTTTCAAAAGACTAAGCGCATGTGACAAGTATATGTAATTAGGCTGGAAGTGCTCGGCGAAGCTTAAGAGGAATTGCAACCCTTTGCTTAGAAGGCCTTAGTCTGTTAAATTTTCTTTTGTAATCACATTTCGATCCGCCTGTGGATCTAATTACAAGCGTTGTATTTATTTTTGAACTTTGAACATTCAAACGTTTGTAATAGTAATTATCCAGACTTCCACTGTGTTTTATTGTATTGTTTGGTAATGATGATATCAACTTGCATCACGATATTCCCCAACCGGGCCCACCGGGTTACACGTGGAAATTTAGGGGTGTGACATAAATCCACTTCAACAAACATATGATACAATTTGAAATTTTCAAATGAAGACGAATCTTCTTTATGATCAACAAAAACCACATATTTTTCTTCATTCTATACACTTTTTATAAGGTTTTTTGTTCTTCAGTCTAACGTCACCACGGCTTTTCCTCAGCCGCCGTCGCAGCCGGTAACATAAATACTCAAACTAAAACTAATTTACCAGAAGATTGCAAACCCATTATTATCATATCTAAAAACCCACAACCATCATAACCAAAAACCCACTTTCAGATACATTAAACCCACAAAATCCCAATTCTTGTTGACCCAGTTGAAAAGATCACTAATTTGAAAAGGATATTCAGGGAAATTGAAAAGATACTAAATTTAGCAACAAAAAATGATAAATGGGTGATAGATCAAGACTCGATTGAAATCAAATGTGTATGAATTGGATTTGTTGATGAGGATTTCAAGATTCGTTCGTCGGCACTGAAAAGGGGTTTTGAAGATTATCGTTTTCTAAAAACAATTGCTTCAAGTTTGTTGAATTGAACCCTCGACTTTTTCCATGAATGAATTCTGGGCATATCTAAATTCTTGTTTTTAATTATATATGCAATTAATAAATTGATAATATATATGTTTTTCATTTCTTACAAAATAATCCTTATATTAATTATTTACACAATAGTCCCTATCTCTCTTCTCTATAAAAAGAGAAAGACGTTGACATAAGAAAAGCTTATGTGTCAAGCTCTCAGCTACGTCAACTCAACATTTCTTATGTCATTATTACATCATAATCATAATATCACTTTATTTATTTATAAAAATTCTTATTTTTTATACAATAATAATACATTTAAATGACAAAAGTCAGATTTTCCCTCTTCATTTGAATTTCAATTTTCAAATTCACATCCCTCCAAACCGTCTCATTATTACATCCAATTTCAAAATTCAAATTCATATCCCTCCAAACCCTTACATTATTACATCCTTCTAAACCCTCACACTTAAAATTACATCCCACTTATCTCTCTCTTTTCTCTGGAGAAGACATTCAACAACCTTCTTCAATCTTCAATCGTGATTATCTTTTATGGTTAAAAAAAGAAAAATATTCTTCACAGCCACGTAGTAACCTTATATAACGCAAACAAAACTATTGTTTCCCTTTTCTGCTCACTTTCTTCTTCAACAATCACCCTAACCCTAGCCGCTGCAACTACTGGTATCAACAATGCCGGAGCATTTAGCATCCATATTCGGAACCGAGAAGGACAAACATTGATGGTTGATCTAATTTTCAGTCTGCAGTTGAAACATTGACGACGGAGAAGAATGCTAGAACATGAGAAGCTCAAGAAGCTATTTGAATCTGCAGAAAAGAAGTCCAATAAAATGGGTAAAGATTCTTTGGTCCTTGGTTTTGAATTAGTGATTTCTTTGATTTCGTCTGTAAGTGCTCTAAACCTCATTTAGTTCTTTATGAATTTTTATGTTCAAACGGAGATTGATTATATTATTTTTTTATTTAATGAGTAATAAACAGGTTTGATATCTGATAAAAACATTCAGATTTAAAATTATTAAACTCCCATGATTGATTTCAATAATATGTTTCATTTTACGTCATAGTGCTTACTTTTTTATGTTTTTTTATTATATAATTGATTATTGTGTTTGGCAAATAAGGTAATGACTCTACTCAAGAATTTGATTACGCATTTCAATAGCGTTTATTTTCTTTGACTTAATCTGGTCAATGAATCTGAAATCAATGAACCTTGGTGAGACTATTATTTTTCCATTAGTTCAGCTTTAATGTTTTTAGCTTGAAATTTTACCATATAATGATTATGATTTGCAGTAGAGTTCGTCAGAGCGTCAACATTGGGCTACTACACAGAGGTTTAATTAAGCGGTGCTCCATAATTTCAAAATTTTCAAGAAAGTGAGTTGCAAATATCATTGACACTAAAAATTTTATATATTTGACCAACATTCAATCATGATAACATGTTCATATTTCAGCTTTATTTTGTTTAGCGACAATTACATATCAATTTGTCCCCGTGTTAATAGTTTGAGGCAATGGTGATATGTATTTTGGTTCACGAGTGAAACAAGCCTTATGATTGTTTATAGTTTACTCTACATCATCCTCAGTGACACGTGGACTCATATTTTGGCAAAGGTACATTTCATTTTTGAAACTTCGTGTAATCTTATGATTACTGTCTTGTCCAACATGATGTTATTCTTTGCTTGACAATAGCTGCTCTCTCTGGCACAAGCTGGATATGACATAAGTGCAGATTTACTTAGAACTACAGGTATGTTTATATCAATTAGTTATCAAAGTTGTCTTCTTTGTTAGAATACGTTTGTCTTTACCGGTAGATAGATGAAGAAATGTCTTATTGACCTTGCTATAGCTGCTTCATATCATCCTTTCTTTGTATTTTGGTAGGTGACGTGGAGCTTTTGGAACCTCCATTGATGGAAGGTTTGGATTTGCTTTTAGCGGTAAGCATCCATTTTTATACAGCTACTTATTATGAATGTTATGATCGGGGTATCTTTATACTTCTTTCACTTATATAAATGATCTTTTAATAATGCTTTGCATCATCATGTTGAGAGTATAATATATTCTTGCATATAAAGTAAAAATATGCTTCTCCAAACTGGCTAATTTTATTTTTTGGTATATTTTAGGGTGAATTCAATAGCGTAGCTACATACTTCTCCAAACTGGCTAATTTTATTGAGGTAACAGGAACATGTAAAGATAATAAATCTATGGTCTTGGTTGAATAGTTTAATGTCAACAATGAACTTCTTCGTGAGCCAGCATCTTCATTCTATAAATCAGATCAGGTACTCATTCTTTATTTAGTTTTAGTATTTAGAATTATGCCATTACAGTCTGTAGATAGTGCTAGAATTTAGGTCTAAAAGTTCATTTGGATTGACTTTAGTTTGTCAAAGAAATTTATAATAGTCGAGTTCGGACTTTGTACTTCCATTTAATTAATGTCTCATCTAACAGAATTGTAGTTCTGCCTTTCACCTTTTTTTTGTATTTTAATAATTAAGTATTGGTGTCTTTGAGATAAGTTCCTTGAAAGACTGTGGTTTTTAACACGAGAGCTAAAAGGAAAGATGCCTATGGTCACACCAACTCTGTTTCTTCATTTTTTTGTGTAGCATGGATGTGGAGTGCATTTTGTAAGGAATAGTGAAACATAATTTAATATTTAAGAAAAATTTCATTATGGGTCCGCTTGATTATATTTAATCAAATTGTTTCTTTGTAGTTGTTGGACAGGATAGAGGGATTCTGGTCCTTATATTGCCTTTCATTTTCGGTATGAAAAGGACATGCTTGCTTTTAGTAGATGCACACATGATTTATCCATTGAAGACGCCAATGAGCTTACATCTATTAGGTTAATTATATTGTTACAGTAATTTTTTACTTATATCAACTATAGGTATAACAACTCTAGCATAATCCATTCGTTTTTATTTTTATTATTGTGTAGAGAAAATAGCACATAATATGTGAGAACATAAAGAGAAGCTAACCACGGGGGTGTCAGCCCAGTGGCCAGCCTCACCCATTCCAAACGGGAGGACGCGGGTTCGAGTCCAGCTCGGTCCGAATAATCCTGCTGGGTAGTAACCACCAGGCAGCTATGGGGCTAAGCTAGCTTGGGGAGGGAGAACCCTCCCGCGGTCAGGGGTACCGTGCATTTACCCTTTAACATAAAGAGAAGCTCTTGAAGAAGCATATGAAGATGGGTCACTCATCAAATCACAAGATATTGACTCTGAATCTGCAGTCAATGATCAAGATAAAGGATTGGGCCTATCGCAATCTCTCGCAAGACTTGCAAAAGGAATTCCTCAAAGAAACTGCGATGGCTACTGATCGAATATTCGAGTCAAAACAATCAATCCCTAATGTGCATCAGTCATTCTCCAAGTTCCTCACAATTAGAAAAGATGGATCATTTGAGGTCAGATGATTATTCCCGTTTATCTGAATCTGTTCCTCTTAAGGTATGCTTTGATTATTGTGGATTTGGGTTATAGAAATTTGTTTCATCATTCTGAAATCTGATATAAGATGTTTACTTGTACCAGCTTGCTGAGCGGCTAAAGTCTCTACCACTCGCTATTGGTGAGATCCACCAATTCTGCCTGAGTCGTGACAATGTTGCCACATCCATCGCGCGTACTACATCCATATTCAGTACAGGTAGGCAAGAAAAGTAGAAAAGGTAAATATCAAGATCGAGAGAGTGTCAACCATCGTTATGGCTCCTATAGGTTATCAAGTTCCCAGTTATATCGGATAATGGGTCAGAATCCCTTTACACACGCTTGGTCTCACTGGGACTCACATGCACCCCCAACTATTATTACGTGTGCACCCGTAATTATAATTCGGTTTGAATGTTTACCCCAATTCCTCCTAACTTGTGTCAAAAGATCCCCAAATTCGGGTGTCAAAAGTGGGTGTTGTCAAAACGATAAAGATCACAAGAGGTATAGATATGATGCCATGCTAATGATTCGTCATAGCATAAATAGGTAACATATGTAATCATATTATAATGCTGTGTGTGCGGCTACATGCAATGCAATGCATATGTATGTGTTAAATGTATAGTGTATACGATAATAAAAAACGAACCTTGCAATATGGAGAGCAGTGTCATGGTCGCTTTCGGAACTGATTCGGTTATAGTCTGGTTTTACAAAAACTTTTAAAAACCTAGTTCACTATAACCAGTGGCTCTGATACCAATTTGTCACACCCTCAAATTACCACTTGCGGAGTTCTACCGCGAGGCGTGCGACTGCCCAGGATCCAGCCACTAATCATGTCTAACTATAGGTATTAAATAATAAAAAAACAAGTCATCATGTCCAACATGAAAAGTGAACTTCAAATTAAACATTTAAAAATAGTATGTGTTTAGCGGAAGCAAATGTACAATTGTTTAAATAATAAAAACCATTTTTGTTCAAAAAGTAAACATAACATTAAGCGTTTCGGCAAATAATACGACCCATGACAGCTCCTACTCCTCAAACTGCAAGTTCCCATGCAAGATATATCTAACAACCTGCAATCATGCAGAAAAAGTGTATCGGCGATTAAGCCGGCGAGTTCACAGTTTTGTTTAACGAAAACCGGTTTGTGTTTAGTTTAAAGACATGTTGATAGTAACTCGATACCGCAGTGACGTCAGTTTGTTTGCCCTTCCCCACTGCCTATCAACATTGAGATCATGTGGTTAAGATCATTAGTTCACGCCCGTCCTCCCAGGTACGGTGTGAGGTTGTCAAGCCTAATAGCGCTATCAACTAGTATCCTGTAACATCCGTCAAAAACGGATTTACCAAACCCGCTCCGTTTATCAACCGAACAGTCGGTTAAAATTTTCTTTGCGAATTAAATGCCCAAAATAATTTTAAACGATACATAATCAATTATTATACGGCAATATATAATTAGTTTTTGAAAAACTGTTAAAAATCGCAAAATAAAAATGTTTTGGTTCTGCCGGGTTTCGAACCCGGGTCAGTACCGGTTCAACAACAACTTAACACTCAACATTTAAACCACTGCGCCACGGATGTTCCTTGTTAAATATTGGAATCATTTAATTCATATCTTGACTTTACGAAGTCAAAACCGGCGCCCAAAAGTTCAGTCGTCGGAAATCCCGGTAATCTCGCAAAACTTAACGTTTCTTCCGTTATAACGTAAACATTTACTAAGACATCGGTTATAACCGACGTCTGGGTCCGTGACCAAAGTTATAACCGCCGGAGTTTTTATAACCGACGAATCCAGTCGGAAATCAGACCAAGTTCATCGATAATTTGCCCTATAAATACCCCCTCGAACCTCTGCAAACCTTTTCGCTCAAAACCACACCCTTTCTCGGCGAAAACCCACTCGCCGGAATTCTTCTGTTTGTCGCCGGAAAACCGGGTTCTCCATTTCCGAGCCTTATTGAACCCCCTAAGCTTATACCGAAGTCACCCATACCTTTTTCAAGCTTTCTGGAGACTCGCTGCTGCAAGACACTCGTCGCCGGAGCCTATTGCTGTCGCCGGAGTTCTGCCAGAAAACAGAGGAAGACAGTCGGTATACCTCTCCGCCTAATTTCTTTTTCTTTTCACCTATATCTCACCGTAATGAACTGAAACACGCTAAGAAACCGATTAAAACATTGAACCCGTCAGTTATCGATTCTGGTTAAAACTCAACGAAGAAGATGAAGTTCGGTATCATATAAGTATAATTAAAATCAACTTATTAATCGGGTTAGACACACAGTCCAGTGGTGGACTGTGTGCACATTAAACGCAAAGGTATCGAGTTCGAATCTTGTTTCCACACACGCTGCCTTAATAAAAATTTCTTTTTTTGTTAACTGAACCGGATTCATTTTATGTATATGTTAAGTATATTAATAACCGGAATAATAACCAAGTTAGACACACAGTCCACTGTGTGTATGTTTAATCACGGGACGCGAGTTCGAGTCCGGTCTTCTGCACCGACTCGGACAATTATCTATCTTTTTATTTAAGGCAGAAAAAGAAATTCAGTTTGTATTTAAGTATAATAAAAATCGGATTATATAACATGTTAAACACACAGTCCAGCGGTGGACTGTGTGTTAGTTTAAGCCACAGGTCCCGGGTTCGAGACCTGTGGAGCGCACTGTCCGAATCAAATTAAATCGTTTTTTAAATAAAAGGATTTTCTGTTTAAATTAATTAATATATAAATATAATTAAAAACAGATATATGACGGGTTAGACACGTAGCTCAGTTGGTAGAGCTGCGTGCACGCGTACGGGAGGTCTCGGGTTCGAGCCTCACTCAGCGCACAACAATACGCATACGAACCGGTCAACGGTCAGTCAACGGTCAACCGGTCAAAGTCAACGGTCACTGTAGCAAAAAATCAAATTTTTTTATTATTTTTATTTAATTATTTTAATTAAAAATCAATTAAAAATACTTAAAAATAACATTTTTTAAGGTTAGAAAATAGCCTTAAACTCAAAAAAATACACCCAACAATCCTACTAAAATAGATTAATAAAATCCGTTTACTTACCAAACCATAATGCGATTTATCTAGGTTAATCTCACTCGTGGTTAAAACCACTTCGCGTGCATTCAACATCATCAACCGAACGCACCCACTGTGAGTGAATCTTACAACTCCCCTTTTTAATTACACGTTTTGGGGTGTGTCATGTGTCTCAAATAATTAACTCGTTTATTTAAATTGTGCCATACCATATCGTGACCTAAACTTAGATTGTTTATATTGTTGTGATTACTTATTTCATTTTATCAAATTCTATGAAATTCATTCATTAAGCCCATCAGTTCCTCGTGGGAGACGAGTGAGCAACGCGTGCCTCAAAACCAATTCATTATTGTTCATGTGTGTATCATTGAATTTATATTGTTGTAGTTGTATCATTCATATTATCATGTTTATGCAATTCATTCATTAGGCCCATCAGTTCCTCGTGAGAGACGAGTTGAGCAACGCGTGCCTCTAAATGTTCCATTATTGTTCATGTGTGCTTTATTTAATATCTTATGATTGTTGAATAAGTTTACATCTATTTTTACTCATGAGTGGTTGTGCACATATTTCATAATCAATTTAATAAACTTGTTCAAATGTTTTTCCATAGGATTCACTCGCCAACTTTATGTTGATCCAAAACCTTTTTACACATGATACAGGTGAACAGGTTGAAGCAAAGAAAACATAGGAAATGTCTTAGAAGAGAACAAAGATGCTTAGATTGATAGCTAGAACATGTTGTAACATTTATTGTAAATTTCCATTAAATTGTATTTAATAAATATGAAACGCATAATAAATGTCATGAGCTTTGATGATAACCCAACCATGCCCCGATCACCTTTTCCGCTGCGGGTCGGGGTGTGACAGATTGGTATCAGAGCCATGTCTATAGGGATATAGGATAGGTTATTAGACCCTTAGAGCCTATACTATAGTCTGCCTAAATTTTAATTGATTAGGTGGTTACATACAAACTTGTGATATTTATTTGTTTCATATTTGTTTACATTTACAGTCAAACATACATGCTTATATACATATTCATTATACATATATCGATGTTCATGTATTCAATTTATTTTCATACTCTCATTATCCAAAGATTTTGTTGCAATTTTCAAATCTTATCAAAGTAAGTTCTGCGACGGGCATGTAGTAACTGGAAGGGTACAAGTACCGGTAGTCGGAACGTCCTGTCTAGGTTGGCATTCGTATAAATCCAATATAACGGACCAGTTTGCCTACCTGGGGACCAACGATGAGAGTACGAAGGACCTATTAGGCCAAAGCATGCCACACCAAACGTCGTTCGAACTAACCTACTTTGAGGTGTCACCGTGTCTACACCTGGACACATTCCGAATATCACACGTTGTATACATATTTTTCGATTTTCTCCGGGTTTTTGTGTACGCAACCTGGCAAACCCGTGAACCATATGAAAAACCGGTATTCATGGGGGCCCACATGATTACACAGGTAAAGTATGGCGGTATGTAGGGCCTAATGGCGAGCAAAACCCAAGACATCCTATGGATGTAGTAGATTTATTTTTCTATAATTATATTATGAATGTTCATTCCTAATGCGACCCATGAACCCAAAAACATCCAACTCATACTCTTGTCATGTATCCCTTATAGATGTCTTCTAACCTCGCCCGTAGGAAGACGAGAGCAAGAAAAGCTCGCGAACGCATGGCTGCCTTAATCGCTCAACAAATGGCTGCCGTAATACCCAACATTGTAATCCAAGTTCAACAAGCACTCACCGATAATCCTGTCAATCAAGCAAACCAAAACATTATCAACTCTCCATCAAATACCACTAAATGCACCTACAAGCATTTCAAATCATGCGACCCTCCGAATTACAAAGGGACTGAAGGCGTCACCGCCCTCCTCCATTGGTTTGAAGAAATGGAGAACACTTTTCTAAATTGCGATTGCCCTGACGATCGCAAAGTGCGTTATGCTACCGGTCGATTATATGGGATAGCACTTACTTGATGGAATACAGAGAAGGCCAAACGAGGTGTTGAAGATGCTATGTCCTTAACTTGGAACGAATTGAAGGAAATCATGACCAGACGATTTTGCCCAAGGAGCGAAATCAAGAAATTAGAAGATGAATTTTATTCGTTGAAGCAAAAGGAAGGAGACCACACCACCTACAATAAAAGATTCCTCGAGTTACATCAAATGGTTCCCAATATGTTCACTCCCCTCTACCGTTTGATCGAGCACTACATTTGTGGTCTTCCGTCAAAGATTCAAGACCCTGTAATAAGTACCAAGCCTGCAACTTTGGAAGCAGCAATGGAGCTAGCAACAGAGCTCACCGAGAACCGAATCCGAAACAAAGACTTCAAGGAGGAGAAAAAGAAGGATAAAGAGTCGACTGAAACTTCCGACTCCACCCAAACCGAATCCCCTTCTCAACCCAATTCTAAGAGAAGAAGAGACGGACAACTTTTCGCTGCTACCCAACGAAACCAACCTATTTCACACGCCATACCCATCCAAGCTATCCCAATCACCCAAGTGGCACCCAACTCAACTTACCCAAATAAGAAGCCATATCTTGGACCTCACCCTCGATGCAACAACTGTTTTTATCACCATCCCCTTACCTTACCTTGTCGACTATGTACAACTTGTGGACGCTATGGTCATTTGAGCAAGGTTTGTCGCACCTTCCAAAACCAAACCTCTTCCCCTACTCAAAACATGGCCCAAACTTATCATCAACCCCAATACCCCGTGTTCCCATATGCTCGAGCTTGTTTCAATTGTGGCGACCCTACCCACTTTAGAAACACATGCCCTCAATTGGTTAACGTTATCAACACTCAAGCCCAATCAAACCCAGTTAACCAAGTAAACCAAGGAAACCCAACCACTAGGCCGCCAACAAGAGGAAGAGTCTTCAACATCAACGCCAATCTTGTCGAAGATAATGACGGCCCAAACGAAGATACCCAACTAGTCCTCTTCGCCGAAGATCCAGATTCAACTCCTATCGTTTAGTTTTATGTTTTTCTTTATCACATAGAACCAAACATAACTTAAGGATAAAGCTAATGAAACTTTGA
Organism: Scalesia atractyloides; assembly: GCA_947069175.1. Lineage (NCBI taxonomy): Eukaryota > Viridiplantae > Streptophyta > Magnoliopsida > Asterales > Asteraceae > Scalesia > Scalesia atractyloides. The sequence continues at coordinate 66,983,129 of CAMTDV010000030.1, forward strand.
CGAGAATACGGTGGATACGCCGCTGGTACTTCCTATATATAAGTATTCTTGTCAAAGGATCAGAAGCATTATCTGGCGGTTATGAGAGGTTCCATGTGTAGACTGTTAGAGTAATTATTGTTTATTGTTTTCAGTATATGCATTTGCCGAGGCCGCAGCTCCCCATCCATGAGGTTGAGCTTGTTCCCCATTTTATTATGCGGTTGAACTGTGGCGTGCCCGCACGATCGGCTCCGTTTGATTGAGCCTTGATCGGTCATTTCATTTTACATTTCAATACATGCAATACGATCGGCTCCGTTTGATTGAGCCTTGATCGCACAGTTCAATTTACATTTCCAGTTCATGCAATACGTTCGGCTCCGTTTGATTGAGCCTTGAGCGCACAGACATTTTCATTATCAGTATCTTGTAGTTGTGGTGTTTGTAGTAGAGTCGCATAGAACTAACCATAACTTGCGGATAAAGTCAATGAAAATTTGACAAGAATATGGTGGATACGCTGCTGGTACTTCCTATATATAAGTATTCTTGTCAAATGATCGGAGGCATTATCAGGCGGTTATGAGAGGTTCCATGCATAGGCTGTTTGTGTGATTGTTGTTTAGATTAAGTTGTTCATTTTCAGTACATGCAATACGTTCGGCTCCGTTTGATTGAGCCTTGAGCGCACATACAATTTCATTTTTAGTACATGCAATACGTTCGGCTCCGTTTGATTGAGCCTTGAGCGCACAGACAATTTCATTATCAGTATCTTGTGGTTGTTGTGTTTGTTGTAGAGTCGCATAGAACTAATCATAACTTGCGGATAAAGTCAATGTGAATTTGACAAGGATATGGTGGATACGCCGCTGGTACTTCCTATATATAAGTATTCTTGTCAAATGATCGGAGGCATTATCAGACGGTTATGAGAGGTTCCATGCATAGGCTGTTTGTGTGATTAAGTTATTCATTTTCAGTACATGCAATACGCTCGGCTCCGTTTGATTGAGCCTTGAGCACACAGACAATTTCATTTTCAGTACATACAATACGATCGGCTCCGTTTGATTGAGCCTTGATCGCACAGATATATTTCATTTCAGTATTTTATGTTTGTAGAGTTATATAGGACTAATCATAATTCACTGATAAAACCAATGAAAATTTGACAAGAATATGGTGGATACGCCGCTAGTACTTCCTATATATAAGTATTCTTGTCAAAGGATCAGAGGCATTGTCGGACGGTTATGAGAAGTTCTATGTAGGATTTATTAGTTTCTTGTAACTAATCATAACTTGTGGATAAAACCAATGAAAATTTGGCAAGAATATGGTGGATACGCCGCTGGTACTTCCTATATATAAGTATTCTTGCCAAAGAATCAGAGGCATTATCAGGCGGTTATGAGAAGTTCCATGTAAGATTTGGTATTGCCTTGGTTGAAATTATGTTACATTTATATCATCTTGCTATTTAGAGAAATTGGAATTGTGTTCCATTTCTACATAAACTAACCTCTCCATCATAACAAACGAGAGAGGAACTTCCACCATTCAAACATATATGTTATCAGAATGTGGATTCAAATATTTGCTGTTGTGTTTATTTATGTCAAATATCAGCTGTTGTGTTTATTTATGTTCCGTGTAGGTTGTAGTGTTAGAAGTTTTGCCTTAGGATATAACCATACCTTTCCAAACATATCCAACCTCTTATGCATGATATCATAGTTAGCGAATCAAATCTGACTATCAATACTTTTACAGTAGGCAACAAAAAGCGATTCCTATAATAGGGTACTTAACCCTTACAAGGAACGTTACCGCCTCAAACAAAAAAACTTAAACCCTTACTTTTTCTAAGCAAGTAACTGACAAACTAAACACCATCATTCATTTAGTCAAATATATCACTATTTAAATTTCGGGAAGAAATTTCTAAAAAGCAGGGGATACTGTAACATCCGTCAAAAACGGATTTACCAAACCCGCTCCGTTTATCAACCGAACAGTCGGTTAAAATTTTCGTTGCGAATTAAATGCCCAAAATAATTTTAAACGATACATAATCAATTATTATACGGAAATATATAATTAGTTTTTGAAAAACTGTTAAAAATCGCAAAATAAAAATGTTTTGGTTCTGCCGGGTTTCGAACCCGGGTCAGTACCGGTTCAACAACAACTTAACACTCAACATTTAAACCACTGCGCCACGGATGTTCCTTGTTAAATATTGGAATCATTTAATTCATATCTTGACTTTACGAAGTCAAAACCGGCGCCCAAAAGTTCAGTCGTCGGAAATCCCGGTAATCTCGCAAAACTTAACGTTTCTTCCGTTATAACGTAAACATTTACTAAGACATCGGTTATAACCGACGTCTGGGTCCGCGACCAAAGTTATAACCGCCGGAGTTTTTATAACCGACGAATCCAGTCGGAAATCAGACCAAGTTCATCGATAATTTGCCCTATAAATACCCCCTCGAACCTCTGCAAACCTTTTCGCTCAAAACCACACCCTTTCTCGGCGAAAACCCACTCGCCGGAATTCTTCTGTTTGTCGCCGGAAAACCGGGTTCTCCATTTCCGAGCCTTATTGAACCCCCTAAGCTTATACCGAAGTCACCCATACCTTTTTCAAGCTTTCTGGAGACTCGCTGCTGCAAGACACTCGTCGCCGGAGCCTATTGCTGTCGCCGGAGTTCTGCCAGAAAACAGAGGAAGACAGTCGGTATACCTCTCCGCCTAATTTCTTTTTCTTTTCACCTATATCTCACCGTAATGAACTGAAACACGCTAAGAAACCGATTAAAACATTGAACCCGTCAGTTATCGATTCTGGTTAAAACTCAACGAAGAAGATGAAGTTCGGTATCATATAAGTATAATTAAAATCAACTTATTAATCGGGTTAGACACACAGTCCAGTGGTGGACTGTGTGCACATTAAACGCAAAGGTATCGAGTTCGAATCTTGTTTCCACACACGCTGCCTTAATAAAAATTTCTTTTTTTGTTAACTGAACCGGATTCATTTTATGTATATGTTAAGTATATTAATAACCGGAATAATAACCAAGTTAGACACACAGTCCACTGTGTGTATGTTTAATCACGGGACGCGAGTTCGAGTCCGGTCTTCTGCACCGACTCGGACAATTATCTATCTTTTTATTTAAGGCAGAAAAAGAAATTCAGTTTGTATTTAAGTATAATAAAAATCGGATTATATAACATGTTAAACACACAGTCCAGCGGTGGACTGTGTGTTAGTTTAAGCCACAGGTCCCGGGTTCGAGACCTGTGGAGCGCACTGTCCGAATCAAATTAAATCGTTTTTAAATAAAAGGATTTTCTGTTTAAATTAATTAATATATAAATATAATTAAAAACAGATATATGACGGGTTAGACACGTAGCTCAGTTGGTAGAGCTGCGTGCATGCGTACGGGAGGTCTCGGGTTCGAGCCTCACTCAGCGCACAACAATACGCATACGAACCGGTCAACGGTCAGTCAACGGTCAACCGGTCAAAGTCAACGGTCACTGTAGCAAAAAAATCAAATTTTTTTTATTATTTTTATTTAATTATTTTAATTAAAAATCAATTAAAAATACTTAAAAATAACATTTTTTAAGGTTAGAAAATAGCCTTAAACTCAAAAAAATACACCCAACAATCCTACTAAAATAGATTAATAAAATCCGTTTACTTACCAAACCATAATGCGATTTATCTAGGTTAATCTCACCTCGTGGTTAAAACCACTTCGCGTGCATTCAACATCATCAACCGAACGCACCCACTGTGAGTGAATCTTACAACTCCCCTTTTTAATTACACGTTTTGGGGTGTGTCATGTGTCTCAAATAATTAACTCGTTTATTTAAATTGTGCTATACCATATCGTGACCTAAACTTAGATTGTTTATATTGTTGTGATTACTTATTTCATTTTATCAAATTCTATGAAATTCATTCATTAAGCCCATCAGTTCCTCGTGGGAGACGAGTGAGCAACGCGTGCCTCAAAACCAATTCATTATTGTTCATGTGTGTATCATTGAATTTATATTGTTGTAGTTGTATCATTCATATTATCATGTTTATGCAATTCATTCATTAGGCCCATCAGTTCCTCGTGAGAGACGAGTTGAGCAACGCGTGCCTCTAAATGTTCCATTATTGTTCATGTGTGCTTTATTTAATATCTTATGATTGTTGAATAAGTTTACATCTATTTTTACTCATGAGTGGTTGTGCACATATTTCATAATCAATTTAATAAACTTGTTCAAATGTTTTTCCATAGGATTCACTCGCCAACTTTATGTTGATCCAAAACCTTTTTACACATGATACAGGTGAACAGGTTGAAGCAAAGAAAACATAGGAAATGTCTTAGAAGAGAACAAAGATGCTTAGATTGATAGCTAGAACATGTTGTAACATTTATTGTAAATTTCCATTAAATTGTATTTAATAAATATGAAACGCATAATAAATGTCATGAGCTTTGATGATAACCCAATCATGCCCCGATCACCTTTTCCGCTGCGGGTCGGGGTGTGACATATCCCATTGCCCTCCAAGCAACTAGTTCGGTAGTAAGATGGGACTTAAAGGGATAGATTTGAGTGTCTTCTCCAACATCGAAATTAAACAACAGTTATAACGTATCCCCTCCAGGGATAAAAGTTTGCAAAGTATCCCCTCCAGGGATATAAGTTTGTTTGTTTGTCCCCACTGCATGCATATGCTTGTAAAAGAGCAGTGAACTCACCTTTGTTTTGATCGGTAAGGCTTATGTGTTTTATGAGCTGAAGTGGTCAACCATGTCCTATTATGGTTACCATAGGTTCATTAGTGTGTATGAATGCAAACACATAAGTTCTACGCGTATCTAACACATAGCACGTAAAATATTATAATATATATATACACATGCATGCGAAGTGTCGCTATTCGAAATAACGACAACCTTTTCGTCACAAATCACATAATAAATCTTGTCACAAAAATTCAGCTTTTAAGTTTTAAGTGCATTTTCGGACAATTTGCGATGCGTTAGTCGGGACCGTTCGGGCACCGGATAGTTTCCGAAGAATTACAGAACGTGTAAATCGAACCAGAGAACATTGTATTAAAATTTTAGAGTCTAACTCTTTACCAAAAATTTATAAAAAATCCTTTACTAAGAAGCAATCAGATTCGCCACTTTCTGACTGCAGCTCATAGAAAAATTCACTTAAAAATTCTCAGTTATCCGATTGACGAAATTTCAGTTGGAGATTCACACCGACACCTAGACCATCTATAGTACGAATTTCATGATCTAACTCTAATTGTACACAAAGTTATGACTTAAAACATAACACGTAAAATCTGCAGAAAAACGCATCTTTAATTGCTGAAACGAAACAATTTATTTAAAATATTAAACGATGTCCAAAAATCACGATTCCAGCGCCATTAGAAGTGTATTTCGAAATAGAATGTTATAGACTAAAAAAAATTCGGTTTTCGTTGTACTATGACCCAGTTACAGCCAACTGAAGTTGGCTGTAAACGCCAGACAATTTCCTTTTTCCAGCTTTTAACTTCCTAACGCGAGTTCTAATGTTTCTGTTAATACCTTTAACGATCATACAACTTAACGATACCATCAAGCTCAGGTCATGCAAGTTACTTACCACGTTAAACATCAAGTTGCAACAAATCATTAATTACTCAAACTACTAACGAGCACGAACCTATGCAAAAATCACATAACGCATTCAACCCTCATAACCACACACGTAACCTGAACATACCACACCCTCATACCCCATCTTGCAGCCGACCACATACATTATCAATAACGCTAAGCATCACACGTGACTTTTACGAATACTATACCACAAGTAATCATTAAAACGTCAAAGATTATTATCACAAAAGAAAAACGCAGCCATGATATACGAGTTTTATCTACCGAAAACGTATATGAACGGAAGGAACTAAAAGTAAAACTCAAGATGTGCTTACCTAGCTAAGAAAGGATGTCGATTAGCCTAGGAGTCGAGTTCTTGGATGCTCTAAAGCTGGTCAAGAGTAGCGGGAGAAAGAGATTCGCAGGTAGGATTTTGGCTTTTGGGAAGATAAAGCAATTATAAGGGCATGCAAAAATATACGTATACATATGGGACTTCTAGTTGGGGGCGGTTTGGGATAGCCTATGGGGTTGGGCCGATGATAATGCGATGATGAAAAAATATAAGTTGAGCTTATTTTGTTTTCTTGGGCCGCACAACATGACGTTTGGGATGTGTTTTGCTATTATATTTCAACTAATAATCAAAATTATTATTATTAGAATATTCAATAAAATAATCTAATACCAATGTAGTTTATATATTTTATGTTTCACTTTTGGTAAAGTACAAATGGTTTCAAACGTAACTATATATATCTGCTATTGAAACATGTGATTCAATGTTTACAAATTTATATAGAATAGAATTGGTTCCACAAGAAAGACATGTGCTTCGATTAAAACGGTTTGGGTCGTTTCAACACGACATGGATTTGGTTCCGAATAATCATTTGCACACTATAAATTAGATAAGTATATAATTAATTTGCAAAAGCGAAACGAACAAATTTTTTAACCTCGAAATTACGGGTTGTCACAATCTAAATGAACGATAATTACTTATTACTTACTAATTAATATAATAAAATGTTACTAAAACTACCCGTGTTTTACACAGGTCCGACTACTAGTAATTGTTAAAAGACAAAAATGGCCTCATGTGCTAGACACATGATCAGATTTAACAGAAAATTTTATCTGGGTTAGAGCCAAAGGACAAAGCGTGTAACATTTTAAAACATTAAGTACAAAACTCATCAATTTTAACGATAAAGGACACTGCATGATATTTGGTATAAAAATAAAGGACAAAACTTGAAATTTACTCCACATATAATCTATAATATTAATATAGAATATTACCAAATATTCAAATAAAGTGATATGATACATTTCACAAATTCATATAAGCATTCAACCAAAACAATATGAAATAACCAATAACTACTAAAAACTTTCAACCAAACACATCAAGTATTAAAAAAATGTTGAAAAGTCCTAAATCCGATAACGATTTTACTACATGTCGGTTCAGTTACGGTGGATATGTAAACATTGATAATCATAGCCGACCAGCAACTTTTGGTTTTCAGAACCGACTCACAAATTTTTTATTGGGTTTGGTTTTTTCAGTTTAGTTTTGTCGGTTAATTCGGTTTTTTCACACTCCTATGACAGGGTTCAAAAGTAAAATAATAATTTTTTGGAAACGGGAGATAAGCGTGTAATGCCCCAAAACAAGAAGGTAAAATTGTAAAATGAAAATAAACCACGTGGAAGAATCAATATCCCAAACGCTACCTTCCTAGAGGCCAGAATCATGCCTTTTCAATTTTCCTCGAATCCATCGCACCTGGACGCTTTTTACCATTAAAATGCTTCTTCCACTGTGCATCAGGCCGTCACTTCGAACCCCCCTTTACAAACCCTCACACTGGACTACTCACATTTCTCCAGTTAACCGCCGCCTATCTGTTAGGGCAGCTTCAATTTCAACTGCTTCCACCGTAGAAGAAGAAGCATCTGTTATGGCTCAAGATGGATCCACACCTCAGCATCCCTTACAGGTTTGCTCGTTGTTCCTGAATCCTGATTGATTACTTTTTTTTATTGACGATTGTAGGATTTGTGTTTGCTCGTTGATATTTGTGTGCATGTTTGATATGGAGTAATTTTCATTGAATTAGGTTGTGTATATGAATGATTATGTTTGAAATGGTGGAATAGTTAGGGTTAGTGAAATTATACAAGTAGTTTGATTTGAGTACTGAAGTTGAATTTGGGGGATTTTTGGATCTATGAATGTTTAGGTATGGAAATATTGGGAGATTGGGGGATTTTGGTTTGCTTTGAGCAACTTGATTGAAACCTAAAAAACTGATTATTAGACCACCCGTAGTCGTCCTCTTTCTGCCGTTTTTCTCCGCCAACCACGCCCAAGCCCCACCCCCTCGGCGTTTTCGGGTGTTTTTTTTCAAAAAATCCTTCAAGGCGTGCTTTTATCAACCCTTTCTTCAAATTGTTTGGCCAATGAGATCATTCCAACTCAAATACAATTAATTTTAAATTTAAAAAAAAACAAGAAAATAATAATTGGGTAATCATTGATGGGGCATTATCCCACTATGCCCATTTGTAAAAACGCCCGTAATGCCCCTTGCTGACTGGGATGACACGTGTTGCACAATGCCCATGGATGGGGGCATTATTCATGTGTACCACTACACATGGTCTTAAGGATTCTTAATTTCTTATACAAAGTGTAATATAGCGAAAAAACAAACCGAGATGTCATGAATGTTTTGGTGATTCCATACCTACATATGCTTAAATTAATAGTCATTCAATTTGACTTTTGTGTAAAAGTTGATTCTCATCTCACATTATAGTTGGCCTCATTACTTGATAAATGACAAAACTACAACCAGATTTGTTTCTTTGTTTTGAGATAGAGTTGGTACAATTGTCGTTTTAAAGACTATTAGCTTATGCGAAACTGTATACCAAGAATACATTCAAAGATCACTGAAAAAAACAGTGTGGCGTCAAAATTACAGATTGAAAACCTAAACCGTGAGCTCTTCGTGGGAAAAGCTGACAGTTTTGTTTGGTATGAGGTGCCAGATGTTACAGTTACTTTAGGTTTTCAATCTGTATTTTTGACGTTATACTGTTTTTGCTTGGTGATCTTTGAATATATCATTGGTATAAAGTTTAGCAGAAGCTGACATTATATGAAATGAGAGTTGTACACTTGTACCAACTCTAGTTCAAAACAAATAAACAGTTTTGTGTGTTATTATCGTTTATCAAGTAACGAGACTGACTAAAGTTTGAAAGGAGGATCAACTTGAACACAAAAGTCAAATTGGATGATTATTGATTTAGGAATATGTAGGTATATAATCACCTAGAAATTTGTGACATCTCAGTTTGTTTCTATCAGCTTGATCGATTCTTCCGAACATTACACTTTTATAAGAATCCTTAATAATAATAGTTCATCAACTCTTTAAAGTCAGGCCACAGAATTTTGTGTGACTGAAGTTTCCACCTCATTAGGTGTGGAAACCACAATACCACATGAGAGCTCACCACATGGTTTTTTCATTCCTGCTTTATGTGTATTCAAAGATAATGCCATGTTCTAAATTCCAATTAATTACACTAACCTAGATTGCGTTTGGTTTGAAGGATAGAGTGGTCATAGGGAACTTACTTTTGAAGTGAATTAGAATGAAATTAAAAGTGATAGACCCACTTGTTTGGTTGGCATGAAATACAAGGGATTGTTATTTAGGCCTTTTGATTTGATTATGTGATAATCAAATCATTAGAAATGAGTAATCAGTTGTAAAATAAAAACAAACCGTAGGAGACCTAATTTATAAATAAAATGATTAGAAAGGACACTTTTATGCAATGAAAAGTCTCTTGAATTGGGTTATAAGGAAGTGGCAATTAGGTAATATTTATCTTACCATTGTTATTTTCTCAGGTCGCAAAACGCTTAGAGAAATTCAAAACCACAATTTTCACACAAATGAGTTCGCTTGCCATAGAACACCGAGCAATAAACCTAGGTCAAGGATTCCCCAATTTCGATGGGCCCGATTTTGTCAAAGAAGTCGCCATTCAAGCTATAAAAGACGGAAAAAACCAATACGCCCGCGGATTCGGTGTCCCTGATCTCAACTCAGCTATCGCAGCCCGTTTCCATAAAGACACCGGGCTCACAGTCAACCCGGAAAAAGAAATAACTGTCACTTCCGGTTGCACAGAAGCCATTGCCGCCACTATTTTAGGGTTAATTAACCCCGGAGACGAAGTAATCGTTTTCGCCCCGTTTTATGATTCTTATGAAGCCACTTTATCAATGGCGGGTGCCAAAATTACATGCATTACCCTTCGTCCTCCGGATTTCTCTCTTCCGATCGAAGAGCTAAAATCGAAAGTTTCTAAAAATACCCGCGCAATTCTCATGAACACTCCGCATAACCCAACGGGAAAAATGTTTACACGTGAAGAACTTGATCAAATTGCATCATTATGCATCGAAAACGACGTTTTAGTCTTTAGCGACGAAGTTTACGACAAATTGTCGCTCGAAATGGATCATATTTCTATTGCTTCACTCCCGGGATGTATGAGAGAACCGTGACATTAAATTCTTTAGGAAAAACGTTTTCTTTAACGGGCTGGAAAATTGGGTGGGCCATAGCTCCAACGCACTTAATTTGGGGTGTTAAACAAGCCCATTCCTACCTCACGTTTGCCACCTCGACACCTATGCAATATGCTGCTGCTGCGGCTTTACGGGCCCCGGATTCTTACTATGAGGAATTGAGGAAAGATTACAAGGCGAAAAAGGAGATATTGGTGGAGGGTTTGAAGAGTGTCGGGTTTAATGTTTACCCTCGAGTGGGACCTACTTTGTGGTGGTGGATCATACCCCGTTTGGGCTTCCGAACGATGTGGCGTTTTGTGAGTACTTGATTAAGGAAGTTGGTGTTGTAGCGATTCCGACAAGCGTGTTTTATTTGGACCCAAGTGAGGGGAAGAATCTGGTGAGGTTTACTTTTTGCAAAGATGAGGAGACACTAAGGAGTGCTGTTGCAAGAATGAAAGAGCGACTCCCGCGTAAGTGATGCTTACGGGCGATTAAGAGGTAGGGGTATGTAGTGATGTCTTCATATTATGTCTGTCTATGTGTTGCTCTGTTTATTTTATGTATTTGGTTACATTGTACTTCTTTTAAATAAAATCTGAAGACATGGTGTTCTGGATCCTGGTAGTTTGGGTCTTGGACTAAGAACTGGTTTTATAAAGCTTTGAAAACTGAGAATCAAACCGACCATAACCGGTTCTGATATTGTCTGGTCTGAGCTTTGATTCTTCAATTTTTGCATCAAGTATTGTATATAGACTATAGAACATTAATAAGGTGTTGCAAAATACGACTTTTGTTGGATGAGGGCTTGAAAAAGATAAATGAAACATGTGTTTAGTTTCATTTTTGTGTGCACATTTTAATGTCTTGCATTATTAGTAAGATACATCAAAGCACTAATTCTTGGATATTTATGTCTGGTTTGATAAGTCAACGCTACCGACCGGGTCTTGACCTGTAAGAGTTGTACCGTGGGCAACGAACTAAAATCCACTTAACTGGTTTAACTGGTAATTACGAACGATATGTGAAACGGATCATAATTATATTTATGATAATGAGCGGATTTATATTATTAATACTCGTTATTAGTAATATAATTGTTTATCTTAACTGATAAACTTGTTGCGGGTATTAACTGAGAGACGGATACATAGACCAGGTGAGACGGGTATACTCATCTCGCCACTTGTCGCGCATGCACACATGCATCGCCACTTGTCGCGCATGCAAGAGTCTTGGACATTTGTCATGCATGCATAATCTCTCTGCCATTTGTCGCACATGCACGTGCATGTTCGCCACTTGGCGAGCATGCATGAACCTCCATCTACTATTTAAGTGGGACTTGGGTCTTGCATTTGAGAGGTTGGAGAGTTAGAACAACTAGCCAAAAGCTCTCATAACACCCCAACCACTTTCGCCGTCGCCGACCATAGTCGTCGCCGCCACTGCCGGCCAGAACCGTCGCCGCCGTCGCCAGTATCGCCGGCCACCCCCGCCGTTTCCCGGCACATTTCGTGTTTCGTTGGTTCGTATCACTAGCACGTGTTCGTTGAACCTCGGTGTCTCAACCGGTTAGTCATTAACTGAGGTATATCTTTCTCATCGGTAGTTAGATGTTTTTATCACTGTGCTCGTATTTGCATGTAACCGGATCCTGTCGGGTTTCGTTTATTGTTGATCACTCATTTATTTCCGCTGCGTTTTTATTAATTAACTCACTTAATTAATTGACTATTTTTATTGAACCAGGTTTTGATAAATAAAATTTTTAATCACCATGGAAACCCAACAGTGGTATCAGAGCCTTGGTTACAACATACGAGTCGGTACCGGTCTTTTAACCGGAACTAGAACACAAACTTTAATTATTTTAAAGTTTCTGGTCTAAATAATTTTAGGGGAAACCCTATTTTGGTCAATATTTTATTTTGCTTGCTTGACCAAAACATTGCCCGGTTTATTTTGTGATTGTTATGAAATATGTAAATCTGGTCCGACCTTGTTTTGTGGTTGTATATTTTATTCGGTTTTGTAATTATATTTTACGGCCATCTAGATGGTTCAAAGTTGTAATAGATAGGGTTTCTTCCTTTATTGTATTTTGTAAAATTTTGTAATAAACGAAGACCCGGAGACAAAACTGAGGACGTTAAACAGGAGTCATGAAGTCAGTGGGAGTTGCTCGAGACGACTAGATGCACTCAAGTCCATCCTTGTGGTTGTGACCCCGTGACCCGTTTGATTTTGCTATTAGGCTCTAGCAAGATCGAACAAGTTTTGGCCATATAGATTTACATATTTATCTTGCTATTGTGGTTGCCTTTTATCTTATAAGTTGTTATAACATAACCAACCTAAATACCAACATGATTTTAAAAGGAGTTTTAAAATATTAAAAACAATCACATTAAAACAAGTTCTTAATTGTTTTACAGATTGTTAAAATTTCGTTATAAAACAAAGGTTGTTTTTGAAAAACAAACAAATAACCAATTAAGTTTTGCAAAATTCAATTTTCCAAAACTAATAATAGTTTTCTATTAACTTAAAATTGGTTATTTCAAGTCATGACAAATTTAGTTTTAATAGGATATTTAAAACTAAGTGTCCTGAGAGATGAAAAGGTTCATCAAGATGTCACGACTAAAATATATACTAAAATTGGCTCTCACGACCCTATATGGTAAAAATTAAAATCAAACCATAATTAAAATCAATGGTCTATGCCATCCTACTACCAGTAACACTTGGGGCATAATGCGAACCATCAGTGTTGGAGCCACAGCACAACACTTGGTGTCTATTTATCCTTCCAAGGTGCAAGGGCTTCGTCGACACCATCCTGTAACAACTCGAAAATTCGATTGTTATTTTTCCATTTTGTTTTCCTGTTTGTCTACCTTTGTAATCCCGAGATTCGGTTAATAATAAAGTTTATGTAAATTAATTATGGTGTTTTACGTTATTATCGTATCTAGTCGCTTATTAAATCGCATTGCCTATCTCATCGCATCGCAAATCACAGCTAATTATGTGGTTTTATGTTATTTATGTGTTATGTGTGTTTGTGGTTATGATTACAATCGCTATCGCATCGCTCTCGCACTCTCGAATCGCTAAATCGCAACATTATATCAATTATAACGCTTAACGCTTTAATTTAACGCTTAATATAACTATCTAATACGAACCGAATAGCCAAACGAGCTTGTAACGCGGAACAAACGAAGGAAACCCAAGATTTGAGTCAAGCTCGCTCGAACTTGGTGACACCAAGTTCGGCCGAACTTGACTAGCCAAACTTGGAATCTCCTTTCATCCTCTAAGTTCGCTCGAACTTGACTGATCTCCCTTCCAAATCTGCTAAGTTCGCGCGAACTTGCATGAATTTCATGCAAGTTCGGCCGAACTTGCTCTCATTAGCCCTCATTTTGCCTTCTCCTATAAATACCAAGCTCTGTTCTCCCATTTGAACTTGCTGCAAGTTCGCCCAGAGCTCTCAAAACCCGAAACCTTCATGTTTTAAGTAAGAATCAACCCGATTTCAACTGCAAAGATGTTCAACAACGTTTTACAAACGTTTACAACGATTTTGGCACAAGGCATAGCCTTCGTTTTCATCAAAACTCATTCTTTTACGAAAATCTTCATCTGTTCTTCAAAAACTTCTGTTTTTAGCTTAGATCTACATAATACGAGTTCGTTTGGCGATAGTAGAGACTTCCCAAACACGAGATCTGCAAGATCTCGGCTTGTAAGTGATAGATCTGAGAAAAACCTTTGAAAACCATTGATTTCTACACAAGATACGGACTATTGATGATGTTTTGTTCATTTTCTGGTATGAAACGAAGCATCTATCATTCAAGATCCCAGATCTGGAAGCACAAGGACGTTTATGTTGGTTTACACAAGCCGGACTAATCCGAACGAACCCCGAGTTCGCCTGGATTAGCCCACGCTTTTGTAAAACGGCTAAAACAGCTCTAAAAGACCTCTCCGACCTACGTTTGCTCAGTAGCACAGGGTTTGAGGGATGAACACTCGATTTTCCTCAGCAAACGACGCGAAAACGCAAGATTTCGGACCCGAAAACATCAAGTTCGCTCAAGAATCACCAGCTCCTTGGTCAAGTTCGACCGAACTTGCACCCTTATGGGTCAAGTTCGACCGAACTTGTGTCAATTTTACAAGAATTCTTACAAGATCGCTCGAACTTGCCTAGTTTCTTAGGAAACTATACAAGTTCGCCCGAACTTGCCATTCAGTATGGTTTTCTTACAAGTTCGCCCGAACTTGACAAGTTCTCTAAGGAAACTCATCAAGTTCGACCGAACTTGACTCAACCTCACCCAATACCATGCAAGTTCGCTCGAAATTGTGTGTTTACACACAAGTTCGCCCGAACTTGGCTATTGCCCAACCAAGACTTAACCGTTTCAGCTTTTCGGAGACTGATGCACTTCCGTTCGCGTATGCAGGCTGATCCAGCGCTCTTCTCAACTCTCCTCAGATCCCGAACTCATACCAAAACGCACCCACAGTGAGTATACTTGACCCATTTTCGCTTTAACGCACTTTTTGTGTGTTACATACGTTCCTATATCAAAATCACTTCACAAATCAAATTGTTTATCACACGCGACTAATTGATTATATATGCTCTATACGTGATGCTAGAAACATGTGACTAGGACTTATTTTCGTTAACTTTCCTACTTAGCTAGTATGGTACTATAGTTTGGCTAACACCCAAGGGTCTAGTTAGGATGGACGCGCAAGCCTTCTCACGGTAGTTAGCATGAGAAATAAGCCTATGTTAATCTATGTGAAATGTTTCGGTGTATCATGATATGTAGTTAGATTATTTCGCGAACGGTTTCTCTATTATGCTAGTATTACAAAACTCGTATGCTCACCTTTACTTAATTGTATTGATTTGTATTTTAACGTATGTAACAGGTTGAGGATTTAGCGTGGATGCTTGGATGTTGCTTAGTTTAGTTTTTTTTGTTTAGTTAGTTAGTTTGTTGATGTATTTTGGATTTGGAACTTATGTATGAAAAATATAGGGGAAATCGAACCCGGTTGAATTTTATGAGAAATCTCCGTTTTGTAATAATTGTTTAAATGTTACGTTTAATAGTATGGGATATTAAGCAGGTTGTGATATGTTAAATGATTGTTATGGAACATCTCGTGAAATCAATCTGGTCGCCTAGTTCCACTAACCCTGATGTTTCCGCCATCGGTTGGGGTGTAACAGATTGGTATCAGAGCATCATAACTTAGGATGGTAGGTAGAATTGCCATGATTCGACCTAGTAGCATGTTTAAGTACCCGATTGACCTATCTTTGACTTAAATGTTAAACTACTTGCCATAAATGCTTAAATGTGCCTTTCCTAAGGCTAATACAATAATACACGCTTGGAAACGCCCGCATAACACAAAACGAGTGATCAAGTCGACAATAGGTGTGAAAACCGAGAACACTCGATGAGATCATTCACTCCGCGCATTCTCTCGCACGAGATATCTTCGTTGAGTCAGGAGTGACATTCAAACCTCGACGAAAATCTCCATTTCTATCTAGGAATAAAGTTGCTAAGTTAGGGGTGAAACCTGCATCTTAGTAACTAATTCCGCAATTCGATTTTCAATCTCACCAAAGTCTCGGTTATACCCATGATTTGGAACACGTATTAACTGGAAGGGTAAACGCCGTTAGCCGCTCGCGGTGAGAGCGTTTATCTATTAGGCCAAAGCGTGGGTCCAAATGCAATGGGTAGTCGAATCATTTTGGCGTGTCAAACGTCTCAAAACCCCGGGCACTCCCAATTGATTTAAGCCTATATCGTCGATTTACGCATCATCGAGCTTACTATTATTTATGTGTTCAAATTTTGAGAATTTTCGAATATTCGATTTCTCGCTTTATTTATTTCTCGCATTATCGATCTCTCGCTTTATCGCTTTACACTCCCTAAACGCATGCACTACTCGCACAGCTCTCGAAATCTAAAACGCTAAATTAATACACCAACAAAACTAATCGTTTAATTCGCTTACGCCTATGAGGACGTGTGTCTCATACACGGTATTATCTCGCTTATCTCGCTATTAAATATCGCATATATCTCGCTTATATCTCGCTAATATATCGCATCTCGTATCGCGCTATGCATGATGGTTAATTAGAGGGTGAACACGTGCAAAAATTGTGCTTACGTGAATTATGTGCTTACGTGCTTATGTGCTTACGTGCTTATGTGCCTACGTGTTTACGTGCCTACGTGTTTATGTGATTTTGTGCCTTGTTTGAATAATAATAAATAAATATTTAAACATAACTCTATTATAATCGAATCTCATCTAATCTAAATCCTTCGTGTAGATGTCTTCAATGGGATCGCACACCCGAAGGAACCTCCAGCGCAGCAACGCCGACAAGCGTATCGCTACAATGGTAGCCAAGGAAATGGCTAAGCTTATCCCGCAAATTGTCTCAGAAATTCACGCCGTGAGCAGTAACTCGTCTGTTGATTCGAAAGCTGAAAACCCCAAGTCACGGTTCAGCTTCAAAAACTTCAAGGCTTGTGCACCTCTCGCCTTCACGGGCAACGAGGGACCGACAGCTGTGTTCCATTGGTTTGACGCCATTGAGGTCACTTTTTGGCAAAGTGGATGCCCCGATGACCTCCGCACAGTGAATGCTACCGGAGTCTTCCAGTCCCGTGCTATTGGCTGGTGGATCGCCGAAAGGAATAGGCGCGGTAATGATGAAGCCTACAGTCTATCTTGGGAGTAACTCAAGGAAGTGATGTTGAAGGAGTTTTGTCCTCCGCACGAAATGCAAAAGCTCGAGAATGAGTTTTGGAGAATCAAACAGGATGGTCCCGACAATGCTGGATTCACTGCTCGGTTTAAGATTTTGAGCATCATCTGTCCCAGCCAGGTTGATACGACTGAGAAAGCTATCAACAAGTACATCCGTGGTTTACCCAACTGTGTCACGAACTTTGTGAAAGTTGCTCGTACTATAACCATCGAGGAAACCTTCATGCTCGCCGCTGAGATCAATGATCAGCGAGTTCAAGATGGTTATTTCAAGAATCATGCTAAAGTCGCCAACCAAGCCGTCGTCGAACCAACCGCTGCTACCGAACCACCAAGTGACCCGAAGGGAAAGCGTCACGGATGCAAGAGAGGATACCCGAGTAAGAACTATGCTCTCGCCGCTCCAGCAAACTCTCAACCGCTTCAGTCAGCCGCTCCAAACACACCTCCAGCTAAGCGTGCGTACACTGGTCCTCACCCACTGTGCCCTAAGTGCACTTACCACCATATGGTGGGTGGAAACTGCCGTTTTTGCACAAACTGCAACATCTTTGGCCACTTTACTGTGAGTTGCTGTACCGGCCCTCGTCAGCCAGCTCCTCAGGCTCCAGCAGCTCCAGCTTTACCCGCTCCCCTCAAGCCAATCAGCAGCAAGCTCCAAAAACACGTGTGTGCTATGTGTGTGGTGATCTGAATCATTTCACCAATGTCTGTTCGAATCGTCCTGTCAAGCAAGAGCAGCCAGTACCGCAGCCTCAACAGCAGCCTTAGCCACCGCAGCAGCAGCAGCAGCAACCACAAGCTGCGCGTGGCAGAGCCTTCAATCTCAACCACCGCCAGGCTCAGAATGACAACAATGTTATCAATGGTACGTTTCTCGTAAATGGTATTTATGCTTCATGCTTATTCGATACTGGTGCCGATAGTTGTTTTATACCGTTAGAATTCGAAAAGGTTTTAATAAATGTAAACGCACTAAACTCCCAAAGACTTTCGATGTGGAAGTCGCCACCGGAAAATCCGTTACCGTCACCTCCGTCCTACATGGTTGTTCTCTCGATCTCAACAACCATGTCTTCTCGATCAATCTCATACCTATGCAGTTAGGTAGTTTCGATATCATAGTAGGCATGGATTTTCTTCGTGAGAATCATGCTGAAGTTGTATGCTTCGATAAAATGATTCATTTTCCCCTCCCTAACGGTGATCAACTTCATGTATACGATGAAACTCCCTCATAGAAGTTGATGCTTTTGTCATGTACTCGAGCACACAAATGCTTGCAAAAGCGATGTATTGCCTTCCTCGCCCACATTGTGAATCCGGAGAAAGAAAAGAAGACTATTAAGATGTTTCCATTGTTTGTGAATTTCCCAAAGTCTTTCCCGACGATTTACCTGGTTTACCCCCTACTCGAGATGTTGAATTCCATATCGATTTAGTTCCCGGAGCTACACCCATTGCTAAAGCTCCTTATCGCCTCGCACCATCCGAAATGCGCGAGCTATCGAGCCAACTTCAAGAGCTTCTTGATAAAGGTTTCATACGCCCGAGCACTTCGCCATGGGGCGCACCTGTCCTTTTCGTGAAAAAGAAGGATGGATCATTCCGTATGTGCATCGATTATCGTGAACTTAACAAACTCACGACAAAGAACCGCTATCCTCTTCCTCATATCGACGACTTATTTGATCAGCTTCAAGGTGCTACTTATTTTTCCAAGATCGATCTTCGTTCCGGTTATCATCAGTTACGCGTATTGGAAGAAGACATTCCGAAAACCGCCTTTCGTACCCGTTATGGCCATTTCGAATTCGTGGTCCTGCCTTTTGGTCTTACCAATGCACCCGCGGTCTTCATGGATTTGATGAACCGTGTGTGTAAAGCTTTCTTGGATCGCTTCGTTATTGTTTTCATCGATGATATCCTTATCTATTCGAAGTCGAGAGACGAACACGCGCGTCATCTCTGTTTAGCCCTCGAACTTCTTCAAGGAAATCGCCTTTATGCTAAGTTCTCTAAATGTGAATTCTAGCTCGAAGAAGTCCAATTTCTCGGCCACATCGTTAATAGTCAAGGAATTCATGTCGACCCTGCAAAGATTGAAGCCGTCAAGAGTTGGATTACACCAAAGAATACTTCCGAAATTCGTTCATTTCTTGGATTGGTGGGTTATTACTGTCGATTCATCGCCGACTTTTCTAAAATCGCCGTTCCGCTTACCGCATTGACTCATAAGGACCAACCTTTTGTTTGGGATTCTAAACAAGAGGAAGCTTTTCAAACTCTCAAGCGTATGCTGTGCTACGCTTCTATCCTCGCTCTACCCGACGGAAACGACGATTTTGTTGTTTATTGTGATGCCTCTAATCTTGGTCTTGGTTGTGTTCTTATGCAACGAGACAAAGTTATCGCGTATGCATCTCGACAACTCAAGATCCACGAGAAGAACTACACTACCCACGATCTCGAACTCGGTGCAGTTGTTTTTGCATTAAAGATATGGCGACACTACCTTTACGGTACAAAGTGTACGGTCTTCACCAACCATAAGAGCTTACAACATATCTTCATTCAAAAGGAACTGAATATGCGCCAACACCGATGGGTTGAACTTCTCAACGATTATGACTGTGAGATACGCTATCATCCCGGCAAAGCAAACGTCGTCGCCGATGCTCTAAGTCGACGAAGCTATGTGTATAGCGTTCGTGACTCTCAAGCTTTGAATGATCTCGAAATCATGATTCGCTCCGCTCAGTTCGCCTGTTTTAACGAGAATACTTTGGAAGAAGAATTGAAATTGGTGCCGAAACTCAGCTCGTGTCAAAATCTGATGGTATTTATTACTATCTTAATCGTATTTGGATTCCAAGTCGCGATAATCTTCGTAATGTGCTAATGACCGAAGCTCATAAATCTCGATATTCCATTCATCCCGGTGCCGACAAGATGTACCAGGACCTTCGTTCTAAGTACTGGTGGCCGGGCATGAAAAAGGATATCGCCATTTACGTCTCAAAGTGCTTAACTTGTTCGAAAGTTAAAGCCGAACATCAAAGGCCCTCTGGCTTACTCGAGCAACCCGAAATCCCGATGTGGAAGTGGGAGAGTATAGCTATGGACTTCATTACTAAACTCCCGCGTACCTCATCCGGTCACGATAGCATTTGGGTTATCGTTGATCGTCTTACTAAATCTGCGCACTTTATTGCTATACGAGAAGACTTTAAGGTCGAACAGTTAGCCCGAATCTATACCGACGAAGTCATTTGTCGACACGGGACGCCTCGTGACATCATCTCTGACCGAGACGGTCGTTTTACTTCGCGTCTATGGGAGACTTTTCAATCCGCTCTCAGTACTACTCTCAATCTCAGTACCGCTTTTCACCCTCAAACCGACGGTCAGACGAACGAACGATCCGCACTCCCGAAGACATGCTTCGTGCGTGCATCATAGATTTCGGGGGTAACTGGGATACACATTTACCTTTAATCGAATTCTCGTACAATAATAGTTATCATACCAGCATTCAAATGGCTCCTTTTGAGGTACTGTATGGAAGAAGATGTCGATCGCCTATTGCATGGCACGAGATCGGAGAAGCACAAATCACCGGTCCCGAGCTGATCCAAGAAACGACAGACAAGATCCTCCAGATCAGAGACAATCTCTTGAAAGCTCAGAGTCGCCAAAAGAGTTATGCCGATAAACGCCGCAAGCCCCTGTAGTTCGAAGTGGGAGATCACGTTCTCCTAAAGGTTGCACCTTGGAAGGGAGTGGTCCGCTTCGGCAAGAAAGGAAAGCTAGCACCTCGATACGTTGGTCCTTTTAAGATTCTGGAAAGGATCGGTAAAGTAGCCTATCGTCTCGAATTACCGGAGGAACTCAACAACGTACATCCGACTTTCCACGTGTCTAATCTCAAAAAGTGCCTAGCCGAAGAGAATCTCCATGTACCCCTCGAGGATCTGCAAATCAACGAGACTCTCCATTTCGTGGAAAAGCCTGTGGAAATCATGGACCGAGAGACTAAGAAACTACGACGCTCTCGCATCCCTATCGTGAAAATCCGATGGGAGGGCAAACGCAGCGCCGAGTTTACTTGGGAATTGGAAAGTGATAAGAAGGCCAAGTACCCGTATCTATTTGTTACAGCTACTACTTGAATTTCTGGACGAAATTCCCTAAAGTAGCGGAGACTGTAACAACACAAAAATTCAATTGTTATTTTTCCATTTTGTTTCCTGTTTGTCTACCTTTGTAATCCCGAGATTCGGTTAATAATAAAGTTCATGTAAATTAATTATGGTGTTTTACGCTATTATCGTATCTAGTCGCTTATTAAATTGCATCGCCTATCTCATCGCATCGGAAATCGCAGCTAATTATGTGGTTTTATGTTATTTATGTGTTATGTGTGTTTGTGGTTATGATTACAATCGCTATCGCATCGCTCTCGCACTCTCGAATCGCTAAATCGCAATATTATATCAATTATAACGCTTAACTCTTTAATTTAACACTTAATATAACTATCTAATATGAACCGAATAGCCAGACGAGCTTGTAACGCGGAATAAACGAAGGAAACCCAAGATTCGGGTCAAGTTCACTCGAACTTGGTGACACCAAGTTCGGCCGAACTTGACTGGCCAAACTTGGAATCTCCTTTCATCCTCTAAGTTCGCTCGAACTTGTCTGAGCCTCTAAGGACTCAGCAAGTTCGGCCGAACTTGACTGATCTCCCTTCCAAATCTGCTAAGTTCGCGCGAACTTGCATGAATTTCATGCAAGTTCGGCCGAACTTGCTCTCATCAGCCCTCATTTTGCCTTCTCCTATAAATACCAAGCTCTGTTCTCCCATTTGAACTTGCTGCAAGTTCGCCCAGAGCTCTCAAAACCCGAAACCTTCATGTTCTAAGTAAGAATCAACCCGATTTCAACTGCAAAGATGTTCAACAACGTTTTACAAACGTTTACAACGATTTTGGCACAAGGCATAGCCTTCGTTTTCATCAAAACTCATTCTTTTACGAAAATCTTCATCTGTTCTTCAAAAACTTCTGTTTTAAGCTTAGATCTACACAATACGAGTTCGTTTGGGGATAGTAGAGACTTCCCAAACACGAGATCTGCAAGATCTCGGCTTGTAAGTGATAGATCTGAGAAAAACCTTTGAAAACCATTGATTTCTACACAAGATACGGACTATTGATGATGTTTTGTTCATTTTCTGGTATGAAACGAAGCATCTATCATTCAAGATCCCAGATCTGGAAGCACAAGGACGTTTATGTTGGTTTACACAAGCCGGACTAATCCGAACGAACCCCGAGTTCGCCTGGATTAGCCCACGCTTTTGTAAAACAGCTAAAACAGCTCTAAAAGACCTCTCCGACCTATGTTTGCTCAGTAGCACAGGGTTGGAGGGATGAACACTCGATTTTCCTCAGCAACGACGCGAAAACGCAAGATTTTGGGCCCGAAAACATCAAGTTCGCTCAAGAATCACCAGCTCCTTGGTCAAGTTCGACCGAACTTGCACCCTTATGGGTCAAGTTCTACCGAACTTGTGTCAATTTTACAAGAATTCTTACAAGATCGCTCGAACTTGCCTTTCCAGTAAGGTTTTCTTACAAGTTCACCCGAACTTGACAAGTTCTCCAAGGAAACTCATCAAGTTCGACCGAACTTGACTCAACCTCACCCAATACCATGCAAGTTCGCTCAAACTTGTGTGTTTACACACAAGTTCGCCCGAACTTGGCTACTGCACAACCAAGACTTAACCGTTTCAGCTTTTCGGGAGACTGATGCACAGCGTATGGAGGCTGATCCGGCGCTCTTCTCGACTCTCCTCAGATCCCGAACTCTTACCAAAATGAATCCACAGTGAGTATACTTGACCCATTTTCGCTTTAACGCACTTTTTGGGTGTTACATATGTTCCTATATCAAAATCACTTCACAAATCAAACTGTTTATCACACGCGACTAATCTGATTATATATGCTCTATACATGATGCTAGAAACATGTGACTAGGACTTATTTTCGTTAACTTGCCTCCTTAGCTAGTATGGTACTATAGTTTGGCTAACACCCGACGGGGTCTAGTTAGGATGGACGCGCAAGCCTTCTCACGGTAGTTAGCATAGAAATAAGCCTATGTTAATATGTGTGAAATGTTTCGGTGTATCATGATATGTAGTTAGATTATTTCGCGAACAGTTTCTCTACTATGCTAGTATTACAAAACTCGTATGCTCACCTTTACATTATTGTATTGACTTGTATTTTAACGTATATAACAATTTGAGGATTTAGCGTGGATGCTTGGATGTTGCTTAGTTTAGTTTGTTTTGTTTAGTTAGTTAGTTTGTTGATGTATTTTGGATTTGGAACCTATGTATGAAATCTAGGGGAAATCAAACCCGGTTGAATTTTATGAGAAATCTACGTTTTGTAATAATTGTTTAAATGTTACGTTTAATAGTATGGGATACTAAGCAGGTTGTGATATGTTAAATGATTGTTATGGAACATCTCGTGAAATCAATCTGGTCGCCTAGTGCCACTAACCCCGATATTTCCGCCATCGGTTGGGGTGTGACACATCCGACCCTTCCACATGTGATCGTTTTAGGACGACTTTTACTTTTCTTCTCGTGTTACGTGCCCCAGCTGTCTCGAGAACAAAAGTGGCATAGATGAGGCTAAACGTATCAATGCATAGACAAGAGTTGTCTTAGCGGCCTCATACTCGAGAGTTGTGCAATTCTCACAATTGACAATCGTTGTCAGTCCGCTTGAACCCCTTGCTAATGTTGCGTGCTACAGCTGCCTTTAGAAAGAGCTTCTAACCGGATTCTCATTCCTTGTTCTAATTACTGTAATGGGTCATTAATTAAATAAGGACATATACATCGAAAATACTAATTAAAATCCTTGCTTATATAATAGACGTCTAAAGAAAACAACTCCTTCATTCTCAAGTCTATACTTGAAAATGAAAAATTGAATAACACCAACTTTCTCTAATGGCACTTCAATCTGAGTATAGTACTCAAGATGACGAAAAAAAGCTATGTATCTTAGATGGCCCAGTCCCTACCAAGCCTGAAAGTAACACTACTGCTGCTCGCAAGGCACTGGAAAAACATAACGAGGATACCGATGAGGTAGCCTGCCTTATGCAAGCCACCATGTCTCCTGAACTTCAGAAGAACATGGAAGATAAAGATGCTTATGACATGATCCAGCAACTGAAATGCATGTTTCAGAAACAAGCCCGACAGGAGCAGTATGACACCATGAAATAGCTCATAAGCTGTAAAATGCTGGAAGGATCATGTGTCAGTGCTCATGTGCTTAAGATGAAAGGATACATTGATCAAACAAAAAAACTTGGTTATCCCCTGCAAGATCAAATGGCCGCGGACTTCATCTTGAACTCTCTCCCTAGCTCATATGACAAGTTTATTTATGAACTATAACATGAATGCTTGGGTGAAGACTGTGCCTGAGCTACATGGTATGCTCAAAACGGCCGAGATGAACATACCACATAAAACTAACCAAGTTCTGATGGTCAAGTCTAGTGGTGTTAAGAAGCCCAAAAACAAGAAAAGGGATCCTAATAGCAAAGGCAATAGAAATGTTGTTGTTGCTGCCAGAGATGCCACTAACAACAAGCATGTTGCAAAACCACACCCTCCTAAGGAGCGTCAATACTTTTATGCAACCAAATGGGGCACTGAAAAGAAACTGCCCACAATATCTAGCCAAGCTGAAAATGAACAAGGCCAATAACATGGCACTTCTTCTGGTATTCTCATTTATGTTGTTGAACTTTTCACGGCTTCTAGCAACACATGGGTATTTGATACCGGATGTGGTTATCACGTCGTTAATGTCTTGCAAGAATCTGAAAAGTGGAAAAAACTGAAACAAGGCGACATGCAACTCATAGTTGTTGATGGAAAGAGGGTTCTAGTTCTAGCAACTGGAACATTTTGTTTTTCATGTCCTTCTGGCCTAGTAGTTACTTTAAAATAACCTTTTGTTTGCACCTGGTTTACCAAAAACATTATTTCAGTTTCTTCACTGTTTGAACAAGGATTCAAGTACGTTTTTAATGGAAATTTCCATTTCTACCTACTTGAATGATGTCTTTTATTTTGAGGCTAAACCTTGCAATGGTATTGATGTTCAAACAAGTAATAACATATATCATATTTCTAAGCGTAATAAAGCTGGTACAAAACGAGACATAGTTTTGGCATTGTAGACTTGGCCACACAAGTAAGGCATGCATAAAATAGGTCCAGTCTGAGGGGATTCTTGTCACACCCCGACCCGCAGCGGAAAAAGGTAATCGGGGCATGATTGGGTTAGCATCAAAGCTCATGACATTTATTATAACGTTTCATATTCATTAATACAATTTAATGGGAAATTTACAATCATAATTACATCATGACCTAAACATCAATCTAAGCTTCTTTGTTTTCTTCTCAGGCATTTCCTATGTTTTCCTTGCTTCATCCTGTTCACCTGTATCATGTGTAAAAATGGTTTTTGGATCAACAAAAAGTTGGCGAGTGAATCCTATGGAAAACATTTGAACAAGTTTATTCAATTGATTATAAAATAAAGTGCACAACCACACATGAGTAAAAAAAATATAGATGTAAACTTATACACCAATCATTTAATATTAAATAATGCACACATGAACAATAATGGATCGTTTTGAGGCACGCGTTGCTCAACTGGTCTCCCACGAGGAACTGATGGGCCTAATGAATGATTTGCATAAACTTGACAATATGAAATACATAACTACAAACAATATAAACTAAATAATACACACACGAACAACAATGGATTTGTTTTGAGGCACGCGTTGCTCAACTCGTCTCTCACGAGGAACTGATGGGCCTAATGAATGAATTGCATATAAATTGACAAAATCAAATACATAACTACAAGCAATTTATATACAATCTAAGTTTAGATCACAATATGGTATGGCACAAGTTTAAATAAACGAGTTAATTTTGTGACACATGACACACCCAAAACGTGTAATTAAAAAGGGGAGTTGTAAGATTCACTCACATTGGGTGCGTTCGGTTGATGATGTTGAATGCGCACGAAGTGGTTTTAACCACGAGTGAAATTAACCTAGATAATGGCATAATGGTTCGGTAAGTAAACGGATTTTATTAATCCATTTTAGAAGGATTGTTGGGTGTATTTTTGTGAGTTTAAGGCTATTTTCTAACCTTAAAAATGTTATTTTTAAGTATTTTTAATTGATTTTTAAATAAAATAAATAAATAAAAATAATAAAAAAATGTTGACTTTTTGACCGTTGACCGTTGACCGTTGACCATTGACTTTGACTGTTGACCGGTTCGTATGTGTGTATGTATGCGCTGGGTGAGGCTCGAACCCGAGACCTCCCGTACGCGTGCACGCAGCTCTACCAACTGAGCTACGTGTCTAACCCGAAATATTTCTGTTTTTAATTAAATTTATATACTAATTAAATTAATCCGAAAATCAATTTATTTTTAAAAAGATTTTAATCATAACGACTCGGTGCGCTCCACAGGTCTCGAACCCGGGACCTGTGGGTTGAGTTAACACACAGTCCACCGCTGGACTGTGTGTCTACTTGTTAAATAATCTGATTTTTATTATACTTATATACAAACTTCATTTTTTCATTTCTGCCTTATTTAAAAAGTTTGATAATTGTCCGGATCGGTGCAGTAGTCCGGACTCGAACTCGTGACCTGTGATTAAACGTTCACACAGTCCACCACTGGACTGTGTGTCTATCTTGGTTATTATTCCGATTTTTATTAAACTTAACGTTTATATGAAGTGAATCCGGTTCAGTAATAAAAAGGAACATTTTTATTAAGGCGAGTATGCGTGGGACATGTATCGAACTCGAGACGTTTCACAGTCCACCGCTGGACTGTGTGTCTAACCCGAGTTATATCTTGATTTAAATTAAACTTATAGACAACGGAAACTTCGTCTTCTTCGTTAGACTAACCCAGAATCGAGAGTCTGACTGGTTCGTCGATTTAATCATGTTCTTTTAGTGTTTTGAGGTTAATTACAGGTGAGATAAATAAAAAGAATGAAAATTTAAGCGTAAGGTATACCGAACTGAACTCCTCTGTTTCTCCGGCGAAACTCCGGTGACAGCAGATTATTCCGGCGACGTGTGTCCTGCGGCAGAGAGTCTTCAGGGAGCTTGAGATGAGTGTGGGTGGCTTCGGTATGAGCTCTGGGGGTTCAGTAAGGCTCAAAGGTGAAAAGCTCGGTTTTCCGGCGATTTGCAGGTACTTTCCGGCGAGTGAATTTTCGTCGAGAAAGGGTGCGGTTTTGAGCGAAAAGGCTACCAGTGGATTGTGGGTGAATTTATAGGGAGGAATCGAGATGTATAGAGTCGGATTTCAGACTTGATTCAAAGTCATTACGTTTTCCGGCGGTTATGACTTGCGTCGCGGGTTCAGGCGTCGGTTATAACCGATGTCATAGTTAAAGTTTACGTTAAAACTGAAGAAACCGTCCAATCTTGGCGAGATAGTCGGAATTTCCGACGACTGCAATTGGGCGCGTCGGTATTTGAATTCGAGATTTATTTTATGAATTAATTATTTCCATTAATTAACAAGAAACCTAAGTGGCACGGTGGTTGGAGGGTTGAGTGTTAAGACGTTGATGAAATTGCTGGCTGACACGGGTTCGAAACCCGGCAGC
Organism: Scalesia atractyloides; assembly: GCA_947069175.1. Taxonomy (NCBI): domain Eukaryota; kingdom Viridiplantae; phylum Streptophyta; class Magnoliopsida; order Asterales; family Asteraceae; genus Scalesia; species Scalesia atractyloides. Next base: position 67,011,070 of record CAMTDV010000030.1, read on the forward strand.
AACCTTTTATTTTTAAACCACAATTTTTAACAGTTTTTCAAAAACAAATTATATATTCCAATATATTATTTATTATGTATCGTTTAAAATTATTTTGGGCATTAAATACGCAACAAAATTTTTAATTGATTGTTCGGTTAATAAACGGAGCGGGTTTGGTAAATCCGGTTTTTGACGGATGTTACAATTCTTGAATCCACTAGACAAGACTCATTTGATGATTGCGAATCTTGCTTAGCTGGCAAACTCACAAAGCACCCCTTCACCGGTGTTGGTGAACGGGCCAATGGTCTTCTAGTACTCACTCACACTGATGTAAGTGGCCCTTTCAGGACCATGACTAGAAACCATGAAAGATACTTCGTTACTTTTATCAATGATTATAGCCGATATACTTATTCCTATCGTATGAAGCATAAGCACGAAACTTTGAAAAGTTCAAAGAGTTTCAAAACGAAGTATTAAACCAGCTTACTAGAAAGATAAAATTACTTCGATCAGATCGAGGTGGTGGATACCTCAGCTTAGAATTTCTCGATCATCTAAAGGAAAGTGGAATAGTTTCAAAACCCACTCCACCAGGCATACCCCAACTTAATGGCGTGAGTGAAAGGAGAAATCAAACTTTGCTTAATATGGTTCGATCGATGATGAGTAGAACTAACTTGCCTCACTTATTTTGAGGTCATGCTCTTATGACCGTTGCCCGCATTATCAATTCAGCTCCGACTAAGAAGGTAAACAAAACACCATATGAGATATAGCGTGGGCGTAAACTGGATTTGGAATACCTTGGAGTATGGGGATGTGAAGCATACATCACAAGTGATTCTGATGATAAGCTCGATCCACGAGGTGAAAAGGTTGTTTTCGTCGGATACTATAAAAGAAGCGGATATCATTTCTACCATCCTGATGCATATGTGATTTCCATCAATCGAAAGGGACACTTTCTCGAGGAAGAACTTCTTAATCGAGAAACTGGAAATAATATTGTTGGTCTTGAAGAAATTCGAGAACCACAAACAACCGCTAATGAAGTCGAACCGTTTGATCAACAAGTAGTTGTTGCCAATGAATCAGACATAAACACAAACGTTCGCAGAAGTAGTAGAAATCGCAAAGAACCTGATAGATACCTATGGCATCTAAATGGTCCTGAACTCTTATTAGTAGCTGAGTCTAACGACAAACCTTCTAACTACAAATCTGCAATCTTAGATCCAGAATCTAAGAAATGGCAAGAAGCCATGAACGTCGAGATGCAATCTATGCGTGACAATCAAGTATGGGACTTGGTTGAGCTACCCCCGAATGTCGAGCAGTAGAGAGCAAATGGATTTTCAAGATTAAAACCAATATGCATGGAAATGTCCACACCTATAAAGCACCGCTAGTTGCGAAGGGTTTCATTCAAAATCAAGGTATTGACTTTGATGAGACCTTCTCGCCCGTTGCTATGATTAAATCAGTTAGGATATTGCTTGCCATTACTACGTACTATGATTACAAAATATGGCAAGTGGATGTCAAAATCGCTTTTCTTAATGGACATCTCTCTAAAGATGTCTATATGGTTTAGCCTCAAGGTTTTGTCGATCCCAAATATCCAACTAAGGTGTGCAAACTAAATAAGTCCATTTATGGACTCGAGCAAGCATCTCGTGGCTGGAATCTTTGTTCTGACCAGAAGATCAAAGAGTTTGGTTTTGTCAAGAATGAAGATGAGCCTTGTGTTTACAGAAAGGCTAATGGGAGCACCATATCATTCCTCATCTTGTATGCAGATGATATACTAATCATTGGAAACAACATCCCTAAGCTTAATGAGGTTAAATACTATTTGGGATCTTGCTTCGCAATGAAAGATCTTGGAGAAGCTGCTTACATTCCGGGAATCAAGATCTATAGAGATAAATCTAAGCGGCTGTCACACCCCGACCCGCAACGGAAATAAGAGTCGGGGCATAATTGGGTTATCAACAAAGCACATGACATTTACTATTATGTTTCATAATTAAATGAAGTCAAAGTTACATTTCTCAAACATCCAAACATGTTCATTCATTACAAGGGAAAATAACCAAACATAATAATCCAAATACTAAATCGTTTTATTTCTTCTAATCCAGGTCCTACGTGTTCCTAGCTGCTGCTGGTTCACCTGTATCATGTGTAAAATAGGAGGTTTTTGGGTCAACATAAGTTGGCGAGTGAACCTTATAGATAAACATTTGATAATAATTTTCTGGTTAGTTTATCAATAAAATATTGTGCATAATCATAAAAGAGCACATGTATGTAATCAAACGTTGGCAAATATCAATTACAATTATAACATACATTAACAATCGATAGCATTCATGAACATACCATCATCATATAGTAATTAACATAAATGAACTGTGCGATCAAGGCTCAATCAAACGGAGCCGATCGTATTGCATGAACTGGAAATATAAATTGAACTGTGCGCTCAAGGCTCAATCAAACGGAGCCGAACGTATTGCATGAACTGGAAATGTAAATTGAACTGTGCACTCAAGGCTCAATCAAACGGAGCCGAGCGTATTGCATGTATTGAAATGTAAAATGAAATGACCGATCAAGGCTCAATCAAACGGAGCCGATCGTGCGGGCACGCCAAGATTAACCGCATAATTAAATGGGGATCCAACTCAACCTCGATGGATGGGGTGCCACGGCCTCGGCAATTGCATGTATTGAAATAATAATTTGCATACAATAATAACTACTTAACAGCAACAAACTAATACACATGTCATGATATGATATATGCACAATAACTTGGTTAATATATGTAAATGTACAAGACACATGATACACCCCAAAAACGTGATTAAAACGGGGAATTTGAAGGGTTCACTCACATTGGGTGCGTTGAATTTGAGATGGTGAGATGCGCACGATTTAGACGAAGCGAGTCAACGAGGAATCACTAACCTAAATAATAATGAAAAAAAATATATTAAATGGATGGATTTTATTAAAGATTTTAATGGGATTTTTAGATATATTTTTGTGAGTTTATGGCTATTTTCTATCCTTAAAAATGTTATTTTTAAGTATTTTTAATTGATTTTTAAATTAAAATAAACAAATAAATATATAAAAAAAATATTATTATTTTACTGTTTGACCGTTGACCGGTTCGGTCAGCGTAAATTGTTGCGCCAAGCGGGATTCGAACCGGTGACCTTCAGTTCACGTGCACGTAGCTCTACCAACTGAGCTACGTGACTAACCCGTTAGAAACTCAGTTTTAATTATATTTATATACTTATTCGCCTTAACCGAAAATACCTTTATTTACAAAAATGTTTTAATTCAATTGACCGGTGCTTGGGACAGGGTTCGAACGCGCGTGATGAAGTTTATCTTGCACACAGTCCACCGCTGGACTGTGTGTCTAACCCGGTTATATTCTTGATTTATATTATACTTAACAACTACTCGCTCTAACCCGGTTAGTTCATGAATAAAAAGAAATGTTATTACGTAAAGCGTGTGGGTAGTAAGGATCGAACTCGGGACTTGTATATAAACTTTGCACACAGTCCACCGCTGGACTGTGTGTCTAACCCGTTTATTATCCGAAATTTTAATTACTCTTATCCCGTTTTTAAGTTCGTCTTCTTCATTACAATTACCGACTTTACTCAAACATCTGGTTCCTGATTTAACTGATTAATAAACATGACGGCTAGCTTGAATGTACAAAACCGAACAGTTTGGGGAAAGAATATACCGGACAGGTTGTCTTCTTTAAGGAGTCCGGCGAAAATCAGATAGCTCTGTTTTTGAACCTCCGGCTGAGAGAGTCTATCAACAGAATTAAGGAATTAGATTTGAAATTGAACCAGAGTACGTGGATTATTAGTACGATTGAATGTGCTTACCGTTAACTAGCGAGTTTTCCCGGGAATTCCAGAATATCTCCGGCGAACCCAGAAAATCCAGCAAGGTCTTCTGTGACTGATTTTGAGTGATGGATTAATGTTAGTAGAGTCCTAACAATAGATTGAAACCGCAAAGGAGGAATATCTTACCGGTTTGTGTTGAACACGGTTTTCCGGCGATTTCTGCAGAGAATTCCGGCGAACAGTTTTTGGTGCTCAAATGACTTGAAAACGTGACGAAAAGGAAATGGAGTGTAGTTGAGACGGTTCTGAATCGCATAAATGATTGGAACCTGAATTAATCGGAGTTTGATAACTTTTCGGTTTCAAAAACCGAAAATGATGAAACTTTATTTTCATTCATTACAGACTTAATTAGAAACCGATATACATCGGTTATAAGTTGGCCAGATGAAATCGAAGCGATTTGGCGATCGGTTTACCGATTTTCCGTTATGCAGATGGCATTAACGGTTGATTGAGTTTGCGTATAAGATCCAATTGTTTTCCTAAGGTTAACAGAAAACACTTGATGGCGGAGTGGTTAAGAGACCGGATGATAAGTCTTTGGCGACAGCTGACCCGGGTTCGAGTCCCGGCAGCTACAATTGATTTTTATTTATTTTATTTTAACTTTTTATCCAATTTAATTTTTATAGTTTAGTTTATTTATTAATTATGTAACGTTCAAACTCAAAATAACCATAAATAATTAATGTATTTTCATAACTTGGTATTTGATTACAAAACGGAGCGGGTTTTGGAGACCCGTTTTTTTTACAAATGTTACAGTATCCCCTACTTTTAGGAATTTCGTCCCGAAATTTAAACGGTTGAAGTAGTAGGAAAAAGGTGAGGGTATTTTTCACGCATTGAGTCTTCACGTTCCCAAGTAAACTCAGGTCCCCGTGTCGACTCCCAGCGTACCCTAACAATAGGAATGCGACTTCGTCGTAAACGCTTTTCTCCATAGTCCATAATCTCCACTGGTCTTTCAATAAAATGCATGGATTCATCAATCTGAATATCTTCCAGTGGAATATGGAGATTCTCATCAGCGAGACACTTCTTCAAGTTCGACACGTGGAATGTGGGATGAATCCTGTCGAGTTCTTCCGGTAGGTCAAGCTTGTATGCTACAGGACCTACTCTTTCGAGTATCTTGAAAGGTCCTACGTAACGTGGTGCTAGCTTTCCCTTTTGACCAAAACGAACTACTCCCTTCCACGGTGATACTTTTAAAAGTACATTATCACCAATGCTAAACTCCAAGGGCTTCCGTCGTTTATCTGCGTAACTCTTTTGACGACTTTGAGCCGCTAGAAGATTGTTTCGAATTTGATGAATCTTATCTGTGGTTTCTTGGATCAATTCTGGACCAGTAATTTGTGCTTCCCCAATTTCGTGCCAACAAACAGGAGATCGGCACTTTCGACCATATAAAGCTTCAAAAGGTGCCATGCCGATGCTAGAATGATAACTGTTGTTGTACGAAAATTCAACTAACGGTAGATGGGCGTCCCAATTTCCCTTGAAGTCTATGACACATGCTCTAAGCATATCCTCAAGGGTTTGAATGGTGCGCTCAGACTGTCCATCAGTTTGAGGATGGTAGGCGGTACTGAGATCTAATCGAGTGCCCATAGCGGATTGTACTGCTTGCCATGTTCGTGAGGTGAAACGACCATCACGATCAGAAATAATACTTATTGGTACCCCGTGCCGGCTTACGATTTCGTTGATATAAATACGAGCAAGCTTATCGTTCTTGTAATCTTCTCGAATAGGGATAAAGTGAGCTGATTTTGTAAGTCGGTCTATAACCACCCATATAGTGTCATACCCATTAGAAGTGCGAGGTAACCCGGTAATGAAATCCATGGTTATATTTTCCCACTTCCATACAGGTATTTCTGGTTGGACTAGAAGTCCTGAGGGTCTTTGGTGTTCAGCCTTCACCTTAGAACATGTGAGACACTTGGAAACGAAAACGGCAATATCTTTCTTCATTCCAGGCCACCAATAGGTGTACCGTAGGTCTTGATACATCTTATCGGCTCCTGGGTGTATAGAATATCGCGTCTTATGAGCTTCATGCATTAGTGTTTCACGAAGATTGATGTGGTTAGGAATCCATATACGATCCAGGTAATACAAAATACCATCAGATTTAGTTTCAAGTTTTAGCTCGGCTCCGCAGGACATCTCTTTTTGTACATCTTCCTCTGTTATTGAAACGTGTTAAGCTTCTCGAATTTGATCCTTAACATTGGTTATAATTTGCGAACATAGAAGGTGAATGGAGTTCGCATAACCCTTTCGACTAAGTGCATCAGCCACCACATTTGCTTTACCAGGGTGGTATCTGATTTCACAGTCGTAATCATTTAGGAGTTCGACCCATCTTCGTTGCCTCATATTTAACTCTTTCTGGTTGAAGATATGTTGAAGACTCTTGTGGTCTGTGTAGATTTCACACTTCGTACCATAGAGATAATGTCTCCATATCTTAAGAGCAAATACAATAGCTCCAAGTTCAAGGTCATGAGTGGTGTAGTTCTTTTCGTGTGTCTTGAGTTGCCTTGAGGCATAAGCTATGACTTTTCCTCTTTGCATGAGAACGCAACCTAATCCTTGCCCTGACGCGTCGCAATAGACTACAAAATCATCACAACCTTCAGTAAGAGTGAGGATTGGTGCATCACAAAGTTTTTGCTTGAGAATTTGAAAAGCTTCTTCTTGCTTGGGTCCCTATACAAATGGTTTCTCTTTATGGGTTAAAGCCGTGAGTGGCACCGCAATGCGTGAGAAGTTTGAAATGAACCGACGATAATAGCCAGCTAGTCCAAGAAAAGACCTTACTTCCGTTGGTGTTCGTGGAGCTTGCCATTCTTGAACTGCTTTGATCTTTGATTGGTCCACATGTATTCCTTTTTCATTGACTACATGCCCGAGAAATTGCACCTCTTTTAACCAGAATTCACATTTAGAGAACTTGGCATAACGCTTTTCCTTTTCTAGAAGTGCAAGAACAAGTCGTAGATGACGCTCATGATCAGCTTTAGTTTTTGAATAGATAAGAATATCGTCGATGAATACAATGACAAATCGATCAAGGTAAGGTTTGCAGACTCTATTCATTAGGTCCATGAAAACAGCTGGTGCGTTGGTTAATCCAAACGGCATAACCATGAATTCATAGTGACCATATCGAGTTCGAAAAGCAGTTTTAGGGACGTCTTCTTCATGCACTCTAAGCTGATGATAGCCAGATCGAAGGTCGATTTTCGAAAAGCAACTGGCACCTTGTAGTTGGTCAAGAAGGTCATCTATGCGAGGTAAAGGATATCGATTTTTGATAGTTAACTTGTTGAGCTCTCTGTAGTCGATGCACATGCGAAAAGATCCATCCTTCTTCTTTACAAAAAGTACAGGTGCACCCCAAGGCGATGAGCTGGGGCGTATAAATCCCTTGTCAGTCAACTCTTGCAATTGACTGGCTAGCTCTTGCATTTCGGAGGGGGCTAACCTATATGGAGATTTTGCCACTGGTGTAGCACCGGGTATAAGATCGATACGGAATTCGACATCTCTGATTGGAGGAAGTCCTGAAATGTCGTCAGGAAAAACTTGTGAAAAATCTTTTACAACAGGAATATCTTCAAGTTTCTTCTCTGCGGTCCCCTTCTTGATGATATGGGCTAAAAACGCGACATAATTCTTGCGAAGGTATTTTTGAGCTTGAAGACAAGACATTAAGTTGAGCCCTTTCGACGAGGTTTCTCCAATGATTCGAAGAGTCTGACCGTTTGAAAGAGGAATACGAATAAATTTCTCACGACATACAACTTCCGCATGATGTTGACTGAGCCAATCCATTCCGATTATGATGTCGAAACTTCCCAGCTTCATAGGAATAAGATCGACTGAGAAATCGTGGTCGTTTAAGGTGAGTGTACAGTTGCGTAAAATAGATTCTAATGAAACAGGTTTTCCGTCCGCAACTTCTATCGTTATGGATTCCGCGAGCTTATCTCGATTTTTACTTAAGATAGGTTCAAACTCTAATGACACGAAACTTCTATCCGCACCAGTATCAAATAACATAGAGGCATATCTACCATTTATAAGAAACGTACCGTTGACCACATTGCCGTCAGCTCTGGCCTGGTTTGCGTTAATATTGAAAGCCCTTCCTCTAGCAGGTGGAGGAGCTTGGTTCGCTTGATTCACAGGATTGGCTTGGGCCTGAGCATGAATAATATTAACCAGCCTTGGACATGTGTTCCTGAAATGACTTGGGTCGCCGCAGTTGAAACAAGCCCGCATAGGTTGGCCCATAGGGTAATTGGGTTGATAGTAGGTTTGGGCTAACTGTTGAGTGGGTGGAAATGGTAGCTGTTGTTGGGCCTGACCCATTAATTGTTGGTGAGTTTGGGTTATAGGTTGGTGGCGGTTTGTTCGTTGGAGCGTGCGGCAGTTTTGAGCAGTGTGTCCGGCGCGACCGCAGCCGGTACAGTATTGGTAAGGATAATCAGGGGAGTGGTGATACTGACAACGATTACATTTTGGTAATGGGCCTGTGTAGGGTCTTTTGTATGGCGCGGGTGGAGGTGTGACTTGAGTGATGGTTGCAGCAGGAATAGGGGTGTTGGTTTGGGTGACTGCAAAGTTCCTGGTGTTACGCTTCCTCTTGTTAGCAAATTTAGAGGACGGAGGGTGGTGGTTTGAGGTTTGTCCCTTAGCAGGGGTTTTCTTCTTTTCCTCCTTGAATTTCCCATTGCGAATTCGGTTTTCGGTCAGTTCTGTTGCCAACTCCATGGCAGCTTCGAGGGTTACCGGTGAAACGCTGAGGACCGAATCTTGAATTTTCGAGGGTAGTCCTCGAATGTAATGTTCGATCAGTCGGTAGGTTGGAGTGAATAAGTTTGGAACCATTTGGTTCAACTCCAAGAACCTTTTGTTGTAAGTAGAGTGATCACCATCTTTTTGCTTCAAAGCATGAAATTCATCTTCCAATTTCTTAATTTCACTTCTAGGACAGAATCGCCTAGTCATGATTTCCCTTAACTCCTCCCAAGTTAAGGCCATCGCATCATCCGTTCCCCTCTTTCCTTTCTCAGTATTCCACCAAGTGAGAGCTACCCCAAGTAGTCTCCCGGTGGCATAACGAACTTTGCGATCCTCAGGACAATCGCAGTTTAAGAAAACGTTTTCCATCTCCTCGAACCAATGTAGGAGAGCAGTGACTCCCTCGGTCCCTTCGAATTTCGGAGGATCACAGGACTTAAAATGTTTGTAGGAGCATTTGTTGGTAGGAGGGTTGTTGATGATCTGGTCCTGTTGTTGAGGAGGGTTAGTAGGATTTGCAGCAAGGGCTTGTTGTACTTGTACTACGATGTCAGGTAATATCGTGGCCATTTGATTCGCGATATGGGTGGCCAAACGTTCCCGAGACTTTTCCGATTTCCTACTTCTTCGATGCGATCTAGACGACATCTACAGGATCATAAAATGAGAAGATTGTGAGTTTATGATGTCTTTTTACGTGTCATGTGTCTTTGAGAAAATGAAAATAACATAAATATCAATAATGCAACTACATCCAAAGGATGTCTTGGGTTCGCTCATGTTAGGCCTCAAATGTCCCCAATACCTTCACCTACATAGTCATGTGGGCCCCCATGGCTATTGGCTTGGTAGGATTCACATTAGTATTGGCAATTTAACACTCGCATCCCCCGAATGCAAACCACAAAATATGTTCATGAGATGTTTGGTCGGAACGTGTCCAGGTGTAGACACAATGACGACTCAAAGTGGGATTAGCTCTCACAACGTTTGGTATAGCATGCTTTGGCCTAATAGGTATTTCGTACTCTCATCGTTAGTCCCCAGGTAGGCAAACTGGTCCTTTGTTTTGGATTTATACGAATGCCAGCCTAGACAGGACGTTCCGACTACCGGTACTAGTACCCTTCCAGTTACTACATGCCCGTCATGAGAACTCACTTTGATGAGATTTAAAACACGAAAATCATTGTAAAATCAATCATGATGTGGTGTGTGCTTGCATGGATGTGATATATTATGATCATACGATTTCATGATAGGCATTATTTGATAATACATACTTATGAACATGCTTGAACAATATCAAATGTAACATTTAACATAAACATATAAACATCATGAAATTTGGCATATAACACACAAAATTCTTATAAGTTTCTAATCGACTATAGTATAGGCTCTAAGGGTCTAATAACCTATCCTATATCCCTATAGTCATGGCTCTGATACCAATCTGTCACACCCCGACCCACAGCGGAAATAAGAGTCGGGGCATAATTGGGTTATCAACAAAGCACATGACATTTACTATTATGTTTCATAATTAAATGAAGTCAAAGTTACATTTCTCAAACATCCAAACATGTTCATTCATTACAAGGGAAAATAACCAAACATAATAATCCAAATACTAAATCGTTTTATTTCTTCTAATCCAGGTCCTACGTGTTCCTAGCTGCTGCTGGTTCACCTGTATCATGTGTAAAATAGGAGGTTTTTGGGTCAACATAAGTTGGCGAGTGAACCTTATAGATAAACATTTGATAATAATTTTCTGGTTAGTTTATCAATAAAATATTGTGCATAATCATAAAAGAGCACATGTATGTAATCAAATGTTGGCAAATATCAATTACAATTATAACATACATTAACAATCGATAGCATTCATGAACATACCATCATCATATAGTAATTAACATAAATGAACTGTGCGATCAAGGCTCAATCAAACGGAGCCGATCGTATTGCATGAACTGGAAATATAAATTGAACTGTGCGCTCAAGGCTCAATCAAACGGAGCCGAACGTATTGCATGAACTGGAAATGTAAATTGAACTGTGCACTCAAGGCTCAATCAAACGGAGCCGAGCGTATTGCATGTATTGAAATGTAAAATGAAATGACCGATCAAGGCTCAATCAAACGGAGCCGATCGTGCGGGCACGCCAAGATTAACCGCATAATTAAATGGGGATCCAACTCAACCTCGATGGATGGGGAGCCACGGCCTCGGCAATTGCATGTATTGAAATAATAATTTGCATACAATAATAACTACTTAACAGCAACAAACTAATACACATGTCATGATATGATATATGCACAATAACTTGGTTAATATATGTAAATGTACAAGACACATGATACACCCCAAAAACGTGATTAAAACGGGGAATTTGAAGGGTTCACTCACATTGGGTGCGTTGAATTTGAGATGGTGAGATGCGCACGATTTAGACGAAACGAGTCAACGAGGAATCACTAACCTAAATAATAATGAAAAAAAATATATTAAATGGATGGATTTTATTAAAGATTTTAATGGGATTTTTAGATATATTTTTGTGAGTTTATGGCTATTTTCTATCCTTAAAAATGTTATTTTTAAGTATTTTTAATTGATTTTTAAATTAAAATAAACAAATAAATATATAAAAAAAATATTATTATTTTACTGTTTGACCGTTGACCGGTTCGGTCAGCGGTAAATTGTTGCGCCAAGCGGGATTCGAACCGGTGACCTTCAGTTCACGTGCACGTAGCTCTACCAACTGAGCTACGTGACTAACCCGTTAGAAACTCAGTTTTAATTATATTTATATACTTATTCGCCTTAACCGAAAATACCTTTATTTACAAAAATGTTTTAATTCAATTGACCGGTGCTTGGGACAGGGTTCGAACGCGCGTGATGAAGTTTATCTTGCACACAGTCCACCGCTGGACTGTGTGTCTAACCCGGTTATATTCTTGATTTATATTATACTTAACAACTACTCGCTCTAACCCGGTTAGTTCAGGAATAAAAAGAAATGTTATTACGTAAAGCGTGTGGGTAGTAAGGATCGAACTCGGGACTTGTATATAAACTTTGCACACAGTCCACCGCTGGACTGTGTGTCTAACCCGTTTATTATCCGAAATTTTAATTACTCTTATCCCGTTTTTAAGTTCGTCTTCTTCATTACAATTACCGACTTTACTCAAACATCTGGTTCCTGATTTAACTGATTAATAAACATGACGGCTAGCTTGAATGTACAAAACCGAACAGTTTGGGAAAGAATATACCGGACAGGTTGTCTTCTTTAAGGAGTCCGGCGAAAATCAGATAGCTCTGTTTTTGAACCTCCGGCTGAGAGAGTCTATCAACAGAATTAAGGAATTAGATTTGAAATTGAACCAGAGTACGTGGATTATTAGTACGATTGAATGTGCTTACCGTTAACTAGCGAGTTTCCGGCAATTCCAGAATATCTCCGGCGAACCCAGAAAATCCAGCAAGGTCTTCTGTGACTGATTTTGAGTGATGGATTAATGTTAGTAGAGTCCTAACAATAGATTGAAACCGCAAAGGAGGAATATCTTACCGGTTTGTGTTGAACACGGTTTTCCGGCGATTTCTGCAGAGAATTCCGGCGAACAGTTTTTGGTGCTCAAATGACTTGAAAACGTGACGAAAAGGAAATGGAGTGTAGTTGAGACGGTTCTGAATCGCATAAATGATTGGAACCTGAATTAATCGGAGTTTGATAACTTTTCGGTTTCAAAAACCGAAAATGATGAAACTTTATTTTCATTATTACAGACTTAATCAGAAACCGATATACATCGGTTATAAGTTGGCCAGATGAAATCGAAGCGATTTGGCGATCGGTTTACCGACTTTTCGTTATGCAGATGGCATTAACGGTTGATTGAGTTTGCGTATAAGATCCAATTGTTTTCCTAAGGTTAACAGAAAACACTTGATGGCGGAGTGGTTAAGAGACCGGATGATAAGTCTTTGGCGACAGCTGACCCGGGTTCGAGTCCCGGCAGCTACAATTGATTTTTATTTATTTTATTTTAACTTTTTATCCAATTTAATATTTATAGTTTAGTTTATTTATTAATTATGTAACGTTTAAACTCAAAATAACCATAAATAATTAATGTATTTTCATAACTTGGTATTTGATTACAAAACGGAGCGGGTTTTGGAGACCCGTTTTTTTTACAAATGTTACAGCGGCTTCTAGGGCTAAGTCAAAGTACTTACATAGATGATATGATGACACGCTTTAAGATGTAAAACTCCAAGAAAGGAGGTGTTCCTATGACTAAAGGAACCGTGTTGAACAAATCCCAATCTCCTTCAATGGACTTTGAAATTAAGCAAATGGAAGCAATTCCATATGCTTCAGCGATTGGTTCTATCATGTATGCTAGGTTATGTACTAGACCAGACGTCTTATATGCTTTAAGCATGACCAGTCTGAAGAAACAATGGATCTAACTGATAAGGCTCGAATAAGATCTAGGGTTTAGTCTCTGCATAAAAAGGATTAATCCTTCGTTTCGTCACTTGGGATCTGAACTCCGATTAACTCTGCAAAACAAACCACCGTCAGCCTCGCCACGGGGAGAATGGGGGTTCTCTCTGTGGCCACCCTCCGGCGTGAGAATAAGTACAGGTTATCGGAAATAGTTTAAGTGAAGTAAGAGAGAGAGTAAGTGAGAGTGAATACCTTTTGCTTGTTTCCCAAGATACTTATTTATAGCCGGATTTAGGCGCCAAAAAGTGAACTAACAGAATCTTCTTTGACGTCGTTAGTGAGTTAGATCACCATTCAAGCACAGGGATTATGGTGTTGATCGACGGTTAAGGAAACGCCACATGGCAGATGATGCCTTTTTGCTTTCTGTTATAAGTGTGCCATCATCATGACTTTGAGAAATCAATCAGATCACGCCACGTGTCAATTCTGTTGCAACCGCTCATGCCCTTGCACGATTGAGCTTTAATTATTTCTAGAACATTTCACAATTGTTTCCCTCTGAAATGCTGCCATGTGTCCCTTCTGTTATAATAGAAAAGTTCCTTATTGTTCTACTTGTCTTTCCTGTGCGCAGGTGTCATCTGATTAGAGAAAAAGACCCAAGCTTAACTGTTACCTTGTGCGAGTCCATGCAAGGTAGTTAAATGATTGTTTCTTCTCTTAGATGCCTGGCGCATGAAAGACGATTTGCGCAAGGTCTACTCTTGTAGTAATAATGGGTAATAATGTGATAGCTCATGAGTGGCAAGTGTTTTCGTATTTCCAAAGTAATCGCATGCATTTGTAAGAAATATATTCATAAAAGCAAAAAATGTAAGTAACGGCAAAGTGAAATTTCATTGATAAGGATTTGAGCCATAACTGTCGCTAAGATTACAAATAAACTACTGTAAGCAGTCTCCTGCAAAGCGCAAAGCTATTGCATTGAGAGAGCTGAGATTACAAATAAACTGTTGTAAGCAGTCTCTTGCAAAGCGCAAAGATATTGCTTTGAGAGAGCTGATATTACAAATAGCAACGGCGCAACTGCTGGGCGTTCCAGGTTCTGGGAATGCTGGTGCCGTCCATGCGCTTGAGGGTATAAGCTCCTTTGCCAAGAACTTCATTGATCACATAAGGGCCCTCCCATCTTGGAGCAAGCTTTCTTGGCTTCTCAGCGTTGGAGGCTTCATTATCTCGGAGGACAAAATCTCCAGGTAGAAATGTGCAAACGCGGACCCTTTTGTTGTAATATTTCTCCAACTGGGATTTATACTTTGCTTCACGAATAGCTGCGTTTTCGCATCTTTTTTCGACCAAATCAAGATCCAAACGACGTTGCTCCTCATTGCTTTGTTTCTCCAGGGCAAGCATCCTTGGAGATGGGAGGCCTATTTCCGTAGGAAATACTGCTTCCGTTCTGTAAACCAAACTGAACGGAGTTTCTACTGTGCTTGTCTTGGGCATTGTGCAATGGGCCCACAAAATACTGGGAAACTCATCTACCTACCCGCGCCGCCCCATGCCTAGGCGGGCCTTGATACCATCAACCAGTTTTTTATTGATGCTCTCGACTTGTCCGTTCGCCTGTGGATGCGCAATGGAAGAGAAAACATGCTCAATCTTCATCTCTTGCATCCATTTTTGTAAAGCTTCAGATGCTAGGTTTGGACCGTTATCAGTTATAATGCGCATCGGTAGCCCAAACCTACAAATAATGTGCTCCCATATGAATTTTCTAATCACCATAGCTGTTGTGGAGGCTAAAGGCTTCGCTTCAACCCACTTGGTGAAGTAATCCACAGCAACTACAATAAACTTTACTGCGCCTGGCGCATCGGGGAATGGACTGACCAAATCAATGCCCCACTGTTGAAAAGACCAAGCAGCGGTTACCGGAACAAGTGGATTTTTTGGGCACATGGTTTTCGGGGCATGTCTTTGACAAGACATGCATTTGCGCAAAGTTTCAACAGCATCAATATGCATTCCTGGCCAATAATAGCATGCGCTCACAAATTTGGCTACAACCATGCGCGACCACCGTGAATGCCACACAATCCTTCGTGAATCTCTTTGATTAAGTACTGCGCATCGTGCTTGTCAACACATCGTAAAAGAGGACCCATGTACGACTTTCGATATAAAATACTATCTGCTATTTCATAATTGAGGGCCTTGCATCGTATCTTCCTTGCTTGTGCCTTGTTATTAGGAAGAAAACCGTGTAGTAGATACATAATGATTGGAGACATCCAGGACCAATTTTCTACGATACTTACTTGTTTCAGTGGCACAGAAGGGTTGCTCAAAACTTCTATTCTGCCCTCTTTAGCCAAATGTTTGAAACTTGTAGCCATTAACTTGCTTAAAGCATTTGCTTGTTTATTCTCGCTGCGATTAACATGTACTACTTTAAAGTTTTTAAACTGACTGATTAATGTCTTTTCCTGTTCAAGATACAGAGCCATAATGTCTCCTTTGGCGTCATAAGTGTCACACCCCAACCGATGGCGAAAACATCGGGTAGTGGCACTAGGCGAATCAGATTGATCAAGAGATTCCATAACAATCAATTCAAAGATAATAATCAACATTTAAAATCCCATACTATCAAACTCATACAATCTTCAAAACAACCATTACAATTCAACATAACCTCTTAAAAATAAATCCAATTCGATCTCCCCTAGATTTATTACATAATTTCTAATCAAAACCTAACAACTAAGCATCCAATGCATAATCCTCAACCTGCCACATATGTTAAAATAAAACGTCAATACAATTAAGTAAAAGTGAGCATACAGGTTTGAGTAATACTAGCATAATAGAGAAAACATTCGCGAAATAGTCTAATTACATAACATGATACACGAAACACATCACACAGAATAACTAGGCATATTTCTTATGCTAACTTCCGTGAGAAGGCTGGTGCGTTCATCCTAACTAGACCCCATCAGGTGTTAGCCACACTATAGTACCATACTAGCTAAGGAGGCAAGTTAACGAAAATAAGTCCTAGTCACATGTTTCTAGTATCATGTATTAAGCATATATAATAAGATTATTCGCGTGTGATAAACAGTTTGATTTGTGAGGTGGTTTTGATAGAGGAACATATGTAACACCCAAAAAGTGCATTAAAGCGAAAACGGGTCAAGTATACTCACAGTCGGTGCGTTTGGGATAAAGAAGACGACTGTTGGTAGACGAAGAAGAGCGCCGGATCAGCCTGCATACGCGAACGGAAGTGCATTAGTCTCCGAAAAGCTAAAACGGTGAAGTTTGGTTTTGGGCAGTAGGCAAGTTCGGCCGAACTTGTATGTAATCATAAAAGTTCGAGCGAACTTGCGTTGGTGGGTTGAGATCTGAGTCAAGTTCGAGCGAACTTGTAAGTTTCTCAAGGAAACTTGACAAGTTCGGGCGAACTTGTGAGATTTGTCAGGTGGAATGACAAGTTCGGCCGAACTTGTGAAGTTTCCTGAGAAACTATGCAAGTTCGAGCGAACTTGCGGGACTTCTTGTTGAAAGTTGATCAATAATGCTCAAGTTCGGTCGAACTTGACCCTCAGAGGGCAAGTTCGAGCGAACTTGACTAGCATGCTGCAAAAATCAGTTAAACTCGAGCGAACTTGATGTGTTCGGGTCCAAAATCTTGCATTTTCATGTCGTTTGCTGAGGAAATCGAGTGTCCATCCCTCCAACCTTAAGCCACTGAGTAAAGCTTAGGCCGGAGAGGTCTTTTGGAGCGAACTTAGCCATTTTACAGAAACTCGGGCTAATCCGGGCGAACTTGAAGGTTCGTACGGGTTAGTCTAGCTTGTGTAAAGTGACGATTCCGTCCTTGTGCTTCCGGATCTGAGATTCTCGCTTGACAACGCCTCGTTCCACTCAAAAGTGAACGAAACATACGTCATTAGTCCGAATATTGTGTAGAAATCAATGTTTTTGAAAGGTTTTACTCAGATCTAGTATAGATCTGAGTGTAAAACAGAAGTTTTGCATAAAGAGATGAAGATTTTCTTAAACAGAAGAGATTTGCTGAAAACGAAGGCAATGCCTTGTGCAAAATCGTTGTAAAACGTTGATGAACATCATTTTAGTAGAAATCGGGTTGAATCTTACTTAGAAAACAAAGGGTTTCGGGTTTTGAGAGCTCTGGGCGAACTTACAGCAAGTTCAAATGAGAGAATGGAGCTGAGTATTTATAGGTGAAGGCAAAATGAGGGCTGGTGGTGTCAAGTTCGGCCGAACTTGCATGGAATCATGCAAGTTTGTGCGAACTTATGTGATTTTTGGAAATTCTGGAGCTAAGTTCGGCCGAACTTGCATGATTGCGTACAAGTTCACGCGAACTTGAGGGGATATGGGATTCTGAGTGGCTAGTCAAGTTCGGCCGAACTTGGCATCACCCAAGTTCGAGTGAACTTGGCTACAAACTCAAGAATTCCTCGTTTTTCGTTTGTTTATCGATTGTCCAGCGATGTAATCCAGTTATAAGTAACGTTAAGCGATTTAGCGATGTTTTAAGTGTTGTAACAATGAGTCAACGCGTGAGAGCGAGTTGCGTGAGTTTGCGAGCGATTAAACCATGATGAATCCAATCCACATAAACACGTATAACACATAAACACGTAAACTAATATTACCACATAATTTCAATATATCAAATAAGTAATTGCGTTGCGATTGTGATGAGATAGCGATTAGATATGGCGATGCTGCGTTAAATAAGCATTTAGTTGTGATGTAATAATGCGATGTAATGACAAAACATATTTAATTTAACATGAACAGTTCTATTAATGAATCTCGGAGTACAAGACTCGAAATTAAAAGTAAATACACGGAAACAGGAACAACAGAAATACGGGTTGTTACAATAAGCTCCGGTTACTTGCTCCGCCACTAATAAGGAATCAATGTGTGCTTAAATTCGCGGCTCCCATCTTGATAGCAAGGCGTAAGCCTGTTAGAAATGCTTCATATTCGGCCCATTATTCGTACTTTTGAAATCCAGCCGAATAGCATATGCGAACTCTTGATTGTCAGGGTTTATCAAACGAAGACCAGCACCGGCCCCGTTGCTGTTTGATGCGCCATCAGTGAATAATACCCAAGGTCTGTCATCAGTTATGGGGACCAGACTTTGGGTTGCTTCGCATTCAGTAACTTTGTCTGTTGGTAATTCAGCAATAAAATCGGCTAATACTTGCCCTTAATGGCTGGGCGCGACTTGTGTAGATTATTGTAATCTCCCAACTCAATAGCCCACTTTGCAAGACGTCCCGATACGTCAGGCTTGGATAAAATTTGCCCCAAGTGATAATTTGTCAAAACAGTAATTACATGTCCTAAAAAATATCTCTGTAGCCTGCGTGACACATGAACGAGGGCTAGGACCAATTTTTCCATAACAGAATATCGTGTCTCTGGGTCATTGGGCATCTTACTGACGTAATAAATTGGAGTCTGAACCCCTTCGCGCTCGACTAGTAGAACTGATCCTACCGCCATGTCGGATGCAGCATGATAGAGTATCATTGGCTCTTTTTCAAGCGAAGCAGTGAGAGTTGGGAGTTGTATCAAAACAATTCTTCATACCCTCGAAAGCACTCTCTGCTTCAGGAGTCCATAAGAACTCATTCTTTTTGACACAGTTGCGCAGCGTACGAATGAATGGATAAGACTTCGCTGCATGATTAGCAAGAAAACGATTGAGCGCAGCTAAACGTCCCGTCAATCGTTGCAGCTCTTTGATAGTAGCAGGAGAAGACATTTTCTAGATCGCCTCCACTTTATCAGGATTAACTCTGAAACTGTCACACCCCGATTTCGACGTGTAATACGGTGGGCCCGGATGGGGAGTATCGTGACATATGTTGATATCATTATTACCAAACAATGTAAGTAACACAGAATAGCACAGCGGAAGTCTTAAATATAAAATATTATTACAAGCCGAAAGGTTCAAAGATCAAATACAATGGCTCGTAATAAAGATCCACAGGCGGATCAAAAATATATACAAAAGATGTTCAATAGACTTTGGGCACATCTAAGGACTTGCAAGATCCTCTTATGTTGCTACTGAGCAGCTTCCAGCCTATTTACTTATTTGTACATGTGACTTAATTATTTTGAAAATACGTCAGTTTACACTGGTAAATACAATCAACCGACACATTTTGAAAACCTTTTCAAAATTAGATTTAGGTGCACAAGGCACGAAAAATCTTTTTATACGTGGGATAAACTATATCTTATGTTATCAGTTTTACATAACTCGACAATACATACGGAGACCGGAAACTATACCGGTTCATAATTAACCGACACACCACTTATTCCCTTATTGGGAAAACCCATATTGGGTTATAAATTTATAATTTGTTCCCTTATTAGGAACACCCATATTGGACAAACCGGTATTGGGTTATAAATTATTTTATTAAAACCATTTAGTATCTGTCAGGTGTGTGCCTACACCCCGCGCTTAATCAAGGATATCCAAGACACGGTCGCATTAACCCCCAATGTTCAAGTCAAGCAATTCGAATTAAAACGGGTTATTTGAATTTCCCGACACATAGGTCTTCAAATCCCATACCCGACTATGCGGTAATAATTTACCGTATCCCAAGCCCGTATAGGGAAAATAGGTTAAGAGTATTTACCTGAGCTTAGCAATCCTTTTTAAAATAAGAAAATATAATTAGCATAACCGTATCCAATTTAAGTAAGCGTAGGTACAATTTACCGGAAGGCTCTAGTCTGGAATGATGGTGTAAATAACCAATTAGAATACTAGCGGATATTATTAAGTCGTACACTTAAACCGGCTAGCTGTAAGTATTAAAAACGGTACGATGCGCTTGATTAAGCGATGACCGGAAAGAATGTAGTTTAACCCAACAAGTACAATGTCTTGTATAATATAGGTAAACATATTACATTCTGGATTTTTAAATAAGAATGATAAGGTTAAACCCATTTCGGTTAAATTATGTAAACTAGCCTCGTAGGCTTAACCGTGCGCATATAAGCGATACCGGGTAACCGGATGAGTCATGAACAAGTTATAATATCAGTAGGATATCAACTTATATGCCCGTTGGTTTTAAAATCAAACTATGCCTCATAAGGGCGTTTTGGTCATTTAGCGACGTATAAAAGGAACTTGCATATAATTTGATGTTACAACATAAAATTTTGTGAAAATACTTTATTTATGATATAATATCAGTAGGATATCGAATATATGTGTGTTTTATAGTTTAAATCCAATCTATGTTCCAAAGGGGCATTTTGGTAATTTCACACATAGTTTCAAAAGTATATTTGGGATTCTGAATTTATAACATGTACCGACTGTAAAAATATTTTAAATGAGTCATAATATCAGTGGGTAACAAGTCTTGGTTGGTAATTATGGTTTAAAACCAAACTACGCGCCGGAAAGGCGTTAAAGTCGTTAAATGACGATATTTGCGATATTTTGTGAAACTGATGGTATGACTAGGTTTAAATAATTAAAATATGTTATTTAGTATACATCTCAGTAGGAAAAAGGTTCCATATGAAAATCATGATTAAAAACCATTTTAAGTGCCGTAAGGGCGTTATCGTCATTTAAAAGCGTAATACAAGATCTTGTGCATAAACTCAGTTTATAAACTGAAATGATATCCCAAATATGCTAATTATGATATTACATCAGTAGGCAATAAGTTTGGTATGAGAAATTATATTTAAAACCGTTCTATGCGCCGAAAGGGCCTTTCGGTCGCTTTAAAGCATATTTTACGACATTATACGAAAACTCAGTTTATGATCAGATTTGTAACACCAAAATATGTTAAACATGATATTATATCAGTAACTAATTTATTTTCAAGTTCATTGGTGTTTAAAACCTTATTTTTAAATAAAAGGCAATATAGTCAAAGTTTGGCATTTTTATGGAAACTCGCATAAAACTCGGATAATTATTATTATCATGTAATGTAACCTCAGAGGGTTATGTTACATCATAATACTATCATAACGAGACCTTAAATCAGTAGCATACTAATCTAATTCGGTTCATAATCGAAAGTCAACGCAGAAGTCAAACTTCACGACTTTCGGTTGCGAACCGACCCTAAAACTAAAATTGACGAGCCGAACATGTTTACACATGTTCTAATAACTATTACCAAGTTTTTTATGTGTTAAAACATATTTTAGAACATCTTTAAACTTAGTTAATGAATATTTCGAAATCTGACCCGTTGACTTTTTAAAAGATTAATATGTTGACTCGTCAATTGACCAAACAAACGTGGTAATTAGGAGGTGCCCTTTTGAGGGATTAACACCTACCTAATTACGATCATGTGGCCACGTTCGTTGCGAACAATGGTTGGACCTTTAAGGTCTAAACCGAAATTCAAAGCGTTTATCGAAAACGTTTGACTTTTGGCTTTAAAAGCCAAAATAAAAGAACTAGCTATGGAAGGAACACTTACTTATGGTCCTAATGACTGAAGAAGACTCAAAGGAAGCTCCCAAATAATCAGGAACCTCCAATTATAAGTATAGAGGATAAGAGAAGAAAAGGTGCAAGTTTAAACTAAGAACCAACCACCTATTTATACTTGAAGAAGATCAAGGAGATCATTCCAAGTGTTTAAAGGCTTCTTAGGATGATTACAAGTGTTAATGAAGTGTCAAGACCAGGTGAATTGGTGGCAAAACGAGCTAGGTGTCAAGCTAGGAGGCCACACAAAATTTTTGCTGCTGGAACTTGGATGCGGACCGCATCCATATATGGATGAGGTCCTCGTCCACCTTCAGGGGCTAAATTTTGTTTTTTTGGCAGAAATGGCCCCTAGACTTGTTTCGTCGCGTTTTGTCACCCGTAACCCCTTTTAACCTAATTTGTAGGATCAATAAAGGTTTTAAGGCATAAGTAACTTGGATTATGTCCGAAAATATCCCAGATGCCGGTTCGTTCGGTTGTACGGTTGCGTGTTTCGCTAAAATGCGTAAAATGCTTAAATGGACACAAAAACGATCGAAATTTCGCAACGATGGACATCCTTGCATCCTTATCAATAAAACATAATATTTTATTGAATATACATATTTGGATTCATATATAGGGCTTGTATTCAAAATACAAGAATCAGCAAGTTTCTGTAGTTTGTCAGGAATAATCCCTGGACTTCCGAACTTGCGTGTAATGTTATAATTAGTGCATAAAGCCTTCTTTGGCTTATAGTAGGCACCCACAAGAGTATGACTAATATCATAAGACTCTAGGTTCATTAAAAGGTCACTCAGAGGCTTAGTTTTTAGCATGTCGACACTTTTAGTCCCTTAACTATAAATTGTCGTTCAGAGGTTATAAAATAACATAACGACGCATTTGGTCCCTCTCGTTTTAGCACGTGGCATACGAGGATCAGCGGGACACGTGTCGGAATTTTATAGGACGGGTTTTTATGAGGTGTTACAGAAACCGTCCTTTGTAACAATGAATCCTAGGAACTTGCCTTCTTCCATGCCAAATGAACATTTGCTCGGGTTCAATTTCAAGTTTACTTTTCGCAGCGAATCAAAAGTTTGTTGGATGTTTGCTAACATTGTGTCTTCAGTGTGATTCATGATGACGAGATCAGCAATGTAAACCTCAACTGTAACCCCCATATCATTGCCAAAAACCGTATCCATAAGGCGTTGGTAAGTGGCTCCCATGTTGCGGAGGCCAAAGGGAATCTTCGTGTAACAGAAAATGCCTTTCTCCGTGCGGAAAGCCGTCTTGTCCTCATCTTCCTTCTTCATTAAGACTTGGTGATATCCTTTATAGCAATCGAGAAAGCATTTCCATCGAAATGCTTCTTGTCGATTTCTGGAAGGGAATAACAATCTTTAGGACACGCCTTGTTCACATATTTAAAATTGACGCACATGCGCCAACCACGATTGTTTTTGTACCATGACCGGATTAGCAACCCAAGTCTGATATTTCACCTTGCGCAGGATTCCGGCATCCAACAATTCTGAAACTTTTTCATTCATTGCGCGAGTTTTGTCAGGCCCTAAGCTGCGCTTTTTTTGTACTACTGGCTCAGCTGAAGGAAAAACGTTCAAGCCGTGTTCTGTGACGTCACTCGGGACGCCAACCATATCAGCGGGAGTTAAGGTGAAAATACATTTGTTTCGTAATAATAGCAGTTTTAGCTTTGCGTGAATTTTTGTGGTCATTGCGGGACCCAAAAGAATTGTTTGTTCGGGATACTTGGTATTAAGCACCCACTTTTCAGGCTCGTTTGCAGAAACTGGCTTAGAAGCTTTAGCAACTGGTTCTTTAATAGACATTATTTCCTTGCGCGCATACATAATATCTATGCCTGTTGGTATTGGAAATCCACAAGCAGCATGCGGAGCTGATGTAATCATGCTAAAATCACGTTGCGTGCGTCGCCCCAATAAAACATCATGGCGAGAAGTCGCCGGCATTACCATAAAATTCACCTTAATGGTTCGTGAATGTTTTCCATCTGAGAGGGTGACGGGAAAAACTATCTGCCTAGACGAAAAACAACCTCATTGCAAAATCCAGTTAAAGGGAAACAACTAGTTCTAGGCGTGCTTTGTCCACTGGATCCAATTGTTTAAAACATTGTTCGTATATGATATCCATGGAAGTTCCCGGATCTATGAACACATAATCAGTCTGGTAATAGCCAAAAATACCTATGACCGCTACTGGTCTCTCTTTCTGTGGTCCACCAGGAACGACGGGAAAAATACCTGCTACTCATTCCATTTGTCATTTCGAAACCTGCTTGAATCATAGAAACCTGTTTCATCTTCTTGTTTCTTGGACCCTCATCCCCATGCGTAAGTTGTCTGACTTCCTTACGTACTGACTGTACTAAGTGTGTCAGTTTACCACTATTCAATGCTTTTTCAATCTCTGTGTGCAAACTGATGCAGTTGTCAGTTGTGTGCCCAGTATCTTTGTGAAAGTCACAAAAAAGATTTGGGTCCTGACCCTTCTTGTTCTTAATGGGCTAAGGTTGCTTAAACTGATAGTTCTCGGTACTCAGAACTTCAGTGGGAGATTTTGTTAGAGGAGTCCATTGCCGATCACGGTTCTCTTGTTTGATTGCTTTCTGGGTAGTAATTTTGTTAATCGTTGCGCGAGCATCCACTGGTGAATAAGGAAAATATGAACCTTGATTCGAGTCCTTCCAACCTTTTTTAAACTTCCGTCCGCCCCTACTCAGATCCTGAGGGCGATTCTGAGGTAGTGGTGGTCTGTTGGAATTAAGGTTCCGCTCTGTCTGCGCATAAACTTTGGCCGCTGCCATTAGTTTATCCCAGCTCTTTGGAAGGCCAGTTGTTCCAGAAAGTACTTTTATCATTTCATCACATCGTACCGCATATTTGAACTGTGCGTGGATAAAATCCTCATGTACATCTCCAATTTCTAACACCCCCTTATTGTAACGAGTGATAAAATCTTCTAGGCTTTCGTCATCCTTCCGCCAGATGTTCATCACATCTGAGGAATCTCTAACGTATCGCCTTTGTTGACTAAAATGCGTAAGGAATTTCTCCTTAAGATCATTTCAAGAAGAAAGTTTACCTATGGGTAAATTATCGAACCAAAGGCGCGTAGCACCTGTAAGAGTCTGTACGAACAGATGGCACCACATTGGTAACGTCCAACCTCCAATTAGCCCTGCGCCAGTGAAGAGGCGCATGTGATCATCAGGATCAGTTAAACCATTAAACTTCCCCATGTTGGATGGTTATTTTGCTCGTTCCAACGGAGCCAACGCTATTTCTCTTACAAACTTTGATTGTTCAGCTACTTCAGCGGGTCGGTACACCAGATTGTAATCATGCTTCGCGTCGGGATTGTATGTTGCACATATCTTAGGCTTATAGTTGACATGATCCGTAGATAGTCAATTAAAAACACTTACACTATCTTCTTCGTCATAGGTCTTATCATATTCATCATGTTGGGTGTCGCGCTTCTGTGATAGTCGCGGGCCCAAACGTGAATGAACAGATGTGCGACATTGAACATTATCCTCTTGTTTTTTATTACCAGAATGAACGGAATCATTCCTGGTTTGAGAGTACATCTCGGTTCCTTGTACAGAAACATGCGAAGGCGCACGACCAAGGATCTGTGAATCATAACTCAACACTCGAGGTGCGGCGAAGCACGGACCTGAGGAGAATTAACCGGAGCTTGAAAAGCTGGAGTTCCGGTCTGAGCACATAGTTGAGCATACATAGCATTTAAAGCTGTTTGAGATTTGATTAGCCAAGACAACGGAGTCTCACCAGGCAGTAAAATTGATGCAACATCAACATGAGGAACTGCCGGAGTTACTGGAATGCTTGCATGCTCTGGATCATACGGAGCATCGGCTTCGCCGGACGAATCCTCCACAATTTGTCCGTCAATCTGAGGACCACCAACGATGCAACGGATCTCAGATCGAGGAGATCCATGAGCCATGATGCTGTAGATCTAAGTAAAACGAAACGAAAGATGAAAAGAGAATAGAAAATCGGTGGGCGCCAATGAAGAAACAGTGGATCTAACTGATAAGGCTGGAATCAGATCTAGGGTTTAGTCTCTGCATAAAAGGGTTAATTCTTTGTTTCGTCACTTGGGATCTGAACTCCGATTAACTCTGCAAAACAAACCGTCGTCTGCCTCGCCACGGGGAGAATGAGGGTTCTCTCTGTGACCACCTTCCGGCGTGAGAATAAGTACAGGTTATCGGAAATAGTTTAAGTGAAGTAAGAGAGAGAGTAAGTGAGAGTGAATACCTTTTGCTTATCTCCCAAGATACTTTATTTATAGCCGGATTTAGGCGCCAAAAAGTGAGAGAGGAAATTTTAACAGAATCTTCTTTACGTCGTAGTCAGTTAGATCATCATCTAAGCACACGAATTATGGTGTTGATCGACGGTTAAGGAAACGCCACATGGCAGATGATGCCTTTTTGCTTTCTGTTATAAGTGTGCCATCATCGTGACTTTGAGAAATCAATCAGATCATGCCACGTGTCAATTCTGTTGCAACCGCTCATGCCCTTGCATGATTGAGCTTTAATTATTTCTAGAACATTTCACAGTTGTTTCCCTCTAAAATGCTGCCATGTGTCCCTTCTGTTATAACAGAAAAGATTCCTTATTGTTCTACTTGTCTTTCCTGCGCGCAGGTGTCATCTGATTAGAGAAAAAGACCAAGCTTCACTGTTACCTTGCGCGAGTCTGCACAAGGTAGTTAAATGATTGTTTCTTCTCTTAGATGCCTGTCGCATGAAAGACGATTTGCGCAAGTTCTGCTCTTGTAGTAATAATGGGTATGGTCTCTTACTTTGGCGCACGGTTTTTGGGACCATACCCCTTCACAGTCGTTTTCAGCAAAGTCCTGGCATTGCCCATTGGACTGCAGTAAAGAACATTATGAGGTACCTGAGAAGAACCAAAGATATGTTGTTGGTGTTTGGGGGAGTGGAAGAAGAGCTCACTGTAAGGTTTTACACTGATGCTAGCTTCCAAAGTGGCCGAGATGATTCTCGCTCACAACTAGTATTCGTCTTCACTCTCAATGGAGGAGCTGTTTGCTTGAAAAGCTCCAAACAGAGTGTAGTGGCAAATTCAACCACTGAATCCGAATATATTGTTGCATCGGATGCTGCAAAAGAAGCTGCTTGGATGAAGAAGTTCATCACCGACCTCAATGTGGTTTCGAGTATTCAAAAACCCATCGAGGTGTCTGTGATAACACATGAGCCATTGCTCAAACCAAGGAGCCCACATCTCATCACAGGGCCAAGAACATTCTAAGAAAGTGCCACTATAACGGGAAATACTGGAACAAGGAGACATCTTAATAAGCAAAGTAGACATAGATCAAAACCTAGCAGACCCGTTCACTAAACCGATGACTCAGGACAAGCATGACCAACATAGGAATGCTATCGGTCTTAGATTGGCTAGCCATTTGTTTTGATTTAGTATTTGGATGTACAAACATTCAAACAGTTGTACCTTTTGAATTCACCTTTGATTTACTGGTTAAATGCAAAGCTTGAATCTTACAATTGTGTTAATACGTATAATCCATGAATCTTGTATTCTAAATTATCAGCAGTCGGTCAGACTCGTGGGAACGATTCTGAATTAAGACTATTCTGACTTTGGACTCAAGGAGTTGACTTCCAAACTCACATACCTCATTATGAATGACGTTGGATGTAACTCACATCAAATTATCTTCATGGATCTTAGTCATAAGATGTATTTGATTTAGGTATACTCATTTAGTATCCCCTGACCTGAGATACATACTAGAACTTTCGTTTACTAAAGAATATTCTTTGATCAGTGTCAACTGTTATCGCGTAACTGCCAGTCATAAAAGCATTGGTTGGGAATAGTTCTGAAGTTTAGTGGGAGTTGTATGTAGTCAAGATGGGATTCTGTACTCTTACATTATATGTAATAGTTAGACATCGGGCACCCTCGTTGATTCAAATTGGTGAAGTGTAAGGCCTTACCCAAACTTACTGTGTGTTTGATTGGACCACTTTGATTCATGAACGAGAATGATAATGATTAAACGCCATGTGAAATTGAATCTGATCTATGTCTCATTGTTCAATTGATGGCTTATACAGAAAGGATAGATTACGATGATTGCCATAAGTCTATAGTCTTCAAGTAGCAAGTTGTTGCTGAAGGGGAGATACATTGGTTAGTGACTTTAAAGTGTCATGACCTGTTGGGGGCAACTATGTGTAGCTAGAGCACCGCTGGCTGTCTGCGTTGTTCTTATCGGAGACCGTCCAAGTGGGAGCTATTGGATATTTATGTCCGGTTCGATAAGTCAACGCTACCGACCAGGTCTTGACCCGTAAGAGTTACACCGTGGGCAACGAACTAAAATCCACTTAACTGGTTTAACTGGTAATTACAAACGATATGCGAAACGGATCATAATTATATTTATGATCGTAAGCGGATTTATATTATTAATACTCATTATTAATAATATAATTGTTTATCTTAACTGATAAACTTGTTGCGAGTATTAACTGAGAGATGGGTACATGGACCGGGTGAGATGGGTATACTCATCTCGCCACTTGTCGCACATGCACCCACGCTACGCCACTTGTCGCGCATGCACACTTGCATTGCCACTTGTCACGCATGCAAGAGTCTTGGACATTTGTCATGCATGCATAATCTCTCTGCCATTTGTCGCACATGCACGTGCATGTCCGCCACTTGGCGAGCATGCATGAACCTCCATCTACCATTTAAATGGGACTTGGTTCTTGCATTTGAGAGGTTAGAGAGTTAGAACAACTAGCAAAAAGCTCTCATAACACCCCAACCACTTTCGCCGCCGCCGACCATAGCCGTCACCGCTCCGTCGCTGCCGGCCAGAACCGCCGCCGCCAGGATCGCCAACCACCCCCGCCGTTTCCCGGCACATTCCGTGTTTCATTGGTTCGTATCACTAGCACGTGTTCGTTGAACCTCGGTGTCTCAACCGGTTAGTCATAACCGAGGTTTATCTTTCTCATCGGTAGTTAGATGTTTTTATCACTGTGCTCGTATTTGCATGCAACCGGATCCTGTCGGGTTTCGTTTATTGTTAATCACTCATTTATTTCCGCTGCGTTTTTATTAATTAGCTCGCTTAATTAATTGACTATTATTTATTGAACCCGGTTTTGATAAATAAAATTTTTAACCGATCACCATAGAAACCCAACACTAATTGCATTCAAAGTAAGATACATCAGAGCACCAGGGGCATGGGAGGGAAAATGAATATTTTGGTTTGAGGCTCTCAAGTTCAATTCCGATTCCAACCAGGTTTTATCGTAGTAGGTATTTGAGCGGCGGGTTTTTCTTGGAACTAGTGATGATGGGCTTGAGCTATCTAACCCTGTCTGCGGTCACTGGCCTATGGGGTCTTTTTTTTATCATTGGGTTACCCTGAGTAGCCGGACTTTTTAAAGAATTTAGTGCTTGTAATAAAATAAAAATAAATTAATGAATGGAAAAGAAACAATATTAATATTATGTGATTGGGTCGTGAGCCTAACCAACCAGCAACTTTTCTTGTACTTAAAATGGTCAGAAAACTACGTCGGTGACCCTAAAGGTATCTTGAAGGGGTTGTAGTGGACTTATTTGGTCAACATAATCTAAGTATTCATATTTGAGCTAGTTCTTCATATCAAACACATCACAT
Source organism: Scalesia atractyloides (assembly GCA_947069175.1). NCBI lineage: Eukaryota > Viridiplantae > Streptophyta > Magnoliopsida > Asterales > Asteraceae > Scalesia > Scalesia atractyloides. The sequence goes on from CAMTDV010000030.1 coordinate 67,040,674, forward strand.
GCGTTTTATTTCCAATACATCTTATTTTATTCCTAATAAACCTAACTTTACCAAAAATTTGAGATTTAAACAATATCAGTTTCAAAAAGACTTTAGGTCAACCTTTGACTCCAAATAGCTAAAAGCCCACGTGCATGTTCAAATATTCGATGGGATTCCAACCTATTTTAAAAACCTTAGGATCTTTTAGTTGCTTCCTATGAAACTCAAAAGTTTACACAAAAGAAATATAATATACCACTAACTTTAAATTTCCTTTTCATCAATATTTAGATAAATTTTATTACAATTATATTTCGGTGATACAATTATATTGGGTATGTTTGGCATGGAGCTTTTAGGAGTTTCTAGCTTTAAGTTTTCAAGAAAAATCTCATACTCGATAAAAAGTCTTGTTTGGTTGAAGGAGCTTAAAGCTTTTAGGTTAGAACTTGAAGCTTTTGGTTAAACGCTCCTATTACTAGCGTTTAGAAGGAGCTACAAGCTTTTAGGGAAAAAATGACTATTTTAACCTCTAAAGATAATAAATTTTTTAATGTACCAATTTTGGTCATTTTATACATTCTATTAAAAGCTCCAGCTAGTCTGCCAAACACCTAAAAATTCTAAAAAGCTACAGCTACCAACTTCCAGCCTTCAGCCACCAGCTTCCAGCCACCAGCTACTTTTGCCAAACATACCCATTGTAGGATGATCCTTGAACATAAATAAAGTGTACGAGATTAGTCTACGTGGGTCGGTATGTGATGAGACAGGAATTCCCAAAAGCTTGAGCCAACAACTTTGTTTTGGCGAGTTCATCGACTCTTACCACATTATACGAATGAGATACCCCTAATTTAACAAGATATGTAATGCTAATATGCAATACATTTGTAGATAGAAAACGAGAAGGTGTGATTGAGTAAAACCACTCTTATAGAACTTAACATGTTTAGTTTAAGAGTAGGTTGTTCATGTTAATGGGCAACCATGGAGTGTGGCTTAAAAATTAGTATAGACTATATTGGGCATATGAGAGTCACATATTTTTGCAAATTTCACAGCTCTTTGTAATGAATCGTACGTACTTATAATAACTTCTAACTATTTTATACTTTTCTTTTCTTTTCATAAGAGAACTAACTTTTGTAAAATAATTGAATATTTTTCTGGTTTATATAGTTTTGAGACTAAAAGAAACATACACCTTTTGGCCAACAAAATTCCTACAGAGAACTATGATTTTTATACAAGAATCTAAAAAGATAACTGTAAAAAAAGCTTCCTGTAATCAACAATAACCTTTAGGGATCACAAGAGAACTTGGCTATGTACTCGACTCAACTCGAGTAAGGAGGAAAAGGCCGTGAAATAAAAATCTTATACGATTAGATGTAGGGCTGGTTCAAGGAGGAGTAAAATAAAGCAAGGCCTTTGGGTCCCTGCTTCTCTAGGGCCTCAAATTCTAGAGAAAAGTTTATATGTATACACAAAGATGATGCATGAATTATAGGATCGAAGTACTTTTTGTGGCGATAAGGCCCTCATATTCATTATCCGTTTTGGACCCTCAATAAGTTAGAGACGACCTTGAATATATGCAAATTTTGTTATTAGCCGAATAGCCGATTAAGTAATGGTTTATTCCTCTCTTTTTTTCTGAATCTCGTTAACTTATATCTATTAAGCAATACATACAACCTTTTTTCTGTATTTCGTTATATTTATCAAGCAGTACATACAACAAATACAAAGTATGAATTTCCCCCTCCTAACTTTAAAAACAAGAAATTATTAAACCCTTAAATAACTTTTATTTTAAGATATAACTATCATCATCGAAACACTCCTCTATCATGGGCGGACCTAGGTTATAGCCTGGGTGGGCTGGCACACATTTTGAAAAGAAAATTTTAGTGTATTTTATAGACAAAAATCCTGACTGAACCCTTTAAAATGTTAATTAAAACTCACGTTCACACCCTCAATAAATAATTTCTGGTTCAACCAGTACTCAATGGTTTAATGATGGTGAATGCGGTAACATCCCAATAACTCAATAAGATTAAAGGGGTCAACTTTCCTAGTTTCCCTCACCTTTTCCGTTCCACGGTGCCTGTACATTCAATCAACCGTACGCGCCTACACACCCACCCCACCCCCTTTATATATATATACACACACACACCTCCCCAAACAAGATCTTCAAATTCGCTACAATTTAGCCCTAGTTTGCGTCTCTCTCAGATCTCAATCCCTAAATCATGAAACCGCATCTAAATTACGGTTTCCTCATCCTCTTCCTCTTCGTTTTCCTCACTGCATCTCGCCTTTACGCACAGGCACACTCCATGATTCATTCTGTTTATTCATTTGTCTGATTCAAATTAACTTATTGTGATTTGTTTAATTGATTATTTCGATCTGGTTTCTCTAGGATGTTGCTGGTGACAATGATGACGAAGATTCAACCGGATCTATCATAGATCTAGGTCGCCGTAGCAAAGTTAGTGTCCAAAACCCTAAGTTTATGTTTTACTTTGCTTCATTTTGTGTAGTTACTGTGTCTAGTATAATTCGTTATTGAGATTGTTTTAGACTACCAGGAGAAGCTAAACTAGTCGTAGATTTGTCGGTTGATTGTAGATCGATAGGATTTTGATGCATTGGAACTTATTTTGTTTAGATTATGGCGTTTAGAGGTGGCATTTAGCTTGAATGTTGATGGCATCTGCTTGTAGTTATAAGCATGCTATGTAGTCTGGATGTATAGATCAAAGTACAGCAATGGCAGATATTGGATAGATTATGCACTGAGAATGTAGTCGCACTTATGTTGAAATTGCACAATATGGTCAGTTTATGATAAGAAAAACTTCAACAAGTCTCTTGGAGCGAGCTTGTAACCCTAGCAACATAAACTCTGTAATCCTTGTAGCCCACAGTCAGCCATTTGGTTGCTTCACTTGTTATCACATTGTTTCTTGTATGTCGTATCACAAGTCTCAAATCTGAATTAAGCTTGATGGTTATATCTTTCAAGTTGGCAGTTGTTTGGAATTCAAAATAACTAACTAGATAACGAGTTCCAGCGGTTCAGGATATTGATGTTAAACCAAAAAATGTAAACTAAAAGCTCCCTGTATGACTATATCTAAGTACTCTTTTGTTTTCTGCTGTTTAACTCTTATCTACTCAATCAAATGCTGCAAAGAGAATAGAAGATTGATGGTATTTATATATATGTACGCATGCTTTGAATTTGGAAGAGAAATGAGGTTAAAACTCTCTTCTTTCTTGTTTGATAAAAATTTTGTAAGGTCAACTATAATTCAATTACCAATGTGCACGGGTGTGATTGCTTATCTACGTAAATAGCATGAATGGTATTGAATAGGGGTGTTTGGTTTGTTGCACAGGAATGGAATGATTATGGATTTGGTTGGGTTGGAAGTTGGTATGGTTACTCCTAAAATGTTTTTTGGTTTACACTTTACACATGAGTTTGGGTAATGCTGTGTTTTAAAAAGCACGCTTTAGGCACCAGGCGCAGCAAGGTGACGGGCAGGTCAATTCAGGTGAGTGAGGCGATGAATTTGACGCATATTTGTGCTTCACAGGGAAGCGTGCGTGCCTTAGGATGTTTCTGCGTATCATGTTTTTTGACTTAGAACAAACAACCAGGTTCAGCTTCTTCAGTTCCTATTTCTCTTCTTTGCACCCTTTCTTCTCTGTGCATACATCTCTTTCTTCTCTGATTGTAAGACTCTTTCTTCTCCATCTGATTGTAAGAGAAGTTATTTTGAGGATCAAGAAAGAAAAATGGAAGTATCATGTCTGTGTTGCTTGTATAAAAGTGTATAGGCCATATAAGAAAGGAGTAAGTATATATAGTTGCACATAGAGATAAAAAGGTAATGCCTTATGTGGTTGTACATAGAGCTTGTATAGCTACATAGAGATATAAAGATAAGTTATGCTTTTTATAATTGTAAATATAGCTTATATGGTTGTATATGTATGTATAATAATTGTAGGTTATGCATTTTGTAGCTGTGTATAGACTATAGAGTTTGTATAGTTGTAACTTTTACATAGGAGATAGGTCATGCCTTTTGTATTATTAAAGTTTGTATTTCTTCTGCTGTCCATTTTTATGATAGTCTTGTTGTATATGTCAAACAGTCAAAGTGGCTAGAATGTAATTTGAACTATAGATAATTGTGCCTCGTGCATAGTTATCAATAGCGTCCATAGCGGACGCAATCGCGAATAGCGTAGCGACGCGGCCATATGCCGCTACAAGGTACTATGCGACCACATATTGATCAAATAGCGACGTCCGGTGGCGAATTCCGGCGCCGGTGCTGCAACTTCTGCCGGAAACGAGGAAGAAGGAAACCGAAGGCTCAAATTGATGGAAAGAAAGAAGCGATACCTTGTTTTGATGGCGTTCATAGTAGTTTTTCCTCTGCTTTTCTGTAATTTCATGGCCATCGTATACAGATCTGGAGTTCTGGACGGCGGAGGTTACAAATGGGTGACGATCTAGCTATTTTAGGTTTAAATTAGTTTGTAGTTTTACAATTTAACCCCTTAATCTTTCTGTAGTTTACATTTATTCTCTAACTTGTAAATTTTTACATAAAAAGAGTGAAATTAGTTTGTGTATTTTAACATTTACCCCCTATGTGGTCACTAGTTTACATTTGGTTCTTAAACTTACAAATCTATAAATATAAAGTATAAAAGTAACATTATAATATATGTATATAATCATAAATAGCTATATTTTTATTTTTAAAATTTTCTACTACCTTATCGCTATACACGAAATAGCGGCTGTTTCGTCGCTATCGCTTCGTAGCATACAGGTCGTCTGTCGCTATTGACCGCTATTCGCTATCGATAACTATGGCCTCGTGTACGAGATGCGTGCGCCTTCGCCTCTTGCCTCTATCCTCATTCTGGGGACCACATTAGTGTTTCACACTTTTTAAAACCTTGATAATGAGAGAGATAGAGAACAAGATTGGTTTACAAACTCAAACTTTTAGATTTGGCTTTCCAAACGGTTATTTCATAGGTTTTCTTAAGCCGATCACCTTAAACAAACAAGATCTTTTACTTTCAAGCCCATTCCTAAACCCTCAAATTCCACCTTTTGTTGAAACCCCTATTGGGTATATGACAGAAGTCACATGTAAATTGCTGTTAAATGAAACCACAAGGTTCATTCTTTTTTCTTTGTGATGGTGTTCTAAGTTCTCAATCTTTGAGGTGCTAACTAAGAGTGTTGTCTACTTGTCTCTCACTTTTCTGATAAAAGCTGCTTATTGTTACATGTCAACCTTTTTGTTAACTCGTTATATGTGCTGTTGTGACTAACTTAAGCACCCTAATCAAGAACTGTAAAGTGCATTAATATGATAATAATCTAGGGTATTTTTTGTTGGATTTAAAATTTTTATTTTCAATGTTATTTGGTATTATATTTAATAATATGCCATTCTGTGTCGCACATTGTACAGTATGCTAAATTGCTAATTAGTTTTGCTTAATACATCTCAACGTGTATATTTATTTTGGACAGGTTGTTGTGGAGAAACTTAAAAACAATGTTATAGGTGACAAGATTGTTCCAAAAGCTGTACTAAATCTGGATTCTGGTCTGGGAGTTTTTGATGCATTCTTTGCTAGTTTTTCAATGATCCTTGTCAGTGAGGTGTGTGTTCTTTCCTCGTGCTCTTATACATTTTATCAACGATGAAATTATTGTTGTACAAGGAAGATATACATTTTATTGCCCCTTGATCATAGCATCCTAAAGCTGAATAGTTATATGATGTTTTTAGATTTGAATACATACGCACATACGTGTATCTCCCTAGGGAGTTTAATCCACAGCCTAAGCTACGGGGAATAAATTTACACATTTTACTGGAGGTGGAAATCAATTAACCCATTATTTATAAATGGCTAGATTTGGGTTATGTTTTATCTCTAACTGGTCAAAGGTGGAAAATTAGAAGTTAGCTAAACAGAAAATGTAGCCCAAAGTTCACTTATAATGTCACAAAACATCTTAGGTTCAATAAAACAGTTATGCGATTATTCAAAAAATATAAAGTTGCTCTAAGTCTGTAAGCCTTTTCTCTTTTAAGATACATAACTCCGTTTTATGTATAGGTTGGAGATGAGACTTTTATTATAGCAGCTCTTATGGCAATGCGTCATCCAAAATCGATTGTTTTATCTGGCGCCCTCAGTGCACTGTTTGTGATGACGGTATGTACTATGTTTTACTAGAACCTTAATTGCAATAATTAAAAGGCCATTATCAGAAGCCCGATTCAAGTTCTTTTTGTTTTGAATTTTGAATGCATGATGAATTATGATCTTTTCGTATTAAGCTTGATTTTGGTTTACTTGGTATGCAGATACTGTCTACAGGGCTTGGTAGGATTGTTCCAAATTTGATATCTAGGAAGCACACAAACAGTGCTGCTACAGGCATGTAGTTGAACCTTATTATGTCATATTCATAGTGCATATAAGATACGGAGATTGGCAGTCATTTAAATTGTTGTTCAATAATGCAGTTCTTTATGCCTTTTTTGGGCTGCGTTTGCTCTATATCGCTTGGAGATCAGATTCAAAAACATCTCAGAAGAAGGAGATGGAAGAGGTACATTTTATTTCTATTCTTTTGCACTCCAGATTATTAGGGCTGTAAACGAACCGAACGGATACGAACGAGGCCTTGTTCGTGTTCGTTCGTTAAGGAATGAGCCTGTTCATGGACTGTTCACCAACGCTTACTGAACGAGATTTCTTGTTCGTGTTCGTTCATTAAGGAAATGAATATGTTCATGAACTGACTTATCAAACGCGAATGAGCACAAACGAATGTTCATGAACATAAATGAACACAAATGAATACGAACGGACATATATTCATTTTAGAATAAAATCTCCATCTTTCATATCAAAGATAACAAAGAATCCACCATAAAATAAATAAGTACCAAACATAATTATCCGAACACAATTGACATGGTTATTGCCTTATTGGAAACATGATTAACACAAAAGTTAGAAGTTTGACAAGCTTTAACACAGACGAAAATTGAAATGGCCAAATGAGGGATGTTGGGGGAGCTATAAAGCATAACAGGCAGGGCCGGCCCTGGGGGTGGGCGAGCTGCACCCCCGGCCGAGGCCCGTTTTTCCCGAGGGCACTAAATTATAAAATATATCTTTTATATTGAACTGGAAACTTATCAACAACGGAGCTTGGCTGGTTGGTTAATCCGCTTTCTTCTTAAGCAAGGGGCACAGGTTCAATTCCTGTTTCTTTAATTTATTCAGTTAAATAAATTTTGCTAAGCTTCGAAACCTCTCATTTATTGTTATTTTTGTTTGTTAATTATATAAATAAACTTTCCATCCAAGCCCATGTCAAATGCCAAAGCCCAAATATAATATCCAGCAAGATCCACGCCACCTTATTTTGTCTATATATTTTTTTTAATTGAATCATGTACCTTGTCAAGTTTCTGAAAATAACATATTTTTACAAATTCAGAAAATAACATATTCTTACAAATAAAAGATTACCTGAATTTTATAAAAAAGCACTCTTTTTATAGAAATATATACAGTTTCAAATTATAGGATTGTATAAAACTGAATTATGTTACATCTAATAATTTTTATTAAAAAATAGTAACATTCACTAAAATGTCATCGAAAATGAAAATATCAGCATCCGTTAGCTATTATGGTATGTCATTCTAACACTATTATTTCGTTGTGTTTATTGTTATAACGTTAATCGTCGTTTTAAAAAAAAGTAGTTTATATAATTCATTAGGCGCCTAAGGGTCTTTTTTCCAGCTGGTACAGGGTACTTGATTTCTCAGGACCGGCCCTGATTACAGGCTTTCAAATTTTTTAAAACTGAGTGAACTTAAATGAACACATTACCGAACGTTCACAAACATAAATGAACGAACACAACCTCTGTTCATGTTCATTCGTTTAACTTAACGAACGGAATTTCTTGTTCGTGTTCGTTCATTTATTAAACGAACGAACATAAACGAACTTCCCGCCAAACAGTTCAATGTTCAGTTTGTTTACAGCCCTACGGATTATCATTTAGTGGATGTTACAACAGTAATTGTTATAAATACCTTATGGATTTTTGTTGGAAATTGTTGGTCTTTTTTTGTATGATTAAATCTTTATATTTTAAAGTTGATTGTGTTAACAATAAACTATTTACAGGTAGAAGAAAAACTTGAGTCTGGACAAGGAAAAACGGCTGCCCGACGGTTCTTTTCTAGATTCTGTACCCCTATTTTCTTGGAGGTACATTTTTTGCAATGGTTTCTTATTTTATTTTATTTCCTTGTTATAGCTTGATCAATATATATAAGATGCACTGGAATAATTTCCCGAAAGCAAGACATTTTATTTTGGTGTTTCCAAACTAATAAAACTGGTTTCAGAATACAAATGTATTTGAATTTGATGAGGTTTATGTGTTAAACTCGATAAAACACAGTTTAGGCGTTTTTATTTAATCTTTCTGAATTCGCTTTGCTACATATTAATGCCTGATTGATCAATTGAATTTTTATTTTTATTTTTGCAGTCATTTATTTTGACGTTTTTAGCAGAGTGGGGGGATCGAAGCCAGATAGCAACAATTGCTGTAAGATATATTTTTCTATGTTTATAAGCCCCGTTTTTCCCAATCATGTTTGTCCTTTTCAAATATTCATAAGTAAGCGGGTCGAGACTGTCATCTCTAATTTGACTGATTACCTTAAATTTGCAGTTAGCAACACATAAAAACGCTCTTGGGGTTGCTGTGGGGGCCACAATAGGTCACACTATCTGTACATCAGTAGCAGTTATTGGGGGGAGTATGTTGGCATCAAAAATTTCACAAGGTACAGTTGCAACAATAGGTGGTTTGTTATTTCTTGGTTTTTCTTTGTCATCATATTTCTACCCTCCTCTATAACAATGTTAGATTTATGTTTAACCTCTTATAACTTTATTGTATTTTTTTTTTTGTATCAATATATGTAAAACATTTTATTGATGAATATTTTTGACCCATCAAAACAATGATGGGAACACTGGCATATCCAGGAAGTTATCATGTTTCGGTTTATGTATTCCCATAAACAAGAAATTACAGGGCCGGGTAAAAAAAATTAGTGACTAGTTGTAAGGTACACTTTAAGATTTAGGAATGCGAACAGTGATACTTGTATGTAGAATCCCACGATTCAACTCAGGCTAAAAACTTCAAATACGTCAAAAGTCAAGTCTACGCCCTTTTATGTTTTAGCTAACCTCGTCGCTGTTTAAAAATATATGGTATGTAACATATAAAAAGAGATCACTGGTGTCTTATGACGCTGCTTGAGAACCTAGATCGACCCCTGGATGGAAGGAGCTGAGCCGTGTCCTAGTTCGATGTAACCCCGAACCTTTGAAAAGGCGGTTTTGAGATCTCTTTCTTAGGCTTGAGCTTGGCTTGTTAATATTTTTCAAGCTTGAGCTCGACTCATTTACTATTTATAACTTGTGTTGCTTAATTACGTGTGTGCACGCGCAATGCGGATGTGGGTGTGTTTGAAAGAGAAATAAAAATTATTATATTTGTAGAACTTTTTAAACTACTATTCAAGCGAAGCTTGGGCTTGTGTACATTGAGCTCCAGCTTAGGCTCGAGCGTGTTCTCGGACTTTTTTTAAACCCAATCCTAATTTTGGTTTTAGTCTTTGATTCATTAATTTTTGTTCTCGATTTCAAGTCGATTTTAGTTTGATCCAATTTACTCTATGGGCTCTACTTGATACGTTATAAACCCGAAGCAAGATATGTACGTACGTATTGGGTTTATGTCTATTTCTGATACTCATTTATAGGAAGGCCTGGAGGCTAGTCATGCTTATTTATGAGTTTTTGACATTATGGCATTCACCCATGCAACCCCAACAGGAAATTTAATCAGTTATTAAATTATGTTGACTTTTCTGACTTTTTAATAAATGTTAATTTATACATGTGTCTGATTTTAATTTTCTAGCAAAATTGTCATTTGATTAAATAACAATTTGGTAGAAGAAAATGCAGAGAACATATAAAAATGTTTTTGTGAGGCGGGATGAAATTGCAATCCGTTGTGTATCACATGAAGGTAACAAAGAAAAGAGACAGATCAAGAAAAAAAAATATAATATTTTATTAAATGAGTTTTCAGGACTACAATCCTTAATAGGGACCCAAATAAGATTTTAAAAGTGGGCCAATTAAACGCATGAACTCAATGACATTTAGCCTAAATGGTGTATTTCTCTTAAAGGTCAAGGGTTCGGGTCACGCTATGGATTGTGATGTAGAATGAGAAGCAGATTAGATGTGTTGGTGAGGTGTTGTTCTAAAAAAAATTAACCTCATGAATCGTCAATAAGTCGCAATATGTTTGTAAAATGTGAATAAATAAATATAAAATCTTCAACATTTAAGAATAAAAGTTATTATTTTTATGCGTCTTCCACACTCTCGTTAGTCAAACTACGTGTGATTTCTCTACATATCTTTCTCATTCACTACTCTTTATATACGAATGAATGGATTGGATCGACTTAGAAAATCTTGATTGGATTATTGTCCCCTCGTTGCGAACAAGAAAGAAATCTGATGTGGTTATTATGGATTTATATTTGTAAAACAAATTTAAGGAATAAAAAGTTAAAAGTTTATCATATGTTTTTAGGACAAAAGTGTAGGTTTTTGGGTTCACGTGAGTTTACATATGCTTTTAAGGGTTGGTATAAATCTTATCATTAGCTTTTTAAATTTTATTTTACTTTTACACCCTTTTTTTTCGTCGTTAGCACACGATACTACGGATTCACTTTTGGCATGAACTTTGTCATCCAGTTTAAAATGGCTTATATATAAAAAAAAAAAAAACAGGAAACTGCTAAAATGGTCCTTAAGGTTTGGTCAATTTTAATACTTTAGTCTAAATCTCAAACCTTTTGAATTTAGATCTATGTTGTTTCAATTTTGTTGATATTTTCATCAAAAAACAAAATCTGGTAAGATTTTTTAGTTAACATCCAACCTTTTTTGTATTTTTTCTCCTTTTTAACGAAAGGCAAAATGGTTAGCTTTTTTTAAAATTTTATAATAAAACGTTAAAAGACCATTTTTTCCCTTTATTAAAAGGGATGAAAAAGACCAAAAAACTGGACGTTAACTAAAAAATCTGACCAGATTTTGATTTTTGATAAAAATGGCAACAAAATTGAAATCACAGGGACTCAGATTCAAAAGGTTTAAGTTTTGGACTAAAGTTAAAAAGTGATCAAACCTCAAGGACCATTTTAAGAGTTTACTCTAAAAACAATGACATTAAATCATTTCAAAATATGGAGTCTACTAGTAAAATCATACACACATACATATAACATATTATTTATAATTCTTTTTTTTTTCTTTCTTATAATCAAAGTTGAGTTCCGAGTTCCAACTCACTAGTCCTTCGTGAGAGTGTAAATGAATCGAAATCAAGTTGGGCTCAAATTTGACTTTTTAACTTTAAAAGTTTAACTCAGCTTTTATTTATTATTGTATATGTTTTTTCATAATTACATATACTAATATTTATTATGTATTTACGTAATATATATACTACTAAATCTGTATAAGTAGAAGCCTCGTTTAAGTTCATGAGCATAGTGAAGTTTTGTGAATTGTGAAGTTTGACTCAAGTTTGCTTAATTTGAATTATTAACAAGCACCATGTATAGTTACAAAAAACAACAACTATTAGTATAAAATTAGCATACTTAATGACAAAATATAACAAATTATATTATGTATTATAAACTGTATCAAAGAACTTGTAGCTCCAACAATATCAAGGTGTGTTAAAAGTTTGTCTCTTTCCGTAAGGTTGAAAGTTTAACTCTTGTAATTAACGTGTAACTATAAAATCAAGATTTAGAGGGTTTGTGTTGTCTTGGCTAAAAGCTATTGTCAAGTAAGTAAGCCAGTAATAAATAAATAAGAAATAATATATAATGTGGATATTAAATAGTGTTGGTTATAAAGAAATAGGCGTTTGACATTATTGCATTCACCCACACTACCATTTATGCCACGGAAAGTACACCATCATCATCATCTCCTACAAATCCAAACCCAAACCCCCATTCACATGCAATCTAACCCACAACCCTTAACAACAATCCACCATGTTGCTTCACACCCTTCTCTTCTTCCTCCTCACAGGAGTTCACTTTTCCCATGTAAGTCATTCACAATTTCATTACATATAAATTTAAAATTCATTTGCTTGTTGTGCCTTACTTAGCCGCGTCTGTGTTAATGTGTTGTGTTGACCAATTAACTGTTCAAGCGTTTTACCAGTGTCTATGTTAATATGTTGGGGTGTACTTTACCCGCGTCAATGTTAATGCGTTGTGTTCACAAATTAATTGTTCAAGCCTTTTACCGGTGTCTATGTTAATGTGTCGGGGTGTACTTTACCCGCGTCTATGTTAATGTGTTGTGTTCACAAATTATTATTTTTTCAAGCGTTTTATGGTTGTCTATGTTAATGTGTTGGGGTGTATTTTATCGGTGTCTATGTTAATGTGTTGTGTTTACTAATTAATTAATTGTTCAAACGATTAGTGTACTAGTGTTTGTGTTATATTAACCAATTAATTGTTCAAGTGTTTTACCAGTGTCTGTGTTAGTATGTTCCCTGTAGCATCGGGCGGGCATCCAGCTTGACAGTTTGTCTTTGATCATAATTCAAAACGTCACCGTATTAACTTGTTTGTTCAGGCGACCGACCCACCACTGGCGGCGAACGGAACGGCGGTGGAGACAATGATGGTGCCATTGATAGAGCCCGGAAAAGGGGGAATGATGGTGGGTTTGGTGTTGAATGACAGTCGCCGGAAACTTGGGAGTTTCAAGATTTGTTCACTTTGTACTTGCTGCTCCGGCGGTGGCGGTGGCGGTGGCGGTGGCGGTGGTAAAGGGTATTGTTTGCCTTCACCTTGTTGTTATGCTATCAATTGCAATATTCCAAATAGGCCTTTTGGGTTTTGCTCTTTTACTCCAAAGACTTGTAATTGCTTTGGGTGTCATCTTTGATTTCATTAGACCCTAAAAAAATCTTGTGATTTTTTTTAGTTTGATTTTGAGGGGATTTTGATTGGGTTTGAATGTTTGATGAATGTGGTGGTGGTGGATTGGTGGCTACTTCACATTGTTAGGATTTTATTTGTTATTATCATTATATTAAAATATAATATAATTATTATATAATGGAAATCTAGTTTGTAATTTATGTTTTGGATGATTGATTACAATCATGTTAATTTTAGTGTAATGAGAATGTGTTTTGAAATAGTTTATGTGATAATTGACAAAGAGTTAAAACTCGCAAGTGTGGATAATCTATTTGAATATGATGTTTGCTTAGAATCCTATCTAAAAGCATTCGCAATGAATTCTCTATCTATATTCATGTATTTTTACTAAAATATAGCTCAAAAGTCAACGTCGATGCTTTTACTTTTTAGGGTTCGTGAAGTCTTTCGTGTATAAGGGGTTGTGAGACGTTATTGACATGAAAGTATTAAATTAGACTTGTGGATTAGTTGATACGACTTGATATTGAAAACGATGATGATGTTTTGGGTTGAGATAAACACTAGTGTATTTTTAGTAAAAATTAATGGATAGGTCCAAGTGATATGGGTTGTTTTTGTGTCTTTTCTTTTTCATTGTTATAATATTAGGTAACGCATGTGGGTTGCCTATAAATTTCTATTATTAATGTAGGTATATTGATTAGGTTAGGTGAGGGTTGTTATTAGTATCCTTGAAGACTGCCTTTGGTTTAGTGTATCTAAAAGATCTTTGGGTCAAAGATTTGTCAATCTAGATATAGATTATAATATAATGATATTTTTATGAGGATTTATGAACTAATATACGTGGGATTTTTAAATATTCAGAAATCATCTGGGTTTCATGTTTTATATCGTTATCGTAATACTCTGTAAAACTAGTGTAATGTTGTGCTCAAGACCGCGTCATAAAGGATTTATTAACTTAATATCTTAACAGAAAGCTTAGTATCAAATGCAGGATTTATTAACTTAATATCTTATCAGAAAGCTTAGTATCAAATGCGTAGAAATGTATTCAGTTTTACAAATTGTTATCATACGAATTGTAATTTAAACTTATCTTTTGATGTAATTCATTCAAGAGTTATTGTACGAAGTTTAATATAACATTATAACTATTTTCCTTCAAGAGTTACCATACGAAGTTCAATATACCACCACTAAATATATGAAATTTATAACTAAAGATTGATAATACCTACCAAATCAAGCCTAATTGTTGTTTATTTCTAGTTGTTAGTAGCACATATCTCTACCCCAACAACATTAATATGGTGCCTTAAATTTGAAGTCCAGCAGGACCATGGCCAATTAAACCTACCTACCATATGCAACAATTATTGTGTAGACTCATTTATTTATATTTTTGGTCAAATTTGCAATCCTTGAACCAAAGTTATATTTTTTTAACATGTTTTTTATATAACTCTTAAGAATAACATGGTTTTATGGAAGATAACCGATCATATGTGCTTATTTATCGACAAATATGGAAAATATTCGGTTAAAATGTTAGAAACTCAAAAAATTTGGATAAAGGATTTAATATAACATAATGTACCGACTTAATATGTGTTATAATTATTGTGTATCGAACATTCGAACTAAAATCCTTAAATTCTTTTTAAGCAGTGTGTCACATCACCATTACGATATTAATTTTATAGATTAAAAGATAAGAATTTTAATATGATACACATAATCACAATAAGCGTGGGAATCGATATATATTAATAGAAATTAAGCTTTTAAATAATTATGAAGATGTATTAATGGCTAAAGTAAATTTCATTTAAGACCATAAATAGGGGTTGTTTTCGGACTTCAAGTTGATCAGTATGCATTGTCATTGATGTTGACATCGATCACAACCCATGTGATTTTTGATTGAGACAATTTTACGAATAGGTGGTAGGCATGTCCACATTTTCTTCATGACTATTGTATACTTATAATTCCGTATTCGAGCCTTTTCCGGCGTCATACCCATCCAAAACGTCCCATAGCGTCTGGGAACACCGTCTCTAGGGCGCTATGACTTGAGATTTTGGAAGCCCGCTATGGTGACAACAACGCTACACATTTGTTTTCCCTCATACACACATATATACATAGTATAACCTTCCACTACACACTCAAGTTATATAATCTTATTTTCTTACGCGTTTCGTCACTTGTCATATAACCCCCCACTATGGGGCTCCGTGAGGCACTACCAGTACACATGGCCTAAGACCATCGAACAGTGGCGATGGCGTTGTTGCCAGTCAACACCCACAAAACCACACTGTCCCAATCGCATTGTGCTCGGCGTTATGACATGGGCTCCGAATTCTCCACCGACGTGGAGGGCCAACATAGAACAACGTGGACTTTGTTGATTGGTTGTTTGAAACCAGTCGTTTAACGGCTAGTCTGACCCTACAAAAACTTAAAAAAAACCTACATATACTTCCACATTTCACACCAATTTTATAAAAACCACACTCAATAGCCCATTTATTCTCCTCTCATCCACATATTCTCTTCCATTTTAATACAAAATTTATAAAAAATGGAAGGCTCAAATTCTTCACATTCATCTTCCTTGTCGTCTCTGGGCTTGACAACTTAATTTTATTCTCTTCGGATGACGAGGGACCGACACTCATAATTTCGGCAGTTCAAAAGGTGGTTGAAGCTGTAACGGAAGACGAAGTGTGCTTCTCAGAACTCAAAAGGAGAAAATACATAGTACGGGACCGAGTCACCGCACATGATTTATTAGTAAGTGATTATTTTTCGCCAAACCCTACTTATGATGATAGTACTTTCAGACGTCGATTTCGTATAAGCCGTGTATTATTTCTTAGAATACCAAACGATTTATGAAGTAAATATGAATTTTTCGACAAATAAAAGATGCATGAGGTCGTCTAGGATTTAGCACGTTGCAAGGTCACGGCCGCGCTTAGAAAATTGGCCTATGGGACGGCTTCCGACATAATGGATGAATATATGTCGTAACGAACCGCGAGGGAAAGCCTCCACTATTTTTGTGAGTGTGTCGTGAACTATATTTAAAAATATATATATTTGAGAAAACCTACGTTTAGTGACATACAACAACTTTTGGAGGCTCATGAAGAGCGATATGGTTTCCTATGGATGATCATTAGTTTAGATTGTATGAAATGGGAGTGGGAAAATTGTCCAACATCGTGGGCCAGGCAAAACATAGAGACTTTCATAAAAAACGGCTATGGTGCTTGAAGCGGTTGCATCTCAAGATCTTTGGATTTTGCATGCATTATTTAGTATACCTGTCGAAAATAACGATTTAAATATTCTTAATCTATCATCCTTTTCAATGATCCTATCAACAGTGTTGGGCCGAAAGGATCACTTTTTGTTAACGTTGCGTAGTATAAATACGGTTATTATCTAATGGACGATATGTACCCGGATTGGGCTGTGTTCATAAAATCATTTACCCGGGGAACGACGTTAGATGAAAAGCGACGTAAGTTTAACGGGGCTCAAATGGCGGCACGAAAGGACGTCGAACGAGCGTTTGGTGTTTTGCAATCAAGATGACACATTTTGAAAGTGCCATGTAGAAATTATGGAAAAACCAAGAATTCGAAATGTAATGTACGCGTGCATTATTTTGTATAACATGATTTTAGAGGATGATGGATGCGCAATGTGCGAGTATAACGAGGAGACGAGTCAACCAAGCACCGAAAAATTAAGCGATGAAGAAAAATAAGCGAACTTGAATGAAATTAAAAATAATACGATACATCACAACATTCGAGCGGATTTAGTTGAACACATCTGGAGCGTCCCACGAGACGACCCTGACGAAGACGAAAATTAAAGTTTATGTATTTTTTTTTATTTTATGTAGTTTTTTTAATTAGTGTTTTTTATTCAATTAATATTAATGTTTCTAAATTAAATTTAATTGATTCTATATAATTTTTAAATAGAAAATAATAATATTAAATAGGTGACACGTGTCGAATTACGCCCTCTTCTACACCCCTTTCCACATCCCCTTTTTTTCCACTACGCGACTATTCTGACGCACGTTAATGTTGCGTGCACATGTCGAATAACGCCTATTCTTCAAGCCCCTCCATACCGTGTGATCTAATACTGAAGTTTATTGCAACTATATTCCATTTTTTTAAAAACTAAGTTTACACTTATGATATAACGTAATATTTAACATAAAACATGCAAAGTTTTTTAAACCCGTGATTAAATACTAACGATTAAATATTATTTTTAATTTACATATCAAATGTAAATTCTTCCTTACCTTTTTATATACAGTTTTCATATTGTAAAAGGACTAAACTCTCAAAATGGTCTTAAGGTTTATCATTTAGCACTTTAGTTCAAAACTCAAACCTTTTGAATATGAGTTCCCGTGGTTTCAATTTTGTTATCATTTTCATCCAAAATCAAAATCTGACTAGAATTTTCAGTTAACATCCATTTTTTTTGTCTTTTTCATCCCTTTTAATGAAGGGCAAAACGGTAAGATTTTTTTAATTAGAAAAAGTTAAAAGAGCATTTGCCCTTCATTAAAAGGGAGAAAAAAAGACAAAAAACTGGATGTTAACTGAAAAATCTGACCAGATTTTGATTTTGAATGAAAATGACAACAAAATTGAAACAAAGGGACCCAGCTTCAAAAGATTTGAGTTTTAGACTAAAGTGGCAAAAATGAACAAACCTCAGGGACCATTTACACAGTTTACGCTTAAAAAAAATCTGACGTCTACATTGAATTGATTTTTTTTATTAAGAAGGATTGAAGTTTCGAATAGTTTCATACTAATCTATACTCTCTATAAAAGGAGCTTAGATGCTGACATCGATTTGCTTATGTGTCATCGTTTTAGATATGCCACGTAGTCCACGCTGATGTCATAATTGATAATTAGAATTTATATTTATATAATGTAAACTAAAAAATAAAATACATATACATAATACAAATAGAAGAGGGAAATTCAAATATTGCATGGGAAGTTGTTCTGTGCATTTAATGCATCTGAATATCATCATCAGCCCTACATATCTACTAAACCACACTCCACATTTTAAACTCAATAACTCTGTTTCTTCTTAAAACTTCATCCGGCGATTACACAGGTGACCACAATCTAGGGTTTTTTTCACATCTTCCTCCAGAGCCATGTCCAAGGGCAAGCAATCTGCAGGTGAAGCACCATCTTTGTCACTCAGTTTCATTGACGATTTGAATCCGGCCAAAGATATGTGGAATATCAAGTGTCGAATTATCCGAAAATGGTCTCAATCCTTTCGGATGGACCTGATTTTGCTCGATGAGAAGGTATTACTTTTAGTATAAAGCAATATAATGTTGTTTGACTGTTCTAGGGTTTATAATTTGTGTTTTATTTCGCTGATTTTACTTTTTTTTTAGATTTTGGGTTTGTGTTTTGTTTCGCTTATATTAGATCTCTTTTACGGTTACATATTTTGGTTTTGGATGTAGATTCATATTTGTGGTTACTCATAATTTATGGTTTTGTGTTTTGTCTAATTTATGGTTAGGCATAGTTTATGGTTTTGTCTAATATAGGGTTTACACTTGATATGTTACCATAGCTTAGTTTTTTTATGGTTTTTTGTTTTATGTAATTTATGGTTTTGTGTGATTTATGGTTTTCTCTAATAAAGGGTTTATACTTGATTTGTTTGTTTATGTTATTTTGTTTCTAATGTATCTGCTTTCACTTATTTGCTCAGGGTTCTAAGATACAGGCAGGTATTAAGGCTCCATTGATACCTGTATTTGACTCACAACTACATGAGGATAAAATTGTTACTCTCTCAAGATTTGGTGTTGGAGAAAACACGGATCCCTACAAAGTTGTTAACCATGATTACAAGATAAACTTTTATCGTTGTACTGTTGTTACACATGCGAATGGTTGGCAAGGTGTTGATTACGGATTCAATCTCATTGCACATTCAGTCATTGTTAAAGGAGAAGGACAGAATCTGCTCACTGTTGGTATGACTGTTTCTCATCGTCTGCTCATTTTAGCTCCCTTGAGAATCTACTAACTGTTGCTATCTTTTATTTTAGATGTTGCTGGAAGTGTTGTGTGCTATGGCGATATGGAAATCTTTAGAAAACCTCCTAAAGAAAGAAAAAAGATATAATTTGATCTTGAATATGTGCAGTAAGTCTTACTTTGCCCTTTATATATAAAGGTTTTTGTGTGTTATGATTGTATTGAATGCATAGAAGATTCATTAAATGATTGTTCTTATTTAATACAAGACCAATGATGAGGTGAATTTATTTATAACATTCTTCATTGCATTTAATACAAATAAACAGTAAATCATTGCTATTATTTATTGTAAATGATTGGTGTTTTATTCCAAAGTATAGATTCTTGTGGGAACTTTTAATGCTGTTTTTTTATCTGTTTCTTGCAGGGAGAAATAGTCCGTTGTACCTTGTGGAATGGATATGCATAACAATTTAAAGTTTTTCTGTCTCAAAACACTAAGAATGAGAATGCGATGGCTGTTATTCAGCATGCGAAGATTAAGAAGTGGCTGGTAATTTACATTTGACTGTTTCATTTACTTTAGTGTTTCGAATAGGTTATTTGTTTCATTCTTTCTTAAAATCATTTTGTTGTTTCTGTAGACACTTCTAATGAATTGTTGGATATGTGTATTGTTATGTGCAGGACAATATACTGTTCAGAATGATAAGTTTGGAACTCGTATGTTTCTCAACCAAGAAATTGATGAGGTTAATGAACTTCGTAGGAGGTACTGTCACCGATTTATATTTGTTATTTTTTGTCTTTTATTAACACAAGTGTGAGTATTAACACTATTGGTGTTTTTATTTTTATAGTCTTTTAGTGAAACAATCTGAAGTTGGTGGTTCTTCTTCTCAAACCATACTTTCATCTCAGAGCGTATTTCCTGTCCGTCAAGAATTTCTAATTGAGACTGCTAAGAAACATGTTGATGAGATCATTGAGATTGAAAGGGTATGAATAATTCTATATACTTACAAAGGCATTTAATTTTCTTAATGTCAGTTGAGCATGTTAATAAATTTTTATTAGTTAAGCATGTTAATAAAGCTATAAATTTGATTTTATAGGCAATGTCATGTGTGGTAGTTGCAACAATCAAAATTGTTCAAGAAAACTATGGGTGGTTTTATCCGGAATGTCCAAACTGTAACAAGAAGGTGTTGACTAAAACCGAATACTTACAATACGCTAAAACCATTTCTGATGAGGTCATGAATCTATCACCTACTTCCTTGGTTTGTCCGAAATGCGATTGCGAATGCACATCGATAACCATTAAGTAAGCTAATGTTAATTTTTTTGTCGTATTACTTCGTTTATTCGGACTACAATTTAATGACTATTTGTTACGGGTTCAAGGTACATTTGAGGGTGTAAGATGAAACTGGTAGTGTGTTTTTGTGATGTTTGATAAAGATGTAATGAAGATTGTTGGTTCAACT
This sequence comes from Scalesia atractyloides, assembly GCA_947069175.1. Lineage (NCBI taxonomy): Eukaryota > Viridiplantae > Streptophyta > Magnoliopsida > Asterales > Asteraceae > Scalesia > Scalesia atractyloides. The sequence goes on from CAMTDV010000030.1 coordinate 67,061,443, forward strand.
GCGAGTGATATAAGGGAACGACAAGTGAAGGTCAATGATACTGAAAGTTTTCCACATATCTCGGCTGGTTGAAAAGAAGTTGGCTTTTAAAATTGAAGTTTCTGATTACAACCTTACCCGTGACTACCACGTTTACACTATCCAAAAAGTATGTGATGATCCGGACATAATTGCTTAATTGGTTGTTGGTAATGGTAATGCGCTTCAGGTTGCTGATGAGGTAATACTTTATGGGTCTTATTTTGATAAATTTTTGGTTTGTGATTTTTGTAGTTTAAATATCTTAGCTGAATTCCCTTTTGCTAATATTTTGATATTAGGTTAGTGAAGAAGATTCAGTTCAAAGCCATTCAATATTGAATCCTCACAGATGGCAGGTGGTGGTTTTTCAAAGATGAGTATGGATTGTATAGTTTCCTTTTCGGCTGTGTGTAGATTATATTACCATATTTGATACCTTAGTAGTTGTTTCGTGATTTAATTCAAGGATGTTGTATCTGTTACGGCCGACTCTTCCGTTGTCGAAGCCGAGAAGGATTCGGGCACCAGTCCCAATGGTAACGTCCGGTGCAGGAGGTGGAAGTTCAAAATGTGGGGGAACTATCTTCTAACAACAAAAAGAATCGGAAGAAGTCATCTAGGCTTAACCCTTAGATGCTTTGATGCTTTATATTTTGATGTTTGATAAACTCTATGTTTTTGGTATGTACTTAAGTATGTGTTGTAGTAAGTTGGGTTGTCGTTGGTAGGTGTTAAGATACCGAAACAGTTGTTATATATGTGTGAAATGTTGGTAAACTGTGAACATGGACCATTTTGGTAAACCCTTATGTGTTTGTCCGTTTTGTATTATAAACTATGTTTTCTGCTGGGCACTATTAACTTTGATTGTAATGTGTCTTTTGATTTGTGGAATATAGTGTATGAAATGTCTATATTAGTATGTTGTAGTCTACATTCTATGCTTTTAGTATGATGTTTGAATATGTGTTTACTTTATAACTGTATTAGAAAGAAACTGTTAATATCCACAAATTATGTCAAAGATGTTATATTATTTGAGTTCATTTCAGTTTTCATTATGATAAAATATAATCCATACATATTAACCTACCCTTCTATAAACTAATGCAAGAGCCAATAGATTGGTAAAACCAATACAAGAATGGTTAAAAAATATGTAGTATCTAAATCCATATAAATTTCTTCATGCACATGTATTATATGACAATGTCACTCGGTAAAAATGTATCATTAAACTTCAACTCCAAATACAAATCCTGCACCTCGCGTTATAGTAACTTCATGGTATGAACCAATAGATTGTTAAAATCACAACAAGGATGATTAAAAAGTATGTAGTAATAAAATCCATATAAATTACACTGTTTCAATTTGAGTTACTTATATGTTTTATACCAAAACCAGTATGTAGGGTGACTAACAAAGAGAGTCATTACCAAATAAAAGCAACCAAAGGCTCTCAAAATGGGCTATTTTTCGTAATTAAAAATAAAGGTTTTAATAAATTTAGCCCATAAGTTGTGAAGCATAACATGATTATAAAAGCCCACAACTTGAATCTGTTATCTTAAACCACTACCTTCTATTCCGGCTGAATCAAATTCAAGAACAAAAATCAGCGCCAAAAACTCAACTTGCTATTGAACCCCCTCTCACTTTGGAAACAATAGATTAACATGTAATGTTAGGTTTTTCTATTGCATTTGTTTAAAACATAGATTTGTCTGCTTTCATTATTTTATTTAGTTAGGTTTTAGATGGGAATGTTCAATCAACTCTAGCTGTTCATGTCTTACATTATGTTTATCTGTAATTCCAATAATCACCTGTACCTAGCCCTAAATAACACAAACTGTCCCAATTCATATGTACAGTTATGGAGAGTAATAAGAATTTTATACCAAGAGATAGAGAGTATCTTCCACAGTGTAGTACCCAACAGTCCAAAGATTCAAGGAAGATAAGAAAGTCTATCATGAACGATAGTAGAAACAATGGTGTCGAATTCTTTGTACCGACACCTCCTATTATTGGAACACTTCGAGCCAATAATAATAAATATATATTTGTTTATCATTCCATGGTTATTAATAGATATATAGATAATAGATAATATTAAGTTTAAAATATTAAATTTAGTAACTCTTTGAAATTAAGTGTAACAAATTAAAAAGAAAGTTCAAAAAATAGAAAAAAAAAAGCAACAGCAGGAAAACAAATACATTATATATTGTAACAATATCATGCAATATAGAAACAAATACATTATATATTGTAACAATATCGTAGGATGCAATATAGAAAAATAGAAACATGAACTGGTACGATGTTACGACTCGTGTGTCGATTTCGTTGATTTTTTCCAAACGTTGGAACGGTTACTTTCCGGCCGGAGATAAGATAAGTTTTCTTTATATAACCGTTACATGCATGTTTGTGTTTAAACGATATTTATGTAATCCTCTTTTCTTTAAACAACATTTAGATGCAATACTTCTTTCTTTAACTCATGCATTTGATATCCATTTCTTGCATTTAATACTTAAGAATTTAACGAATATTGTCTGTACATGATTGGTTTCTTTAAAATGTTGTATGTTTTTCTTATGAGTGTGAACCGATTCATGACATATTGCTTCATGTGGCGGTTATACGCATTAGAGTCGCGTCTTTTAATAGCCCACTTTAATAATAAAAGGAACCAACACATCCTTTTGGTAAAGAGTATAAGATTTCATATTTTATTTTTAAAGGGTGCGTTGATTAGCAAGGAAATGTTGGTTTTCGTATGGTATATTAAAAGTTGTGACAGTTTTTCTAAGAGGTGTGAGACATTTAAAAGTGGTTGGATGGGTTGTGACTTTTTGAAGAGGTGTGATCCAAATCATTGTGTCTTTACTTTTTGTATGCATATATTTTGAAGGGTTGTTTCTTTTTGAAATATATAATATAATGCCCACACCCATGGGGATTATGCGACACGTGTCATCCCAGTCAACAGAGGGGCATTATGGGCGTTTTTCACAAGTGGACGTAGTCAGATAATGCCCAATAATGCCCCATCAATGATTACCCAATTATTATTCTCTCTTTTTTTAATTTAAAATTAATGGTATTTGACTTGGCTTGATCTCATTGGCCAAACAATTCGAAAGTTGTGCCAATTCCATCGTTTTTCAAACAACGCTGGGGGAGGTTTCTTGATAAATAACGCCTGAAAACGCCCGGGGGTGGGGGTTGGGCGTCCTAGGGCGTGTTTGGGGGAGAAAACGCCAAAAATTTAACCACTACGGGGGTCTGAGTAAAAGGAACTAAAGGTGTGACTTTAAATAAATATGACATAACCCAAGTTGCTTATTGTATAAGGGTATAATTTGTTTTATAACAAGTAGTGACCACAAAAAGGGAATGTGGTAACAATAACGATAGGAGGTAGTGGAGTGATGATAGTGTGATGATTCTAAAAGCCTAAACCTAACCCATTGATAATCTATTTTTTTAGTTAAAAAGAATGGCTCCTGGTTATTTATTTTTTCAAACATTGAAGTAAAATAGCTTGGAACGATACATACTATGTTTTTTTAACATCAATGTTTTTTTTTTAATTTTATAATATTCATCTTCTTCCAGCAAGAAGCTAGAAGAGGGCATTTCCATCATACTACACTAAATTCATCCAAGTCTACATTAATTGGGTAATTATGCTAATTACACTAATTTGGTTAGAACACAGGATACCAATGAGTTAGTATCAGTCAACGTGCGACTCCACAAGTTCATTGGTTGGTTCATTGGTTTTTATAAATTTTAATGCACTTGTGCAAATGGTTTCCTGCGCAGTGTAACGTTTTCGCTTGGAGAACCGAGATGGGGAAAGCTGCGACTGCGGTAGAGTTAAAAAAGAGGAACATAAATATTGAAGATGTCACGTGTGCCCTGTGTGAGTATGAAGATGAATATGTTGACCATCTTTTCACTTCGTGCAGGAGTGCGACGATATTTTGGGATCATTTAGCTTCATGGTGCAAAGTTCCTCAGTTTGTGGTTTTCTCCTTTAAAGACTTACTGGAACTTCACCTTCATGTTTGGCTGGGAGGTAAAGCTAAGGAGGTGTTCCATGGTTTAATTATCATCGGTTGTTGGAGCATATGGCGTGCGAGAAACGACTTAAAGTTCGAGAACAAGCAAGTCCTAGTTCAAGACATTATTGGCGAAGTCAAGTCGTTAGGGTTCCTTTGGGTCTAGAGTAGGTTTAAAGCTAATTCGTTATCATGGGAGAATCGGTGTAAATATGTAATTATGTAGTTGTGTTCGGCTGCTGCCCTGTTTCGTGGGTTGGTGTTTTCTTAATGAAGTTCCCTTTTCAAAAAAAAAAATCAACGCTAAAAAATTCAAAGAAAGAGGTGACTAACTGTATAGTTTAAGGGCCGGCTTAACTTTTTTAACTTTTTTGGTTGGTTCATTGGTCTTTATAAAATTTAATGAAACTGAAACTAGATACTTTATTTCAACGCTTAAAAAATAAAAGAAAAAGGCGACTAAGTGTATAGTTTAAGGGCCACTTTACTTTTTTGGGGGCCTAACGCAAATTCTAACATATTTGTGTCATTTTCCTTGATTTTATTTTTTGCTTAGAATCCCAACATGTGTAAAGACGACAACACATTATTTTTTATACGAATCTTAAAAGGCAAAGTTTTACACATTAGAGTTAGAACAAGTTTTAGTGAAAAGAAATATCTTCCAACTTTCAAGTATGCCGATTCTTTGTTTTTCTTCTCTAAACTTAAAAATGAAAATAATCATATGTATTCAAATTAAATTTGTAAAAATATAAAAGAAAAACATAAAGATACATAGTAATTCCAACAAAAACTTTAAGAGATCGAGATCTGAGTGAGTACGATCAAAGAAGGAAGAACAAAAACTAATCAAACATAGCCACACGCACACACTCTATGAGAGTCCTTAAACATAAGGGCCTCTTAAGTTTATTTTTTTGGTCCAATCATCATCTATACTTTAAATTTAATCATTTTATACAAAAAATACAAAAAGTTTGATCAAAAGTATTCAAAAAGTTTGTGTCAACTAACTAAAAAAAACTTCAGGACATGATGTGATGGTAAGTTATACGAGAGTAATCTAGCTTGCCGTTATAAAAGAGATTAATAAAAAAAAGGGATGAGGTGATAGTATTTTGTTTTTGCTAGACATTATAGGCTTGGAAAGGGATGTTGGGAGATTTGGGTTCATGTTGGGCTTGGAAAGACAACTGGTGGGCCAACCAGAAAATCTTGAGCTGGGCCAACTTCAGGCTGCACTAATGCAAGCAGCCATTTCTTTAAAAGCTGGGCCAACTTCAGGCTGCACTGATGCAAGCAGCCATTTCTTTAAATTTGGATAAATGGGCCTGGGACATAGATGGGTGAGGAGACTTTTCATTAAGAGTATCAAAATTCCATCCACTCGCGTATATACTGGTGGAATATTTGGGTACCAAAGAAGTTGCCATTGTTGCATGGAGGGCGTTCCGAGACAGGCTCCCAACGTAGAAGTAACGCTTTTCACGATGTAGTGTTCACAGTTTTTTGGTGTCTCTAGAATCTAAGAAATGATGTCATTTTCAACGGCAAGTATCCCCCCATGTCGAAGTTAACTGAAGAGGTTAAGTCGTTAAATTTTCTTTAGGTGAAGTATCGTTCAAAGGAATTTTTAATGACTTGGGAGCGATTAATAAATATGCCTAGATTGGTAGTTTTGGTGTAAAATGTAATGAGTTGGATATGTAGATATATAATAAAATTTGTTGAGTTTGTATATACATATAATAAAATTTATTGGCCACTTGGCCGTTGATCTTTACTATACTTTGTTGAAACATGCCTTTTTATGACAAACTATTATAAAGTAGAGATGAAACATGCCTTTTTAGTTTTTATTATGATAAATATATATATAAAGGGTTATGATAATATAAAAGGGGAATAGTAGATTTTAATAATTCAAACTATTAGCCGTTGGCCGGCTACGGTTTCAACTTCAAAAGTAACCAGTAATGGTCCTATTTTTTCACATATTGTAAACTAATAGACCTTTACTAACAGAACCTTCATTTTTTTGTCGCCTCATCCTTTTCAGTTTAGTAAAAGGTTAATTAATTTACAATATATGAAATGTGGAACTACCACCAGTTATTTTTTTAAGTTAAGACTTAAGGTTATTAAAATCCGTCGTTATTCTCTAATAAGAAAAAGGGTAAATTTGGTAATATGACGATAATTTATCATGTTCAGAATAAGATTTGTAACGGCATGACTGGCACCACTCCTGATGATGTTAATAATATCCGTCTGACTGACATTTGGGTCAAAATCTACAAAACCAATGGCAGCATGATTCCACCATTGAAACCCTATCATCAACTAATTACTACCAGCATTCCATTCTTCTGCAGATCATCGTCTCCAAAATTACCCGCAACAAAAATGTCCGCTTCCGTTTCCGCAATCAGTCAACGAAAACTTCCAGTTTTACTCTTCGATATTATGGACACAATCGTTCGCGATCCCTTTTACCACGATATTCCTGCTTTTTTCGGGTAATTTTCATGTTAATTTCTGTTAGCTTTATAATTACGATCGAATTTGTCGGTCAGGATTGATTTGATGAAGTGTGTTGACTGTTAGTGTTAGGGTGGCTCATCACTCACCACCCACCTGTCTTCACAACTTCCAATCAAGTTCCGTCACATCATCAAGCTTTATTCCATCACTAGTGGTGATAAATTTTAGTGGAAATGTCCATCACTCACCACACCCAACAACTTCCCTCGCTTTCAAAACGCCTTGTACTGACCACGAGTTATTTTCTTCACGCGTGATGGGGAGACCGGCGCCCGTGTATAACTCGTTGTCGGCAAGGGATCACGGCGTATAACGCATACGGCCCAGGTCCTCTTAAAGGATTAGGTTATTTGGATCAATGTTTAATGTTTTGGAGTTAAATGAGTTAGGGTTTATGTTTTGATGTGTTTGATATGTTTGTTTTGAAATTATAGGATGATTATATTGTTAATTATCAAGTGGAACCAACCAACACAGTATAATAATAAACGAATTAACACGCCGAAAAGAAAATAAAAGCAACAAGAACACGACGCGGTTTGGATCATTGGATTCGATGTGAATTCTATATCCACGGGCTGCAACTAGATATTTTTTGTTATGCTCAGTACAGGACATAAGTATATATAGAGATATAATTAGGTTTATAACTTAGGCCCAAAGGAAACAAGCATGGATCAAAATAGGCCCAAAGTGTTCTATGCCTTCGCCAAGCCCGATAAGGCGATAAGCAAAAGGACTTCAAACTCAACATATATCAAATGACATTGAGATTGATTGGTATAAGCAGAAAAGTGAGCTTGTGTTGATTTGGGAAATAATTGGGGATTAGGTTTTGTAGTTTTTGAAATATGATAATTAAGTTGGATAACCTAGCAATTATGGTTAAAGAAAATAGTAAGTTATGATAATTAGATTTTTATGGAAAGTTGATGTGTTGGGTGTCCTGAGAATTGATTTGTTGACTTCTATAAAGGATTATTGCAGAATTTCATGCAGTATAGGGTATTGTTAGGTTTGAAATGCAATTGTATTGAATGGGCGGTGTTATTGTTTTGATATTAGAGTAGCTTTAAAGGTCAAAAACTAATGTTTTCTAAATAATGTGAGTTTGAAAGCAGTGTTTGCCTACTTATGTAATCCTGATTTTTATTTGTTAGGTTAATATTTGTCGCGTTATTATCAATTTAATGTTTTACTCAGAATGTCAATGAAGGAACTGTTGGACTGCAAACATCCTACAGCTTGGATTGAGTTTGAAAAGGGTCTCATTGATGAGGTACTACAGTTAAACATTTATATATATATTATATAAGGATTAGGATCAAGGGAAAACCCTTACGAGTTGTGAGAACTTGGAGAACTCGGCCTTCCCGTGCGATTTTCACCCCATTTTTTTCACACCCTAGATTACAATGTTAGAAAAGACTGCCGTAAAAAAATTTTAAAAAAATATTTCGAAGTGGTGTTTTTCGCCCCCTTACGGTGGTTGTAAAAAGGTGATGACATAAGCATGACATCACCTTTTTCAGCATTTACGGCAGCCGTAAATGAAAGTGTTTAATATCTTTTATTTTGGTTTGGGGATGATAAATGACATTTGTTATGATTCCGTTTCATTTATCAACGATAAATCAACATGTATACAAAATCGTGGTTAACATGGAAATTTGGCTTATTTGGTTCACATGTGTGTATATATGTTATTCTCAGATGGAACTAGCAAGGATATTTTTCAAAGATGGGAGACATTTTGACTTGGAAGGTACATTATTACAGATTTACAAAATCAGCAAATGATCAATTCAAATCATTTTGACATTTTCCATTCCCCTTTCAGGCCTCAAAAGTTGTATTTGTCAAGGATACTCATACATAGAAGGTGTTGAAGAACTTCTTAGCACACTGAAAGATAACGGCTATGAGATTCACGCCTTTACAAATTACCCAATATGGTATGCAAGGTTTGTCACATACTTATTTGTCAAAAATCAAAATATATAAAACCCATCTTTGTTATTTAGTTAAGAGTAATATGCCATTTTCGTCCCTGAGGTTTGGCTACTTTTGTGACTTTCGTCCAAAGGTTTGTTTTTCCGCACCTAGATCCAAAAGGTTTAAAATCTTGTCATTTTTATCCAACTCGTTAACTCCATCCATTTTTAACGTTAAGTCAGGGGTATTTTCGTCTTTTTAGACATTTTTTAAAGGGCTTGGGTGGTGAGAAAGTCAACAGAGGCAGATCTTTACTTCTTATAGTGTTTTTATTTTAATAAAAATGTCTAAAAAGACGTAAATGCCCTCATATAACAGAGAAAAATGGATGGTGTTAACGACCGCATGAAAATGGCAAAATTTCAAATCTTTTGGATCTAGATACGGAAAAACAAACCTTTGGACGAAAGTTGCAAAAGTGGTCAAACCTCAGGGACGAAAATGGCATTTTACTCTGTAATTAATAAGAGAATTTGCACCAGTGATCCTAAATCGTTAATGAGTCACGTTAATGTGTTTCGTTGAGTTGTCACGATGGTTCACTTTACTTTATTGTCTTGTAGGTATAGAATGATTGAGGACAAACTGAAGCTTTCCTCTTACTTATCTTGGACGTTTTGCTCATGCGTAATTGGTAAATACAAAACATGATTCACCTGAGATAAAAATACGGCATTCATGTCTTTTCCTATTTGACGCTACACTTAACTGGCGTTCTATAAATGTAGGAAAAAGAAAGCCGGATCCTCATTTTTATTCAGAAGTTATACGGCACCTTGACACCGAGCCTCAAAATTGTGTCTTTATTGATGACAGGTATTCTACTTATATCTTATTATATCCTACATGTTAAATCGTATGCATGTTATGTTCGTGTACTTGGTTTTACGTATTCTTTTTATTTATGTAAAAGGCTAAACTTACCATATTATGGGTAAACGTAAACACATATTTAACAATACTCATAAGTTGGTTAAGTATTATGCACAAAACTGTTAAGACAATAGGGCTAATTTACTTATTTGTATACTCTTTTCATCGTTGCATGATGCTAAATAATTTAACAAACAAGGTTAACTGATCAAATGGTTTGCGTATGTCGAATGACGAAAATCATGTGAAATGTGCACAAAACTAAAGACCTCTTAAATCACTTCATTTAAAAAGGAGTAAAGTACAGGGTTGTCCATGTGGTTGACCAAAATTTTGGATTTGGTCCCTAGCTTTCTAAAAGTACATAGATGGTCCGTGTGGTTAATACTTTTTAACACATGTAGCTCCCCACTTTTGCCAAGATTACATAGATGGTCCCTATGGTTTGCACTTTGTAACGCATTTAGACCCTAACTTGGACCTGCTGAAACCTTTATATTTGTTAGGTGGGGACTAAATGTGCTACAAAGTGCAGACCATGGGGACCATTCATGTACTTTTGAAAAGTTGGGGACCAAATTAAAATTTTCGGTCAACCACAGGGTCATCCGTGTACTTTACTCTTTAAAAAGGTTGCATTATCTTTATACTAATATAGTTTTTATAATCATATTTAACACGCTATTTCAAAATGATAATAGTAAAAAAGACATCAGTAATTAGCTCGTGGAAAGTTGGGGCGTTATAGTTTTTATTATCATAGTAAATATATTGTGTGTTTAATTTGCATCAGGCTGAAAAACATAGAGGCTGCAAAAGATGCAGGTATAATCGGAATTAGTTCAAGAATGCAGATTCACTGCAGCAGGATCTCTCTCTTTTGGGCATCACATTTCAAAACGGCAAAACAAAAACGCAAGAAAACAGGGTTTAGACAGGACTTTTATTGTCAGAACTTTGATTCTTTTGATGTATTTCGACTGAATTTATATACAACGGCGGGCCGATTGGTGCACTGAATGGTTCTATAGTGTTATAGTTGGAAGGTATATAAATCAAGAGATCATATGTTCTAGACAAATATGGGCTAAAACTATGCAAGTTTGAGAGTTAAGGAGGTTTAGTAATCAATTTCTAAACAGTTTTCACGGCTGGCACTCTAAAGTTACGGAATTTTTTACATTTTAATCACAAAGTATAAAAGATTTTCTCATTAAACTTTACAGTTTAATGCGTATCTGGTAAGCTTACTATATACAATAACCCGAAACCATTTTTTACTTATCAAAGAAAAAAAACACAGGCCATATATATACAATTAAAACACAACAATACTCTGCAATTGGCATTATTTCATGCCTAGACATATACATGCTGCAGAAAAGTGAATGATCATTTGCACGCTAATGTCCCTTCGGGTAGAGTCGTTTGATGTTAAAGAGTGAAGCATAGATTGAGCATGAATCAGTTCTTCTCGTAGCATCAAGTTGTATTCATATAAACTTTGAATATTTTTCTGGATTTCCGAAGCACTTATTTCGAACATGCACGCCTTAACCCGTTACCTACCCTCCTGACCCACCCATTCAGCCACCTCTAGTAATTCAACAAACAAAAGAACACAATTTTAACCTAATATATACATTAGTATAAACCACTATAATCTTGGTAAATAACTCACCTGGACCCAACGTGCTCTGACTATCAACCTCAACAATATAAGATGAAAGAAAATTAACATTTAAAGTGATGTTGACAACCCCATTGCTCGAATTTTGTAACAATCCGCAGCTTATTTATATCGCCAAACGAAGAGCCCGGAATGAAGTCATGAAACAAAGGCTGAATGAGTTTTAAATCATCTTTGTTTCGGTAAACTCGAGGAAACAAATTCAACTGCAATATATTTGGATCTTTCCCTCTAAAAGTCACAAACTCTGCATTCATACGGCTTCCCTTTTTCAATACCCCACTCACGAAACTCGCACGTTTTTTGTTTAAACGGTCCCTTGACGTTAAATTGAACTCAAACCCAACGGCACTTGCGGGAATATTTGGAAGATCAATAAACTGCCATGAAGTGTAAAAGTTGTCGCGAACGAGTTGACAGTGGTGCATTTAAGCGTCACCATTGACCCTTTTGTGGTGTTTTCGCAGGAAAATTTGGCGAAAGTGGATAATGGGGTGGTTCGGAAATCCAAAAAGCCGGGCTTTCCCATGAATAAGGTGCCGAGATTTTGAATGTTTGAACAACTCATAGTTGAAATGGTGGTTATGTTGAACTCCATATCGGTGCTAAATGAAGTAAAATCGGGTGCATTTGCTGCTACAACACTATGCACTACTATGGTTCTTTTTTATATAACTTGGTATAGTAACCTGTAATTGTGGCAACACTAATTCATTGGCAGTTACAGATGGCAAAATGTGTTTTGAAAAAATGATTACATTGTATAACATTGATAGTTAAGTAACTTTAAATTACTCAAGCGGCAAGCAAACCGATGAAAAGAATGAAGCTTGCAATTGACAAAGTGCCCCCGAGTTCGGTTTTCCTTTTCCTGACAACCTTTTGATCTTCCTACACAAAAATTGAGTACAATTCAAGATAACTGAATTACAAAGCTTTAAAAGTTCAAAAAATCTCAAACTATTTAGCAAATATAAAACTTCTTTCTAACAATAAGGAAACAAATAATGACTAAAATTCATTCCTAATAAACTTAATAATTATCTAGAACACCATCAAACCTTCATCTTTCTCTGTTTAGCAATTCAGCCCCTGAGGAATCAAGATTAACCCTTCATTTAAAAAAAGAAACTTATAAACTGCAATCAAACATTCAAACAATAATTTGAAAATCCCAATATGAAAAGGAGTTGATCCAATCCAAGAGTTAGGAGACTCGCATTTGGACCAACTACACACTCGCAAATGGGCTAAAAAAGGGCCCAACTTAGTAAGGGCATAACTAGCACTACGTCGGGAGTTACAGGGCCATAAGTAATGGACAAAAACGTCTCAACTCTTACAATTTTGTTTTATTTCCTATTTACTGTAAAAAGCACCTGAATCTTTGCTAGCCCTAAACCCTAAACCGTAAATGGGCATAACTTACACTATGTTGGGAGTTACATTACATGGCCCATAAGTAATGGACGGAAACGTCTCAACGAGACAAAACATGTAAAACGCGTGAATCGTTGCTAGCCCTAAACCCTAAAGGGGAATAACTTGAGCTACGTCGAGAGTTACATAGCCCATAAGTAATGGGCGGAAACGTCTCAACGAGCCGAAACATGTAAAAACCGACATAGGTGGTTTAATCCAACACCCCCCCCCCCCACAATATTAACAGTCTTGTAATCTTGTTTTATTTCGTTTCTACGGTAAAACCGCGTGAATCTTTGTTTCCTTAGAGCTAAATATAAACACCATAACATTCAATATAACACCAATTTTCTGCAATCACATCTTTGCACCACAATATCAGCTCAAAATATTATTTCAAACCAAAACCAGCTAAAAATTTACCAGCCAATGGCGAGTAGCAAAACACACATCCAATCTACTAAGCCACCATCTAACCTTAAACCAAAATGTTCTTCCATCACCAACATTCCCAAACCTCACACCAACACAAAATAACAACCAACTGACAACCATCACAAGGGTAGCCCCAAGAAACACATCTTGAGACTGTGCATACTTCTTTATTGCCTCAAATGACAAAATGGTTTCTGGGAAGTTGATGGAATAGTCAACTCCGGTGCCCACAAAGAAGGGTTCGCCGGAGACGGTGAACGGAGAGCATGTGGTGGTGGTGGTGGTATTGTATAAGAAGCCTGGGTTGCAGGCGCATAAGGATGAGTTGTAGGTGAAGGAGTTAGGGGTTGGGCAATGCATATTTGGGAGGTTTAATGGTGGGTTTCATGAGGGTTTTGGTTTTGATTGTGAAGAAGTTGTTGTTGTTGGGGTTTATGTTGGAGAAGAAGAAAAGAATTTGGATAAATGTAGAAGACAAAGATTCATTGGTGCCTTTGCTTTTGCTTTTGGGGGATAGCATGTTTTAAGTGGGTGTTTTTGCTTAGCTTATTTCTAGAAAAGGACTTTTGTCCAAAAATTAAGTAAGAATTTCTTACTTATTGACTTATTTACTCACATACATAGAAAACCAAACACTTTCAAAAGTCTTTTTTTTCCAAAATAAGTCAATAAGTTGAAATAGAAGCTAAGCTAAACACCCACTAAATATGGATATTATGTTTTGTTTTGTTGTCTAACTAGTTGATATCCCGTCTGCATTGCGGGACGATGACCGAGTAATGAGCGAGTGTTAGGCAGCTCCTTGACACGAAAAACAATTAAATCAAGTCAACCAATTAAAACAAAACACTTTTATAGTTTTGCTAAAAAAACTAAAACAATGGCAATACTGTTATTTTTAACTAAAGGAAAGTTATATTTTTAGACTAGGGTAAAATCGTAATTTGCCAAATGCTAAAGTGATGGCAGTACTGTAAATTGAAACCAGGGGCAAATTCGTAATTTTGAACTTGGAGCAACACAGTAATATAAATTTGAACTAAAGGCACAATCGTAATTTTAGGCCGCAGGCGAAACCGTAATTATATTTTGAACCGAGGGCATAATCGTAATTTTGAGTTGGAGCCAAAAGCGTAATTTTATTTTGGACAGGGGCACAACCGTAATTTTTAACTGAGGGCGAAATCATAATTTTTTTGAACCGAGGGAAATCTATTTTTGAAGAGAGGGCAAAATCGTAATTTTAAGGTGGGGCAAAAACATATTTTTTTTCTTTTGAACTGGGGCGAAAACGTAATTTTGAGCTGAGGGCCAAATCGTAATTTTGAGTCGAGGGCAAAATCGTAATTTTGGACTAAGGACAAAAGCGTATTTTATTTTGAGCAGAGGGTAAGAATGTAATTTTAAACTGGGGGCAAAACCGTATTTTTAAAGTGTAAAAAAATTAATGATTGGTTGGTCAAATGGGGAGTGCCAGACCAGCTGCCTGGCATTATTCCCCATTTGCGGTTTGTATATGTAGTAAATAAATAAATAAATAAATATATGTTATATGTAAATGTTATTTATCAAGTTTGTCTATTTAGTAAAAAAAAATCAAATTTAGGATGCATAAAGTTAAAATTATTCTTAAATGACTTATGCATCCATTTTTGATGTTTCTAACGACACTCGGTATAAAAACTAAAAGAGAAAACTCAGATTATTAAGTTGTGATATGTCTGAAAAGATACCAACACATGTTATATTGATAGAAACCACAACATATACCGGAAACAATTCTGATAGTACCAATATAAGTACCAATGTTGTTCGGTCAGAATCAGAATCTATTTGGTTTGTTACGACATCGGTATGTTAATGACCCTTGCTATAGATTAAGATACAAACACTCTATTTTGATTGTTCAGCCGGAAATGGTTCGCCCTCGCTGTGTGATGCGGATTTAGTCGGCTATGGTCCCACAACATCAATATAGAAAGAAAAGAATACACTAAATGTGAAATAGCTTTGATAACATGCATGGTTGTGCTTTGATCATTTCTATATTACTACTCACAACTCGTTTTAAAAGAATTGTATCACATATCCAAATTTTATAAAATATCAAATCTTAAAAGTTATCAAAGAAATAAAATATGCTCAAACTATAATGATATAATTATAAACTATTTACAATAATACAATAATAGAAATAAATGTTAAAGAAAACAAAAGGTATAATTAATTAATTATAACAAAAAAGGTAACTTAAAGTAAATAATAATAATATTGATAATATTATTCATCAACATACACTCTTTAACATACATTAATATAATTATTGCATAAAAGATAACAATTATGATAATATTATTCATCAACATACGCTCTTTAACATATATACCGGGTTTTCCCCGGAATTGATGTGGACTTAGGTTACTCTCGAAGTACTCTGTTTGATTTAGTGGGTGCCTCGAGAGTGCTCGAGATTAATTCTATTGGTCGTTCAACGAAATATAATTCTTACATAGACAAAAATTGTTTAGGTGTCTATAATATTTTGCCCATGGCTTGGGAAGACAAAATACTACACAACACATTAAGACCGCTGTGCACCATAATGACATCCTTCTTGCACTAGTGACTATTGATCGGGTCTTAACGCAACCTCCACGATTTTTTAGCAAAAGAAATAATAAATAATTCCAGTAGTTTTAAAAAATTAGAAGAATAATAACAACATGGGGATTTTGGAGGACCTTGTAGGCTTATACCATAAGTAGACTTTTGAAAAGTTATATGTAAAAAATAATAAATTTGATTTGATTCGATTCGATTCTCTCAATAGATTTCATAGATAAATAAATAAATAAAAGTGTAATTCTTGTTTGACATCATATACAATTATAAAACATCTACGAAAAGAAAAGCATTATTTGAAATGAGGTAATAAGTAAAAAGCCCAAGAGTGGGATTGGGTTCAAATAACAAAGCCTTTAAAGTTAAGGCGTTACTCTTCTTAAGAGCGATGGTTCTTTTTTATAAGAGATTATTTCACTCTTATCACTTATCTTGTTCTTTGTAGGTAGTAAGTATTTAGCATGTGTATAGTTTTTCCTTTTTTGAGAAGCTCTTTTTCAAATTTTTGGGCTTTAAACATTTGAAATCATGTTTAAATGCATACTACATAACACAAAGTTTACAGGTTAAACTTTAAGTCTTAACTTAAATGAATTTGTGTTAGTTATATGTTATTTAGTTAGACTGCGGGTGCTAGTCAACCCGGAGGGTTCGAGTAGATATGTTTATTTAATAACTTTTAATAGGTATATTATGCTTAAAAATACTAGGTATCATATGATAAATTTAAAACTTGATAAAGAAGGGTCGGATGGTATGTAGTTTAAACGGATTGATTTTTTATATTATTTGTTTTTTGTGTAAGTTTATAAATCTAGAGTAAAACTATGTAAGAAAAAGGTTAAATGGGTCGTGCTTATATCAACGTATAAATACTCAAATCTTGTTTAGGTTCATATGTCTCTAGAATGATTTTTTAGGTTTGTATAAAGTTTTCCAAATTCATGTGAGACGGTTTTAATGTAGATTGTGGTGGTTTTAGATGATGGATGGTGGTTGTCGATGTTTTTAAGATGAAGAAGACACAAGAGGGTTTTACTAGAGTTCTATTGTTTACCAAAACAGCTTTCACTCATCTCTTATAAGAGCTTGAGGGACGACAGTGAAACAATTTTAGAATCTTGTGTTTATTCTAGATTGCAAATTTGTGTCTCGTGTCAGATGGGTACTCGCTTACTTATTACATGTCATATCGGGTATATTTATTATTGAGTATGCCCGTTATTTTTAAAAAAATATCCACTAGAGATCCGACTTACATTTATTGCTATTGAAAATTTGTGTAAATTTACCACTGAAGAAAATTAGATAATTTTAATACTAAAATGGTCGGTGTATTAATGGATTACTCATCACAGACAAGGGGATATAAAAAAAATCCATATATAGTTAAGGTAAACGAGTATGTACTTTTGGGTAATTGGGTCGGATATAACCTGATGCCTATTCATATACGGGATAATTGTTTATTAACCCTATATTTGTCCGTTTGAGTTTTCAAATTTTCAAGTTGTTTTATTTTTAAAGATGAAAAATTTTTTCGAGTTGTTTTATTTTTAAAGATAAAAAGAAAGGAAACCAATTATATCACCCTTACAATACTTAAACAACTTAGTGTATTAGAGACAATTGTAACCTAGCAACATGTACGTTAATCAAAACACAAATGTGAGTTGTTTTTTAGGGCTTCTATCTATTTCTTGAACGATTGTAATTTTGTAAAATGTTGATTAGCAAGAAGCTAGACATGAGGAATAAAGAACATTACATAAACAGAAAGGGTTTGACAACCATAACACCCATTTGATGCTCGCTTTACTATTCCTATTTACAACCCACAAGAAAGAATAATTGAAATTACTACTAAAAATGTTTTCCCATGGCTCGTTAATGTTTCCAAACACCGAGTTGTTCCAATACCACCAAATAATTCACCAAGTAGTCAAGATAATCGCTTCCAACATCGATTTCTTATGGGGCTTCGATGATTAGTTACTAGTTATATGATTATATAAATTCACTTGTCATAAAAAAAATATTTTTAACCAGATTTTTTAAAGTTGAAGCTATGTACGATTAAGCAAGCTCAACATGCTCAATTCATAGCCATAATAAGCGCATCTCCCATCATTTAGGCGTTTTTAGGCTCACGTATAGGAAAGGGGAGGGGATGACGACTGGTGTGGAAGGAGAGAGAGGGGGTTAGGCGTGCTGAGCAAAAGCGTCCTTCAGTGGATTATGTGTGGGGAGAGAAGAAAGAATATAGTGATTTTTAGTGGTGTTTTTGGTTGTAAGAGACTGAGAGGGAATTCAGACAAGTATCCACGTGGTGATGTTTTAAGAGTATCCATTAAAGAAGCTTGATAGTCCCCGTGATAGTGATCCAATGGTAAGGAAATGGGAATTTGTTGTGAAGGTCCAGGGATCAAACCTCGGCACCACCAGATTTACTCTGCCGCACATGATTTATCTCTCTTATACTAGTCGTGGGGCCAGACGGTACGAGATGCCTAGTGATGAGGTGTACCATTAAACATGCTTGACAAAAGACATGTATTTTAAAGTTTAAAACGTATCATTAACATATTATACTATAAATGATGATTATATAAAAGAACCTTATTCCTTATTCCTTGTAAAGTTTAAAACGTATCATTAACATATTATATTATAAAATGATGATTATATAAAAGAACCTTATTCCTTATTTATTCCTTGTATTTAAATAATTTCAATAAACACTTCGGGGTGTTTGGTTGAACACGTTTTAATGGTTTTTATTTATTTATTTATTTATTTATTCTGTATTGTTGTTATGTACCGATGCCAAGTCACCTCTGAGCCCGATTGATGTAGTTCAAGTCAAGCACTCAAGCCCATGCATCATGTGCATAACGTTTCCATGCAAAGGATGCGAAGGGAATTAGCAACCTATTTTTATTGGTTTTATTATGTTTGATTTATTTAATTAATTAATGGATCCTAGAATAAAGGATGATATGGGGATGCCCATTCCTCCACAATGTTATTTTCCAATTTAGTAGGAGAGTAGGTTTGAGCATGTCTGGTTTTATTCTCCTTAAATGTGGAGTTTTTCTGCTAATGGTAATATGAATGAAAATCATAAAAATTAGTCTATATCTCTCTAAATTTCTTTCAAGTTCTTACTATTTTCTTTGGAGCTTAATCCACTCAAAAAATTATCTATCTGTCAACCGATTAGTACATATCAATTGTATTGTGTGTTAAGTAAATTAAATAAACATTAAGGGGTGTTTGATTGTACACGTTTTAGGGGTTTTTTCAATTTATATGTTTTGACATTTTAATAATCAAAATCAAGGTGGCATCATCAAATTCGGTTCAAAAAAGGGTAGTATCAAATAAATGTTTGATTTAAACATAATGATATGTAATCATAACCTCTTCGAAATCTCACGAATTTTCTGTAGCCGGTTTTCTTTTCTTGTATTTTTGTTTTGGAAAACAACAACAAAATTTTAATTACATAAAATTATTTATGTATAGATGGTGTAAGGATTTTACTTGATCTTAAAATAATACATAAATAAATATAATAACTTTAAAAAATAAAATACAAAACCTTAACTGAAAAAAAAAATCATTTTTAGATGCCTTTAACAAAACTAAACTAAAATAAGAAAAAAAAAGAGACTCGTTTCAAATGGATGGTAGAAAACCATAAATAACAAATAACTCAGTATGACTCTAGGAGGTATATTTAGACTATGGGGTGTTAGAGATGGGCATAATAACCGGTTATAAACCCGACCCGGTGGAACCGATCTGGAACCGGTTCCGGTTCCTACCCGGCTAATAGTAGAACCGGTTCCGGGTTCAAAAAACCCGGTGGTTCCAACCCGGTTCCACATTTTATAAATAAAATCGGTTCGTACCCGGTTCCTACCCGGACCCGGTGCGTACCCGGAACCCGGTTCCTACCCGGAACCGGTTCCGGGTAGTACAAAAAAACCCGATATGCCCATCTCAACCGTTAACTTACACCTACAAGATATAAACCATCACAACCTCGTCGTTGCACGCCACTTTAATTGTGGAAGTTTGAAAGTGTAAGTTATTGATATTGGGATGCAAGGAGGCAAGGAATTTACAATAGGTTTCTAATAGTTTTACAGCTTTTTTCATTGAATTGACCGAATGAATAGGTTTCTAATAGTCTTTGCAGTCTTTTCCATTTAATTGTAACATTAGGAACCGGTTCTTCTGAGGAACTGGAACCGGTTCCAACCCGACCCGAACCGGGTACACTCGGTTCTAGTTTTAATGGTTAAAACCCGGGTAGGAACCGGACCCGGTTACAACAAGAACCGGTTCCATTGACACACATTGAGGAACCGGTTCCGCGTATAAAAAGGAACCGATTATGCCCATCTCTATGGGGTGTGGTGGGGTTTTGGTTTGGATTATGGGTTAGCATGTGGCGGATGTGGGGTCCAGCGCGCGGGGGGAGGTGATGGCTGGCGTTGGTTTTTGGCGGTGTGGGCTGGCGTGGCCAGCCAATTGGATATTGGATATATATATATATAGGGTAAGGCTAGATAGAAAACCCTAAAAATTTAGAAAATCTAACCTCCCGACTTTTTTTTGAAAAAAATAACACATGTAATATACATGTTTTTAAGAGTTTTGGGCCAAAAAAAATAAAAAAGCGCTGAAGGGATGTTTTTAAAAAAAATAAACAAGTTTCAGCATCTTTGTCTAACACACGTTAGTTGCTGAAATTTTGTTTATTTTTTAAAAAATATTCCTTCGGCGCTTTTTTGTTTTTTTTGACACAAAACTCTTAAAAACACGTATATTACATGTGTTATTTTTTCAAAAAACAAAAAGTCGGGAGGTTGAGTTTTTTTAGGGTTTTCTCAAAATTCAGGGTTTTCATTTTATCTTTATCCTATATATATATATATATTAAGATTTTTTATAAATAAAAACACCACTAATTTTTAAAAAAAAGTGTTACATAATTCCTAACAAATTAAGAAAAAACAACTTAATTAATAAATCCTAAAAAGTTAAAAAAAATCCTATTAAATCCTAAAAAATAATAAAATACTAAGTAATAAACCTTAAAAAAATAAAAATTACAGAGTACGATAAATATTAAAATGGGGAACCCACTTAAATTCCGTGTTCCCATCGTGCTTGTAGTCGATTTTGGCGATCTCCACCCGATCATCGTGACTAAGCTTGCCCGCAGGGACACGATTGCAGTATATTTTAAACCTTTCCAGCTTCGGTTTTAGTTCACGCCACTAATGTTGGCACGCGTTCAAGTTGTGACAATTGTTACCAACATGTTGTTGATATTGACCAAAATCTTGTGCCCAGTACGCGGTTTGACCACGACCAAGTACCGTTGGCGTCGATGATCGATGTCACAGCGCAAGTTCCTCCTCTACAGTCCAATTCACCATTTTCTTGGTTGATTTTGGAAGTGGGTTTGTGATTGAGAGTAGTGAAAAAAAATAAAGGTTTGGGGTGGTATTTATAGGTAAAAAAGAGTATAAAAATTTTGGTTTTTTACAAAGGAATTGTCATCCCAACGGCTAGCCCCAACGGTCAGCAACAACCGGCCAATCCTAGCGGTCCAGCTCATCTCGCCAACCCGCCCCACGCCAAGCACAAACACCACGCCAGCGGGGCAACGCCGCTACCCTACGCTGGCTCAGTATGGCCATAGGGGCGTTGCTTGAGCAGTCACGCCAAATATACCGCCACACCCAGCGATGTTAGCACTAAACCATAAGCATTCTTTTGGAACTATGGAAAACAAGGAATTCCAATATATCCAACAACATTAATCGCGAGTCGGAGTCTATTTTGAAGGATATTAAGGCAAGCCTTTTCATCTGGCTTAAGAATAAGGCTAGCTTACACTGATAGATTAGAGAATGTAGTGTAATTATGAGGAGGAAATTGCAATTTGGCCATATATTAGACTAAGTAATCAATTTACTATAACTAAACAAAAGTAGAAAGTTTATGTAATATATTGGTATTAAAGTAAATAGAGTAAATTACACGAAAGGTCACTCTAAGTCAAAATTCAACATCGAATCCTAACTTTTGAGAGATTATGCATAGTTTTCTATTTGTTTACTCACTCGTCGCAATTTTTGAACCCTAAGTGGAGAGAAATTTGTCCTTTGATGAAGGGGTCGGAGACTAGAAACACATTTTAGCTAAGATTTAGGCGATCTATTGCCATCACCACTTCATTATGATGTGTTCTCTAGTGAGATTCACATTCTTTTATTTCAAATCGACCTACAAAATATCTTTAATTTTAAAATTTGTTCAAAAGTGAATATGTAGTTAAAATTACATACTTAATATTGCATACTCTTTGTAGTTAACATTTTGTTTTTATTATTTACACATGTTGTTTTTGTGATTTTGCTATTTCTTTTTACCTTTTTAATACTAAAGAGAAGTTGTAATTTTACATCAACTAAACAAATTTTCAAACATCAATCCACCACGGGGACCAGATATACGAATAGAAAGTGAATTAAATAGGCAATGACTCCAGATTAGCTGGTTTGGGAGGAGGTATCTCATGACCTTCCAATGCGGAATTTATGGGTTTGTGTCTCACTTGGTGCAATATCCTTCAGGAGGGCCAAAAGGGGTTTACCACAGTGGATTTCCCTTTGAATGGTAGACGGGCTTAGTCATCAGCGTTGTTTGTGTTTACAGGGTGTGAATGACCTTTCGCCAATAAATTTACCCGAATAACAACGCTTGTATATTATTCTTTTACCGTTAAAAATTTAAAAAATAAATACACATGCAAACAAATAAAGAAAACTCATTAATGATGCTAGTAACACATGGAATAATCATGATCGTGCTCATTGGGGCCCAATTCAAACATCAAACTTAATATTAGTTCATGAGTCATCACTTAAATCCACATAATCATGTACTATTTAACTATTTAAGTGCTTAGCATATATTATACGTAATTAAAAATTTTCCCATTTGGAACTTGAACAAAGGGACAAGATCCATGTAACCTTGTTGGAGGCGATAGACAATCGTACATAACATAATATAAGGTTATAAGAAAAAAAAAAACAATACCCATTACCTAAAAGTAAGTTTGAAACGCTTTACAAGCTTAACTCAAGCTTTAAAAATAGAGCTTAAATTAATCTGATCTTGAATTCTTATAAGTTAAACAGTGAAATACGAATTTAAAACAATGTTTTAAATACTGGTATAAACCGGCCGGTTATACCGGATAAATCGGATATCGGACAGGGTCCGGTACGATAAAGGCCGGTAAAACCCAAATACGGTATGTCTTATGTACCGGCGGTAAATCCGGTTCTACCGGTTCAACCCGTTGAATCGGTTTGCATTATCTTGGAATTTGATTTTTTATTTTTAATAAAATACGAAATTAAGGTAATATTGACTTTCTATATTTACAGTAAATAATTCGAGTGCCTCCATTCCAGTATTTCATCACCGTTGAAATTGTTTTCCACATCGTATAATGCAATATTGTTTATAAGTAATAGAATTGCTAAATTTTTTACCATAAAATAGTTGTTTTTTTAGAAAAAACTATGACCAGTTACATAAATCCTAATTGAGATTCGATTGGTTTTTGAGATGAGTTTGTATTTTATGGAATTACAGGGTTAACGACTAACCCGGTTCAACCGTATGGTACAACCCGCTTGAACTGTCACACCCCGATGTCCACATGTATTCCGGTGGGCCCGGTGGGGAGTATCGTGACGTACAGTTGATATCATCATAAACAATTACAACACAAGGTAACACAGCGGAAGGCTTTGAGTAAAAATATAAAGTATTACAAACCATAAAGTGTCCAGAGTTCGAAACATAAATATGTACAAACAAGATTTGTAATATGATCCACAGGTGGATCGGATAACAACAAAATGAAAACAGACTCTACAGGCTCAACTCTAAGGTCGCAACTCCTTAATGTCAACGCCACGCAGCTTCCGGCCTATTGCGTACTTGTACCTGTATTTTAATCTTTGAAAATACGTCAGTTTACACTGGTAAATGCTGTCAACCGACTCATTTTGAAAACCTTTTCGAAAATGATTTTAGGTGCATTAGCATATTTTGTAAAATAACTTGGGACAGTACAAATGACCTTGTATACAAATTTACATGTCGGGCTTTTACATATAGGGCCCGGTACAGAAACCGAGACATGATCGACTGACACACCACTCTGAACTTTCAGAAAGAAAGCAGTTAGCAATTACCCAGTGTATGCCTACACGCCATGCTTTAGTTGTGGCCACTAATACTTTAGTGAGCCAAGGATATCCCCGACACGGTCAAGCCCACCCCCAATGTTTGAGTTTCAGACAAAATAGATCAAAACCGGGTTATGTGATTTTAGTTAAATATCACAACTGGTAAAACATAATTTCCATAGCCGACCAAGCGGTAATAATTTACCGTATTCCAAGCCCGTATGGGAAAATAGGTTAAGAGTATTTACCTGAAGTTGAGTCTTCGTGAAGTCCAACTCAGCCGTAGATCAAAGCAAGTACAGGTACAATTTACCGGAAGGCGTTTAGTCTGGAGTGATGGTAATTATTAACCAATATTAGAATGCTAACGGGTCCTTAGTTAAGTCTTAGACTTGAACCGGTTAGTCTTACGCTAAAACAATGCGGTATGATATGCTAGATTAAGCGGTGACTGGAACAGGATGTTAGTTGGACCCGATAAGTATATAAACTTGTCTAATATGGGTAAACCAACAACATTCTGATTTTGATAGAGGAATGACAAAGTTAAACTTGTTTTGGTTTAAGTACGTAAATTAACCACGTAAGCTTAACCGAAAGCACATAAGCGAAACCGGGTAAGCGAGAGAGTCATATACAAGTTCCATATTAATACATGTTTAAAATATGTTATAAAATAAATAGCTTTGCAAAAGATAGGCCCGAGGTATATTTAAAACCGAATTATGCCTTACAAGGGCATTTTGGTCATTTTAGAGTTTATAAAAGATGTTTAAAATGAATCTGATGTCAAGGTTGTTAATATTATATAAAAATACTTATTTTATAGTATTATAACAGTAGGATATCAAATATATGTGTGTTTGACAATTTTGAAATAATCTATGTCCCATAAGGGTATTTTGGTAATTTCACACATAGCTTTGAAGCCAAAATTGGGATTCTGAGTTCGGGACTTGTACTTACTGTTAAGATGTTAAAATAAGTTTATAAATCAGTAGGTAACAAGTCTTGGCTCATAGTTATGGTTTTAAACCGTACTATGCGCCAAAAAGGCGTAAAAGTCGATAAATGCAACTATATTCGATTGTTTAAGATAAACTGGGGTTAGGACCTGTTTTATATATCAAAAATATGTCATTTAACTTATTACATCAGTAGGTTTAGGTTTTGATTACAAAAAGATTGATTTAAGTCATTTTTCGTAAAAGGGTAATTTGGTCATTTCTTGGCATTTAACGAATCTTAGACCTCCACTCAAGTCATAATTTGAATAAATATCCCAATATGTCCTGCTTATCATATTATATCAGTAAACATTTCATTTTGATCAATAAACCATATTTAATCTTTCTAAAATGCCAAAAAGGGGCATTTTAGTCATTTAAATGCCATAAAACTTATCTTTTGCGAAAACTTAGATTATAATTAGATTCTTGATATCAATATAATCAAATTATGATTATGAATCAGTTTATAACATATGTTTATATGCATGTATGTTTAAAACCTTAATTTGTATAAAAAGGATCTTTTTGCAAAGTTTTTAATAAATAATTATAGAACTTATATAGAAACTCAGATTTCTAATGAATCGAGTGACGAAACTTTAGGAGGTCATCCTATACTTAATTATGGTCTTAAAGTGATCAAAAGTCGGTAGCTAAAATGGCTAAATCGGGTCAGAAGCGAGAGTCAAAGGAAAAGTCAAATATAGCGACTTTTGGTTGCAAACCGACCCTTGACCAAAACTTGACGAGCCAAATCAGTTGGTATATGTTCTGATACTTATTTTTAGGTTATAAGTGCATCAAAACATATTTTATAACATCTGGATCATTAGTTATGAATTTTTACAAATCTGGACAGTTTGACTTTCTTTGACTTTTAGTTTGTCTCGTCAATTGGTCATGAATTCGTGGTAATCTGGAGATGCCCTTTTGAGGGATTAATACCTCCATCATTACAATCACGTAGCCACTTTCGTTACGCACAATGGCTAGGTAATCTCGACTTAGATCAAAGTCAAGGCGTAATTACGACGAGACTTTGATCTAGGCTTAAAACTTAATGAAATGACTTAGCATGAGATTGGAACACTTACACAAGGTCCAGAGATTATTAAGATCAATGAGAATGCTTGAAAGATGCCTGGAACTCTCAGATTAATCTTGGTGAGCTTTAATGGTGATGAAGAACAAGTTGCAACACCAAGAATGCTTTTATAAATGGTTGTAGAAGTGTTTGGGAGTGATACCAGGTGTTAATGGACGAGTATTAAGGTTCTAGGACGTGGCAAGCATGCTGGGAAAGAGCTAAAACTGACAAAGGTGGCAGAACAGGCTGCTGCCACCTTTCTGCTCGCTGGCAGGTCCATGCAGACCGTATGACATTCGCCTTGCGGTCCGTATGGGCCTCTGGCGCCCACAGTTTCCAGATGCCATGCGGACCGTATGGCTTTAGCCTTGCGGTCCGCAAGGCCTTTACTGAAAAATGGAAATTTTGGCATTTTTGCATTTTGGCCCCTTCGACTTGTTCCAAGGCATACGAAGATTATTATCGAGCATTTCAACGACTCTTGGTGCCTCCTGATTCGGCACACAGCACACGAGGATTACTGGGACACGTGTCGGACTTTAATTAGACATAAAAACACGAGGTGTTACATTCTCACCCCCTTAAATAAGATTTTAATTAAACAAGGTGGGTACTTTTGTCGCATAACGGACTCAACCTCCCATGTATACTCGGGACCTCGACGAGAGTCCCATTGAACCTTTACAATTGGCACGTGCTTCCCACAAAGCTTTTTCACCTGCCGATCTTCAATCACAACTGGTTTCTCAATGAACCGTAGTTTTTATCAATTTGCACGTCTTCTGTGGCATAGCCAACGATTCATCTGCCAGACACTTCTTCAAATTGGAGATGTGGAATACATCATGGATTCCACTGAGCTTTTCCGGCAATTTCAACTTGTACGCCACCGATCCAATTTGCTCGATAATCTCGAAACGGTCCGATGTATCTTGGGCTTAACTTTCCTTTCTTTTCAAAGCGCATAACGCCTTTCCAAGGCGACACCTTTAGTATAACCTTGTCCCCTACATGGAATGAATAGGTTTATGCCTCTTATCCGCATAACTTTTCTGCCTATCCCTGGCAGCCTTGAGACGGTCACGAATTTGTAAAATCTTATCTGTTGTCTCCAGACAATCTCCGGTCCTGTTAGTTGAGCTTCCCCAACTTCTTCCCAGCATACAGGCGTCCTGCACTTTCTCCCGTAAAGAGCTTCGAACGGAGCAACTTGAATACTTACATGATAGCTGTTGTTGTAGGAGAACTCGACTAGAGGTAAGTGTTTTCCCAACTTCCTCCTAGATCTATTACACACGCGCAACAATCCTCCAATGTTTATATAGTACGTTCACTTTGTCCATTTGTCTGCGGGTGGTATACCGTACTAAAGTTCAAACGTGTTCCCAAAGCTTGCTGAAAGCTCTTCCAAAAGTGAGAAGTATACCTGGTGTCCCTATCCAACACAATGGATACTGGCACGCTGTGCAATGATACAATCTCGTCTACATAAAGTTTCGCCAGCTCATCTGAACTGTAAGTTTCCTTAATGGGCAAAAGTGTGCCGATTTGGTCAACCTATCCACGATAACCCATATCGCGTCATTTCCACGGTTTGTTCTTGGTAACTTGGTGATGAAATCCACCATTACACATTCTCATTTCCACATGGGAATTTCCAACGGCTGCCGTAATCCTGACGGTTTCTGATGTTCGGCTTTAACTTGCGAACACGTCAAACATTTAGCTACATACGTAGCTATAGATTTCTTCAGCCCTGCCCACCAATAGTTGGGCCTCAAATCTTTATACATCTTATCACTACCGGGTGAACGGAGTATTTTGAACTATGTGCTTCTTGGGGTATTAATTCCCTAAGTCCTCCAAATGTTGGAATCCAAATTCGTCCACAGAATATAAGGATTCCGTCATTTCCCGACGTGAGTTGTTCAACAACTTTACCCAATTCTTCATTTGGAAGATTTGCCTCTAATAAGGCTTGTTTCTGCACATCTAAGATCTTTTCATTCATGTTGTTCTTTATTTCCATTCTTTTGGCGTTAACCCGAATGGGTTTAACCCTTTCCTTGCGACTTAAGGCATCGGCAACCAATTTGCCTTACCTAGGTGATAACGGATCTCACAATTATAATCGTTAGCGTTTCCATCCATCCCGTTGTCGCATGTTCAAGTCTTTTTGGTTGAATAGATGTTGGAGACTTTTATGATCATTGTATATAATACACTTCGTTCCGTACAAATAGTGGCTCCATAACTTGAGCGCAAACACCACGGCACCTAATTCCAGGTCGTGCGTGGTGTAGTTTCTTTCATGGACCTTTAATTGTCTTGATGCATAAGCGATTACTTTTCCTCTCTGCATAAGCACACAGCCCATCCCTGTGTGTGATGCGTCACAATAAACCACAAAATCTTCTATTCATTCAGGTAAGGTTAATACAGGTGCATTACTCAGTTTCTGCTTCAAAATTTCAAAAGCTTCCTGTTGTTTCGGACCCCAATTGAACTTAATATCCTTGCGGGTCAAAGTAGTTAATGGGGTAGCTATTCTGGAAAAATTCTCAATAAATCTCCTGTAGTAACATGCTAATCCCTGAAAGCTACGAATCTCTGATGGGGTCTTAGGAGCTTGCCAGTTCATAACGGCCTCGACCTTAGCGGGTCTTCTTGAATTCCACGTTCACTGACAATGTGTCCTAAGAACTGAACTTCATGCAACCAAAACTCGCACTTTGAAAACTTTGCGGAGAGTTTCTCCTGTCTCAACAATTCCAGGATACACCTCAAATGTTTCTTTTGGTCAGCCTGACTGCGAGAATAGATAAGTATGTCGTCTATGAAGACAATGACAAACTTATCCAAGTACGGTTTGCAAACCCTATTCATCAAATCCATAAAAGCCGCAGGTGCATTCGTGAGCCCAAAAGGCATTACTAAAAACTCGTAGTATCCATACCTTGTTCTAAATGCTGTCTTCGGTACATCTTCCATTCAGACCTTGAGTTGTGGTATCCCGACCTTAAATCGATCTTGGAAAAGTAGCTTGCTCCCTGAAGTTGATCAAATAAATCATCGATTCTGGGTAATGGGTAGCGATTCTTTATGGTTAACTTGTTTAGCTCACGGTAGTCAATGCACATTCGCATTGATCCATCTTTCTTCTTTACAAACAAGATTGGAGCTCCCCAAGGTGAGGAACTGGGTTGAATAAAACCCTTTTCCAGTAATTCATCCAACTGAGTTCGTAATTCCTTCATTTCTGTAGGTGCCAATCGGTATGGAGCTTTTGCAACAGGAGCGGCCCCGGTATGATATCGATTCTGAACTCTACCTGTCTGTCTGGAGGCAGACCAGGCAAGTCTTCGGGGAAAACATCTGGAAATTCAAAGATAACAGGCAGATCTTCAATCTTTAGCTTTGGCTCGTCAATGGTCACTTGTGCCATATAAATGACACAACCTTTCTTCAAACACTTCGATGCTTTGAGTAACGATGCTTTTTCCGACAACCCATAATATCGGTTTCCTTGTATAACGAGTGTATCTCCATTTGGGGTTTTGATCTCGATGAGTTTCTTGTTACAGGCTATATGGGCTTGGTTACTAGACAACCAATCCATACCAAGAACTACATCGAATCCTGCCAATTTCATTGGCAGAAGTGAAACAGTAATGGAATGATTCTTGATGGATATGGAGCATCCATCTAGAATCGTAGAAGCAGTCTCAATAGTTCCATCAGCGAGTTCTACGTCATATGTTACATCTAGAGTTCTTACAGGCAAGTTTAATAAGACACTAAACTTATGGTCTACAAAAGATTTATCGGCTCCTGAATCAAAAAGAACTCTTGTATAAACATCATTTATAAGGAACGTACCTGTTATCACATTGTCGTCATTCACAGCCTCCTTAGCTTTCATCTGAAAAGCACGAGCCTTTCCCTTCTTCGACCCATCATCTCTAGCAGCATCATCTTTCCTATACTTAGGGCAGTTGGGTTTGATGTGCCTTTTTTCACCACAGTTGTAACATGTGGCTTCCTTCAAATCTTTGCAATCAATGGCCTTGTGCTCTGACTTCTTGCAAATCCCGCAAGGCTTGTCTTGAGATTCATTACGACATGCACCAAAATGTCGTTTGTTACATCTTCTGCACCTAGGCCTATTGTGAGACCCATGACGATTCTTGTTCGACCCAAACTTCCTATTCTTGTTTGGCCGATGAAATCGGTCGTCTTCTCTTTTTCTCTTTCTATCTGCTTCAAACTTGATGGATCGCTGCCTCTTCAAGTCTTGAGCGAGTTTCAAAGCTAGTTCTGTGCAGATCTAAAAGTTTCAGGCCTTGAAGCCCTGACATTCCCCTTGATCTCTGGTTCCAATCCACCAATAAAACGCGCGATGCGTTTGGGTTCAGGGGTAATTAAGTAAGGCACCAATCTCGACATGGAGTTGTAATCAGACAAATACTTCCTGCAATCTAAATTCTTCATTTGCAAACCCAGAAAATCCGTTTCAATCTTTTCCACCTCGTGAGGTGGACAATAAGTTGCCTTTATCAATTCAACAAACTTCTCCCAACTTAAATTATACAGATAAACTTTCCCAAACGATTGAATCCTTGACTTCCACCATATCAAAGCATCACCCTTGAATGACGGTGCAACATACTTCACCACATTCTTTTCTGCACATCCTCTAATCTCTACAACGGTCTCAATCTCAACCAACCATCTCAGAGTTTCCACTGCTCCTTTCTCTCCAGTAAAATCTCGCGGCTTACAAGACACAAAATACTTATACGAGCAACCATCCTTTGAAAACTTAGTCTTTTTCTGATACTCCTCTCTCTTTCTCCTCACATTTGAGGAGTGTTCCGAGTATTCCTTTTTTTCCGAAGAAGGTTTTGAGTGTTGTTTGGTGGTATGCTTGGACGAATGTTTAGAATGTGAAGCACTTGATTCTAATGGCTTATCAGCACGATCCTTTATTGCTTTTTCAACTTCCGTGGCAATGAGTGCTTGAAGATCTCCTTTGGTTATAACGATGTGCTCATTTGCGTCATCATCCTTTCTTTGACTATTCACTTCGTTAGAGTCCGCCATCTTGCTTGATGCTACTATAATATTAATAAGATAAATTTAAATTAGTCATACATGCTTGATGACTTGCAATGTATGGCATAACATATAATAAAGCTATACAAACTTGTCAATTTTTATGGGGGTGTTTAAGTATGGCACAAAGGCCTGTCACTAAGGACAAAAGAATAGTGTCAAGGGCTTGCCACAATGTCTTGGTTTATAAAATGCCAAGATTACAAAAGAATCGCGAAGCTTCGAGGTTTGAACGTAGTTTTACTACCTCGAGACAGGGAGTCATAGACTACAGCTGTCGTTTGTCACTAATGGACATAATATAGCTCGGAAGCGTCACACCACTAATGAGTGTTAAGTAAAATAATCATTGCACTAATGATTGATCAATATCAAAATAGATCATATAGGTTTGGTCGTAGTCCATTACCTAGACGGCTCGTGTGGTTCCTCAAGTCACACTTACCAGGATGTTAATATCTTGAATATATCAACTTTTAGAATAAAACTCTTAAGATGATTTAAATAACTAGTCCAGATTAGGCAGACTATGGAGGTTTAGAACATAGTTCACCACCCCTGGATAGAAGGGAAAATCTCAACCTTAACTATCATGGTAGAAAACCATATAACTACCGTTTTGCCAATTTGTGTGACCTAATCACTTGGCGGGCGTAAATCATCAAGAGGATCTTTTGGAAATATTTCGCAGATCATTAGTTTCGAATTAAAATCGAGACGATCGCTTGAACAACTTAGTAAAAGGAAATACATAATTTAAAATTCCAAAATTCCATTTAATAATAATAATGCGATACAATAGTGTCCATAGATAGGACTTTAATAAAGGAGAAATTGTCCTCGCAGGGACTATACTTGAAATAATTAAAATGTCCACGCAAGGACTAAATAAGACTTGTCCAACAGGGACTTAATTTAAATAACAAAATACAAGGATAGTTATGAATTTAATCATTTTTCCCTCTTAGCTTCTTTACTATCCTTTTCAACAACTTGTTGTTCTTCTTATTTTCCTTGGTGTTTGTTCCTGAAGTTCCTTGACCTTTTTATTGCTTCAGTAAGAACTTCCATTGTTGGCGTGGCTGCTGCGGTTGCGTTTGAGGTTGGGTTTGAGATGGTGCAACCGGATGTTGATACCCATAATAGGGATATCCGCCTGGTTGATAGGGATAGGGGTTAGGATAGTGTGCATTCATGGCCATTTCTAGATACGGGTCATGAAGAGGTACATTATGACTGTGGCTATTCTCCGGCCAGGTAGAAGGCTCGAACGGATTATACCCAGATGGGTTTGAATAAGAAGGAATAGGGTTATCAAACCCGATGGTGGTAGTGGTGGTAGTTGGGTCGAAGGCCCAATAGTGGATTGTGGTAGTTGAGGCAAAGGCTCAACTTCAGGTTGTGGTAAATGTTCCACAAACGGTGAGGTATGAGAGGGCCCACCCATTTGTGTGTCCTCGGGAATAATATGGTAAGGGTTAGGTGAGAGTGACCCTACTCTCGGTCCTAGGCGCACTGACATGCGCGCCCCACGTCTTCTTGTAGGTGGAGGTGGTAGTGGCTGCTCTACCGGTGGTTCTTGTGGTGGAGTGTGGTAGGATGGAGTATCATGAACCGAAGGAGAATTGTAG
This sequence comes from Scalesia atractyloides, assembly GCA_947069175.1. Taxonomy (NCBI): domain Eukaryota; kingdom Viridiplantae; phylum Streptophyta; class Magnoliopsida; order Asterales; family Asteraceae; genus Scalesia; species Scalesia atractyloides. The sequence goes on from CAMTDV010000030.1 coordinate 67,094,267, forward strand.
AAGACGTATTGTCCCCACCTTTCCTCGTAGCTATCAGTGTAATGATGTGGGGTTCCAGCGTACGAGTTAGAACCGTTGGATATGTCAATGGGGTGACCCATTGATCCTGTTGCTGGCATTTCGGGGTCAGAATCTTCCTCCATTGGTTCAGGGGAATCCTCGGGAGGAGTAACAGAAAGGGAACGAAGGCGTATGTTGGTATTATAGTATTCTTGAGAAGAATGGGAGTGTTAGGGTTGTTGGGTATGGTGGGAATGTTGAGAATGATGGGAGTCTGGCGGTGGTGAGTATTCATGAGGTAAGTTTGGGTATTGCTCCCATGGTGACAAGGAATCGTCTGATCCTTTGTAGGTTTATATTCGGGGGCGTTAGAAGTCCCTTGCTTCGAGGATCCACTCCTCATTAACCCTTTTCCTTTTGCTCCTCTCGTAAATTTAGGCGGCATTGTCCTGCTTCAAAGATAAGTCAAAACACAAAACAAGGCAAAATAATATCAAAATAAGGTAATGAATAATCCTAGGTCATAGCCTAGACTCGAGAGTCTAAGGAATGTGTTACTGTGTCGTTTGAGATCAAACACTAAAGACTAGTGTTGAATTCCCTCAAACGTTGGCTCTGATACCAACCTGCCACACCCCGATTTCCACATGTATTCCGGTGGGCCCGGTGGGGAGTATCGTGACGTACAGTTGATATCATCATAAACAATTACAACACATAGTAACACAACGGAAAGCTTGGAGTAAAAATATAAACTATTACAAACCATAAAGTGTCCAGAGTTCGAAACATAAATATGTACAAACAAGATTTGTAATATGATCCACAGGCGGATCAGATAAGATACAAAATGAAAACAGACTCTACAGGCTCAACTCTAAGGTCGCAACTCCTTAATGTCAACGCTCCGCAGCTTCCGGCCTATTGCGTACTTGTACCTGTATTTTAATCTTTGAAAATACGTCAGTTTACACTGGTAAATACTGTCAACCGACTCATTTTGAAAACCTTTTCGAAAATGATTTTAGGTGCATTAGCACATTTTGTAAAATAACTTGGGACAGTACAAATGACCTTGTATACAAATTTACATATCGGGCTTTTACATATAGGGCCCGGTACAGAAACCGAGACATGATCGACTGACACACCACTCTGAACTTTCACAAAGAAAGCAGTTAGCAATTACCCAGTGTATGCCTACACGCCATGCTTTAGTTGTGGCCACTAATACTTTAGTGAGCCAAGGATATCCCCGACACGGTCAAGCCCACCCCCAATGTTTGAGTTTCAGACAAAATAGATCAAAAACCGGGTTATGTAATTTTAGTTAAATATCACAACTGGATAAAACATAATTTCCATACCCGACCAAGCAGTAATAATTTACCGTATCCCAAGCCCGTATAGGGAAAATAGGTTAAGAGTATTTACCTGAAGTTAAGTCTTCGTGAAGTCCAACTCAGCCGTAGATCAAAGCAAGTACAGGTACAATTTACCGAAAGGCGTTTAGTCTGGAGTGATGGTAATTATTAACCAATATTAGAATGCTAACGGGTCTTAGTTAAGTCTTAGACTTGAACCGGTTAGTCTTACGCTAAAACAATGCGGTATGATACGCTAGATTAAGCGGTGACCGGAACAGGATGTTAGTTGGACCCGATAAGTATATAAACTTGTCTAATGTGGGTAAACCAACAACATTCTGATTTTGATAGAGGAATGACAAAGTTAAACTTGTTTTGGTTTAAGTACGTAAATTAACCTCGTAAGCTTAACCGAAAGCACATAGGCGAAACCGGGTAAGCGAGAGAGTCATATACAAGTTACATATTAATACATGTTTAAAATATGTTATAAAATCAATAGCTTTGCAAAAGATAGGCCCGAGGTATATTTAAAACCGAATTATGCCTTACAAGGGCATTTTGGTCATTTTAGAGTTTATAAAAGATGTTTAAAATGAATCTGATGTCAAGGTTGTTAATATTCTGTAAAAATACTTATTTAAAGTATTATAAAGTAGGATATCAAATATATGTGTGTTTGACGATTTTGAAATAATCTATGTCCCGTAAGGGCATTTTGGTAATTTCACACATAGCTTTGAAGCCAAAATTGGGATTCTGAGTTCGGACTTGTACTTACTTTTAAGATGTTGAAAATAAGTTTATAAATCATTAGGTAATAAGTCTTGGCTCATAGTTATGGTTTTAAACCGTACTATGCGCCAAAAAGGCGTAAAAGTCGATAAATGCCAGTATATTCAATTGTTTAAGATAAACTGGGGTTAGGACCTGTTTTATACACCAAAAATATGTCATTTAACTTATTACATCAGTAGGTTTAGGTTTTGATTATAAAAGATTGATTTAAGTCATTTTTCGTAAAAGGGTAATTTGGTCATTTCTTGGCATTTACGAATCTTAGACCTCCACAAAGTCATAATTTGAATAAATATCCCAATATGTCCTGCTTATCATATTATATCAGTAAACATTTCATTTTGATCAATAAACCATATTTAATCTTTCTAAAATGCCAAAAAGGGGCATTTTAGTCATTTAAATGCCATAAACGTATCTTTTGCGAAAACTTAGATTATAATCAGATTCTTGACATCAATAAAATCATATTATGATTATGAATCAGTTTATAACATATTTTTATATGCATGTATGTTTAAAACCTTAATTTGTATAAAAAGGACCTTTTTGCAAAGTTTTTAATAAAATTATAGAACTTATATAGAAACTCAGATTTCTAAGAATCGAGTGACGAAACTTTAGGAGGTCATCTTATACTTAATTATGGTCTTAAAGTGATCAAAAGTCAGTAGCTAAAATGGCTAAATCGGGTCAGAAGCGAGAGTCAAAGGAAAAGTCAAATATAGCGACTTTTGGTTGCAAACCGACCCTTGACCAAAACTTGACGAGCCAAATCAGTTGGTATATGTTCTAATACTTATTTTTAGGTTATAAGTGCATCAAAACATATGTTTATAACATCTGGATCATTAGTTAGGAATTTTTACAAATCTTGACAGTTTGACTTTCTTTGACTTTTAGTTTGACTCGTCAATTGGTCATGAATTCGTGGTAATCTGGAGATGCCCTTTTGAAGGATTAATACCTCCATCATTGCAATCACTTAGCCACTTTCGTTACGCACAATGGCTAGGTAATCTCGGACTTAGATCAAAGTCAAGGCGTAATTACGACGAACTTTGATCTAGGCTTAAAACTTAATGAAATGACTTAGCATGAGATTGGAACACTTACACAAGGTCCAGAGATTATTAAGATCAATGAGGAATACTTGAAAGATGCCTGGAACTCTCAGATTAATCTTGGTGAGCTTTAATGGTGATGAAGAACAAGTTGCAACACCAAGAATGCTTTTATAAATGGTTGTAGAAGGTTTGGGAGTGATACCAGGTGTTAATGGACGAGTATTAAGGTTCTAGGACGTGGCAAGCATGCTGGGAAAGAGCTAAACTCGACAAAGGTGGCAGAACAGGCTGCTGCCACCTTTCTGCTCGCTGGCAGGTCCATGCGGACCGTATGACATTCGCCTTGCGGTCCGTATGGGCCTCTGGCGCCCACAGTTTCCAGATGCCATGCGGACCGTATGGCTTTAGCCTTGCGGTCCGCAAGGCCTTCCTGAAAAATGGAAATTTTGGCATTTTTGCATTTTGGCCCCTTCGACTTGTTCAAGGCATACGAAGATTATTATCGAGCATTTCAACGACTCTTGGTGCCTCCTGATTCGGCACACGACACACGATTATTACCGGGACATGTGTCGGACTTTAATTAGATGTAAAAACACGAGGTGTTACATGAACCTTTTTTAGACCTCAACCCGATATGATTTAAAAACCTTTTTTTAAAATATTGATTTAAACAATCTCAAACTTTGTTCGACTCATTTACACCTACCTAAATAATTGAATCGAATGATGATGATTTAAATAATTCTCAAACCTTCGACAAAGACACCCCCTCACTGTCCGTTGTGTACTTGTGTAGTGTGTGGAACTCATTGGACCATCTGGGCCACACTCTTTCACCTTTGATTGGATTTTGAAATTTCTTGCAATCATAATGATAACAAAAAAAAAAAAAGAATTTACATGATTTATAGGTATCAACTTATATATAATTAGTGTTTAATGTTTTAATTAAGAGTTAATTACTGTTTTCGTCATGTGGTTTGTCAAAAATCACTATTTCAGTCCATTAGTTTAAAAATTGCGATTTCAGTCCCTATGGTTTCACTTTCGTAACCATTTCAGTCCCTATAGTTTCACTTTCGTAACCACTTCAATCCATTTATTCTATAAGTACAAGGAGTGAAATGGTTGCGAGGTGGTCTGAAATGGTTACGAAAGTGAAACCACAGGGACTGAAATCGCAATTTTTAAACTAATGGACTGAAATAGTAATTTTGACAAACCACATGGACTAAAATAGTAATTAACTCTTTAATTAATGAACCAAAAGACTATCAATCATTGTCGTGGAATCTTTTCACTTTCTTAACCTAGTAATTAACCGTTAGTGCCCATGGCTTTATAGCTACTGGCATCTTGAGGGTGATATAAGACATTGAGACCAATAAGTCATGGATTCGATTCTCACAAGGGGGTTTCCCATACTTATTGGGTTTCTTCCTGAATTGGTGTATATGCATTATGCCTAGTGGATATGGATATGATCGGGTGGTTACGCTGGTTAGTCCGTCAGTGATCCAAATTTGTCGTTAAAAAAAAAGCATTAACCGCTAGTAACCTCTTCAAGACCGGCTTAGTAAGTCGTTCTTAAAGTTCGAGACCATATCAGATCTCATTTTATAAACAAAATCAAAGTCGAGTTTTATATACATGTTTTCATTAAACTCGCGAGCATAAAGAGTCTATTACATATATATCCATTATAATACTCCAATATATATACAATTGTAAAAAAGAAATTAACTACATAATACATATACTATATTATGTACATAATTACTATTATATATATATAACCATTTACATATATAGGGTAGGGATCTTAAGAGAAGTCCACCATATTTGAAAAACTTGAGAAGTATTCTGGACCACATATTTTCCTTAAACTTTTCTAATATACACATATGTATAGTTTAAAATTGACTATATACATATGTGTATATATAGTCAATTTTAAACTATACATATGTATATATTACGAAAAGCTTAAGGAAAATATGTAGTCGAGAATGCTTCTCAAGTTTCTCAATTAGCCTAATGCTTCTCACATGATCCTAACCCTACATATATAAATATAAATAATAAATAATAAACAAACCAAGCTAAACTCACTTTGAGTTTTAAGTCTAAAAACTTGAGTTTTGCCAAGTTGAATTAGTTTAGATACTAAGAGGACTAAGTATAATCTTGAAAATTCATGCAGAAAATTTGAGCTTTTTTCAACCTTTGGTTTCTGGGTATTCATACATATGGGTGATTGGTCTTCAAAATCAAAAACCATGATGATATTGAGAATGATTTTAAGAAATTTAGTGATTTGTTTTGGGTTGGTGGGAGTGAACAGCAACTTTTTCCTAACTTAATCATTTATAAAGAAAGTTTGTAGCTTTTTGCAAGATTCCATCCAGAATTCTTGGGCCATCTCTCTGCTTTCAGGTATTTTCTGTTTCCTTCTTTATTCTTATTTTATTTAATCATTATAGATACAGAAGGTATGTATGCATGTGATCATGATCATGAATCATGATGTAGTAGTAAGCAAAGCTTTAAAGCTTGTACTTTCACTCTTGCTGGATCTTGAACTTTTTTTTTCACTTTCTTGATATCAAATGGGTAATAAAAAGTTATCTTTTTTGAAGATTTTGGTTATGTGATTTGGAAAGTGAAATGGATCTAGGTTCCTTTTCAATCTAAAGAGTTTTTTTTTTTTTTTTTTTTTTTGGGGGGGGGGGTAATTGCCATGAAATGGAGAAAGCTTACTTTTACCAAAAGTTCGATTTTTACAAATGGGGTTTGTTAGGTTATGATCTAGGGTTTTGAATTGAAGATATTGAGGCTTGTTTGACAACATGAATGGGGCTGCATTGGTTGCTATTATTGCCACAATTGGCAATCTTTTACAAGGTTGGGATAATGCTACAATTGCAGGTATTCCACTTCTTTCTCTTTTGTTCTTGCAGTGGTAACCCAAAACTTGACCCGCTATGACATGTACTAAAAATCTTTATGGCTTTGGGGTGCTAAATGGGTCGTGTTAGCGGTTCGGACATGCCACGAACAAGAAAATTTGACATGAACCCAGAAATCGTGTCAGACACATCAACTTGAACATGACATGAAACTTTCCTGGGTTGACATGAACATGGCCCCATTAACCCGATATTTATTTTTATTTAAGTTTAGCATTTTAATACTTTAAGTTACAAATGTACAACCAAAAACTTGATGCTTCTTTCTCTTTTATCTCAATCAGTTTAAGCCATAACATAAAAATATTTTTTTAAGTATAAAATGAAATCGGTTAAACAAGTCAACCCGCGAACTAAGCATGTTTACCCGATAAAACCCGTTTAGGTAAACGTGTTTGCTTGTTCGACCCGAACCCATTTAGACTAAATCCAAACCCACAAAATTCATGTCATGTTAGAAATTGACATTCCTGTTGTATGTATCCATAATGTGTTTCCTAATTAACACATATAGGAGCTGTGGTATATATAAAGAAGGAGCTAACACTTGGAAGTACAATAGAGGGCCTAGTTGTTGCCATGTCGCTAATCGGGGCGACTCTAATCACAACTTGCTCCGGGCCCATATCCGATACAGTGGGCCGTCGGCCCATGCTAATACTCTCATCTTTCTTTTACTTCATTGGTGGATTAATAATGCTTTGGTCACCTAATGTCTATGTTCTTCTTCTAGCAAGATTAATAGATGGGTTTGGAGTTGGTTTAGCTGTCACTTTAACACCTATTTATATATCCGAAACCGCTCCTCCTGAGGTTAGAGGATTGTTAAATACACTCCCACAGTTCACGGGCTCGGGTGGAATGTTTTTGGCATATTGTATGGTTTTCGGGTTGTCATTGATGGCTTCAACAAGTTGGAGGTTGATGTTGGGTGTTGTTTGTATTCCAGCACTTGTTTATTTTGTGTTAACGGTTTTGTATTTGCCTGAATCGCCGCGATGGCTTGTGAGTAAAGGAAAGATGGCGGAGGCAAAACGCGTCTTGCAAAGATTACGTGGCAAGGAAGATGTTTCGGGTATATATTTCTTTGTTTTAAAGATAGTTAGAAACCTATTTAGGGGGTGTCTGGATTTGCGTTTTTGATTAATGCAAGTTTAACTAGTCGCAAATCCAAACACCCCCGTATACTAGACTGCTAAATGTACACGGGGCAATTTCGACCCATTTATTTATGAATGAGCCCGTTTGAGTTATACTTTATTGTTAATGGGTCAAAATGAGCTTGTTTAAGTTATACTTTATTGTTAATGAGTCAAAATGGCTAAATAAAAAAGGGAAAATCTCTAAAATGGCCATTGACCAATCCCTATTTCCAAAATGGCCACCTCCCAAGTCTTGGGAGAGATGTTTCACGGATCCATGTGCATGGGAAGTGTCAACCCGCGAACACAACCAGTTTAGCACCCCTACCTGACGCTTTAAACTTTGGAAAAAAGTGTTTTGGGCCAACCTAGCCCGACCCGACCCATCTTAACATGTACAAAAAGTACCCGGTGTGTCCCATTGTCCAACCCTCTTGACCCACCCATTTTCATTTCAGATATCATATGTAAACTATAACAACTTGAATAACAGGCGAACTGGCATTACTAGTAGAAGGTTTAGCGGTTGGAGGTGACACATCGATTGAAGAATACATGCTCGGTTTGGAAACTGAAGATACCGAAGATCAAGATCCAACGTCTCACAAAGACGAAATCAAGTTATACGGGCCCGAAAAGGGTCTCTCATGGATAGCAAAACCAACCAACGGTCAAAGTCAAAGCATGCGTAGTATCTTATCCCGTCAAGGAACCACGGTCAACTCAAGCATTCCATTAATGGACCCACTTGTTACCCTCTTTGGTAGTGTTCACGAAAAACAACCCGAGTCCGGAACCATGAGAAGCATGTTGTTCCCGAATTGGGGTAGCATGTTTAGTACGATGGATCCGCCAGTGAAAGAAGACCAATGGGATGAAGAGAGTGTACAAAACGAAGGTGAAGGGTATGGAACGGACGGTGGAGATGAATACGTTGGGAATTTACAAAGCCCATTGATTTCGCAGCAAACAACGAGTGTTTCGGGCCTTTCGGCGGCAGCACATGGTGGCATGGGGATCGGCGGTGGGTGGCAGTTGGCATGGAAGTGGTCAGAAAAAGGTGAAGATGGAAAGGAAGGTGGGTTTAAGAGAATGTATTTGCATCAAGAACCGGGTGGGCCTGGCGGGTCCCGCCGCGGGTCACTTGTTTCGGTTCCAGGTAGTGGTGGCAATGTTCCTGTTGATGGTGAATATGTTCTAGCTTCGGCTCTAGTGAGTCAACCTTCTTTGTACTCTAAAGAGCTCATGAGTCAATGTCCTGTGGGACCTGCGATGGTTAACCTGTCAGAGACCGCTTCCAGTACGCCAATGTGGTCTTCACTTCTTGATCCGGGGGTTTCGCGTGCGTTGTTTGTTGGGGTTTCAATCCAAATGCTTCAGCAGGTAAGAAATGATCTGTTTGGACAACATGAACGGGTTGGTTAACTGGTCATAATGGGTTGAATTGGTTGGGTTGGCCTGACCCGACCCATGAACATATTTTTATGCATTTTTAACTGATTTGACCCTTTAGAGATAAAACACAACCTAAATTGACCCGTATATGTGTACATGGTTTTATTTTCTCTCCCCAAAAAATGGTTCAATTCTTGTAAGTTTCTTGAATTAATTGTTTATTAAAATGCTTGTTTTTATATTAAATGTAGTTTTCTGGAATAAACGGGGTTATGTACTACACGCCTCAAATCCTCGAGCAAGCGGGTGTGAGTGTTCTTTTATCGAGCCTTGGCCTTGGTTCAGATTCCGCTTCTTTTCTTATTAGTGCATTCACAACTCTTTTAATGCTTCCATGTATTGCTATCGCCATGCGGTTCATGGATATCACGGGTCGAAGGTAATTGAACGTTACTTTTACACGAGGGTACTATCAAAGGTGGCAAGATTGGCAGGGCGGGCCGGGTAACGGGTCAAACGGGTTTGGGTCAAAATGGTTGATTTTAGTGTGGTTCATAAATAACACGGGTTGAATGCTATTTAGCCTTGCTTCTACACCAGGTTGGGTAACAGGTCAAAACGGGTTATGGTCAGATGAACCTGCAAACGATGTTATTATTTATTTCTTTTAATCTTTAGTGTTATGATGTGCAAAATATGGTTATAAATATTTTAGCATAAGCCATGTGACCCGTCAGAGATAACACATAACCCAAACTGATCGGTTATAGGTAAACGGGTTGAAATCACTCCCTGTACAAGCCTGCATACATCTGACCTAGCATAATGTGAAAAGACGAAAACGCCCCTCAACGTGTTACTAACTCTTCCTTTTCAGGGCTCTTTTGCTGACTACAATTCCCATACTAATAGCGTCTCTCGTGATCCTCGTTATCAGTAACATAATCAACATGGGATCTGCAATACACGCAGTTATCTCAACTGTGTGTGTGGTTGTCTACTTTTGCTGTTTTGTCATGGCTTACGGCCCGATTCCAAACATTTTATGCTCAGAAATCTTCCCAACACGGGTTCGTGGAGTCTGCATTGCCATATGTGCACTAGTCTTCTGGATATGTGATATCATTGTGACATACACATTGCCCGTGATGCTTTCTTCTATTGGGCTGGAGGGCGTTTTCGGAATTTATGCCATCGTGTGTGTTATTTCATGGGTGTTTGTGCTCTTAAAGGTTCCGGAAACAAAAGGGATGCCACTGGAAGTCATCACGGAGTTTTTCGCGGTTGGAGCCCGAGCCAAGAATGAGTGAACCAATAAAAAAAGGCAATCTATGTGTATACATAAGTTAGAACATCATTAAACCGGCTTAATTTATTGTCTTTAGGGTGTGTTTGAGTTCAATGTAGCTAGAGTCTCGACTCTCGACTCATTAGTCAATATATAGGTCCGGGCTCATGGCCCGTGACCCGGAAGTGATTAAGATTGAGGTCTACTTGCCCGTTCCAGCTATCGCTTGGTTCATGTGGGCTCGATTATTATGGACTAGTATAGGAGGCATATATAAAGTATAAACTATGAACTTTGTGAAGTAATATTATTGGACTGTATAAATAAAATTTATGGGCCATATAAATTTGGCCCATTTAGACTTGAAGGCTCGTTTCACTTTAGCCCATTTATGGTAAATCAAATGGGGAAGATTTAATATTTTCATTGATGTAAAAAACAGTTCAAAAGTACATACAAGAGTAAGACATTGAATCATGAAAAACTTTCTAAGATAACTAAGAAACCTTAGTTTAATAGATTATAAGGTCAGAAAAGGTTGGTTAGATTCTTCGGTCATGACACCTTTAAGATTATTTTTTGATTTGATTAAAAAAATGTCCATTATTTTTATAAAAAAATATTGTTACGCTTACTTTAATTAAATCGGGCCCACGTTTCTCCTTGGTATATCATATCATTAATTTTAATCAGACATCTATATCTATATTGTATATAAAACATCATTAATTTTAATCAGACATCCATATCACCATCGTATATAAAGCAATTAACTCAACATGATTGGATGATGTTGTCGCCAATGTTTGTTTTTTTCGATCAACATCATTATATCATTAATTTTAATCAAATATCCATATCTACATCGTATATAAAACGTCATTAATTTTAATCAGACCTCCATATCTCCATCGTATATAAAGCAATAAACTCAACATGATTGGATGATGTTGTCGCCAATGTTTGTTTTTTTCGATCAACATCAAACAACAGTACATTATGCACAAATTAGGATCAAGGTCGTCTCCTAGAATGTTACAAAAAATTGGGCCTTTGGTAAGATAAAAAAATCGGGCCCTACCCGCCCTGGTAAAGCCATGGTCATTGTTGCCTCGCTCAACAATTCGATCAACCCGTTTTAAAATATCACATCGTTGTTGCTGTCGTGTCACTCGGCCCTGCGTCGTTGTGATTTCTTTACCGCCCTCCCTCCTTAATCGATGTTTGGTGTTTATTTTAATTGGATTTGAATGTTTGAACGTTTGGGACTGGAGGTTGGGTTTAATTGTTTAAGCATATTGGCAATTAAATTTTGAATCAAATTTGGGCCACTTAAAACATATTGACACTCTAAAAACGTAAGCAAATTTGGGCTAGTTGACCAATTTGGGTTTACTCATAGTTACATATAAGGTTATAGGGGAAGTATAGGAAGAAAACCCAATTTAGTTGAAAAACTTAGAAACCTTTGCAATAATCTTATCTAACATTTTTTTCTAAAAAAATAAGGAATATAATATACATATTTTTTAACATTTAAAAAAATCAAAAAAACGCCAAGTAGTTTTTTGATGTTAAAAATTTCAAATTACATAATAATATAATATATATATTCGAAAAAAATGTAACACACAAATTTTTACATTTTAAAAAAAACTACTTCGCGTCTTTTTGTTTTTTAATTGTTTAAAATATATATCATTTTATAGAAAAAAAAGTTAATAAATCTAACTTATAATAAAAAAAATCCAAAAAATGCCACTTGTCATTCTTTCCTTCAACCTTACAAATTTTATTTGTACTTGTTTAATATATTTCTTTTAATATTAATAACTAATATATAGATATCACTTATCTTTATCTAACATTAATACATGATTTTTATTTCTAACCAAAAAGTTTTCTTCTTTTCCAATTTAGACCATTTGTTTTTTTAACTTTTAAGCAAAATCTTTTCATCTTTTGCAATTTAACCCCAACTCTTTTATATTTGCAATTTTGGTCCACCATACTTTTCATCTTTCCAAAGTTTTTTGTTTCGTTCTAAATTTTGTGAGTTAACGCACCGCAACGTGCGTGTGTGGTTCAACATTTTTTCATAGATTTTTCCCGTTTGACTGTCCCGTCGCAACACATCTATTTTTCTCCGTTTGACAAGTTCGTCGCAACGCGCGGGTCCTGGAATGACTTAGTTATTTCTTTCTATATTTTACGTTTCGGTTTAATTTCTCTACAACAAGCATGCGTAATTCAAAGATTTTACACCAGCTATTCACTCGGCGTTATTTTTTAACGTTTTTATTGATTTATTTAAGAGTTTTTCGGTGTTGGTGGTCCCTGACAATGGTATAGCATTGGTACTACTTGACACAGTTTTACGACAATCGCTGCAAAGCAGAGGCTTAGTGCTAGTAAATAATAATTATCTATACTATATTATAATGCATGAGGGAGTGAAATTTTAAAATACCCAAAAAATAAGAACTTATTCCCTCTTAATTTATAGGCACACCCTTAAAATGAAGTAAATTGTTATTTTAAACACTAATTATATTTTAGTCCCTTTATCTTTTTACACTTAAATCTTTGAGTTTTGACAAATTATGGATAATTAGTTACATTTTTCTCTCTCCACAACAAATCTATAATTCTTTTACGTATTTTTGCTATATTATAATGTTTTAAAAAAAGTCCAAATGTACCGTGACGATCTACTCATTTTTGTCGACGTTTCGATAGTTGTCTTGGTCAGTATTGAATTGTGGAATAAAATATATAAGTAGATGATACCTTAGTGTACAAGTGATTAAAGCCAACATACTTAATTATTATCTCAAAATTTTTAATAGTTATAGAATGTCAAGTGATCAAGTACCGCCAATTTAATCCTCTCATCTAGAGTACACTTTAATCCCCCATGTCTAACAAAATTATAGATAATTAGTTAGTAGTTATACTTTATTCCCTTATGAAAAACTACCTACCACCCCTTATTTTTTAAATGGTCATGATTTTTTGGTACGTTAATATATGTGTGTGTGTGTATATATATATATAAATTACAACATATAAACAAGTATTTTATTCTCTTTAATTTGAGTATAGTATTACTATGTTTTTTAATTAAAAATTTGATATGTTCCGTGATTAACAATGTCTAAGGGTGAGTAATAACTGAATCGTTAACCAAAACTGAATCGAAATCAACCAAAAACTGATTTACTGAAACCCGAATTAACCAAAAATGGTTATCAATTTTTTTGTACTCTCATTTAACCAAAATTAACTAAACGGAACCATTCATTTTTTCATATATTTCTACCTTTTATACCTTTAGTTCATGTATTTAATATTTATACCTCCATTTCATTTATTTATACATAATATGTATTTCTAATAAAAAATTTTAGCACAAGTCTGGTTTTAGCTATTAACCGAAATTAAATGAATCAAACAAAAAAACCGTCAATCTAACTGAATAAACCAAATTGATTAACCAAACACGGATTGGTTAATAAAATAGATTAATCGATGACCTTGATTTCGGTTGAGGATAATAATCTAACCTCCGAACAATGCACACTGTGGCAATGTCTGTGTTTCCCGCCACATCGCGCGCTATTATTGGTTATTAACCAAAACTGGTTATCAGTGAGCAATAACTAAATCGTTAACCTAAACCAAACAAAAAACAGACGACACCGAACTAAAATCAACCAAAAACTGAATTAACTGAGAACTAAAAACCGAATTAACCAAAAACCGGTTATCAATTTTTTTGTACTCTCGTTTAACCAAAATTAGCTGAACCGAATCAAATCCTTCATATTTTCATATATTTCTAACTTTTATACCTCCAATTTATGTATTTCATATTTTATATCTCCATGTCATATGTTTATTTCATTTCATGTATTTATACCTCATTTCATATATTTATAAGCAAAATTTTTAGCCAAAGTTTGGTTTTTGCTATTAACTGAAATTAAATGAATTAAAGCAAAAACCGGCAATCTAACCGAATAAACCGAAGTGATTAACCGAAAACCGATTGGTCAATAAAATAGACTAACCAATGACTTTGGTTTCGGCTTCGGTCGAGGATAATAACCTAGTCGACCGAACCACACACAACACAATGAAATGGATTACCTGCTTACTTCCTTTTTATGTATATCTATCACAATAATGCTACAATAATATTATATGAATAAAAAGCTACAAAAAAGAAACGAGTATCACAATGAGATATGTCAAACCCGCCGCATCACACGGGCATTCCGTAGGTATGAAAATAAATATAAAATTGGAATATTTGTTACACACATCGTGATTAAATCAAAGAAAGGGGCGAATTAGGGTTTCATCAGCAGCATCCAGAGATCAAATAGAGTGTGAAAATGGGGTACACAAAGGGTCTGTTTTCTGTAATCATGAGAGACGGTGAGCCGCTGGTGAAGAAACTGGCCGTTGTGTCTGTCTTCGGTGTGCTTCCTGGAGCCATGGTCGCCTCCCTTATCTATTCTCCTCCAGATTTCATCTACAACAATAAACAATCATCTTCATCTTCTTCTCAATAAACAGATCTACAGGTTAGTTACTATCGATACCGTTTTCAATTTATTTTGATTTGAATAAGGAATCGATTCGGAAAAGAGGGAGTTAGGGTTTCTAATTATGACTATTTGGCTCGGAGATTATAATATGTTTGTTTGATTAAGGTTTTGTGTTGATTTGAGTGATGAATTTACTTGCTTGTTGTTAAGTGAGGGGACATGTATGTGTTGAAATTGATGTTGTTAATTTGTTATTGAATATTTTTTATTTGTTTGATCTGATTGTGTGAAAAGCAGATGGATTTTAAGGTTCTAGGGCTTCTTTGTTTGTTTTTAAGGGTGTGTAATATGGATCACATATGTTAAACTTGTGATTATTTGATTGCGGGTGGTGTATTTGTTTAAACTTTAAATTAGATTGTGTGTTGATTTGATCAAAGGATTGAATATGCGAGGGCAGACTAGTTTGTTGTGCTAGAAGCTTAGAACCATCAGGTGTTTTATAATGGAACTGTGTCATATATTTACTCTGATTGTAGTAATATTCGAATAGATATGGCTATAGTAGATCTGTAGATGTTTATTTATTTCAGAGTTATTAGAGGTGCTAGGCACACTCAAGGCGCATAGACCTCGCCTAGGGCCTAGGCGCAAAAAAAGCGAGGTCCTGAGAACTATAAAGCGCATAATGAAAAAAATAAAAAATATATTATATATTAGAAAAAAGAATACTATTCTTCAAGTAAAATAAACAAAATCTATTATATAACACTTTATATCATCTATTTAGTACCAAAAGTTCTAAAGTACTAGTGTAGAAAAATAGTTTTCCTTGGATAAAAGTAGAAATCTGGCTAGAATCTTGTCTGAATTTAGAGAATTTGGCCAGAAACTTTCCGGAATCTAGAAATCTCGCCGCATGTGCGCTTGAACCATCACTTGGAGAATTAAAGCGCAATTTCCTCAACGTAAAGCGCAACTGCCTCGCCTCACCTGAATTATGGGCCTAGGCACAAGAGGCGATCGCTTTTAACAACTATGATTTATTTATTTTGCAATATAGTTTGTAATTTTAGGGGTACTTGAGTGAAGTAACCAAGAGGTTCGATAGTACCTACATAAATTGATAATGATGTTACTTTACATCTGAAAACCAAAATCTTTGCGCGCACACGGAGCACATTAAAGAAGTGTAATAAGTTAGACATGTTTATCATAGAATAAATTATAAGTGGAGAACTATGAGAACTGCATAAACACTAATATCTTTTGCTTTAGATGTGATACATACTGCGGTTATGTAACTGTCTACCTCATTTTTTAACTCTTATTATATGTGTCAAGCACTACATACAAGTACATAATGTGGTTATCATAGTTCCCTACATTAAAGTTGTTCTGTAATAAACATCCCTTTCTGTATATATACTATTCTATTAGAGTATTAGACCATGACCTGAATCATACACTTTATAAGAAAATAAGAAATACCTCATAGTACATAGCTTTGGCTATAATGCTAATGCTAGTTTCGGGTGCAGGTGTGAATCAGAATCATGCCTCAAGGATTAGATTTTGTGTAGGTTGACGTATTTTTTTGATTTTAGCATGAAGCATAGTTGGCAAATTTGAATTTTTTTGTGAGTGATTGGAATTTTACTGTTTGATCCAAAACTATGAAGCAATTGATGGTGTTTTTTTAAGTGTAATGAACAACCAATGGAACAAGACTATGTTCTCATGATTACTGCTACTATACTCTTGTATATAAATCACTAGCATTCTTACTTTTATGTCTTTTATATGTACATCAGTACATGCTATATAAATTATTGCATTATTCACTTCATGGTTTGATAATTAACTCATAAGATTCATGTTTGATCACATACTTTTGCAACCTGGTTATAGTAGTTAGGCTATTGTAGCAAACTAGTTTGTAAGGACCAGATTGGGAATGGGTTGGGTAATGAGTTAGAACACCTCATATAGAACGCAAAAGGGGGGCCTTTATGTAGGTTCTGCGAAGGCATTGATGTTGCTTTTATTTGTGAATTGTTGGTATAAATTGAATAAATTTATTTGTTAACTATATTAGGTTTTTATATTATATTTATGAAATGGTATTAAGTTTTTGTTATTCTATTATGCTTATAATATATATATGATGTGTGTGTGTATATATATATATATAGGGTGGGGTTCTAGAGTGAACACTAGTGTATTTGTGAACTGAGTGAACAAATCCTGGCCATTGATTTACATCATCAAATCAAAAAATACACTAGTGTATATTCATCATCAAATCCTAGCCATTGATTTACATCTGTGTATACACTTGTGTATTGATAATTAAGGGCTAGGATTAGTTCACTAGTGTTCACAGTCAAGAGAGTTGTTCACTAATGAACCTAACCCTATATATATATATATAGATATATATAGGTTAGGATGGTGTATAGATTATAAAATTTTAGTGTGCCATCCTCTTCTCTAAATATTTTCTTATATTCCAACTGATTATAGATATTAAAATTTTATTTTCTATAATTTAGAGAAGAGGATGGTACACAAAAATTTTATTATCTATATACATATATATATATATATAGGGTCAGGATCATGTGAGAAGCACTTGGCTAATTGAGAAACTTGAGAAGCATTCTGGACCACACATTTTCTCTAAGCTTTTCGTAATATACACATACGTACAGTTTAAAACTGACTATATACATATGTGTATAATTCAATATACGTATATGTATATAGTGAATTTTAAACTATACGTATGTGTATATTACGGAAAGCTTAGGGAAATGTGTGGTCCAGAATGCTTCTCAAGTTTCTCAAATACGGTGAACTTCTCTTAGGGGATAGGTATCGTTTAAAATTCACTATATACGTATACGTATATTGAATTATACACATATGTATATAGTCAGTTTTAAACTATACGTATGTGTATATTACGAAAAGCTTAGAGAAAATGTGTGGTCCAGAATGTTTCTCAAGTTTCTCAATTAGCCAAGTGCTTATCACATGATCCCAACCCTATATATATAGGGAAAAGATATATTGAAAACCCACTTGTGGTGAGAAAACCTAGGAAACTCAAAGCTCCCGACATTTTTTTGAAAAAAATTACACATGTAATATACATGTTTTTAAGGGTTTTGAGCAAAAAAATTCAAAAAAGTGCCGACCAGATTTTTTTTTTTAAAAATAAACAAGTTTTTGTGTAACATATGTTATATTCATGTGTAACATATGTTACAGTCGCGTTGCTGAAAACTTGTTTATTTTTTTTTAAATATCCACTCGGCGCTTTTTTGATTTTTTTTGCTCAAACCCTTAAAAACATGTATATTACATGTGTATTTTTTTCAAAATAAAAAAATGTCGGGAGCTTTGCGTTTCCTTAGTTTTCTCAATTACAAGGGTTTTCTCCATATACTTACAATATATATATATATATATATATATATAGAGAGAGAGAGAGAGAGAGAGAGTGTAAAATACATTACGGCTTAACGTACGAGTGTACGCAACCAAATTTACACAATTTCATTTGAAAATCACGCACGTTAGAAAATCAAAAAACCTAATCCCGCATCTAGGAAACATAAATCACGCATTGGTCATGTTTCTTCATCCTCTGTTCTACAGTTTGAATACGAGGGTCGATATTTTGATGAAACTTTCAAAATCAACGATGAATTCGAACCCAATTCGTTGAAATTGACCGAACAATAGCCTATTTGAAGTGAAACGAAAAGAAACTTGAAACGAATTGGTCGAAATTGATCAAACCCAGGCGGTCTGAAAATTTTAAACAATCCCGCATGTTATATGAAATAATCTCGCATGTTGTAATTTGGCCAGCGTACGCTCGTACGTTAAGCGCAATCGTACAATAACGTACCCCTATATCTATATCTATATATATATTTCTCATTATTGTGCAGTTGTCTCATGCATGTTTTCTGCGTCTTGTCCTTAGTCCGCAGACTTTGCTCTCTGAGCGCCTTGTCTGAATAAACTTTATATAATTTGTTCTTCATCTTATATGTGATATATTGGTCTCACACACATTGCTTATGGCCATGGTTAATGACATGTCTCTTTCTTTCACTTTATCGAACCCATTATCTTTTGAGAATTATAAACAACACAAAAGTTATCAAAATGTTGATCGACACTGTTGGCTAATAACTGTTCTTTTTTTGCAGCCTGCTTGGAAAATTGTAGAAATGTGTGTGGAGAAGGATGAACCGCAATAATTCTAGTGGCTGGCGTCTTGGCCTTTATAGCCATATGTTTCTGTTTTAGCATATGTATTTGAACAATGACAGCCGGATCCTAATGTTTTTATCATCGTCTATTGTCCTTTTGTTACTTGATTTTCGTCAATTGTCCCTTTCGTTCAAAGTGGATTCACTTTACGGTCTGGGTCGGGATGGTTGTTCACTATGACCTAGAGATGGGCATAATCGGGTTTTATTATTACCCGGAACCGGTTCCAACCCGCACCCGGTTCTGCTTGGATGTCATTGGAACCGGGTATGGTGTGGAACCGGGTCCAGTTCCTACCCGGGTTTACACCCAAGAATATGGAACCGTGTAGAACCGGGTACGGGTATTATGGAACCGGTTATGGTGTGGAACCGGGTATGGTGCGGAACCGGTTTCTGATAGTGTTGGGAACCGGTTCCTGACAGTCAAAACCTGACTTTTACTGTTCAGAACCGGTTCCTGACAGTCAAAACCTGACTTTTACTGTTCAGAACCGGTTCCTGATAAAATGTTACCGTTGGAACCGGTTCATGATTAAAAAATCGTTTTTTTTTTATATAAACCCCTTCCTACTTACCGGTACCTGATAAATGTTACCGTTGGTGTTTTAATAAAGTTTGTGTAATGTTTCTTTCTATTGTGTTTGTTATGTTTGATTTTTATTATTAGTTACATTGATAAATAAAAATAGTAACAATAATCGGTTAAAATTAAAGAACAAATTAATCGGTTACAATATATAAAAAAATTAACCATTTACAAAAAAAAATAAAAAATTACTCAGAATCGGTTCCAGTAAGATTTTATTTCTTTGATCGTTTACTAGCGGCAGGTGCAACACTTTCCGATGAGTTTCTCTTAGGTGCGGGTACCTCGGTACAATCGTCGTCCGAATCGTTAGTCTCCACTTCTTCGTCCTCCTCTTCGTCAACAATTTTATGGTCTAACTCAACTTCATCTTCTAGACTAGTTTTATGTTGAACACGATCAACGGCATCCAAATGGTCCTTTAAGCATATTGCCATCTCTAGCGATTCCGGAGTTAGTCTTGTTCTTCTAATTGACAAAACCCTGCCACTAAGAGAAAACACACTTTCCGAAGCTACCGTGGAAGCTTGGACCGTTAGTATATCACGAGCCATGGTGGCTAGAATCGGGTATTCTGATTCTTTCGATTTCCACCATGCCAAAACATCAAATTTCCTATACTCCTCGGTGGTCATAGTAAGCGAATACTGATTTTTTTTATATCTCCCAAGTTCACTTGTTGGTTCACTACCCCTTTGTTGTCTAGCGGTCTCGTCTCTAATGACATTCAACATGGTTATAAGTGGATCCCCGCTTGTTTCATCGTTAGAGGCCGTGGACCGAGACTCAAACAAATTTGTATGATTTTTTTCACCATATTTTTTAAAATAATGATCATAAAGTTTGGCCATACACTCATTGAATATTTTTTTTGTTTTTGCTTTTAAAGTTGGATCCTCCTTATGCATATCCAACTTGTCATAAATTTCATCAATTAAAGCTTCAACACCCGGTACGTTTAAAGCTGGATTTAAAGCAGCGGCACATAGAAAAACGGGTGGTAATTCTAAAAAATATTTTTTAAATCTTTGAATCATTTGTCTCGTCATATTCCTTAACATGTCACTAGAATTTTCAAACTTTTTAAAATTAGTTGTTATCAAATACAATTGGTCCACAACTTTAGAACTAGTAGGATAATAAACACCGGAAATCAAAGTCGTTGTAGTTTTAAAAACTTGTAAAAATGTACTTAGGTTATTAATATTTTCCCAAGCCGTGTCGGGAAAGGGTACGACAAGGTACTCATCACTTAAAGTTGTATGAAAAGATTTTAAAGTGCTCATTTGCTTTATAGCCATTTCAAACATATGACAAGTTGAATTCCAACGAGTCGGTATATCCCAATTCGGTCCAATAATTTTTTGGTTGACATCTTTACAAAGTTTTTTATATTCTTGATATCTTTCTTTTCCACTTTTGAAAACATCTTGGAGCATAGCTCTAAATGCTATAATAAAATCCGATACAAATTGATCTTTTAAACCGCTTTGCACTACTAAGTTAATAATATGTGCAACACATCGTGTGTGAAAAAAAAACACCATCAAGTATTGGTTTGTACTTCAACTTTAATTTTTCAATCGCCGTTGTGTTGTTTGAAGCGTTATCAAAGGATATTGAAAAAATTTTATCTTCTAAACCATATTTAATTATTGTGCCATTTATAATTTTATAAATATTTTCTCCCGTATGAGGAGAAGGAAACTCGTCAAACGCAATCGTACGCTTCATCATTTGCCATGTATCGGGATCAACCCAATGAGCGGTGACACATATGTACGATTCCGGTAAACCATGTGGAGCCGACCACACATCACTAGTTAGGTTTACACTAGTTTTTAAATTCTTAAAAAAAACAATTAAATCTTTTTTTGCATTTTCCCATAAACTTAAACAAAGATGTTTTAAAGTGCGACGACTTACATGTTTATAGCGAGGTTGTAGCGTCTCCCGAATAAGATTTGTAAGATCGGGGTCGTCGAAGTGTCCAAGTGGCAACGCTTTTTGTATCACCAACTTCGCCATCCGATCGCGAGCTAATTTTTGCTCATAACGAAAAATGGTACCATCTTTGGATAGTGGAACTTGACCGGATGTCATTTCCTTTAAAGCTTTGCAATACTTATTAATATGCTTCGTTAACGTTGAGTTTGATTCCTTAGCTAATAACGATCCATAATGTTTACATTGAGCTTTTTGCGAGCCGTCACTCATCTCGACCAACTCCCAATTGCTCCAAACTTCCTTACTGCGATTATGAGACAATGTTCCAACCACATATGGAACCGATTGATCTTGAGGAACATTGTTAACGGATTGGGAATTTGCGTTTTTGGAACTCTTTTAGGCCATTTGTTGATTAGAATGTGAAAAAGAACAAGAAAGAAATGTAACAAGAAGAATAAATATGAGAAATTGTGTGCTAAACAATAGATTTCTAAACAATATATATAGAATCGGTTCCAACGGTCAGGAACCGGTTCCAACGGTAACATTTTAACGGCTATAACCGGTTCCAACGGTAACATTATAACGGGTATAACCGGTTCCAACGGTAACATTTTAACGGGTATAACCGGTTCCTTCTAGAACTGAATTTCCGGATACTGGTAGGAACCGGGTACGGGTAGGAACCGGGTACGACCCGATTCAAATGGTAAAATTGTGGAACCGGGTTGGAACCAACGGGTATTTTGAACCCGGAACCGGTTCTACTTAATGTCGGGTAGGAACTGGAACCGGTTCCAGTTCGGTTCTACCGGTTCAGGTTCGGAACCGGTTTTTATGCCCATCTCTAGTGTAGACTGGCAATCTTGGCCCATGTGTTTTTAGGTGGCCTGATTTGGACATCATATATAAAGTAAAGATACGGGCTATTTTGGTTAAGTAGTATTTTAATGGGGTTAGGATGGGTAAACTTATAAGTGGAAAAAAATACAGATGGCTCTGGATGGGCCAACAGTTCATCTGGCAATCTTGCTTCTCTCTCGACTCGATTCACACTTTTTTCGGTTCTTGGTCTTGACAGTTCGACACCTTAAAGAAATCAGGATCTTAAAGAAATTGTTTGGTGAATCCTTGAGCGTCACTGGTTTTAGATGTGAGAAGATTTTCAAAATTGAATTATCATATGAATTTATTAGTTTTCATGGCTAAATTACAAAAATTTTACCCACTTGTGTTTACCTCGTGAAAGTTAAGATATTAATCAAGCAGTTTTTTTTGAAAGTTCGTTCAATCATGAAAGCAGTGTTGTAAAATTAGCAAATTAACATCAATTCTTCATTCATCTTTTTATTGGAGCCCAAAACTTTTGTGTGGATTCCTGTAATTTTGATTGTTTGTTTCGTAGTGATTGTGTTATAATCTTGTTGTATTTATTTGATTGTTAATTGATGTTTGCACTTCGCAGCAAGTCACAGAATGATTTAAGCTTTTTGGTTTCTTGACCCGAACATATGTGTCTTAGTAAGTCTCTAGCTTTTGGGTTTCTTGAATGCCCAATTCTACCGAAAGCTATGATAGGGAGGGCATCAATCAATAGAATGCCAGAACTCTAGTTGAATTGATCGTATGAGTTGAACATAGTGAAACGAATCCTCATCTCACTCATAGGTAGCTGCGAACAAGGAAGAAAAAGGACATGTAAGCCATAATAAAGTGGCTGCCAAATAAGATTTGGAGTTATCTTACAATGGAGGAGTTTCTTGCAATGGAGGAGTAGCAATAATCTTGAATTTTAGTCTGTTCTAGTTTACTTACATTACAAGTAACCAACTTGTTAACTTAAGGTAAGTTAACAAGATTTTTACGTGGTTAGATACTTAATTGTCACACCTAAATCCTTAGAAGAGCATTCATAATGGATCTTTTAAATTTATGTGAGTGAGAATACTTATATTATAAGGAATGGGTTGTGAGTGGAGTAAAGAGAAAATATATGAGAATGTTATTGTTCATCTGTAAATACATGAGAAACATTGTTCACCGCTGATAAATTTTTTTAATATTTTTAAATGTGGTTCTAAATGGAGGAGAGATAAAAAGTAATAATAAAGGTATAAAAAATATTATTTATTTGAAAATGAGAGAGAAAAAATTATTAATTTTTAATGTAATTATATGGATAAAAGATCCAATGTGAATGCTCTAACTTAAGGTAAGTTAATCATTTTCACCAATCAAATTAGCCAATCCATTTCAGTCAAGACTCGTTTTGACTTGAACAAAAATAGGTGGTACTAACCCATATGGATTTGTTTTAAGATAGCTCGGCTCATAGACCAACAAATAACCAACAACTCAAAACATTCAACAATGGTCTTAGCATAGGCTCAGAGAAGAGTGTAAATAGCCTCGTACAACTAAACAATCATCCACACACATTACATACTGATCTATACACAAACATTCCACAACAATCCTGCAAGCATAACAAAATATATCCAAAATTAAAGTGTAAACAGTCTCAGACAACTTAATTGTCATCCTCACAGGCCGAACACTATTGAATACACAACCATTCAACAATAACCGTCTTAGCATCACATCATAAACCGAAAACCAAACTATAAATAATCTTTGATAACTAAAAAAGTCATCGGCACAGACCAGATCACATTGAACACACCAAAATCAAACAACATTCAAAGCCATGCAATCAATCGAAAAGTATGTAAATGCATGACAAAAAAAACAATAACATCACTTGATTGTTCGTCAAGAGTTAAGAACCCAACAGAAGCCACCGGAGCCCAGAAAATAACCGTAAGATACACATTGTTAACCAAAAACAAAATCGAAAGTATTCGTTAGAAACAAAGCGCCTAAACGAAAAGTATTAGGTAACCGTAAAAGCAAACGACAAGAGTAACAAAGAAAATAATCGAAGTTAGAATGCCTACGACAATCAAAGTCGTAAAACCAAACGATCAACCAACATACAATAAGAAAGCCAAAAAAATACCTGAAATTGCCTGAGAATCTCCGAAGAATAGCCTGAGAAGGCGTACGCAAGAAGACAGGTAGAGTAAACCATAATTGTTCGGTGAGGGGCTCACCCTTGTAAAGCCTCCGCTAACCTAAAAAGCACAATCAATAAAACCAAAGGAACAACCCACTCAAAGCAAATAAAACCAACAAAGCAAGAGGTACAACCAACAACGTATATAAATCTTGTAAATTAACATTATATAAATATAATACATTTTATTTAACTAGTTTTATCATGATTTTATATATTATAAGAATGATTATGTAAAGGCAAAACATTTAACATATATATATATATATATATATATATATATATATATATATATATATATATATATATATATATGTATATATATATAGATATATATTATTTCTCCATATAAACCACATACAAAAGCTCGGCATTTCATTCTCTGCTTCCCAACAAACAACTTAAATCGATCACCTGCTGAAAAGGTTGGTAAACTCTCCCCTCATGTCCGGACTCAGTCACAATTTGGTTCAAGGTTCGAAGGATTGGGTCATTGACCATTCGACTAAAAGTACACGGTTAATTGAGAAGTATAAATGGGAAAAAAGTGAATGCTCTGTTATGAAATTAAGTCATCACGATAACTATTAATATTGTATATTTTTAGTATACTAAATTTAAACTTTTATAATAATAATGATAAATAAATGTAATTATATGGGGTGTCCGTGTGGTTTGTTTTTTTTTTTTTAACACAATGGGTATAAACGTAATTTTATATGGGTTTAACAAAACAAGTTAACCTTATTAGTGTCGTGTTGAGTATCAAACTTGAATCAAGAGAAATAGATGAGAAGACCAAAAAGAAATTTAGAGATGATAGAAATAAATGAAAAATAAGAAGTATTTATTTTTCATTCATTATCTCAAATATATATATATACTAATGAAATCAAGAAACAACATAAATATAACAACTTGTGAGAAAGACCAGGAGAAGATATATAACACTTTCCCTCGGATATATATTATTTATTTATTACACACAGTTAACAACATACTTCAGGATGATGTCAAATAGGTACTTCAGGACCTATGTAAATAAAGTGATACTTCAGGATCAGTTATGCTGCCTCATTAAAAACCTTACCAAGAAAACCTAGCGGGACAAAACTTACTTAAGGGAAAAAGAGTACAGCGTGTATAATTCTCCCCCTGAATTTAACAAACATATTTCAATCTGCGGAGACCAATCTTGTGTGATAGCTGCTCGAAACTGCTTCTAGGTAAAGATTTTGTGAATAGGTCAGCTAAATTTTCACTTGACTTTATCTGACGAACATCAATTTCCCTTTCTCTCTGCAAGTCATATGTTGAGAAAAATGTTGGTGAGATGTGCTTTGTTCGATCACCCTTGATGTAACCTTGTCTGATTTGAGCTATGCAAGCAGCATTGTCTTCATGAATAATTGTCGGCTCCTTCTTGATTTGTTCTAATCCGCATGCTTCTTGTATGTGATTAATCATTGATCTCAGCCACGCGCATTCTCGACCGGCATCATATAGTTCTATCAATTCGGCATGATTTGATGATGTTGCTGTAAGAGTTTGCTTAGTTGACTTCCAAGAAATTGTTGTGCCACCATATGTGAAGACATAACCTGTTTGAGATTTTGCTTTATGTGGATCTGATAGATATCCAGCATCAGCATACCCAACAAGCTGGGACTTTTGATCTTTCTGGTAGAAAAGACCTAAGTCTTGTGTCCCGCAAATATATCAGAATATGTGTTTTATTCCATTCCAGTGTCTACGTGTTGGATTTGAACTGTATCTCACTAATACATGTACCGAGAACGCAATATCGGGTCTCGTGTTATTTGCAAGATACATAAGGGCACCGATCGCACTTAAATACGGTACTTCTGGACCAAGTACTTCTTCTCCTTCTTCTTGAGGGCGGTAAGGATCCTTATGTGGATCTAGCGGTCGGACAACCTTGGGTATGCTAAACGGATGAGCTTTGTCCATATTAAAACGTACTAATATCTTCTGGATGTAGTTTGACTGACGACGAATGTACCGCTTCGCAAATGCTTGAACTGTAGACCAAGACATAATTTTGTTGTACCAAGGTCTTTCATCTCAAATTCTCTCTTTAACATAGTAGCAGTTTTTTCTATCTCTTCAGGAGCTCCTATGATGTTTATATCATCAATATAGACTGCTATTATAGTGAATTTTGAGAGTGATCTTTTTATAAAGACACATGAACTGATTACATCAGACTTGTATCCTTCTTTTTCGAGATATTTACTGAGCCGATTGTACCACATGCGGCCAGATTGTTTAAGACCATATAAAGATCTTTTTAGCTTTATAGAACACATATCTCGAGGTGTTGATTTTAACGCTTCAGGCAATTTTAATCCTTTAGGGATTTTCATGTATATGTCATTTTCAAGTGTCCCGTATAAGTATGCGGTAACGACATCCATTAATCTCATATGAAGTCATTCAGAGATTGTGAGGCCGATTATGAACCTAAGGATTATCGCATCCACTACAGGGGAATATGTTTCCTCATAATCAACTCCTGGGATTTGGGAAAACCCTTGTGCTACAAGTCGAGCCTTATATCGTACAATCTCATTCTTCTCATTTTTCTTTATTGCAAACACCCATTTATAACCTACTGGTTTGACGTCTATGGGTGTTCGGACTATAGGTCCGAAAACATTTCTCTTTTCAAGCGAACCTAACTCTGCCTTTATGGCATCTTGCCATTTTGGCCAATCATCTCTGTGCATGCACTCTTCTAGAGTTTTAGGTATGTAAACATTTTCATTGATTACATCCGTTGATATAGCATATGCGAATATATCATTAACACGTGTTTCATTTCGGTTCCATATTGTACTATTTTTTACATAGTTGATAGAGATCTCATTTTCATTTGGTAACGGATTATCTTCCGGAACTTCATTTTCCTCTGGACATATATTTGTCTCTTCTGGGACATTTACCCTCTTCTAGGGTTTCATTTACTAAGTTTTCACCAACTGATTTATTCTGCTCTTTTCGTTTACGTGGGTTCTTATCTTTGGAACCTACTGGTCTCCCACGCTTTCTTTGTATGGTAATCGCTTATGGGATAACTTCGATTCGAGCAGGTGCATTTGATGCTGGTATATGTGACTTTGTCACTATATTTGTGTCTGTGAATGCATCTGGTAATTCATTTGCGATTCTTTGCAAATGTATAATCTTTTCGACTTCAAATTCACATTGACCACTTCAGGGGTCGAGATTTGATAACGATGATGCATTCCATGTTAACTCTTGTGTTACCAGTCTTTCTTTAGTCTTATCTCCCCCTAAGACTGGGAACACTGTCTCATTAAACTGACAGTCAGCAAAGCGTGCTGTAAACATGTCACCCGTTAATGGTTTTAAATATTTGATGATAGACGGGGAGTTAAAACCAATGTAAATACCCAGTCTTCTCTATGGTCCCTTAATGGTACGTTGTGGTGGCGATATCGGTACATATACTGCACAACAAAATATTTTAAGGTGGGACAGATTTGGTTCTCTTCTGGAGACCAGTTGTAATGGGGAGTATTCATGATCGGCAGTTGGTCTTAATCGGATTAGTGCAGCAGCGTGTAAAATAGCATGCCCCCATGCAGAAGATGGCAATTTGCATCTCATCAGGAGAGGTCTAGCGATTATTTGTAATCGTTTAATTAATGATTCAGCTAAACCATTTTGTGTGTGAACATGAGCTACTTAATGTTCAACATTTATCCCAATCAACATAAAATAGTCATTAAAAGCTTGTGATGTGAATTCTCCTGCGTTGTCCACCCGGATGTTTTTAATTTGATTGTCCGGGAAATTAGCTCTAAGTTGTATGATTTGAGCTAAAAGTCGGGTAAATGCTACATTTCGAGTAGCTAAAAGACTCACATGTGACCATTCCGATGAGGCGTCAATTAAGACTAAAAAATAGCGGAATGGACCACAAGGAGGATGTATAGGCCCACAAATGTCCCCTTGTATTCTTTCTAAAAATGAGGGGTTTTCTTGTGTCAACTTAGTTGGTGAGGGCTGAGTAATGAGTTTGCCTAGAGAGCATGCCGCACATGATAAATCTTGTGATAGCAAGACTTTTAAATTCTTTAGATGGTGTCCATTTGCGTTTTTAATTATTCGCCTCATCATTATGTTACCTGGGTGACCTAGTCGGTCATGCCATATTGTGAATGTGTCTTTATCTAGTAATTTATGGTTACTCAACACCATGCATGATTCAATTGGACTAATATTAATACAATATAATCCAGAGGATAAAGCTTTTAGCTTTTCTAAAATGGTATCTTTGCCATTTTCTTTTGAAGTAATTTGTAAGTATTCACTATTATTTTCGGATGTTGTTTTGAGGTGGTAACCATTTTGTCGGATACTTTTAAAAATAAGTAAATTTCGTCTTGATTTACTAGAGTATAATGCATCATTTATAATTAGTTTAGTACCCGATGGTAATATGATCACATACACCAGAAATAGTACCAACAAGTATCTCTGCAGGAGACAACTCAGAGAAAAATTTCTTATGTTTGAGAATAGTGTTGGTAGTACCACTATCTACGAGACATTCATCACCAATGATAGCTTTATTGGAGCTTGTAAACATATTTCCGCTGGAAATAATAAAACAAATCAATATAACGAACTAGTTGCTTGAGTATGACAACAAAACATCACACAAATATGAATCAAACATCACAAGATTTTAAATGAAACCATAACAATAGTTCAAACACAAAATACCATAAGAGTTTAAACAAAATCCAAACAAAGAAAAAAACCATAGTCTAAAAGAAACCATACCTTACAGTTCAACCATACGATGTCACTAATTTTCAGTGAAGTCAGACGCATCCAGATAAGTGTCTGATAGTGGTGTAGGAGATGACAGAATAGGTGCATTCTCAATCAGATTTGTCTCAAGATTTTTCCCTGTTTCTTTCATCATCTATTGATAAGCTTCAATGAGATGTTTGGGGGTGTGACATGTGCGGGACCAATGATTTTACATTCAACATTTATAACATATATTGTTTTGGCTCCCGCTAGTTCTCCCTCTCGGAGGTCGTCCTGTGTTCTGTCGACTCGATTCGCCATTACTAGATTTAGATTTTTGAGATTCTCGTCGCCATGTATTGCTCCGTCCACGGCCACGGCCGCGACCTCTACCTCTCCCACGTCCGCTCTGATAATTTACCGCATTGGCTTCTGGCAATGGGTTTGCACCGACAGGTCGCGCTTGATGATTTTGTAGTAGGAGCTTGTTGTTCTGCTCCGCGACCAACAGACATGATATTAATTCAGAATATTTTGTAAATTTACCTTCCCTGTACTGCTGCGACAGGAGCATGTTTGATGCATGGAACGTTGAGAAAGTTTTCTCAAGCATGTCTTCGTTAATTATTTTTTCACCACATAATTTAAGCTCAGATGTGATACGGAAAATGGCAGAGTTGTACTCGCTAACACTTTTATAATCTTGTAGCCTCAAATGAAGCCATTCATAGCGAGCTTTAGGGAGCAAGACCAGCTTCTGGTGGTCAAATCTTTCTTTAATATTTTTCCACAACTCGAGAGGGTCCTCAACAGTAAGATACTCCCTCTTCAAGTCTTCGTGAAGATGGTGACGAAGGAATATCATGGCCTTAGCCTTATCTTGAGCGGAGTCTTGATTCTCATCATTGATCGTCGCCCCTAAATTATTTGCTTTCAGATGAATTTTCGCATCAAGAGTCCATGGAAGATAGTTATTTCCCGTGATGTCAAGTGCGACGAATTCGAGTTTTGATAAGTTCGACCTTTTATCTACAAATAAAAAACACTTTTCTAAAATGGGTCTATATGAAAAAAAATAAAAAAAAAAAGAAGGAAAGCTGGGGAGAACTCTGGGCTCTCGGTTTCGTAATAAAACCCATTTTCTTAAGAAAGTTGAAAATTAATTTCAAAAAGTAAATATTCAAACATGATTCCGTAACTTTAAAATTAAGAATCTGATTTGGAAAATGAAAATTTATTTGTCAAATACCATTTAACAAAATGTATTTAATTTATTTGATGATGACTTATAAACCATATATATGAATTTTGAAAGGAAATTTGAAATAATGTTGACCACTTGAACATATATATAACGTATGTAAATAGTAACGTATGTAAATACGAACTACAATAAAACACTAAAGTTAGAAAACAGAACAAAGTATGCCGGTGACCGGCGATCAACAGTGAAAGATCTCCGATGAGGGTTTCAATATTGTCGATGGTTCAGTCGCTCTTAAATGTGTTAGTATCATACATTACAGTCTACTAGGTAAAAGCATCTATTTCATCTTGTAATGACTTGAGTTTGGTTTAAAAAAATAAAAAAAAATCCTATCTTGTTCTATATTTCAGATCTAAAACTAAACTGGAGTTTTTTCCTAAATGGGTTTTGCTAGAAAAAATATTTACCAAAATCTTATGTATTTTAAGAAATATTTACCAAAATAGGTGATTTTGAATAAAAATGATTAAAGGTGATTTTGAATAAAATATTGATTATTGTTTTATTTTTATTAAACTTAAAAACAAAGCCGCTCAAAACTTCAATCACCTACACTGATTTGATTCCAAAGCACTCGTTCATTCTGATCAAACCTCTCAATCTTCATTTGAAAACTTTAAAAATTATTGTTCTTTTGTCAAGGCTTCTGCCATTTAAAAGAAATACTGTAAATACGAAAGATTGTTTTTTTTAAAGCTTTCTAACATGCATGTTAAGATCATTTGTTACTTTAACGCTACCATCAAAATCCCAAAAAAGAAAGAAGAATTATAAAATACATAAATAAAACTTATTATAAACAATATTTGATGAACAAACTCTGCAAAATTTATAGATTGGTTACAATAGAATGAAAGAAATTCAGTTCTTTTTTTTTTCGGCGAACCGGATTTTTCGCCAACCACGAACCACCATCACAACGAAATTATGAACATATATGTTTTAATTATTGAGGTCAACGGCTAAAAGGTTAGGTGTCACACCCCAACCGATGACGGAATTATCGGAATAGTGGCACTAGGCGAATCAGATTGATCAATAGAATTTTCATAACAGCCATTTCAAAGATAAACATCAACATTTAATATCCCATACTATCAAACTCATAAAACTTCAAAATAACCATTACATACTAACAAAACTCTTAAACACAATCCAATTCGATATCCCATAGATTTTATTACAACCGTTCTAAAACAAACTAAATAAAACAAACTAAACTACGCATGCAACATCCAATGCATCCAAGCTATAAATCTTCAACCAAGTACAAGTCAATACAATTAAGTAAATGTGAGCATACAAGTTTGAATAATACTAGCATAGTCGAGAAAGCGTTTGCGAAACAATCTAATTACATATCATGATACACTAAAACACTTAACATAACATTGGCTCATTTCTCATGCTAACTACCGTGAGAAGGCTTGCGCGTCCATCCTAACTAGACCCCGTCGGGTGTAAGCCACACTATAGTACCATACTAGCTAAGGAGGCAAGTTAACGAAAACAAGTCCTAGTCACATGTTTCTCGTATCACGTATTGAGCATACACAATCAGATTATTCGCGTGTGATAAACAGTTTGATTTGTGATGTGATTTTAATATAGGAACGTATGTAACACCCAAAAGTGCGTTTAAAGCGAAAATAAGTCAAGTATACTCACTGTGGGTGCGTTTTAGGTAAGAGTTCGGGATATGAGGAGAGTCGAGAAGAGCGCCGGATCAGCCTGCATACGCGAACGGAAGTGCATCAATCTCCGAAAAGCTGAAACGGTTAAGTCTTGGTTGGGCAGTAGCTAAGTTCGAGCGAACTTGTATAATTTGGGTGAGTTGTGAGCCAAGTTCGGTCGAACTTGATGAGTTTCTTTGAGAAACTTGTCAAGTTCAGGCGAACTTGTAAGATAACCTTACTAAAAAGGCAAGTTCGGTCGAACTTATGTAGTTTCCTAAGAAACTAGACAAGTTCGGTCGAACTTGTAAGAACTTTGGTGAAGAAACACTCAAGTTCGGTCGAACTTGACCCAAATGGGTACAAGTTCGGTCGAACTTGACCTGGTGAGCTGGTGATTCTCGAGCGAACTTGATGTTTTCGGGTCCAAATCTTGCGCTTTCGCGTCGTTTGCTGAGGAAAATCGAGTGTTCATCCCTCCAACCCTGTGCTACTGAGCAAACTTGGGTCGGGGAGGTCTTTTAGAGCAGTTTTAGCCGTTTTACAAAAGCGTGGGCTAATCCGGGCGAACTCGGGGTTCGTTCGGGTTAGTCCGACTTGTGTAAACCAACATAAACGTCCTTGTGCTTCCAGATCTGGGATCTTGAATGATAGATGCTTCGTTTCATATCAGAAAATGAACAAAACATCCTCAAAAGTCCGTATTTTGTGTCAAAATCGATATTTATCAAAGGTTTTCTTAGATCTAGAACTTACAAGCCGAGATCTTGCAAGCCTCTGCTAACACCAAACGAACTCGTATTGTGTAGATCTAAGTTAAAAATAGAAGTTTTGAAGAAAAAGATGCCCTCCCATCAGACCTTCCTTCACGATAGGGATGCGAGAGCGTCGTAATTTCTTACTCTCTCGGTCCATGATTTCCACAGGCTTTTCCACGAAATGGAAAGTCTCGTTGATTTGCAGATCTTCGAGAGGGACATGCAAATTTTCTCGGCTAAGCACTTTTTGAGATTAGACACGTGGAAAGTCGGATGTACATTATTGAGTTCCTCCGGTAATTCGAGACGATAGGATACTTTACCGATCCTTTCCAGAACCTTAAAGGGACCAACGTATCGAGGCGCTAACTTTCCGTTCTTGCCGAAGCGGACCACTCCCTTCCAAGGTGTAACCTTTAGGAGAACGTGATCTTCCCCTTCGAACTGCAGGGGCTTGCGGTGTTTATCGGCGTAACTCTTTTGACGACTCCGAGCTTTCAAGAGATTGTCTCTGATTTGGAGAATTTTGTCCGTCGTTTCTTGAATTAGCTCGGGACCGGTGATTTGTGCTTCTCCGATCTCGTGCCGTGCAATAGGCGATCGACATTTTCTTCCATACAGTGCCTCAAAAGGAGCCATTTGAATGCTGGTATGATAACTATTATTGTAC
Organism: Scalesia atractyloides; assembly: GCA_947069175.1. NCBI lineage: Eukaryota > Viridiplantae > Streptophyta > Magnoliopsida > Asterales > Asteraceae > Scalesia > Scalesia atractyloides. The sequence goes on from CAMTDV010000030.1 coordinate 67,127,936, forward strand.
GAGAATTCAATCAAAGGTAAGTGTGTATCCCAGTTACCACCGAAATCTATGATGCACGCACGAAGCATGTCTTCGAGGGTGCGAATCGTGCTCTTAGTCTGACCGTCGGTTTGAGGGTGAAAAGCGGTACTGAGATTAAGCGTAGTACCGAGAGCGGATTGAAAGGTCTCCTAGAGACGCGAGGTAAAACGACCGTCTCGGTCAGAGATGAGTCGACATATAACTTCGTCGGTATAGATTCGGGCTAACCGTTCGACCTTAAAGTCTTCTCGTATAGCAATGAAGTGCGCGGATTTAGTAAGACGATCAACGATAACCCAAATGCTATCGTGACCTGAATAAGTACGTGGGAGTTTAGTAACGAAGTCCATAGCTATACTCTCCCACTTCCACATCGGGATTTCGGGTTGTTCGAGTAAACCAGAGGGCCTTTGATGTTCGACTTTGACTTTCGAACAAGTTAAGCACTTTGAGACGTACAAGGCGATATATTTTTTCATGCCCGACCACCAGTACTTAGGACGAAGGTCCTGGTACATCTTGTCGGCACCGGGGTGAATGGAATATCGAGATTTATGAGCTTCGTCCATTAGCAACTTACGAAGATTATCACGACTGGGAATCCAAATGCGATTGAGATAGTAATAAATACCATCAGATTTAGATACAAGCTGAGTTTCGGCACCACATTTAATTTTGTCTTGAAGGGTATTCTCGTTAAAGCAGGCGAATTGAGTGGCACGGATGAGGGTTTCAAGTTTAGCACAAGCTTGAGAGTCACGAATACCATATACATAGCTTCGTCGACTTAGAGCATCGGCGAGGACGTTTGCTTAGCCGGATGGTAGCGTATTTCGCAATCGTAATCGTTGAAAAGTTCAACCCATCGACGTTGCCACATGTTTAGTTCTTTTTGATTAAAGATATGTTGTGCTCTTATGGTCGGTGAAGACCATACACTTAGTACCGTAAAGGTAGTGTCGCCATATCTTCAATGCAAAAACAACTGCACCGAGTTCGAGATCGTGGGTAGTGTAGTTCTTCTCGTGGATCTTGAGTTGTCGAGATGCATACGTGAAAACTTTGTCTCATTGCATGAGAACACAACCAAGACTAAGGTTTGAGGCATCACATCAAACAACAAAATCGTCGTTTCCGTCGGGTAAAGCGAGGATAGGAGCGTTGCATAGCATACGCTTGAGAGTTTGAAAAGCTTCCTCTTACTTGGAATTCCAAACAAAAGGTTTGTCTTTATGAGTTAAAGCAGTAAGCGGAACGACGATTTTTTAGAAGTCGGCGATGAATCGACGGTAGTAACCCGCCAATCCAAGAAATGAACGGATTTCGGAAGCTTTCTTCGGCGTAATCCAACTCTTGACAGCTTCAATCTTTGCGGGGTCGACGTGAATTCCTTGACTATTAACGATGTGGCTAAGAAATTGGACTTCTTCGAGCCAGAATTCACATTTAAAGAACTTAGCATAAAGGCGATTTCCTTGAAGAAGTTCGAGGACTAGACGAAGATGGCGCGCGTGTTCGTCTCTCGACTTCGAGTAGATAAGGATATCATCGATGAAAACAATGACGAAACGATCTAAGAAAGCTTTACACACACGGTCATCAAATCCATGAAGACCGCGGGTGCATTGGTAAGACCAAAAGGCATGACCACGAATTCGAAATGGCCATAACGGGTACGAAAGGCAGTTTTAAGAATGTCTTCTTCCAACACGCGTAACTGATGATAACCGGAACGAAGATCGATCTTGGAAAACAAGTAGCACCTTGAAGCTGATCAAATAAGTCGTCGATACGAGGAAGAGGGTAGCGGTTCTTTATCGTGAGTTTGTTAAGTTCTCGATAATCGATGCACACTCGGAACGATCCATCCTTCTTTTTAACGAAAAGGACAGGTGCGCCCATGGCGAAGTGCTTGGGCGTTTGAAACCTTTATCAAGAAGCTCTTGAAGTTGGCTCGATAGCTCGCACATTTCGGATGGTGCGAGGCGATAAGGAGCTTTAGCAACGGGAGTAGCGACTGGAATCAAATCGATACGGAATTCAACATCTCGAGTAGGGGGTAAACCTGGTAAATCGTCGGGAAAGACTTTAGGAAATTCACAAACAACGGGAACATCTTTATAATTCTTCTTTTCTTTCTCCGGGTTCACGATATGAGCGAGGAAAGCAACACATCGCTTTTGCAAGCATTTGTGTGCTCGAGTACATGACGAAAGCATCAACTTCTTTGAGGGCGTTTCACCATAAACATGAAGTTGATCACCATTCGGAAGGGGGAAGCGAATCATTTTATCGAAGCATACAACTTCAGCATGATTCTTATGAAGAAAATCCATGCCTACTATGATAGCGAAGCTACCTAATTGCATAGGTATGAGATTGATCGAGAAGACATGGTTGTTGAGATCGAGATTACAACCACGTAAGACGGAATTAACGGTAACGGTTCTTCCGGTGGCGACTTCCACATCGAAAGTCTTTAGGAGTTTAGCGCGCTTACATTTTAAAACCTTTTCGAATTCAAATGATACAAAACAATTATCGGCACCAGTATCAAATAAACATGAAGCATAAATACCATTAACGAGAAACGTACCATTGACAACATTGTTGTCATTCTGGGCCTGGCGGTGATTGAGATTGAAGGCTCTTCCACGCGCAGCTTGTTGCTGCTGAGGCTGCGGTGGTGGCTGCTGCTGCGGCTCTTGTTTCACAGTGCGGTTTGGGCAAACATTAGCAAAGTGGTTTGGATCACCACACACGAAGCACGCTCGTGCCTTTGGAGCTTACTGCTGGTTGGCTTGAGGAGGAGCAGGTAAAGCTGGAGCTGCTGGAGCCTGAGGAGCTGGCTGATGAGGACCACTACGACAGCTGACAGTGAAGTGGCCGTAGATGTTGCAGTTTGTGCAAAAACGGCAATTGCCTCCAACGGCATGATGATATGTGCACTAAGGGCACATAGGGTAAGGACCAGTGTACGCACGCTTTGCTGGCGGTGCGTTTGGTGCTGCTGACTGGAGTGGCTGAGGGTTCGCTGGAGTAGTAAGAGCAAAGTTCTTGCTCGGGTTTTCCCTTTTACGACCACGGCGACTGTTCTTTGGCTCTCGGGGCTGTTCGGTAGTAGGAGCTGATGATTCGGTGACTGCCTGATTTACGACCTTGCTGCTTTTAAAGTAACCAGACTGAACTCGTTTGTCATTAATCTCGGTGGCTAGCTGGTAGGTCTCCTCGATAGTAGCAGGGCGTGCTGCTTGAACAAAGTCAACGACGCAATCGGGGAGAGCATTGAGGTATTTCTTGATTGCCTTTTCGGTCGTATCCACTTGACCGGGACAGATAATGCTCAACTGTTTGAAGCGAGCAGTGAGACCAGCGTTATCGGGACCATCTTGCTTGATATTCCAGAATTCGTTCTCTAACTTCTGGATCTCGTAGGGAGGACAAAATTCCTTGATCATAATTTCCTTAAGTTCCTCCCAAGTGAATCCGTAAGCTTCGTCTTTCCCACGCCTGTTGCGCTCGGCTGTCCACCAGTCGAGAGCCCTTGACTGAAACACACCGGTAGCGTTGACAGTGCGCAGAGCCTCGGGACATCCGCTCTGGCGGAACGTGACCTCGATAGAGTCAAACCAGTGGAACATGGCACTCGCCCCTTCGGTGCCTGAGAAAGTAAGCGGTCCACATGCTTTGAACTGCTTAAAGCTGAAGTGGGGTTTCAGGGCATCTCCTTTGGAGTCAACTGAAGAGTTGTTGCTTACAGCATGAATTTCTGAGACAATTTGCGGGATGACTTTAGCTATCTCCTTGGCTACCATTATAGCGATACGCTTGTCGGCGTTGCTGCGCTGGAGATTCCTTCGGGTGTGCGATCCCATAGAAGACATCTACACGAAGGATTTAGATTAGATGAGATTCGATTATAATAGAGTTATGTCTAAATATTTATTATTATTATGATTATTATTATTATTATTATTATTATTTATGTAAGGCACAAAATCACATAAACACGTAGGCACGTAATCACATAAGCACGTAAGCACATAAGCACATATTTGCACGTATTCACCTTCTAATAATAACAATGCGCAGCGCGATACGAGATGCGAGATATAAGCGATATATAATAGCGAGATAATACCGCGTATGGGGCACACGTCCTCATAGGCGTAAGCGGGTTAAGCGATTAGTTTGGTTGGTGTATTAATTAGCGTTTTAGATTACGAGAGCTGTGCGAGTTGTGCATACATTCGATGGAGGGTAAATGCGATAAATCGAGAAATAGAATAAGCGAGAAATCGAATAAAGCGAAAATTCCCAAAAATTAAACACATAAATAATAGTAAACTCAATGATGCGTAAATCGACGATATAGGCTTAAATCAATTGGGAGTGTCTGAGGTTTTGAGACATTCGACACGCCAAAGTGATTCGACTACCCTTTGCATTTGGACCCACGCTTTGGCCTAATAGATAAACATTCTCACCGCAAGCGGCTAACGACGTTTACCCTTCCAGTTAATACGTGTTCCAAACCATCGGCGTAACCGAGACTTTGGTGAGATTGAAAATCGAATTACGGAATTAGTTACTAAGATGTGGGTTTCACCCTAACTTAACAACTTTATTCCTAGATAGAAGTGGAGATTTTCGTCGAGGTTTAGATATCACTCCTAACTCAACGAAGGTATCTCGTGCGATAGAGTATGCGCAGAGTGAATGATCTCATTGAGAGTTCTCGGTTTTCACACCTAATCTCGACTTGATCACTCGTTTTGTGGGATATGAGCGTTTCCAAACGTGTATATTGTGTTAGCCTTAGGAAAGGCATATTTAAGCATTTAGGGCAAGTAGATTAGCATTTAATTCAAAGACTGGTCAATCGGGTACTTAAACATGCTACTAAGTCGAATCATGGCAATGTATCTATTATCCTAAGTTATGGCGCTCTGATACCAATCTGTCACATCACAACCGATGGCGGAATCATCGGGGTAGTGGCACTAGGCGAATCAGATTGATCAAGAGAATTTCCATAACAGCCATTTCAAAGATAAACATCAACATTTAATATCCCATACTATCAAACTCATAAACCTTCAAAATAACCATTACATACCAACAAAATCTCTTAAACACAATCCAATTCGATCTCCCCTAGATTTTATTACAACCGTTCTAAAACAAACTAAATAAAACAAACTAAACTACGCATGCAACATCCAAGGCATCCAAGCTATAAATCCTTAACCTGTTACATACGTTAAAGTACAAGTCAATACAATTCAGTAAAGGTGAGCATACGAGTTTGAATAATACTAGCATAGTCGAGAAAGCGTTTGCGAAACAATCTAATTACATATCATGATACACCAAAACACTTAACATAACATAGGCTCATTTCTCATGCTAACTATCGTGAGAAGGCTTGCGCGTCCATCCTAACTAGACCCCGTCGGGTGTAAGCCACACTATAGTACCAAACTAGCTAAGGAGGCAAGTTAACGAAAACAAGTCCTAGTCACATGTTTCTAGTATCACGTGTTGAGCATACACAATCAGATTATTCGCGTGTGATAAACAGTTTGATTTGTGATGTGATTTTAATATAGGAACGTATGTAACACCCAAAAGTGCGTTTAAAGCGAAAATGGGTCAAGTATACTCACTGTGGGTGCGTTTTAGGTAAGAGTTCGGGATCTGAGGAGAGTCGAGGAGAGCGTCGGATCAGCCTGCATACGCGAACGGAAGTGCATCAGTCTCCGAAAAACTGAAACTGTTAAGTCTTAGTTGGGCAGTAGCTAAGTTCGAGCGAACTTGTATGGTTTGGGTGAGTTGTGAGTCAAGTTCGGTCGAACTTGATGAGTTTCTTTGAGAAACTTGTCAAGTTCGGGCGAACTTGTGAGATAACCTTACTAAAAAGGCAAGTTCGGTCGAACTTATGTAGTTTCCTAAGAAACTAGACAAGTTCGGTCGAACTTGTAAGAACTTTGGTGAAGAAACACTCAAGTTCGGTCGAACTTGACCCAAATGGGTACAAGTTCGGTTGAACTTGACCTGGTGAGCTGGTGATTCTCGAGCGAACTTGATGTTTTCGGGTCTAAATCTTGCGCTTTCGCGTCGTTTGCTCAAGAAAATCGAGTGTTCGTCCCTCCAACCCTGTGCTACTGAGCAAACTTGGGTCGGAGAGGTCTTTTAGAGCAGTTTTAGCCGTTTTACAAAAGCGTGGGCTAATCCGGGCGAACTCGGGGTTCGTTCGGGTTAGTCCGGCTTGTGTAAACCAACATAAACGTCCTTGTGCTTCCAGATCTGGGATCTTGAATGATAGATGCTTCATTTCATATCAGAAAATGAACAAAACATCCTCAACAGTCCGTATTTTGTGTCAAAATCGATATTTATCAAAGGTTTTCTTAGATCTAGAACTTACAAGCCGAGATCTTGCAGATCTCGTGTTTGGGAAGCCTATGCTAACACCAAACAAACTCGTATTGTGTAGATCTAAGTTAAAAATAGAAGTTTTGAAGAAAAAGATGAAGATTTTCGTAAAAGAATGGGTTTTGATGAAAACGAAGGTAGATCCTTGTGCAAAATCGTTGTAAACCTTTGTTGGTTGTTGATAAACGTTGTTGTAGTCGAAATCGGGTCGTTTCTTACTTAGAACATGAGAGATTTGGAATGAGGGAGCTCTGAGCGAACTTGGTCAGCAAGTGCAAATGAGAGGGATGAGCTGAGTATTTATAGGAGAAGTCAAGATTCTCAAGAGCTGACAACAAGTTCGGCCGAACTTGCATGATTTCCATGCAAGTTCGCGCGAACATGATAGATTTCAAGGGAAAAATAGCTAAGTTCGGCCGAACTTATACATTTTTGTACAAGTTCGCGCGAACTTGAGAGAAACAAGGGAGTCCTGGTTATCAGGCAAGTTCGGGCGAACTTGTGGTAGTCAAGTTCGGTCGAACTTGGCCTGGTGACCAAGTTTCGTTTGCCGATTCCGCGTTAGGGTTCGTTTGGTTATTCGGTTCGCATTAGATAGTTATATTAAGCGTTAAATTAAAGCGTTAAGCGTTATAGTTGACATAATAGTGCGATTTAGCGATTCGAGAGTGCGAGAGCGATGCGATAGCGATTGTAATTATAACCACAAACACACATAAAACATAAATAACATAAAACCACGTAATTAACTGCGATTTACGATGCGATTTAATAAACGATTAGATGCGATAGTAACGTACAACACCAAAATTAATCAACATGAACTTTATTATTAACCGAAGAGTTAAATGCTTGGTTGGTCCCTGTGGTTTGCAAATCTTGCAGACTTGGTCCCAGTGGTTCACTAATTACACACTTGGTCCCAGTAGTTTCAAATTTTGCACTCGGGTGGTCCTTACCACTAACATTTGTTAGATTTCTCAGTTAAGTATATGCAAAATTACTATATTACCCTTGAAATGCAAAATGCACTCGGGTGGTCCCTTCTCCGGTCATCCCCTCCGACTATATACCACTTACACCGACACCCATGTTCTTCCGGCGACACCACCCTGCAACCTACCTCTCCTCTTGAACATTCAACCCACAACAGCATACAGGTGAGAGAGAGAGACTGCAGGAGAGAGAGAGAGAGAGACAGTGAGAGAGAGGGGAGCTGCAGCGGCGCAGCTCACGGCCGCGGCGACGAACCCCACGGCCCGGAGCGGTAAAAGACGACAGGAGTGAGGATTTGGTTCGTAATGTTTTCAGATCAGTTTGGGTGCTCCAGTTTGGGTTATCGGGTTGGGGGTTTCAACGACGGCGGTTCTTGTAGCGACGGTAGTGGTGGTGGTTCACGGGTTGGGCAGTAGGGTTGGGTCGGGGTAGACGACAGCAGCGGGGTAGCCGCGGTTTTGCGACTCACCGGCGGCGGAGAGGTTTGGTTCACATTCGAATCGAGACTCGGTTCAGTGATGGTTCAGCATGCTTCAAGATGTGTTCGATTCGACTCGATCATAAACAGTCAACGGAACCCGAACCGGAGAGGTTTGGTTCGCCGCCGCCGCCGTGAGCTGCGCCGCTGCAGCTCCCCTCTCTCTCACTGCTCTCTCTCCTGCAGTCTCTCTCTCACCTGTATGCTGTTGTGGGTTGAATGTTCAAGAGGAGAGGTAGGTTGCAGGGTGGTGTCGCCGGAAGAACATGGGTGTCGGTGTAAGTGGTATATAGTCGGAGGGGATGACCGGAGAAGGGACCACCCGAGTGCATTTTGCATTTCAAGGGTAATATAGTAATTTTGCATATACTTAACTGAGAAATCTAACAAAGGTTAGTGGTAAGGACCACCCGAGTGCAAAATTTGAAACTACTGGGACCAAGTGTGTAATTAGTGAACCACTGGGATCAAGTCTGCAAGATTTGCAAACCACAGGGACCAACCAAGCATTTAACTCTTAACCGAATCTCGGGATTACAAGGTAGATAAATGGGAAAACAAAATGGAAAGATAACAATCGAATTTTCGAGTTGTTACATTAGGTATGTGGTATTCTTATTCATGATTTGGTTATCAATTATGATTTGCGTTTATGGGTTTTTATGACTGCCATGGTTTGTAAGTGCATTTTTTGAACAACAACAAGAGGTGGGTTCATATGGTTGATTTATTATCATGAATTCATAAGCTTTCTCTCCGAAGAGGTACAACTCTAATCTCGGAACAAAGGTATATGTCTATTAGAGCTTTGTTTGACCGATTAGGGAACCCAAAGAAATACCCTATGTCAACAACACCACCATCTTCGTCCCTGTTCACAACCCTTATAAATTGTTGGCACCCCAATTGTCGGTTTTCTTCCTTTAATCAATAATGGAGACGAAAGGTGGGTTGTGGGTTTGGGTGAATAGGTGAATAGGTGAATAGGTGAAAGAAAAACAAAGAAAATACCCATTTTGGTAAATAATTTTTCTAGCAACACCCATTTGGGAAAAAAAACTCTATAAAACTGTATTTTGTGTTTTATGTTTCCACTGTCTCGTTATATAAATTACATCGCAGGTACATCTTTAACACCAATTAAAAAGACTTTGTTGATGTATAAGGCATATATCTATCAAAAAGAAAACAAAATGGGTAATAATGTGTATAAAATATCAACGTGTTCATAATTTAGTATAAACAAACATGCATATATCTTTCGACCAGTTTCTTTAGTAAACATTTTGTTTTGTTATCAATTTTAGAAAACAAACTTTATTGTGCTCTGTACTATTATCCACATAGCATATATCCATCTAAAAAACAAGAGATTTGGATGGTTGTTACCTGGATGGGTGAATTTTTAGATGAAACAAGATCTCGAAAGTATGTGAAAAACAACAACCAAACTTGAAATATCTTCAAAGAATTAGAATGGGTATAGAGCAGGGTGCTGATAACGTGATAGAAATAAATGAAAAATAAGAAGTATATATCTTTCATTCATTATATCAAATATATATAACTAATGAAATCAAGAAACAACAGAAAAATAATAACTTGTGAGAAAGACCAGGAGAAAATATATATCTGTATTTATAACAAGAGATATATAGACTAATTTTTATAATTTTCATTCATGATTCTCTCAAAACAAACAAAGCCATTTATAGGCATTAAACACAAAGCTCATAACACAACCCACTACTCCTAATATATCGGAAACTAATAACTACATAATTTCTACTAATAATATTATGCTAAATTAAAGTAACAACCCACGTTGCATATGATATGGCTTTGCATGGGTATGGCTACGTGGGTGTGTGGACCCAAAGAGATTGGCACACAACATGTCGTGGACTAAGAATGCAAGAAAGATAAAACTTGGGGACTGCCAATGCAAAAGAAAAAAGACAAACACAAAAACTGTAATGCGTCTGAAACAAGAGGGACCAACTGTGTAATTACTCTTTTTTAAAAAACATTTTGAGGTTAAAAATAGGGAGCGAGTCAATGGGAAAACAAAAAAAAATGTGAACCTAGAAACTAATAATTTTAGATGTAAAAAGAAAACGCTTTAAAAACTACTTTACATATAAAAAAAATCATTTTTACATAATTTTTACGAATCCTTTGTATATAAACACATAAAGCCTTTCAAATAAAACAAATTAATTTTCTTAAAATACTTTTATACCTTTTTTCAAGTTCGAAGCCTTTGTATCTAGCCGTTCAAATAAAAAATAATAATTTTTATGAAAGATTATTTTTTTACTTTATTTTAAGTTGTTTTTGAACTTTTTATCTTGTTTTATTAAAACAGCTTCTACCTGCAAAAGTTTTTTTTATAAATAGATAAAATATAAATTTTTATATAAAAAATATTAATTTAGCCATTTTTTTATAAATTTTAGCCATGATTCTTTACTTTTTCATGGTTATGCACCACATTATATGATGGTGAATATCTTGTGTGGGAACTGGAGCATGACATACGTCACTATTGATGGTGAGTTGACGTCAAAACCTTCCAATCTATTATCAAATCCAACCACCTTCCCACTCCAGTCATTAAATTCCAAAACGACATCGTTTCTTTTTCAATTTGGTTCCTTTTTCTGCTACTTTTAGCCCCTTGGGATTTGACACATTCATATTCCCCATCCCATTTCTATCCAAAACTAGAAACCCAATGGCAAACACAAATTATATAAATTCATTTTATTGTCGGTTTTCAATTAAGTTGTAGCATTTATTTACATATATAAAATACTATGATCATATAGATGGTAGCAACAACTTGTTAAACCCGACCCCATCCATCGACGCCACCACATTGCTTGTTCTTGCATCATCGTGCTGCCGCCACCTCCACCACCATTAAAGAAATGACCAATTCCCTCAAACTCCAGTTGCTCGAATGTGAACAATGAGGGGATGTAATTCGTCTCCCACGGGTGCAAGTCAGCACCCGAGAGTTCTTGGATGTTAAAATGAGCCTCGGTCTTGCATATTTTAGCAACATGGGTAGGGGTAGGAGTAGGGTGGTGGTTTGGGAATAGGGGTTTAACCATGGTTGGGTTAGGGGTATGATGCATGGTTGGAAAACTTGGTAGGTTTAGAAGTGATTTAATGTCTTGATCATGGATTTCTTGATGGTTGTCACCAAATAGATATGGGTGTTGGAGAGGTGGCACCGACGGATTATGGTGGTGCAACACCGTAGTCGTATCGTCATTAAAGGGTATTTTAGTCATTTCACTAGGTTGGGGAGTTGACGGTGATTGTTCTAGTGTGGATTGATGATGTTTGAAATGAGGGTAGTTTTGTCCACCATTTGATTTCTTTTCCCCTAGTTTGTGAAATATTCTACAAATCACCCATTCATCCTGCAAAAAGATTTGTACTATATGCATTAAAACCTTGTAACATAATTAACTAAAAACTACACAAAAAGAAACTATCAATGGTAATAAACATTCATTTTTTAAATATTTATATTTCTATTATTTCTTAAAAATTTAAAAATATGTGAAACCATATCTAAAGGTTTCTCCCATGCAAATATTTTTAGAGATGTTAAAACATGTTGTCTTTGTGGGTTGACACAAAGAACCCAACACATGCCTGAATGTTGTGTCATCACACGAATCCGAACATGATACGATTTTAAGGGGTTGATTCACACTCGACTTTTTTAATCCATATTTATACTTTAAAACTATAAAGCATAACAATGAACACACAATTGCATATAAAACACTCGTGTTTAAACTATAAAATAAAATACCAATTTCTCTTATACGTTTCAAATGTTGACAAGAAATATAATGTACATTTAAATATTTTAAATGTTCATAACTCGTCAACCCACAAACTTTCACAACCGAATATAACAAGTTTAGCCAAATCGAGTTAGTTTCACATTTTTTATGTCTTATTTTTTAAATAAGACATAATGTACATTTTTTAAAAGTTCATAACACGTCAACCCACAAACTTGTCACAACCCAAACATAACCAGTTTAGCCAAACATGTTCATAGATGCAACCCAAAGTTACATTATAGCGTTTAAACTAAACTCAACCCTATAACCCTATAAGATTAAGTAAAACTAAACACAAAATTGGTAAAATAAATACATTTTTATATATATTTTACATAGATTATTATGAAGCTCAAGCGAGAAACTGTAGTATAGAATGACAAACTAGTCTAATCAGAAAGTCAATCAACATGGATAGAAATGTCACAAAAGTCAACCCATACAAAATGACAAAATAAATGCATAGAAGGGTTGTACTGTTTAAACTGTCAGAGCATAAAGTAATTGTACCTTACACGTGTGCCGATAAGAAAAGTCTCCATCAAGGCGGTACTCATGCATGACCCATTTCGTCTTTTCACCAGAGGGGCTCGACCCTTATAAAAAACAAGAGTTTTTTTCATACCCAAAAGGGTCCGACCCGACCCGCTACTGTAAACCTCCCGGTCCTTGCCCGTTGCCTTCCAATAACCGGCCCCGGTAGCCCGATTTGTTCTCAACCCGGTTGGGTATTTTCTATCCCTCAAGCTATAGAAATACCACTCTCTTTCACCCATTTTTGCAACTTCTATACAAGCCATAAAATAATATTAGCAACACATAATCAAAAATCGATAAAAACATAGCAACCCGACCCGAAAATATGCATATTTGAGATTTAATGTGCTTATCTAAACGATTTATTTGATTTTTTTTATTTACAAAGACATGTGACGGTGTTTTCTTATAGTTAGACCCTTAAATTGTCAGTTGTCATAATAGTTGAAGAGAGGTGTCCGTTGGTAAAGACAAATCTTTTAACAAGTTCTACAAACAACAGTGATCAAATGAAAATTTTCTACTAAAAATGAGAAGATTTGGTGCCGACAATTTAAAAGTAAATATTTTCTTAACTTTTTTTTTTAAATTGCAAGTAGCAAAATATAACACATTTTCACGTGCACATAATTGGTATAATTAGGGTTGTACACGAGTCAAGCCGAAAATAAATAAATTCCATCTTTTTATTTAATTATCTTTCAAAAATGCATTTAATGATGGAAGTGAAAATGGTTCTCAAAGGGTGTTGGATTTTGTAATAGAACATAAATATGGTTGTACATAATGCATACATAATTGTACATTAAATGAAAAAAATTAAATTATTCTGCTGCAGGGCATTATTGGTTTGTACCGTACTACAATTATTTCTCAATCAATGCCTTTTCGTTTTTAGTGGCCAAAGAGATGTCATGGTACTTGTTTACAAGTCTATTTGCATAGGGTACAACTGGTAGACCCAAACCACAGCATAGTACATCAGAACCCTTTTGGTGAAAGTATAAAGAAAGAATGCAAGTTACATGTCAGAAATGAATTTAGATAGATTTTCTGGGCCAGTAAAAATATATATTTTATTTTTTATAAAAAAATGGAATATCAAGATCATTTGTTTCCTGAGTTAATACTGTTTTCGTCCCTATAGTTTGTCAAATATCACTATTTCAGTCCATTAGTTTAAAAATTGCGATTTCAGTCCCTGTAGTTTCACTTTCGTAACCATTTCAGTCCCCGTGGTTTCACCATTCGTAACCATCTTCAATCCATTTATTCTGTAAATACAGGGACTGAAATGATTGTGAGGTGGACTAAAATTGTTACGAAAGTGAAACCACAGGGACTGAAATCACAATTTCTAAACTAATGGACTGAAATAGTGATTTTTGACAAACCATAGGAACGAAAACAGTAATTAACTCTTTGTTTCCTAGTTGTTCGATAGATATGCATTTAGTATTTGTACCTTACAACCCTCTATGCATCTATCAAGATTGTGTCTTGATGACAATGGTGTACAAGAAACTTAAATTTTTAATAAAAGAAAGGATTAGATGGTGCAAGTGTGTGTGCATTCAGGGTGAAACTGTGTATGATAAGTGTGTTTTATTTGACATAAGGTTGAGTATATATTGAGGTTTATGTTTAAGAAAAAAAATGTGTCTTTTGAGTGTGTGTGTTTTTTATGAATAATGGTGAGTTGGATGGTGAAAATGCAAAACTGAATTAGAAAAGTCTCCTTATTGTGTGTTTGAATGTGTAAGTGTCCCAAAACTATGTGTTTGATGATGAAAGTGCCCCTAAATTGTGTGTTTAAATGGGTGAGTGTCAAAGTGTGTGTTTGATGATGAAAGTGTCCCTAAAGTATGTGTTTAAGGTAGGTGTGTTTCTAATTGTGTGGTCGAACTTTGAATGTGAAGTGTCCCTATGTGGTGTTTTGAACTAATGCTAGTTGGTTACAAACAGTGGCGAAGCTTGAAATTTCCGACCAAGTGCGGAGGTCACAGGACCTAAAAATTCTATAAAACCAGGGGTAACGTATATACCCAAAAGTTTCTATATGAAAACTACATACTCTCTGCTTAATACTCTCCACTACTAAGCGAAAAGTTTGGAGGTCGGCCGCCCCTCCCGCCCCTTAAAAGCTTCGCGCATGATTATAAACATGTTTGTTAGTAAAAGTGTCCCAAAAGTTTGTGTTTGAAGGTGAAAGTTTCCCCAAGTGTGTGTATCAGTTTTTAACTGAGTTTATTAGAAAACTGCCTAAAGTGTGTGTTTTAAGATGAAAGTGTCCTCATATGTTGTATGTGTTGAAAGTGTCCCTTAAAAAGTGTTTGAAGGTGAAAGTATCCCTTAAAGTGTGTGTTTGAAGGTGAAAGTTTCCCTAAGTGTGTGTATCAGTTTTTAACTGAGCTTATTAGTAAACTACCCCTAAAGTGTATTATGTTTGAAGATGCAAGTGTCCCTATGTGTGTGTTGAAGGTGAAAATATCCCTTAAAGTGTGTGTATTTAAGGTGAAAATATCCCTTAAAGTGTGTGTCATTAAGGTGATCAAAGTCCTCTTAAATTTTGTGTGTTTTGAAGGAGAAAGTATCCATGAAAATGTGTGTTTTGAAGGTGATCAAAGTCCTCTTAAATTTTGTGTGTTTTGAAGGTGAAAGTATCCATGAAAACGTGTGTTTTTGAAGGTGATCAAAGCCCCCTTAAAGTGTGTGTGTGTGTTTGAAGGTGAAAATAACCCTAAAGAGTGTGTGTGTGTGTTTGAGAGGGTAGCTACCTGGTAAATCCCATGGTTCACATCGGTTAAGATCAACTTCAGCAATTTGAAGGCCACAAAAAGTAGAATTGAAAACCTTAGAAGCAAGATAGAAGGTGATAAGCTCTTCATCAGTGGGATGAAACCTAAACCCTGGTGGCAAACCACCACCATGTTGATCAGAATCTCCACCACCACCACCACAACTGCCACCAAGCTCACACAGTATCTCCTCTATCTCAAGCATCATGAGTAGTGATGATGTTAGATGAAGGAAGCACTGTAATTTGAAGGGAATTTGGTATCATAAAGCCTATATAAGGCCTATATAGCTATAATCAACAACACCTGAAAAGGGGTCCATGATGAGTAAAAGGACAAAATACAATCCCAAAAGAGATGACTATGAGTGGGTGTGTCAATCAATCCTACAACTTTTTTTGGGTGTATAATTAATTATATATAAAACAAGATGTAAAGAATAAATTTTGATAGTTTGTTTTTTCTTTTAATAAGATTGACATTTAAAAAAAATACCAATGCATACTTGTTGGTCCCGGTAATTTATCAAGATTTCATATAATACCTACTATAGACTGAGAAGGACAAACCATAACTGTGTATAACAAGAGAGTAAAAGTAAAAAGACAATCTTTTATATGAAATGTTAATGTCATGTAACTAATCAAAAGAAAATAAACAATGATAGCGAACAAACTCGCAGAGAGTACAAACGACAACAATAAACGGACCACGAACCATAAAACCTACAAATTTTCTAGACCTAGACCGAATGATTTGAATTCTAAATTGATCAAAACTATTTAACTTGCTTCAATTTGGGTTGCTTGATTGGTTTCAAAGGTTATGAACGCCCTTAGTATGCATACACTCAGTGGCGGAGCTTAAACGAAAAATCCGTGGAGGTTGAACTCTTAAAAATTCAATATTATACACTACGAAAAAAATCGGAAAATTCCATAAGATTAACACTACTAACGAAAAATCAAGAGGGGTCGGGGCACCCCGACCACCAAGATGCTCTGCCAATGCATACACTGGACCTTAAGACGGCTATTGTCTTGGAAATACGTTGGTAATAAACATGGCCGACTTTTTTTTTTGAACGGCTAATTTTTTAATCCCATGTCGTCTATGGGACTTGAACCCAAGATCTTTTCTCTTCTCAACCTAGGTGTTTTAAAGGCTTTCCTTTGCCAATGGACCACCCCCCATTGTTAAACATGGCCGACTTTAGGGTGAGCGAGGGCCCAAATTTTTTCAAGGATTTTCGAGGACGGCCCTGATAATGAATAATAGAGTCATCGTAAGAATATGGCTAGTCTATGTATGGTTAACCAATTGTCGATTGGGACTTTACTTTTAAGAGATTTTCCTAACATTTTCGAATTGGGTTTCGACTTTTACATTCTCAGGTAATTTCTATATTATGTCTAAATTATGACTTCACCTCACTTTTCAAACTTCGAAATGCTTGTGTAATTTATAAAACTTTTAAACGATCTTTTTGTTGTATTATGAAAAGTATGATGTGATGGTTGGTTATTTAAACGTTTAAGGCAATACAACGTACTTACCTTTCTAATCTTGTCTGCAATATGTAAACTATTGCATTAAAACCGATACATCTCAACCATTTTCGGAAAACAGAATTACAACGGTTTGAAAATAAATATAATATATAAATATAATATAATATAATATAATATAATATAATATAAATAGTTGTTCAGGATAACAAGCCACAGTTATTACTGGATAAAACATGTTTAGTAATTTAATCGATCAGTATAGTAGTGAATTCTAAAACAACTCTTGTTGATATTTTTAGTTTTTTTTTTTAAAATCAATTTTTATTTATATCTAACTTGTATATGCTCATATCTTGTGAAAATATATAAGATATGAAATTAGTAACAATACAATAATAATATAATAAAATACTAAGAAAAAAAGGACAAATTAAAATAAGAAAAAGGAAAAAATGTTTGATGTGACTTTTTATTATTGAAAGTGAAAATAATCAGAGAGGGTGGATTTAAACTTAAACCAAATACATCAAAAAATATTCCAGCAAGATGAAGCAATTTATTTTAGAAAAACACAACTTTTTAGAATACTTTAATTAGACTGAACAGCGGAATTTTTTTTTGAATGGCTAACTGCTTTCCACGTGTAAACCCACCATTTCGGAGTTATGTCCAAAGGCCGACTACTCGACCACCGCTAGAAAGCGTAGCACACCCCTTATGCACAGAAACCCCGTGGAATAGGTAAAACTACGCCCACTCTTGGACTCGAACCTGGGTAAAACCCAAGGCCAAGCCTTCACCGAGATGGGAACAACCACTATGCTATAGTGGAGGACTCTGAACGGCGGATCTAATGGGTTGTGTTAAATATCAAAAATACTCTTTTTTTTATTACAGTCTACAGCAGTGAGTTGTATTTAATAGTATCATAATAATTGGTATTTTATCGATGTTTAATTATTAAACTAACAGAAATATTAGAAAACCTTAAAATAATCTAATTAATTCCAAAACTGATACATTATACGTTAAATGGACCATCCATAATTCCCAGTTGCATAAATAGAAGATAATATTCAGTTAACCACAAATGTGAGTAAATATATACATGTTTAGCGAATCAAAGTCTAACGAGTAAAAGTTGATACATTTACTTCAGTGATGCGTATGCCATAACTATATAGATGATTTTTCTATGATATAACAATATTAAAAGTATTAATACATCGAGAAAAATAAGATTCAGAAAGGGATGGCGACGCAGCTTGTTGCCCGTCTACCTTCTGTTTTAATGTAACTTGACAAAGTTTTCTAGTGAATAAAACACTAGCGTTAATCTTGCAAAAAAAATAAAAGATTTATATGTAACTTTTTAACATATATTTTGAATTTTTATTCAACTAATAATATGTTGTGGAGTGTAACCCATGATTTTATGGTTATATATAGGAGGCATTTAAGGATGAGGGTATGAAATGTAATAATATGAAAGATGGGGGTGCAGAATTTATGCGTGCGTGTGGGAGAAAAATTGTCAGGGATCAGAAATAGGGGTTTCAGAAAGTAGGGTTTTAGACTTTTTACTTTAGGCTGTCGCTACATCCAAACCTCTCTTCCTAACTTTTCTACCATTAAATAATATTACATGTTTATTATATTCCCTTTGGTTAATCTAAAAATATGTGCTAAAGTAACGTATTATATTGACTTCTTATTAACGGTAAATTTTATTAAAAACTAGTAAGACGTTTAGAAAAATAAAACAATACCGCTAAATTTAAATTACACCAAAAATAAAACAATACCGCTAAATTTAAATTACACCAACTACTCCAGTACAGGATGAGATTGCTATCGTACCCATACCCGTACTGATACCGTAAATACCGGTATCGAATTGAACCAAACTTGGTACCAAATACCGTACCAAATATATAGGTACGGTAAGGGTACTAGTACAGGTATTCTCGGTACAGTACCCGCTTTGGTACTATTTGTTTTTATATACTTTTTGAGCATTTGTAAGGGTACTAAATAAGTAAAATTGATATGAGTACCAATATAATACGAGTACCAAATATGTAAAATTGTTACGAGTACCAATATGATTCGGGTACTGTATAAGTAAAACTAATACAAGTACTATAAATTCCATATACGAAATAAAACATAATATAAAAAAAACTTTGAGTAAATTACAAATTTTGTCCTTTATATTTGTACCAAATTGCAGGTGCTGTTCTTTGTCTTTAAAATTAATGGGTTTTGTATTTTATGTTACAAAATCTTGCACGTTACGTCCTTTAGCCATAATCTAATTAAATTTTTCTGTTAACTTAGATGACATAAGGATATTTTAGTCTTTATACTCCTTTATTTAAAAAGAATTAATAAATAAAATAAAATTAAAGTTTAAAAAATAAAAATATATATGTATTACACACACCTCTCTCTTTCTACACTTATCTCTCTCTCTCATCAACCTGGCCTCCACCACCACCAATAACCACCCGTCACCATCACTGACCCCACCCGTCACCCCAAACCACCACCTCCACAACTATCACAATCACTAAATCAACACCAATAATCGTTACAAAATCAACACCATTAACCGTAATAGCCAAAATCAACACCTTGGCCACCACCACCCCTTGTGACCGTCGTCGGCGCGTGCGACAAACACCACCACACCGTAAAAATCACAATCCATGTAAAGAGTGTTAGAATCAAGAGTGAGGAGCTGTTTGGCAACTTCTGGATTGTTAAGTGCTGAACCAATAAGAGGTCTGAATCATTAAGTGCTGAACCAGTAAAAGGCCTGAACCATTAAGAGGCAGTATAATGTTTAACCGTTCAAAGACAAATGTCTGACCAATTCAGATTCAAGGTCTTAACCATTCAGATTCAGTATAATGCTTAACCATTCAGAGGCAAAGTCTGAACTATTCAGACATTTTCTCATGAAACAAACAGTCTGAACCATTAAGTGTTGAACCAGCAAGAGATCTGAACCATTAAGAGCCTCATTTAGAGGTAAACAAACAGCCCCTAAATGTTCTAAATTTGTGAAAAAAATGTGACATTTCTTTGCCTTCTTGAATGTTCTTCATCTAGGTTCTGCAAACAATAATTAAGCGTTGAATCTTCTTAGATCTGGTATATGCAGAGCAAGATCCGTTCACGAAGAAAACGCCATCGCCGCCATTTTCTGAACCCTAAATCCTCCAACGCCGCCACCATTTTCTGCCAACGAGTCTCATACCGCCACTATAACGGTGGTATATCTCGGGTTTGCAGAGAAATATGGCGGCTAATAGTTGATGGTTAGGCGGTTTCGGGTATCTGGGTTGTCTCCACAAACTTGTGGCGGCTAATCGGGTTCAATCTGATGTTGCAATCTGATCATTGTCAATGTAATCTAATGGTGACGGTGGGGGTAGATGGGGGTCCTGTAATGTAGTGTAGTGTAGAGAGAGAGGTAGAGAAAGGAAGGTGGCGGTGGAAGGAAGTGATGGTGGGAGGAGGGTACAGAGTGATAGATGGAGCAGAGAAAGTGATTGTTTAGAGAGATACAGAGTGACATATGTAACATTTTATTTTAATTTTTTTAATTAGGTAAAAGACAATTACACCCTCATGTGCAAGGCACATGATCTGATGTAACAGAAAACCCTAACTGGGTTAGAGCCAAAGGACATAACGTGCAAGATTTTGTAACATAAAGTACAAAAACCATCAATTTTAAAGACAAAGGACAGCGCCTTCAATTTAGTACAAACATAAAGGACAAAACTTGTAATTTACTCAAAAACTTTTAAAGGTCTATATAAAATTCGTACTAGTACTCGTTTTACCCGTACTCGTAACCGTACCAATACCGAAAGTGCCTAATACCAAAATCAATAAAACTAGGTACCAATACACCAGATACCTAAAATCGGTACGAGTATGGTACGGTACGAGTATTTGGGAAAAAAGTTCATCCCTACTATAGTGTGTAGAAGATTTGCAGAGCTTTGGTGCTCTTGTAATTCCTTTGTGGGTGTCTTTTCTATTCCGTAATCACGAAATATTTAGGTAGTGTTCGTTTCATGGAATGTAATGTAATGAAATGGAATTGAAACTAAAATTTGCGCAGGAAATGAAATTTTATTTGGAATTAGGTGTGTTCGTTTCACAAAATATATAAAGGAACTTATATATGTTTTGAACGGGCCTTACAAGGGGTGATGGTGGCCCCATGGTGTGGTGACGTCATTAAATTCCAATTCTTTTATAATAATTTTATCGCCTAAGTTTTTTGGAATGTTGTTAGGATTGAACCCTAACAAAGGAACATATTATATCAAAGCCAAATACACTATCCGAGTTTTGGTCCAACTATCAGAGGTTACAACCTCTGATCGATCTTTACACTGCTTTTCCCTAAACAACTGTTCCTATCATCTGATCGAACAAAGAAGCAAAGGTCTGATAGAAGAATCAAGATCAGAGGATAGAGATCAGTGCTTAGACTAGTTTTAGTTTATTCATTGTAACAGTGCTATGCACTGATAGTATTAGTTAACAGTGTTTTAGTTAGTTATGATTTGTTAGCTGTCACTATCAACCATGATGTCACAAAAGATGCTCAGTGGTTAGATAGTTAGTATAAATAGCTGATCAATGTAACAGTTAAACTCGTCTTCCTGAAAAAGCTCAATTTTCACTTTATCTTCTTCATTTCTTACTATCAAACAATTGTAATTGGCTAAGGGGGAGTTTGTGAATCACATGCGAAGTTTACCAACTTGAAAGCATGATGGTGATGAAAATAAATGACCGATTGCTTGTAGTAAAAGTTTTCCATTAATTCCGCTGCATATCTTTTTAATTCAATCCATTTTCCATCTTTAGAAACAAAAACTATAAGTGATTCAAACTTAGATCCTGACAATTGGTATCAGAGCTTGGTCAATCAATTTTGATTTAACAGTCAAATTGATTTGAACAGATCAGCTCTTTGTGCTAATTTGTTTGATAGTTTTACTTGAATACAAAGTTTGTTTACTACAAAAGTTTTTAAAACACAAATCTGTTGTAAACAAGAGAAATGACACAAAACACACCGGAATCCAATATTGGATCCATGTTCAAACACCGATGTTGAAACGAAATGAATATTTTATTTGGCAACGTCGGATGGGTCATATTCTCGCCCAACAGAACATCGGATGTTGGAGATCCGTTGTATTTGGACCTCATGTTCCCATGGTGCCAAGTACAGAGGATCCCCACACCCAGGTCCGTAAGAAACTCAAAAATTACTCTGAACAAGATTTCCTCAAAATTGAATTGGATGCTAAGCCCTTTAGCGTTGTTGCTTTAGCTTTGCCCAATGAGATTTATGCGGGATTATTTCGTTGTGATAGTGCTAAAGAGTTATGGGATGCTCTTAAAGAGCAATTCGGTGGTACTGAAGAGGTGATAGAGAATAACAGAGAGGTTTTGAGTCAATAGTATGAAACATTTTGCCACGTTAAGGGTGAGTCGTTAGCCCAACAGTTCGAACGATATAGCTGCCTCATCAGTGAACTCAAATTGGTAAATGTGGAATTTCCAAATTCGACTGTCAATAGTCATTTCTTGAGATCTTTACCTGAGAAATGGGAGACTGTAGCTTATGTCACTAGAAAAGTTGTTGGTTACAAGGAAATGACCTTGACACAACTTCATGGACGACTCCTCACATATAGAGAGAGTTGAACCAGAAAAAAGTTGCAAGAGTCAGGGAAAATGACTGATGACTATACTTTGGGAAACACTGCCTTATATAGTCATGAGGAGGGTCTAGCTGTGGAAAGGATCAGATTTATGATCATTACATTGACATAACATCTGGAAACAATTTCAACTCTGATCCCAGTACACCCAATTTTGCTTTTGCTGCAAATTGTGAAAGTCAGACCTCTGATAATCTATCTTTTGAGATGAATGATTTACAACATTTTGAACCCACTGGCCTTGAAGAGATGGACATTTTGCATCAGCTGGCACTTTTAAGTGTTAGAGCAAGTAAATTTTACAAAAGAACTGGTAGAAGATTTCCAGGACTGCATGGGGGTTGAAAGTTGGGTTGGCTAAGTCTAAAATCAAATGTTACAAATGTAACAAGATGGGTCACTTTGCCAGAGAATGCAGATCACAATCTGCAGGACCAATTGTAACACATCCTGGCAATAGACCTCAAAGCATTGTCCAATATTCCCAATATACCCCTGCACCTCAAATGCAAAACACTGCACACTTTGCACATCCAGTTACTACAGTTCCTGTCCATTATGTTCAAGCACCTGCACACAGATTCAATATGTCCATGCACCACCTCAAGTACATGTGCAGCAAGTGCCACAAGTTACTCAACCTACCCAAACTAATGCTAACACCAGCAGAGGTTAATCAACAAAGCTTTTTCACACAAGGTTTTGTTGATTGGAGTAGTTTGCCTGAGGAAGTAACAGATGAAAACTTTGCTCTCATAGCCAAAAATGATTTGAAAATGAAAATATATGTTTAATGGCTTTGGAGACCATTGTTGAAAGTGACGAATCTGTGGAGCAGGAGTTAAAGTCTGATGTGTTTGATTGTTGTGAAGCAGTGGTTATACCTGAAGTTACACCATGGTTGAAGTTAATGTTGTTGATGTTGAAAAAAATACTCTATCTGACCCTTAGGATGAGAAGGTGTGTGAGGAAGAAGAGTGTGATTGTGCTCTGATGGCTGCTTCGAAGGTATCACCTCAGATCCTTAAAGATCTATGTTCTGACAAATCATTATTGCTTTTGCAAACATAAAACATGTGAATGAAAAGTTGAGAAACAAAATTTTAGAAGATAAACTTAATTTTGAAAAACTTGTCAAAGAGTTGAAAAACAAAGTTAAGTGAAAAACATTCTGAAATGAGTAGCCTAAGGCATGAATCAAGCATAACCAAAGACCAGCTCCAAACCATGGTAGAAAAATACCATGTTTGCAAACAGGAGCTTGAATCTACCCAGATCACTTGTGAAAAATGGGTAGAGTCTTGTAAAGGTTATGAGCTTATGCTTGATGCTCAAATCAAGAGTGCTCATAAAGTTTGGAATAGGCTTTAGAGACTATGACCAGACTTGTGAAAATGTTGCAAAAATTGATTCTAAGCTGGTTAAAATAGTCCCAACAAACTTGGCTGGTGAAGAAATTAAAATTACAGATAAAAATGAAAACAAAATCATTCTTGAAAAACCAGAGGTTTCAGCAAAAGATAAATAAATTGAAAAATATCAGTTTAAACCAACCTGGTCAGATGAATGTGGTATTTTGGAAAACTTCAGGCCAATGGACTTTTCAACCACTGATGGTATAAAAGCACCAAAAGCACTGGTGATCCCTATCAAAGACTTGCCAGCAGAGGTTACACCCACTGCTCTCAAAAAGTCTGATAGGAAAAGGAAAGAAAAGTTTAAATACTTGTTTTGTGAATTTTGTGAAAAGAGAAATCATGTGGCTGCAGATTGTTTTATTTTAAAAGGCTATGACATAAACAAAACTTGTGCTATACCCAAATCTCCTAGATGCACCATCTGCAATAAAACAAATCACATGACCCAAGA
The DNA here is from genome assembly GCA_947069175.1 of Scalesia atractyloides. Classification (NCBI taxonomy): domain Eukaryota; kingdom Viridiplantae; phylum Streptophyta; class Magnoliopsida; order Asterales; family Asteraceae; genus Scalesia; species Scalesia atractyloides. The sequence continues at coordinate 67,152,221 of CAMTDV010000030.1, forward strand.
GTGTGCCTATCTCAAAATCTATCATCAAAAGGTAAAAGAGATTAGAGCAAAAGCTCTTGAAAGAGAAAGTTCAAGCTTTTCTGAAAACGAATCTAAACAGAACTTTGAATCAATTAAAACATTTGTCACAAAAGCTTTAAATCAAACCTCTGTTCACAAAGAAATTCAAGTGACAGATGCACCTCCATCAAACCAGTTTCCAAGAGGTAAAAGCCAGCCTAGATATCAAAAGGAGCCTATGGTTTATGAGACTTACAAAAAGCCTTCTAAGCCAAGGGTAAATAGGCATCCTCATGGTTACCAACAGTTGATAGGAAGTGGCTCACAGCAGTGGTTACAAAAACCTGATCTAACCACTGCTCATTTATCTGAACTTGAGTCTGGATCATCTGATACCCCATCCAACCATTCTGGCTTTGGAAACTCACCTGAACTAATTATTTCAAAAACATGTGCAGGGAGCTTCTACTTGCCTTGACAGCCTTTGGTATGTAGATAGTGGGGCTCCAAGCACATGACAGGATGTAAAGCCATGCTCAGAGATTTTTAAGTTCATGGAGGGGTGATATATCCTTTGGAAATAATTCAAAAGGGAAGGTTTTGGGTCAGGATGTGTCTCAGCTGGAAAACTCAAGTTTGAGAATGTGAATCTCATTGATAATCTAAAATTCAATCTTTTGAGTGTCTAAAAAATGAGTAATAAGGGTTATGGATCCTTCTTCACAAAGGAAACTTGTCAGATAGTAGGCTCAGAGGTTGTTAAAATGATTAATCAAATAATTGCAGAGAGCAAAGCACAACTTACTGTTAATAGGGTAGGAAATGTGTATGTGGTAGACATGGTAAAAGATAATCCTATGTCAAATGCATGTTTGTTCTCAGTTGCTTCAAACAAAGAAACAAAATTATGGCATAAAAGACTAGGTCACACAAATCTAAAAACCATCTTCACTCTCTCAAAACAAAGTCTTGTCAAAGGTTTGCCTCACAAACAATTTACTTGTGAAGAACATTATGTTTCTTGTTTAAAAGGTAAACAACATAAAAGTTCTTACAAGTCAATTGAAGAGTCCAAAACAAGGCATTGCTTACAGTTACTTAATATGGACTTGTTGGGCCTGTGAAAATCATGAGCTTAAAACACAAAATGTATTGCCTGGTGATAGTTGATGATTTTTCCAGGTTCACATGAACTTTCTTTTTACACTCTAAAGATGAAACAGCTAACATTTTGCAAAACTTTGTTAAACAAGTTGAAAAGCAATTTGATCTTCCTGTAAAAATCTTTAGATGTGATAGTGGGACAGAGTTTAAGAACAAAGAGTTGGATGCCTTCTGTGAGTCAAAAGGGATTGTAGGCAATATAGCATCCCTGGAACTCCAGAACAAAATGGGGTTGTTGAAAGGAAAAACAGAACCTTGATTGAATAAGCAAGAACTATGCTAGCAGATTCTGGTTTATGTAACATCCGTCGAAAAACGGGTTTCCAAAACCCGCTTCGTTTATCAATCAAACATTCAGTTATAAAGTTCGTTGCGTATTTTTTTTATATTAATTTTAAACAATACATAATTAATAAATATATTAGAATTTAAAATCTATAATTGAAAATTTATAATAAATAATGAGTAAAAAAATAAAAGGAGACGCCGGGTTTCGAACCCGGGTCACCCGGATGAACAAACGCACAACAAACCACTACACCACCTCTCCATATCTGAAATGATTTAATCAAATAATCATTTATGTATTCCTTAACTTCTTGATCTGAATTCAAAAGTTCCGCCCAGCAACGGCTGCAAACAATCCGGCAATCATCAAGATTGCCATTTCTACGCAATTGAATAAAGAAACCGCTCTCAATCATGAACCTTGACACAAAGCTGTACCAAATTATGTTCAAAGGCGACTGCAGACAACTCGCCTTACCCGATTTAAAATCAAAATTTCCTTAAACCAAAACTTAATCTTTGCGATCTTCTTCTAGTACAAATAGGGGCTCTGAGAACCCATTGGAATGCACACACACTCTCGCTAACCTCTCTCTACAAATCTCTATTCATCAAGAACACCTCGCCGGAATAATCTGCTATCGTCAGAATCTCGCCGAGAACCAGGTGATCCCTGTTCGGTATATCTTTCACCTAATCCCTCTCATTTTTTTTATTAATCTCATGTGTAGTTATTTAAAATTTAATAAAGGAAATGATTAATGAATCGAAACAATCGGGTTTAATAGTCTGCTTATTGAAATGAAGAAGATGAACTGGAGTAAATGCTTAAAGAAATAAAAATTGTATTTTAACCGGTTAGTCACACAGCCCAGTTGCTTGGGCTGTGTGCGTATGAAGCCACGGGTCACGGGTTCGAGACTCGTAACCCTCCCCGATTCAATAATTAAAATTCTTTTTAAATTAAATAAAATTCTGAATAATCGAAACAGTATATAAATATAATTAAAATCAGAAATATTTCGGGTTAGACACGTAGCTCAGTTGGTAGAGCTGCGTGCACGTATACGGGAGGTCACGAGTTCGAACCTCACTCAGCGCATAATTAAACACAGCCCGACCGGTCAACGTTCAAAAAGTCAAATTTTTTTAATTCTTTTTTTAATTTATTTTATTTAAAAATCAATTAAAAACACTTAAAAATAATATTTTTGAAGTTAGAAAATTTCCTTGAACTCACAAAAATAAATCTAACAATCCCATTAAGAACATTAATTAAAAATATTAATCTCAATTAAAAGTTTATTTATTTATCGAATTATTATGTTATTATTAAGGTTAGTTTCTCTCGTGGTTAAATCCAAATTCGTGCGCATTCATCATCAATCCAAGAAAACGCACCCACTGTGAGTGAATTCTTACAAATTCCCCTTTTTATTTATGTTTTGGGGTGTATCATGTGTCGCTTTAATTAATTCGCTTATTCAAACTCGTGCTATTACCATTATATGATCTAAACTTATAATGTAAATATTGTTTGTTGTAATGTGTGTTTACATTTAGTCAAGTTACGTGCAAATCAATTCATTAGGCCCATCAGTTCCTCGTTGGAGACGGGTTGAACATCGCGTGCCTCAAAATCATTCATTAGGCCCATCAGTTCCTCGTGGGAGACGAGTTGAACATCGCGTGCCTCAAAATCATTCATTTGGTGTGTGCGTGTGTATTAATTAATATTATGTGTTTTGTGATTAAATTTACATTACGTTTATTCATATTTGGTTATGCATAAATTTATTCAAATAACCAACATAACTAATCCTTTCAAATCTTCAAATAAGATTCACCCGCCAACTTTTGTTGACCCAAAACCCTATTTTTACATATGATACAGGTGGACAAGTTGAAGCAAGGAACACATAGGAAATTGCCTTAGAAGAAAAATAATGAAGTCATGAAATATGTATTTGAACATGTTGTATTTGTATGTTTATTGTAATGTTCTTCTTTAAAAAGAATAATAAATATGAAACTTTATAGTAAATGTCATGAGCTTTGATGAAAACTCAATCATGCCCCGATCACCATTTCCGCTACGGGTCAGGGTGTGACAGATTGGTATCAGAGCTTTTGACTATAGGGATATAGGATAGGTTATTAGACCCTTAGAGCCTATACTATAGTTGATTAGATTTTAATTGTTTATGTGGTTACATGCAAACTCATGATGTTTATTTGTTTCATGTTTATTACACACACAAATGCATGCAAACACTTCCACTATCATATTGTGTGATACTTAATGAGTTATACTTATTGTCAAACTTAACATGCTTACATATACATCCATCACGCATATTTCAATGTTCACATATTCAGATCATCCTCATATTTCCTTTATTCAAGATTTTGTCGCATTTTTCGTTTTTTTTCAAACTCATCAAAGTGAGTTCTGCGACGGGCATGTAGTAACTGTAAGGGTACAAGTACCGGTAGTTGGAACGTCCTGTCTAGGTTGGCATTCGTATAAATCCAATATAACGGACCAGTTTGCCTACCTGGGGACTAACGATGAGAGTATGAAGGACCTATTAGGCCAAAGCATGCCACACCAAACGTCGTTCGAACTAACCCCACTTTGAGGTGTCACCGTGTCCACACCTGGATGCACTCCGAATTTCATACGTTACATACATATTTCTCGATTTTCTCCGGGTTTTAGTGTACGTTACCAGGCTAACACATGCGAACCATATGAAAGACCCGGTAATCATGGGGCCCACATGATTACAAAGGTGAAGTATGGCGGCATGCAAGGCCCAATTACGAGCAAAGCCCAAGACATTCTATGGATGTAGTGGATTTATTATTCTATATTTGTTTTATGAATGTTCATTCCTAAATACGACACATGACACCTAAACGTCAAACTCATACTCTCGATACGTATTCCTTGTAGATGTCTTCTAGTCTCTCTAGTAGAAAAATGAAATCAGGAAAATCCCGCGAGCGCATGGCTGCCCAAATCACTCAACAAATGGCGGCCGTAATACCCAACATCGTAGTTCAAGTTCAACAAGCCCTTACCGCTAATCCCGTCAACCCAATCAATCAAGAAGATCAAAATGTTGTCAACCCTCCCCCAAATACCACTAAATGCACCTTCAAGCATTTCAAATCCTGCGATCCTCCAAAATACGAAGGAACTGAAGGTGTCACCGCTCTCCTCCACTGGTTCGAGGAGATGGAAAACACTTTTCTCAATTGCGACTGCCCCGATGATCGCAAGGTGCGACATGCTACCGGTCGTTTGTTTGGAGTAGCACTTACATAGTGGAATACAGAGAAGGCCAAGCGAGGTACTGAGAATGTTATGACTTTGACTTGGGAAGGATTGAGGGAGATCATGACAAGACGTTTCTGTCCAAGAAGCGAAATCAAGAAATTAAGGATGAGTTCTATTCTTTGAAACAAAAGGAAGGCGACCACACCACATACAACAAGAGATTCCTTGAGTTAAATCAGATGGTCCCCAACTTGTTCACTCCCCTCTACCGTTTGATCGAGCACTACATTCGAGGTTTTCCTTCAAAAATTCAAGACCCTGTAATAAGTACCACACCTGCAACTTTGGAAGCAGCAATGGAGTTAGCTACAGAGCTCACCGAAAACCGCATACGAAATAAGGACTTCAAGGAGGAGAAGAAGAAGGATAAAGCATCAACTGAAACCTCAAACTCCACCCAAACCGAATCCCCTTCTCAACCCACTTCTAAGAGAAAACGAGATGGGCAAATTTTCGCTGTCACTCAACACAATCAACCAGCTTCACAAGACGTACCCCTCCAAGCTATCCCAATCACTCAAGTAGCACCCAACTCAACTTACCCAAATAAGAAACCTTACATTGGATCTCATCCTCAATGCAACACCTGTTTTTATCACCATTCATCTACCTTACCTTGTAGACTGTGTGCAAATTGTGGGCGTTATGGTCATTTGAGCAAGGCTTGTCGTGCCTCTCAAAACCAAGCCTCACCCCCTACTCAAAATATGATCCAAACATATCAACAACCCCAATACCCCATGTTTCCATATGTTCGAGCTTGTTTTAATTGTGGCGACCCTACCCATTTTAGAAACACGTGCCCTCGATTGGTTAACATCATAAACGCTCAAGCTCAAGCAAACCCAGTTAACCAAGTAAATCAAGCAAACCCAGCTCCACCGCCAGCAAGAGGAAGAGCTTACAACATCAACGCCAATCCTGTTGAAGATAATAACGGCCTAAACGAACCACCCAACTAGTCTTCCCTCACCAAGAATCAAGACTCAACTCCAACCGTCTAGTTTTTTTTATGTTTTCTTTATGTTATCTCAATCTCTACATATCTCAATTATAAATTTGAAATTTATGTATCCAAGAATCTTAATGCGAATTACTATTTCAAGTTTTGTTTTATACTCACTGATTTAACATTCATATCATCATACATCTCGACGTATCTCAATCTCATCATTCAAAGAAGTTGGGTTGTGTCTCACTTTTACATAGACTAACCCCTTCATCATAACAAACGATAGAGGTACTGTCATCATGCAATCATGTATCCTTTCAGATTTGAGACTCAAGCTTTGGCTGTTGTGTTTGTTTATGTTTTAGAGTCACATAGAACTAATCATAACTTACTGACAAAGTTAATGAAAATTTGACAAGGGTATGGTGGATACGCCGCTGGTACTTCCTATATATAAGTATTCTTGTCAAAAGATTAGAAGCATTGTCAGGCGGTTATGAGAGGTTCCATGTAGGTTTTAGTATCGTTATGGTTGAAGTTTTGTTTTATGATATAACCTTATCTTTCCAAACGTATCAATTCTCTCAAAACTCTTACGCATGAGATCATACCTAGTCAATCAACTCTGTTCATCAATATTCCTCATCTTAGGCATCAAAAAGCGATTCCTGTAGCAGGGTATTCAACCCTTATTAGGAACGTTACCGCCTCAAAAAAAAATTTAAACTCTCACCCTCTTCTAATTATGAAACTTTTAAAACATCCTCCCTTCAAATATACCACTACAACTTAAATTTCGGGACGAAATTTCTAAAAGTGGGGGATACCGTAACATCCGTCGAAAAACGGGTTTCCAAAACCCGCTTGTTTATCAATCAAACATTCAGTTATAAAGTTCGTTGCATTTTTTTATTAATTTTAAACAATACATAATTAATAAATATATTAGAATTTAAAATCTATAATTGAAAATTTATGATAAATAATGAGTAAAAATAATAAAAGGAGACGCCGGGTTTCGAACCCGGGTCACCCGGATGAACAAACGCACAACAAACCACTACTCCACCTCTCCATATCTGAAATGATTTAATCAAATAATCATTTATGTATTCCTTAACTTCTTGATCTGAATTCAAAAGTTTCGCCCAGCAACGGATGCAAACAATCCGGCAATCATCAAGATTGCCATTTCCACACAATTGAATATAGAAACCGCTCTCAATCATGAACCTAGACACAAAGCTGTACCAAATTATGTTCAAACGCGACTGCAGACAACTCGCCTTACCCGATTTAAAATCAAAATTTCCTTAAACCAAAACTTAATCTCTGCGATCTTCTTCTAGTACAAATAGGGGCTCTGAGAACCCATTGGAATGCACACACACTCTCGCTAACCTCTCTACAAATCTCTATTCATCAAGAACACCTCGCTGAAATAATCTGCAATCGTCGGAATCTCGCCGGAGAACCAGGTGATCCCTGTTCGGTATATCTTTCACCTAATCCCTCTCATTTTTTTATTAATCTCATGTGTAGTTATTTAAAATTTAATAAAGGAATTAAATTAATGAATCGAAACAATCGGGTTTAACAGTCTGCTTATTGAAATGAAGAAGATGAACTGGAGTAAATGCTTAAAAGAAATAAAAATTGTATTTTAACCGGGTTAGTCACACAGCCCAGTTGGTTGGGCTGTGTGCGTATGAAGCCACAGGTCACGGGTTCGAGACTCGTAACCCTCCCCGATTCAATAATTAAAATTCTTTTTAAATTAAATAAAATTCTGAATAATCAAACAGTATATAAATATAATTAAAATCAGAAATATTTCGGGTTAGACACGTAGCTCAGTTGGTAGAGCTGCGTGCACGTATACGGGAGGTCACGAGTTCGAACCTCACTCAGCGCATAATTAAACACAGTCCGACCGGTCAACGGTCAAAAAGTCAATTTTTTTTAATTCTTTTTTTTAATTTATTTTATTCAAAAATCAATTAAAAACACTTAAAAATAATATTTTTGAAGTTAGAAAATTTCCTTGAACTCACAAAAATAAATATAACAATCCCATTAAGAACATTAATTAAAAATATTAATCTCAATTAAAAGTTTATTTATTTATCGAATTATTATGTTATTATTAAGGTTAGTTTCTCTCGTGGTTAAATCCAAATTCGTGCGCATTCATCATCAATCCAAGAAAACGCACCCACTGTGAGTGAATTCTTACAAATTCCCCTTTTTATTCATGTTTTGGGGTGTATCATGTGTCGCTTTAATTAATTCGCTTATTCAAACTCGTGCTATTACCATTATATGATCTAAACTTATAATGTAAATATTGTTTGTTGTAATGTGTGTTTACATTTAGTCAAGTTACGTGCAAATCAATTCATTAGGCCCATCAGTTCCTCGTTGGAGACGGGTTGAATATCGCGTGCCTCAAAATCATTCATTAGGCCCATCAGTTCCTCGTGGGAGACGAGTTGAACATCGCGTGCCTCAAAATCATTCATTTGGTGTGTGCGTGTGTATTAATTAATATTATGTGTTTTGTGATTAAATTTACATTTACGTTTATTCATATTTGGTTATGCATAAATTTATTCAAATAACCAACATAACTAATCCTTTCAAATCTTCAAATAAGATTCACCCGCCAACTTTTGTTGACCCAAAACCCTATTTTTACATATGATACAGGTGGACAAGTTGAAGCAAGGAACACATAGGAAATTGCCTTAGAAGAAAAATAATGAAGTCATGAAATATGTATTTGAACATGTTGTTTTGTATGTTATTGTAATGTTCTTCTTTAAAAAGAAATAATAAATATGAAACTTTATAGTAAATGTCATGAGCTTTGATGAAAACCCAATCATGCCCCGATCACCATTTCCGCTGCGGGTCAGGGTGTGATAGTTTACCCTTGTCTTTCTGGGCAGAGGCTATAAACCCTGCTTGTTATGTTCAGAACAGAGTTTTGATAAACCCCAGGCATCAAAAGACTGCTTATGAACTGCTTTATAAAATCAAAACTATGATATCTTATTTTAAAGTCTTTGGCTGTCCATGCTTCATTTTAAATTTAAAGGATTCATTATCCAAGTTTGCAGCCAAAGTTGATTGTGGTTATTTTCTGGGATACTCAACCACTGCCAAAGCCTACAGAGTTTTTAACTCTAGGACCAAGTGTGTTGAAGAAACTCTGAATGTGAAGTTCAATGAACTCTCATCTTTGAAAATCCCAGCAAATCCTGCTGAACTGTTTAACCTATCTAAATTTACATTTGAAGATGTGTTTGTCAAGACTAACCATGCAGGTACCCCACAGTCATCAGATCAAGAGCAAGGATATGATTGCATCCTTCCAAATTTCAAAATCAATCCTTCGGGCAGAGGAGCAGATGTTAGTAGCAATGGTGAAAGCTCTGCCAGGTCAACAGTGGTTAATACTCAAACCTCTGGCAGCTCTCAGAACCAAACATCTGTTGATAAAAGTCCACAACAAATGGACAAAATTCAACCCACTTTCACATCCATTCCACCAATTCCTCCACCACCATTCCAATCAGAGGCTGAACCATCAAATTCACCAACAGAGGATAGCTCAGATGATACACATTTGCAAGCTTCACCTCAAAATGCCATTGTCCCATAGCAAGGTGAATTGTTTTTCCTCAAAAGCCATCCCTTGGATCAAGTTATTGGCAACATCAATGAGGGAGTGCTCACCAGAAGCCAATCCCAAAACATTTATTTTTTTGCTGGTTTTCTATCACTCACACAACCTGTCAAGTATCAAGAGGCACTAAAAGACAACAGTTGGGTAGAAGCCATGCAAGAGGAGCTCCCACAGTTCAAAAGACAACAAGTATGGGAACTTGTACCACTGCCAAAAGATATATGTCCTATTGGCACAAAGTGGGTCTTCAAGAACAAAACAGATGAAAGGGGCATTGTTGTCAAGAACAAAGCAAGGCTCATGGTTCAAGGATATAGACAGGAAGAAGGCATAGACTATGATGAAACATTTGCCCCAGTTGCAAGATTGGAGGCCATCAGACTGTTTTTAGCTTTTGCTGCTAACCACAACATCAAGGTGTATCAAATGGACATCAAAAGTGCATTCCTGTCTGGAAAGATCAAGGAAGAAGTGTATGTGTGTCAACCTCCTGGTTTTGAAGATGCATTTCATCCAGATCATGTTTACAGGTTAAACAAAGCACTATGTGGTCTAAAACAAGCACCCAGAGCCTGGTATGAAACTCTATCCACTTTTCTCTTATCCATTGGTTTCACCAGAGGTAGGATTAATAAAACCCTATTTTTAAAATGGAAAGGAAATGATTTGATGCTTGTCCAAATTTATGTGGATGACATCATTTATGGACCCACATGCACTGCCATGTGTGAAGAGTTCAGAAAACTCATGGCAGCAGAGTTTGAGATGAGTGCAATGGGTGAGTTGCAATGTTTTCTTGGTTTACAAGTCAAACAAATGCAACATGGCACTTTCATCCATCAAAATAAGTATGTGAAAGAACTACTTAAGAAATTTGATATGGATGATTGTAAACCTTGCAGCACACCCATGGCAACATCCAAGCTAGTCACATTTGATGGCAAAGATGACCTTGTTGATCAAACATTGTATCGAAGCAGTAGGTCCCCTTAATCCTATGGATCTTTCACAGAATTGTCTATCTAACCTAGAGTGCGGAATCCTCTGGATCAGATTGTTACAGAAAATAGTAGAAAACAGAATAACAATTAACAAGTCTTCTATTGATTATCCAAACACGAAGTTTTACAATCAACTCAAGACTCACACAACCTCACAGCCTATGTCTATGATCTTGCTCCTCTCTCAATTTCAAAATCTCTCTCTCTAGACTTTCTCTCTCTAGACTTTCTCTCTCTCAAAATCTCTTGTTCACACAAACCCTAATAACTAAACATGTTTATATTTCACATGTCTCTGAACTGGGCTTCCTACTAGGCTAGGCCATTCTCCAAGCCCATTACAACAAATAACTCACTAACCAATAAGATAAGCCCAATACAAAATATCCAAAGACTAAATAATCAAACTATTAAGCTGTTATCACAGAATATGCACCAACAGACTCCCCCTTAACAATAGCTTCATAGTGTAACTTTGTCTTCAAACATCTTGTGTTCTTTTGGTCTTTGGATAACTTCAGCTACACATAGATTCTGATAACAACAGACTCCACCTTAGCTGATGCTTCCAATCTCCAAAAATTTCAGTCTTTGTAGATCAGTGAACTAGCAATCTTTGGTTAGGCAAGTAAGCTCCAACTTTTCATATCTCTCTGCAATATAGTAGAAGGATCCTACCATGCATCTTCACACATTCTTCACTTCACTCATAGTCACTTCACTCTCAATCTGCACTTCATTTTGATAACTGCATCAATCTGTTTAGAAACACAAGCAAGTATCTCGAAAACCATTAGTCTTTTTCACAATAAAGATAAACCAATATTTATCTAGATATGCAAAAACAACATGTCACACCCCGACCCGCAGCAGAAAAGGTGACCGGGGCATGATTGGGTTATCATCAAAGCTCATGACATTTATTATAACGTTTCATATTCATTAATACAATTTAATGGGAAATTACAATCAATATTACATCATGCCCTAAATATCAATCTAGGCTTCATTGTTTTCTTCTAAGGCATTTCCTATGTTTTCCTTGCTTCATCCTGTTCACCTGTATCATGTGTAAAAAGGGTTTTTGGATCAACAAAAAGTTGGCGAGTGAATCCTATGGAAAACATTTGAACAAGTTTATTTAATGGATTATAATGTAAGTGCACAACCACACATGAGTAAAAATAGATGTAAACTTATTCAACAATCATTAGATATTAAATAAAGCACACATGAACAATAATGGAACGTTTTGAGGCACGCGTTGCTCTACTCGTCTCTCACGAGGAACTGATGGGCCTAATGAATGAATTGCATAAACTTGACAATATAAAATATATAACTACAAACAACATAAACTAAATAATACATACACGAACAATAATTGGATTTGTTTTGAGGCGCGTGTTACTCATCTCGTCTCTCACGAGGAACTGATGAGACTAATGAATGAATTGCATATAAATTGACAAAATGAAATACATAACTACAAGCAATATATACAATCTAAGTTTAGATCACAATATGGTATGGCACAAGTTTAAATAAACGAGTTAATTTTGTGACACATGACACACCCCAAAACGTGTAATTAAAAAGGGGAGTTGTAAGATTCACTCACATTGGGTGCGTTCGGTTGATGATGTTGAATACGCACGAAGTTGGATTTAACCACGAGTGAAACTAACCTAGATAATAACATAATGGTTTGGTAAATAATGGGATTTTATTAATCAATTTTAGTAGGATGATTGGATATATTTTTGTGAGTTTAAGGCTATTTTCTAACCTTAAAAATGTTATTTTTAAGTATTTTTAATTGATTTTAAATAAAATAAATAAATAAAAATAATAAAAAAATTGATTTTTTTTGCTACAGTTGACCGTTGACCGTTGACTTTGACTTTGACTTTGACTTTGACCGGTTCGTATGTGTGTATATATGCGCTGGGTGAGGCTCGAACCCGAGACCTCCCGTACGCGTGCACGCAGCTCTACCAACTGAGCTACGTGTCTAACCCGAAATATTTCTGTTTTAATTATATTTATATACTAATTAGATTAAACAGAAAATCCTTTATTTTTAAAAACGATTTTAATCCAAAGACTCGGTGCGCTCCACAGGTCTAGAACCCGGGACCTGTGGGTTGAGTTAACACACAGTCCACCGCTGGACTGTGTGTCTAACTTGTTAAATAAACCGATTTTTATTATACTTATATACAAACTAAACATTTTCATTTCTGTCTTAAATAAAAAGTTTAATAATTGTCCGGACCGGTGTGGTAGTCCGGACTCGAACTCGTGACCTGTGTTTTAAACGCGCACACAGTCCACCACTGGACTGTGTGTCTATCTTGGTTATTATTCCGGTTTTTATTAAACTTAACATGTAACAGCGGTGACTCCGGTTCGGTTAAAAAAAAGACATTTTTATTAAGGCAAGCATGTGTGGGACAAGTATCGAACTCGAGGCGACTGCGTGTTTAATGTGCACACAGTCCACCGCTGGACTGTGTGTCTAACCCGAGTTATATCTTGATTTATATTAAACTTATACACTACAGAAACTTCGTCTTCTTCGTTGAATTTAACCAGAATCGGAAGTCCGACTGGTTCGATGTTTTAATCATGTTCTTTAGTGTTTTGAGGTTAATTATAGGTGAGATATATAAAAAGAATAAAAGATTTAAGCGTAAGGTATACCGACTGGACTCCTCTGTTTCTCCGGCGAAACTCCGGTGACAGCAGAAACTTCCGGCGACGTGTGTCCTGCGGCAGAGAGTCTTCAGCAAGCTTGAAATGGATGTGGGTGACTTCGGTATAAGCTCTGGGGGTTCAGTAAGGCTCAGAAGTGAAGGGTTTGGTTTTCCGGCGATGTGCAGAACTTTTCCGGCGAGTGATATTACGTCGGGTAAAGGTGCGTTTTTGAGCGAAAAAGCTTGCAGAGTTTCGAGGAGGTATTTATAGGGCAGTCATCGATGAATTTGGTCCTATTTCCGACTTGATTCGTCGGTTAGAAACTTTCCAGCGGTTATAACTTGTGTCGCGGACTCAGGCGTCGGTTATAACCGATGTAGTGATTAAGGTTTACGTTATAACTGAAGAAATCGTAAATTCTTGGCGAGTTAGTCGGGATTTCCGACGACTGAAATTTGGGCGTGCCGATTTTGAATTCGATAATCATGTTATGATTTAATTGTCTTCAAAGTGAACAAGAAACCTAAGCGGCGCAGTGGTTGAGTGTGTGTGTGTTAAGTCTTTGGTGAACCGGTTGACTGACCCGGGTTCGAAACCCGGCTACAACCTTTCATTTCATTTTTATTTCATTATTTTTAACAGTTTTTCAAAAATAAAATATATATTCCAATATAATTATTAATTATGTATCGTTTAAAATTAATTTGGGCATTAAATAAGCAACGAAATTTTTAACTGATTGTTCGGTTAATAAACGGAGCGGGTTTGGTAAATCCGTTTTTTGACGGATGTTACACAACAAACTGTCAATTGAATATGGAAGTCTTTTAAAACGAAAATCTTTTTGGTATTTTTGTTTTTTTAAGACAATTAAACAAACTAAAAATATTTACATGACATCTTTTTATGAGTATCATGTGCAAGAAGATCATATCAGCCAAATCAAACTGTTTTCACACTTTTAGTTTATTTTCTCTTTTGAATTTCGTGAAAAAAAGTTCAAGGCGATTACCAGTATGTTTATCCACTTAAACAAAACACATGAACATTTCAAGTACCTTTACCTAGTTATATGTTAAGGTAATTTTATACTGATATACTAGTGTGTCCTACTTCAGGACATCTCCCACGATCAAGGTATGCACAAAGATTCATCGTAATAGGTGAGTATACCGAAATTCATCCTTTTGTTTTACAACGTTAGATAACTGGTGATCAGGTCAGTACTTCCGTACAACAAAGAGACCAAATTCCAACGAGGGTTAAGACAAATACCACAGATTCTGGTACGATTATGCATTTTGCGTATTTGAATGACTCTCTAGGAGAGCTTCTTCAATTTCTGGGATTTGGCATTTTTAGCTCTTTTAAGATATCTTGGTTGTGCCTAGGTCAGCATATATCTGGATGCAGCAGAAGGACAACCCTCATACCCCGGATGAAATAACAGTATAAAGACCCAAAACTTCAGATTTTGGCAATCTATCAACGCAAGATTTAAGGTTATGAAACCATAGCCACTGATATGTTACCCACTCATACTCAATTCTTTATGTTTATATCACCATGTTAAGTTGATTATTTCATGTTTCTTGCCTATTGGTACATCATATGATGAAGCTGCTATCACACTTAAGCAATTTTAATTTCAATTTTAGTGTGACAGTCTAACTTGCTGATGTACTATCATTTCTTTTTCGCACCATGAAATCTCTTTTTTTGATTTTTCATTTTTTTTATGTTTTTCATTTTTCAATGTTTTTGGATTTTTAAAATTTTAACTTACTCCCCCTAAACTCACGCACTAACTAAACTCTTTTTGGCTTAGGGAAATTTCTCCCCCTAAATTTTTGTTTTTATGGAGTAAGTTTCAAAAACAGAAATTTAAAACACAAACAGACTCCCACTTCAACCTGACAAAAAGGTTTTCAATTTTAAAATTTTGAAAAATCATTATCAATCACAAAAGTAAATAATTCGTTACCCATTTGTAACCTACTATTCACCTTAGATGCTTTACAGGAATAACCACTGTCGAACACATCAACAATCCTTCTTGGTCATTCTGCACATACTCAACAACTCAGTTAGACTTCAGAACCCAAACCCTACCGGTTTTAGGTTGACCATAAATGTCAATATAATCTAATACTGTCCAATATCCATCACACCCGACTGGTGTCTTCCCTGTTGTTGAATAAGATCTATAATTTTCACTAGATCTTTGATCGCGAGAATTCCAATAAACTCTCGGATTTTCCGACATTTGAAAATTACTCGTTTGAAACCTTCTTCTCCCATTATCAAAACCTGAATTTTGAAAAAATTTGGATTGTTTCGAACATTTGAGTTGCTAAAACCCTTATATTCGTTTCTTCTTTGAAAATTTTGATTACCAGAAGACTGGTATCGGTTTTGATATCCAAAATTTCCACTTTGAAACCGATTTGATTTACCATTAAAATGATTAAATTGTTGAGAAAAGTTTCTTGGTCTATCAAATCTCTCTGATGGTGAGGTCTTTGATTGAAATCTAGATTGATTATCTTGACAATGTGGTTTGACATCATTATTTAAACCAACCCTATTCCCATCATAACCTCATCAACGTTTTGCTTACTTTTCTTAAAAGGACAGCAACTCGCCACGTACCCTTTCTGATGACATTTAAAACAAGATTCAGTCTTATAAATTTTCTTTTTGTTAAATCTCTTTCTAAATGTTTTTCTCTTTTCGTCCTCAGTATCCTTATCCAATTTATGAGGTGTACTGTTTGACCCAACAGGTTCTTTCAAAGAAACTGGACTATTAGGCAAGTCCACAGTTATCGGATCCACCACAGCTTGTGCAGTGGGCACAAAATCAGTTAGCTCATTCTCTTGATGCATCGAAGGTGAAGCTTTAACAAACCCCACTCCCGTTTTATCATTACTCTTTTTCAAACTTTTCTGAATTTGAGTCATAACTAACAAATATTTTCCAAACCGATCTAATTTTTGTTAAGTTCAACGATTTGCTCTTGTGCAACGGCCAATTCCCTGCACTTTTCAGAAAATTCATTAGTTTTCTCTTTCACAGTTTCACAAGCCAAATCAATGATCTGCAACAGTTCATTGACTTTGCTTGTTAAACTGCCGATTTCTTGTTCATTTGATTTTATTTTATTTAGACAATTTGTCCCACCTTTTATCAAAAGAACATTTGACTCTTTAAGTTTTTCCAATTCAGTTAACAGAATTTTGTTTTGCACCGAGACTGTCAACTTTACCTTGTAGTTCAGTGCAATTTTGACAAGTATGATTTAAAGATTCTGATTTTACCTTTACCTCTGTTGTAAGGCCATTCACGTCATCCATGCACTTTGAAACTTTTGTTTCTTTCTTTTCAATAACCACAACATCCGCTTCTCCTCCTGAAGAATGAACTCGAACACTCTGTCTTGATGAACTCTGATAACGTTTCTCCAAAGCTTCCCACGGCTCTCTACAAAACCCATACCTATTCAAAATATACTTAATTTCATCAGGTAACGATTTCTTTAGTGCTGCTAAAGCTCTCTTTTCAGCATCAAACATCCGTTTTTCAGATTCATCCATCTTCTCATATCCAATCACCTTAATTCTCCCGTCAATTTGACGTGTGGGAGCAATGTAGCCATCGAACATACAGCTCCACATTCTAGAATCTTCACTTTTAACGTTTGCTTCAACCTTCTCCTTCCAATTAGCATACTGTTCAACCTTTATCAGTTTCGGTCAGTTCTACACAATCCCACTCAACTTATCCATTTTGGCCATCACGCAACTCAAAAGTTTAAATCGATTTTGGTATACTTGTTTCAAAATCCAAATCTAACTCCTCTACTGGTCCTTCTCGAATTTAACCGTAAACGTACTGTCAAAAACGTACAATTTTTTTCCAAAAACTGTTTTTACCAAATTATACCGTTAGACTCGTCTCGAAATTACGAATCCAATGATATATAATGTCGAAAACCTACTGTTTTTTTTGTCCTAAAATTCCTTACAGATGATTTTCTATTCACGAAAACGTTAATTACACCAAACGTACCCTGAAGATAACTCCACCCTTTAAAATTAATTACACCAGATTAATTACACCAGATTTTAATTACACCAGTTTAATTACACTAGCAAGTCAAATATACTGGTTAATTACACCGGTTAGTCAAAAACTCTGAGTCCGATTATGCTGGTCTAAATACGCTGGTATAAATATGCTGGAGTTAATTACACTGAAAATTAATTACGCCGGTTAATTATGCTGGTTGATCAGATCAGTATTACGACGACTAGAAAAGTCGCCGATCACCGTAATAATGTTGCTGAGGACTATTATCACTGTCACCAAAGTCGCCTTTGGATTTAATTACACCACTTAGTCAAAATCGCTGGTTCGATTAATTACACCAGTTAGTCAAATTCACTGGTCCAATTAATTACACCAGTTAGCCAAGTTCGCTGGTTTTTCAGTGTAATTATCAGAATTAGTGACTTCTCCACCAAGCTGAGATTAATTACACCAGATCTGATCAAATCTTTTCAAAATTTGAAAAGATTTTATCCTGATCTCTTAACACTTTCCTGCAAGTCACAAAAGCAAACTATTAGAAATTCTCAAGAAATAATGAAGAACAGAATGAAGAACACGAAGAACAAATATTCAAATCTTCAAGTTTTTCTTCAAAAATCTTCAAGTTTCAGCCACCAGAATCACCAATATGCAGAATTAACTACACAGGAATCCAAAATCAGCCATTTCTCAGACCAAAACTAATACCAAAACCCTAATTTCGAAAATTTCAAGAACACCAACAAAAATTTCGAAATTTTTCCAAACAACCCGAAAATCCACCCTTTTCTGCAGCAACCAATTCTGAACCGAGCCAAACAAGAGCCTAATGCTCTGATACCAATTGTAGGTCCCCTTAATCCTATGGATCTTTCACAGAATTGTCTATCTAACCTAGAGTGCGGAATCCTCTAGATCAGATTGTTACAGAAAATAGTAGAAATAGAATAACAATTAACAAGTCTTCTATTGATTATCCAAACACGAAGTTTTACAATCAACTCAAGACTTACACAACCTCACAGCCTATGTCTATGATCTTGCTCCTCTCTCAATTTCGAAATCTCTCTCTAGAAATCTCTTGTTCACACAAACCCTAATCACTAAACATGTTTATATATCACATGTCTGTGAACTGGGCTTCCTACTGGGCTAGGCCATTCTCCAAGCCCATTACAACAAATAACTCACTAACCAATAAGCTAAGCCCAATACAAGATATCCAAAGACTAAATAATCAAACTATTAAGCTGTTGTCACAGAATATGCACCAACAGAAACATGATTGGGACTTTACTGTACCTAACTACATCAAGGCCAGACATCATGTTTGCAACATGTGTTTGTGCCAGATCACAGTCATTGCCAAGAAAATCAGATCTTATTGCTGTAAAAAGGATATTCAGATACATAAAAGGTGCTCCGACACGTGGTATCTGGTATCCAGCTAATGGTAACATTAAGCTTGCAGGATATTCTGATAGTGACTTTGTTGGATGTAAAACAACAAGGAAGTCCACATCTGGAGGAGCCCAATTCCTAGGTGATTGCTTAGTGTCAGTAAAAAGCAAGTTGCAGTTCCCACATCCACTGTTGAGGCAGAGTATATAGCTGCTGCAAGTTGTACTGCTCAACTCCTGTGGTTTCAAAATCAATTGCTGGATTTTGGTATCACTGCTTTAAAGACTCCACTCAAAATTGATAGTTGAGCAGCAGAAAATATCATCAAAAATCTTGTCTCTCATTCCACCAGCAAACACATTGACATCAGACATCATTTTGTGAGGGAGTGCTATGAAAAAGGTTTGATTTTTTTACAACATGTTCATACCAAGGATCAACTGGCAGATGTGTTGACAAAAGCACTTGATGCTCACACTTTTGACAGTTTGATCTCTAGGCTTGGAATGCTAAACATGGATTAAAAACAAATTTCTTTGTGATCCATGTGTAAATAGCAATGAAATGTTTTTAGAAAATCAAAATCCATCCTTAAAAATAGTTCAAAATTGAATTTTTCAATAAATCCTCAAAGTCTGTTTAAAGCACTAATAGCACAAAAACACTGTTCGTTTAGAAAAGTCTATCCACTGTCAAAAGTGTATCCTCTGATAGTTGCAAATAATGTTCTTATCCACTGCTCAAAAATTTCAAACAGTGTTTAGCCAAACAACTATCTTCCATTTTCAATCAGAGGTTACACGTGGTCAGATGTTATTTGACAGTCGTTGCATCAGATGCCACGTCCTCATCACTTTTTCAAAAACCATATAAAAACCCTGTTCTATCCAAAACAGAGGATTCACTTAACTGTGTCAATTTCAAAAATCTCAAAACAATTTTCACTCAAATCATGGCTCCTGAAACAAAATCAAAGAAATCAAAGCAAGATTTACCACCATTCGTCCTGATTATCAAAACGCCACACAATTACACGGGGATCTTTGAAGAAACCAAAGTCAATACACGATACCACACAATGATTCGGATTCTAAAAGAATCAGAATTTAAGCATATGCTCGAAGTCAAAGCCAAAATTTACATCGATTCTCTTCAGGATTTCTGGAAAAATGCTAAGGTCTAAACATCCACTGATGGTGTTCCTTATGCAATAATCTCAAAGGTTGGGGGTACACCTATGCAAATCAGTCCACAATCGATCTCTCAAGTTTTTCAATTGAATGAAATGGCACATCCTGTGCCATTTTCCTTAAGAGAGATGTAAGCAGAGTTTGTGGAAAGGGGTAACACTAGCCAATTGAAAGGTATGACAATCTTTAAACCCCATTTTCCTGTAGAGATGAAATTCTTTTTCTATACTCTTTTAACATGTCTTTCTGCAAAATCTACTACTTTTAATGAGATTCCATTGAACATGCAATATCTGGGATATGCAATTTTGACTGATTCTGATTTTAACTATTCCCAGGTATTGTTCAATGATCTTGTTAATAATTTTAAAAATATCTCAAAAAGAAAAGCTTTCTTGATACATCCTCGATTCTTGAGTGTTTACTTACAAGACCAGATCAGATCTGAAGCAAGTAAACAAGGAGCAGTGACAACACCTGGCTACCTAACTCATGAACTTTTTACACGACTAACAAATCATGAAAAGGTTTCCAAAACAGATGTAGAGGAGGTCGAGCCAGTTTTACATGAACAAAATGTTCAATCTCTTCCTCCTGCTACTGAGCCCACTGCTCTAGGTAATCAGAGCATTGCAACCGCTGCTCTGAAACCCACACCTAAAATCACCAAAAAGAAACCATCAAAACTATCCAGAAAACCCACCAAACCCAAAAAGGGTCCTCTGGAAGATGAGATCCTAGAGATAAACCCTGTGGCAACACCAATGTCACAAACCAGTGCTGCTACTTCTTCCAGCAGATGGTTGAGAGATCTCCACCTGGCTATGAAACTCCTCCTGCATCCTCACAAAAGGATCAGGTTGTAAACACAGGGACACCAAATTAGAAGCTCTAGGACCACTTGGTTCTATCTTCCATAGCCCATCTCCCAGGGCAATGTCTCTTTCTGCACCTATCCCCTCTCCAATAAAATCACCACCACAAACCTTTATACCCTTGCTGAATGCAATAGAACTAGAGCAGACATTATCCAGCACTTCTCACCAATCTATCACTGAGAATATACTTCAACATGATGCTGGGTCTGAATCTCTATTCATTGATAGCCCATTGGGAAATGAAGAGGCTACATCCATTGGGTTACATGTAACCCTTGGTGATAGTGCAACAAGAGGAGCCACTACAATTGCAAAACTACCTAGTTTTCCTTTAGACAGTGGTTACATTACTAAGTCTCTGTTGAAGGCAACCACTGCTGAGGCTACCAAGGTAACCTCTGATGTTGTGGGAAGTCCCCAGTACCAAGAAAAAAGGGCATCTAAGGTTGAAGCTAGTGTCAAAACACATGCTCATGATACCTTAGATACAACTACCACCTCAGGTAGGAGTTCAGATGATCCTATTAAATTAGGTGATGATCTAAAATACAAAGATTTGACGAAGAGAATTTCAAAGATTGAAACATCTGTTGATGAGATCAAAAATCTCTTGAAGCAGTTGTTAGCTACAAAGAGCCAACCCTCTGTCTTAACCACTGCTGAGCTAAAAGAAGCCATAGACCCTCTGTTTCAGCAACAAAAGTACTTTTCTGGTCTACAACACAAACATTAAATGTAGGAAGTACGAAACATGGTTGAAGCTAGATTCATGGATACACGGGCAGACATTAAAGCGATAAAAGCTCATCTTCTCCAAACCACTGGTACTGCTCCGCCTACAGTAATTTTTGTAAGTACTGAAGATGATGCCAAAAAGGGGGAGAAACCTTTGGGAAAGAAGAAGCTTACAATAGATTATCAAATGGCAAAGCCAATAGTGGATATTCCCAGGCCAGATGGTTCAAAGAAAAGGGATCTAACAGATGATATCTTGGCCAAAGAAAATGAGAAGCAGAAGAGAAAAGTGTATCTCTATGGCAAGGTATTGGTTGAGCAAAAGATTACTCAGCAAAAAGAAAAGGAAGAGGTTGGTACCTCAGCAAAGAGGAGACCTGCTAGAAAAGTAAGGCAACCAACATCCACACCTTCCAAAACTGAGCCTGCTGTAAATCCAACCGTTAAAACCTTTGCTTTCCAAAAATCAAGCACACCTACTTCAACTTCCATACCCATTTCCACCAAAGCAGATGTTACAGCAACTGTTGCGTCAACATCTATTGACACAGCAGAGGTTGCAGCAGATGCAATCTCATCCACTGCCATGCTGATTTTTAATACATCCACCCAACCTTTACCAACACCAACCAGCATTCTAACTCATCCATCATCACTTGAAGTCAAATTTAAGAGGAGAAAGAGTACAAAGATTGTGAATGAAGAAGAGATCCTTCCTTCTCCTACTCCTTTATCATCACAACCACTGACCCCACATCAATGCTTTCACCATCTTCAATTCAAACCACTGATCCCCTTAAAGTTATACCTACAGCAAAGCAATATCCTCTTGATTTACCAGCAGTCAGGGAAGAAATTATAGGCTTCTATTCTGTGGAAAACCCTGACAAAAGAATCATATTATCTCTTGATGGCTACCCAAGACCTGTAAATATTGATGACTATCTAGAACACAAATTGAAACAAGCAGAGGATATAGCAAAAAGAGAATCAGCTGGTAAAAGTGATAGAAAGATACATACCAACATGTCTTTTCATCTAAGCAAAGCCAGGGTATTACAAGATTTTGTCAAAGATTTGAGTAATAAGTTGTCAGAAAAGGAAGATCAAATACCTTAAACAAGAACTAATTGAACATATCATGAAGAACAAGCAATATAAGGCAACTAAGGCACAGTTCAAGGATTGGAGTGTGGATGAGCTGAGAGAAGAAATTGAAAGAATGCAAGAAATGTTAAAAGATCCTCACAAGAAGCCAACTCTTCCTAACTGGGATAAAAATAAGAAAAACATGCCAGACAGAGCTTTGAAGATTAAAAGGATGAAAGAAGAATTGATACAGAATCACTATGGTTCAAGGAACCAAGTGACAAGGTGGGGAGAAGTCGGAGTCATTGAAACTTACAAGATGTTAGAAGAGAGGAGGTAGAAAGATCCAAACATGCCTCCTAAACCAGTTTACCCTCCATCAAATGATGTTCATAAAGCTCAACACTCTAAAAAGCCTATCTCATCATCTGTCCCCTCCATCCTTGCTTTCAATTAATTAAAAAGGCAAGAAAAGATAGATGAAGAAGACAAGAGAGTGTATGAACACATCAAAGAGGAATTAGAAGCATGGTTGACTATCAAACAGATGAAGCTAGTGAAAAGCTCAGAGCAGACTTGACAAAGATAGTTCAACAAAAAGCTCTTCAATCCTCAACCAATAAAAGTTGTACTAGAAAGCCAAAAGATCCAAAAATTCTAAAGTGGAAAGTCGATAAAGACTCCCATGAATTGACATTGCTCAAGTCTAATGGTGATGCTGTCAAGATTAACATGGAGGCTGCATATGAGCTAAATGCAGAAGACCTTCAAGATCTTTTGGATATGACACTCAAAAAGGATGATGATGATGAAATTTCTCTGAATTTTGAATTACAGTTTAAAGGCCAAATCAGAGAATTTCTGTTGAGGAATAAAGACCAAGAATAAACAAGTGTTTTGGCATCATCTGTTCAAGGGGGAGATTGTTGGGATTGAACCCTAACAAAGGAATAGATGATATCAAAGCCAAATACACTATCCGAGCTTTGGTCCAACTATGAGAGGTTATAACCACTGATCTTTTACACTGGTTACCCTAAACAACTGTTCCCATCATCTGATCGAACAAAGAAGCAAAGGTCTGATAGAAAAATCAAGATCAGAGGATAGAGATCAGTGCTTAGACTAGTTTTAGTTTATTCATTGTAATAATGCTATGCACTGATAGTATTAGTTAGCAGTGTTTTAGTTAGTTATGATTTTGTTAGCTGTCACTATCAACCATGACGTCACAAAAGATGCTCAGTGGTTAGATAGTTAGTATAAATAGCTGATCATTGTAACAGTCAAACTCGTCTTCTGAAAAAGATCAATTTACACTTTATCTTCTCATTTCTTGCTATCAAACAATTGTAATTGGCTAAGGGGGAGTTTGTGAATCACATACGAAGTTACCAACAAGCATGATTGTGATGAAAACAAACGACCGATTGCTTGTAGTAAAAGTTTTCCATTATTTCTGTTGCATATCTTTTTAATTCAATCCATTTTTCCATCTTTAGAAACAAAAACTACAAGTGATTCAAACTTAGATCCTGACAAATGTAGATTTTTATTAAAGGCGATTATCAAGGAGCTAGAAGCAAGAAAAAAAAAACAAAGGAAACATGTATTTTGATAGAATTTGAAAGTACACCGATTGCACCATTCTAACAAAGGACTTTTACACTTGGATTTAAGGCAAGTGAAATCGTAGCCTTTATGAATTCAAATATCTGAGCAAATTTTGTATACGACTGTTGAACATTTTTTCATTCCTCACCTTTCATAGAAACTAAACGGCGACGCTATAGATGAGATCCATCCCTCTTTTGCAGCGGAAGGAGACAACCCGCTGGTTACGAGTCACATAATCTCTTTTACTGAATCCACCTATGTCACACCCCAACCGATAGCGGAAACATCAGAGTGAGATGAAAACAAGATTGCAAAAGACTTCATAACACTAGTCGTGACAGATAATTAATAAATGATATTTGATTTCATTACTAATTCAAAAGTACATGGTTTCGAATCAAATACAACAAGTGAAACAAAGATACAAAAATTAAAGATGGGTTCTAGTCAATCCTACTAGATTCCGTTCATCATCATCAATTTCCTGCAATTCGTATTAAAGTACACGTCAACACATAAAGTATTGACCAGCATACAAGTTTGAATAGTAACATATGAATAAACGCTTTAAACAAATCCATATGGCATAATCGTAAACTAAGACTTAACATGGCAATACTATCATGCAACTATAGTTGTCAACCCAAAGATTCCCGTTAGCATAATCTTATTGTAGCAACGATAAGACCATTTTATTTACTTAACATCACCTCAAGAATACGGGCGGTGCGTTAATCCTATAGTGCTATACATGTTAAGGGAGGCTCGTACAAAGTCAATGACAAGTATAAAGCAAATAAGTATTATGTATGAGTTCTAGTATCACGTATCAAGCATGTATATCGGATTGTTTGTTCGTATTTTTAAGCATAAAGTATATGGTTGTGTGAGTTTGATAATGTATACGTATTACACGCAAAGTGATGAAAACTAAAAGGGGTCATGTGCACTCATGGTTTTGCAAAGCTTTTCGATTTAACCGAGGGTTGACGATTTGTGGAGACGGGAACACCGAAGTTACCCTACATTGGGAAACGAATGTGTATGAGTATTCGGAATTTGTGGATAGTTTGGATTTGTAATTAAATATTATACAAAAATATATCTGGTCTAAATACTCATTTGGACACTAAGTTTTCATGTGTTTTCATGGGTCCTAACGTGCCCATTAGAATCACAAACGGGGAAAATCTAGAACTAAGATAATA
Source organism: Scalesia atractyloides (assembly GCA_947069175.1). NCBI lineage: Eukaryota > Viridiplantae > Streptophyta > Magnoliopsida > Asterales > Asteraceae > Scalesia > Scalesia atractyloides. Next base: position 67,177,573 of record CAMTDV010000030.1, read on the forward strand.
TAACTTAAGGTCATGACATTTAACCATAATCCGGTTAGTATCAAGAATTTGGTTAAAGTATATATATTATATTATTATATAGCATAGTCCATTATAATATCATATAAATCATGTAAGTCAGGCATGGAGGCAGGATTGGATGGTTTCATCACTTGTAGGTCATCTAAAACCTTGTCAAAACAAAAAGTTTAGACGGTGTTTGCACCTCTAAACCCATGATAATCAACACTAATTGATATGCGTCAAAATCAAGATATAAATTGTATCAAATACGGTATAAAATCTACCCATTTTAGTACTATTGTTGGAAAAAGCATGTTTCTTTGTATACTTTTTATTTTTAGGATTAAAAGAGCTTAAATGTACAACTGGAACAAATTAACGACAAAATCCAACATAAGTATAGAAGATGGGAAGATAACACACTATTTCGGCCCTCTGAGCTTCACCCCAAGACTAAAAACAACAAGTCAGAAGACTGGCACGGGGTCGTGCCTAGTCGGCATGGGGTCATGCCGTTTCAAGATTCCAGATCAGAAGAAGACAAACAGAGCAGACAAGAGACATGGGGTCATGTCCCTATGGACACGGGCCGTGGTCAACTTCCAGATTCGCGTATCTGGGTTCTACAGCAAGTACAATGGCCACGGGGCTGTGCCGTTGACACACGGGGCCATGTAGCAGGCATATCTGACAACAGAATTAAATGAAGACATAGAAGAAGGATGACACAAGGCCGTGCCCTTCAGGCACGTGGCCGTGTGAGCCACTATTTCCAACTATAAATAGGGGTGCTTGGTTTCATTCCAACTCATCCCTTGGCAAACCACTTCTCTCACACCTACCATCACTCCACCACAACAATACCACCATCATCCACCACATTCATCCATCTTCCATTCTAGATTGTGTGTAGTAGTCCGGGATAGAAGATTGATCGTAAGAGTTTTTGTCAAACAAAGGCCATGCTTGGCCAATCTCTTACATCAGACAAGTTATTTATGTGTTACTTTTGATTTCCTAGCTTTGGTTAACTTTTTAAGTTGGTATGTATTAATGACTTTAATAACTAGTTTTTTATATTGAAAGTAAGTTTATTCTATCATCCTTCATGTTTCGTTGATTCACTCATTCGTGTCTTTACGCTCAATATAAAGCGCGTTAACTTCCTAGAAGGGGGTTAGAAGGGTGGTTTGGGTAAAGCTCTTGCCTCGTTCAGTGTATAGATCATGTGAGAACTTTGTTCAAGCTTATTAGGACTTCCTTTGAGGCAGATAACATCAAATTGGGGGAAGTAAGAACGGCTTGAATCCCTTATAAATAAACTACTATTAAAACTTTAAACCTGTCACACCCCGATTTCCACGTGTATCCCGGTGGGCGTGGGGAGTATTGTGATGTACAGTTGATATCATCATAACCAATAAAACACAGAGCAACACAGCAGAAGTCTTGGAGTAAAATATAACTATTACAAACCATAAGTGTCCAAGTGTTCAAAATACAAATATACACAAGGCTTGTAATAAGATCCACAGGTGGATCGGAAATAAATATACACAAAAGGATAACAGACTTACAGGCACAATAAAAAAGGCGTTACTCCTTAGTATTAATGCCCCGCAGCTTCCGGCCTATTTCGTACTTGTACCTGTAACTTGATCTTTTGAAAATACGTCAGTTTACACTGATAAATACAATCAACCGACTCATTTTGAAAATCCTTTCGAAATGGTTTTTGGTGCACTAGGCACATTTTTATAAATAACTTAGGACAATACAATTGACCTTGTATACAGTTTTACATGTCTGTCTTTTACATATGGGGCCCAGTACAGAAACCGAGACATGATCGACTGGCACACCACTTCTGAACTTTCACACCGAAAGCAGTAATAATAATAGCAGTTACCGATGTATGCCTACACCAATGCTTAAGTTGTGGCCACTAACACTTTAGTGAGCCAAGGATATCCCAGACACGGTCAAGCCCACGCCCAATGTTTAGTTTCAGACAAAACAGATTAAAACCGGGTTATGTAATTTAGTTAATTATCACAACTGGACAAACATAATTTGCATACCCGACCAAGCGGTAATAGTTTACTGTATCCCAAGCTCGTATAGGGAAAATAAATTAAATGTATTTACCCGAGCTTAAGTCTTCAAGAAATCCAAAACTCGGCCGCAAATCAAAGACAAGTGTTGATGCTCTTTGTGTTCGTCACTTGTCGAATAGGCTAGATAGAGCGTGTGTTGAATATTGTATAGGTTAGAATCGAACACACGACCGAAATAAGGAGATTTCAGTGTAAAAGGGATCAAGTTCGCTCGAACTTGACCTGTATTTGTCAAGTTCGCCCGAACTTGATGTGCCTTAACTATAGCAGGGCCAAGTTCGCTTAAGAGTGCATGTTGATGTCAAGTTCGGCCAAACTTGAGATAGTCAAGTTCGCCCGAACTCACCTCCACTCCAAAGAACTTGTCTCCCTATATATAGGTGTGTGTGTTCATTTGTCATTTAAGTTTTTGGCATCCCTACGGGGAGGTGCTGCCGGATTCTCTCCAGGAACTCCGACAGCTGGACTTATAAAGATGTATACTCTTTCGGTATGAATGAAGACTTCCGCTGCATTCTACTTCTACTCCTTTCTGTAATAACATTCTACCGAATCGGTTTACGTTTATCCACTAACTTCCGTCTAGAACCGTCTGATCACGGACCTTCAATTGGTATCAGAGCTACGGTTATCACCTACGCTCATGAATTTGGACATTTATGGACATTAGGAGGGGTTTTAGACGTAAATCATCAAATAAACATACAATCCACAAAAATCTAAAATTGAACGGATAGGATTGTTAGAAAACCATTTTCGACCAGATCTATGGTGGAATCATCTTGAAATTCGAAGAAATAAGGATTTTATATCAAAAAATGTGAAAATAGGCTGATTTGGGAGATCAAGTTCGCCCGAACTTGACCTGTGGAGGTCAAGTTCGCCCGAAATTGACAAGGATTTTCATGATTGAGTTCGCTCAAACTTGACTGATTTTCTTTGAAATTAAGCACAAGTTCGCCCGAACTTGTCTTCGCCCGAACTTAGTGATGGCCAACCAAGTGCGCCCGAACTTGTCACAAACTGACTAAGTTCGCCCGAACTTGTCAGGATGCCTAAAAAAATTTGTTTGAAAAAATTCATTGCTCGGTTTGATGAGAGGGTGTCCAGAAAAAATTTGGTGATAGAAACTTTTTCGAAATTTTATAGTCCGATACTGACTGTTCGGGGACAACGTCGGAGGCCTTAGAGAGAGGCTGAGATGATGAGGTTAGAGATGGTTGAAGATGAGAGGGTAGTCATTGATACCAAAGCAATTTGGTGATCATTAGGGTTGAAGACTACCGATGGGCCTTAAAGTAAATTCCGAATTTGTTAAATACTGAAATTTCTGGATTCGAGGGGGAATTTCAGTGAAAATTTCAGTATGGTCAGAATTTGCAAAAACGAGGGGGAATAAAAATTTTCATTATTTGAAGATTTTGACATTTTTGAAATTCGTGACACTGCAACAGTATTTCGGTGGTTTCCGACTACAGATTAACCGGGAAATGCAGAGATTTGAGATTCATTTGTAAATTGATCAAGTTGATGTCTAGTTTGAAAGCGTGTGGTTACATAACTGAGTCTTGGAGGAGTTGTTTATCAGATTCTGCGGTCATGGTTGTGGATTGACACCTGAATCACACGTATGGTTTGGAAGCACACACGACTGCCTATCTTTAACTCTGCTTTGCACATGAATTATTGACTGGACTAACCGCAAGGAGATAAGGATGCTTTGTAGTTTCAGTTGCCCCGGGTTGTACGCGGTACCATGATTAAGGAAGATGATTTATGGGATCGGATCTTCCAGACAAAGAAGTGTACCAGTTGCTGATGAAAGAGATTATCCATTTGGGATTTTGTGATCACAGGAAGTTCAGATTCAGATCATGATTCAGATTGATGCTTAAGGGTTAGAGTCCTGATCTCCGGTGAAGAATAGTTAGCTGGATTAGCAGTCTTAATACCAGTGAGGAACTGAGGACGTTCAAAACGTTCGGTGATGATCTTAGGAATTAATGACTAGCTCCAAAGACGGATGGTTTCAAAATTACCAAGGAAATCTGATGATAACCTTTGGTGGCCATTTTTTTTAATCTTCAAGCAGATGAATCATTCTTCTCTTTGGACTAACCGCGTTGGATGATGATGTTTGTGATTAAGTGGCGCTGGTCTACCGGAGATAGCTATATATCTGACATTGTGACTGAAGAAGAAGAATGTGATTTTGACCGCGGACGAATGTTTCTCAGAGTCGAAGTGTTACCAGATTATTTGGTTCCGATAAGATTACCGATTTGCTGATCTGGAATGATTACGGAAATCGGGATTTCAGATTATTGCGGGTAAACATTGATTTGAAGTTTACCAGTGTGGTAATTCGAAGTTTCTATCAATTGCCGGTTGAGTTTTTGAAGATTGGAAGATCGAGCATGGGAGATATGCGCTAGAACTGAACGCGGATGTGGTTAAAGTTGAAATGGAGAAGCTGTTTGATGAATTTCAAGTTGGTGTCTATTCAAGATAATCTGTCGGTCAAGCAAACCAGAGGAGGTTGGAAACTGTGCAACAAATATCTGAACTGGAGATTTCAGGGGGAATTAGATGTTGATAATGCAAACCCGAATCATCAATTGGGAGGGAATTTGTTGACGTGTTTCGACGACATCGGCAGATACCTTGATTAAAGTTGCAGAATATTCAAACACGGCTCAAGTTTGAAGACCAAGATTCGACAGTAACGAACAAGGGGGAATCTGTTGATGCACTTTGTGTTTGTCACTTGTCGAATAGGCTAGATAGAGCGTGTGTTGAATATTTTATAGGTTAGAATCGAACACACAACCAAAATACTGATTTCAGTGTAAAAGGGATCAAGTTCGCCCGAGCTTGACCTGTATTGGTTAAGTTCGCCCGAACTTGATGCGCCTTGACTATAGCAGGGCCAAGTTCGCTTGAGAGTGCATGTTGATGTCAAGTTCGGCCGAACTTGAGACATAGTCAAGTTCGCCCGAACTCACATCCACTCCAACGTACTTGTATCCCTATATATAGGTGTGTGTGTTCATTTGTCATTTAAGTTTTTGGCATCCCTACGGGGAGGTGCTACCGGATTCTCTCCAGGAACTCCGGCAGCTGGACTTATAAAGATGTATACTCTTTCGGTATGAATGAAGACTTCCGCTGCATTCTACTTCTACTCCTTTCTGTAATAACATTCTACCGAATCGGTTTACGTTTATCCACTAACTTCCGTCTAGAACCGCCTGATCACGGACCTCAGGCACAATTTACCGAGAAGGCGTTTAGTCTGGAATGATGGTATTATTAACCAAATTAGAATGCTAACGGGTCCTTAGTTAAGTCTTAGACTTGAACCGGCTAGTCTTACGTTAAACAAGTACGGCACGGTACGCTAGATTAAACGGTGACCGGAATAGAAGGTTAATTGGACCCGACAAGTATCAAGACTTGTATAATATGGGTATACCAATAACATTCTGGATTTTTGAATAAGAAACGACAAAGTTAAACCCGTTTCGGTTAGATTACGTAAACTAGTCACGTATGCTTAACCTTAAGCGTGGCGAAACCGGGTAACCAAAGAGTCATATACAAGTTCCATATGCTATTATGTTTAAAATATGATTTGATATTAGTAAGATATCAATACATATGCTTTTAGTAATTTTAAAACCGAATTATGCCTCATAAGGGCATTTTGGTCGTTTTATAGTTTATAAATGAAGTTTATAAGAAAGCTGACGTCAAGATCATTTTTATTCAGTAAAAATATGAATTTCATGATTTATATCAGTAGGATATCAAGTATATGTGTGCTTGATAGTTTTAACCCAAACTATGTCCCGTAGGGGCATTTTAGTCATTTCACACATAGCCTTGAGGTCATAATTGGGATTCAGAGTCCGGGACTTGTACTTACTATAAAGTTGTTGAAAATAAGTTTATAAATCAGTAGGTAACAAGTCTTGGCTCATAGTTATGGTTTTAAACCATACTATGCGCCGAAAAGGCGTAAAAGTCGATAATGTCGTTAAATTCGATGTTTAAGGTAAACTGAGGTTATGACCTGTTTTATATAACCAAAATATGTTATTTAATATGTTACATCAGTAGACAAAAGATTTGGTTATAAAAAGTTTGGTTTACGTCACTTTACACGTAAAAGGGTAATTTGGTCTTTTATTGGCATTTAACGAATCTTAGTCCTTTATTCAGTTTATAATCTGAATAAATATCCCAATATGTTCTACATATCATATTACATCAGTAGGTATTTCATTTTGGTGATAAAACCATACTTATCCTTTCTAAAATGCGGGAAAGGGTATTTTAGTCATTTAAAAGTATATATTACGTCTTTTTGTCAAAACTTGGTTCATGGTCAGATTCTTGACATCAATATATTTTTCTTATGTTTACAAATCAGTATCTGATTCATTTTATATTGGTTCATGATCAAAACCATGATTTACATCAAAAAGGACCTTTTTGCAACGTTTAAGTAACTTAGCGGAACTTGCATATAAACTGAGATTGCTAATGAACCATGTATTGTAACCTTAGGAGGTTATACTATACTTAAACATGGTCTTAAAATGACCTAAGGTTAGTAGCCTAAGTGGCTAAATCGGTTCAGAACTGAAAGTCAAAGCAGAAGTCAAACTTTGCGACTTTCGGTTGCGAACCGACTCTAGACCGAGGGTTGACGAGTCGAATAAGTTTATACAAGTTCTAATACTTATTTTAAAATTGTTTATGCATCAAAACATATTTTATAACATCTATATAATCAGTTATGAATTTTCATGAAATCTAGCCAGTTTGACTTTTGTTGACCTTTACTTTGACTCGTCAATTGGTCAAAAATTCGTGGTAATCTGGAGGTGCCCTTTTGAGGGATTATCATCTACCTTATTACAATCACGTAGCCAATTTCGTTACGATCAATGGCTGGACCTTCATGGTCTTAGCTCAAAGTTAAGGCGTTTTTACGACAAGACTTTGACCTTAGCTTAAAGCCTAATGAAATGACTTAGCACGAAAATGGAACACAGACACAAAGTCCAGGGGTTGCTAAGATCAGAGATGAAAGCTTAAATGTTGCCTGGAACTCCCTAAGTGAACTTGATGAGTTTAAAGTGAGGAAGAGCAGGTTGCAACACATAAAAACATCCTTTAATAGTTGTTGAGGAATTAGGAGGTGTTGCCAGGTGTTGGTGGACGTAAACAAGTGTCCCAAGTCGTGGAAACATGCAAGAAAAGGTGGCAACGACGACAAATGTGGCAGAACAACAAGCTGCCACATTTTTGTTCGCTGGCGGTCTCTTACAAACCAGAAGGGTTTAACCTTGTTCGCGGCGACAAATGTGGCAGGACCTTAGGCGCCCATGGTTTTCAAACTGGTTACGGACTGCAACCAATATGGCTTGCGGTCCGTAACCGCCTCCCATAAATTAAAATTTTGGCATTTTAAAATTTGGCCCCTCAACTTTTAATACCTACATTATGTGGATATAAATAGACGTTTCATCAACTTTGGTCCCTCCTGTTTTACTATACGGCATACGAGGATTACCGGGACACGTGTCGGAATATCATTGGACGTAAAAACATGAGGTGTTACAAAACCGGCCTTGCGGGACTGTATCCCTGCTGACTCAGACCAATATGGCCGAGGGTAGCGTTGCCCTCAAAAGAGGGACATGCCACATTTTGAATTAATAACCTACTTAATTATCTTTCAATATTCCGGCCTTGCGAGACTGTATCCCTGCTGACTCAGACGAATATGGCTAAGGGTATTGTCGTCTCCAAAAGAGGGACATGCCACTATAACTAAGATAATCTCTTAAAAAACCCAAAGCGTGGAAATCATCAAAGGATACGTAAATGATGAGTCGGAGCCAAGTGATTCTATCTTGTCTATTTGTATCTTTTATTATTTTAGTCATTTCTTTATTTTTACTTATAAAAAATCGTTTCCAAAATTTAATTAGATTAGACGGACGATATTCCGGTATTAAAAGCTCTTGTGTTCTTGGATGACCTCGGTATCTTATCATCACTATACTACGCCAATGATGGGTGTACTTGCCCTAGCGTAAAGTAGAGAGTGATAGTGGTATATCGTGTTTTTATAAATTTAAAGCTTGAATAAACAAGTGAAAAGTACTCAAAATATATCTAAAATTCATACTCAGCTCACTCACGTCACTAATCAAGCCCCATAACCACAAGTATGGTTAGAAACAAGATGGGTGTAAGTTTGAATGAGTAAAAGCAAGTTTATAAAGATTTACATAAAAGTTCTTTCAAAACAGAAAGTTTGGACCTAAAAATGGTGATGTTCCACCTTAGTTTACCATGGTAAACTTGTGGAAACACCCCTAGAGGTGTTCCAAGCTTTCAAGAGGAAGAAGGGATGAAGAAAAACATGAAAAATGTGAGTTTGGACTCACTTTAGAACTTAGATAATTTTGCCAAAACTTGCAATATCAACTTATTTGGGAGTGTTTTGAGAGTGTAAGTGAGTTGGAAAAGTGAAAATGAGGTTTCGGAGGATTATTTATATAATGGAAGTTTAGGGTTTAGTGTTAAAGAAGGTTGTATGGTGATTGGGGAAGGAGAAGGGACCAATGCAAAAAAACTTTCTGCGGATCGTGACCCGTGGCGTCACACGAAGCCAATAGGAGAGCGGGTCGCACGATGCTTGTAACAACTCCGAATTTCGTTGTTGATTTATTTATTTCCTTTTCGTGTATACTTATCAATTGTACTCAGGGATTTGGATTATGAACAGTTTATATTAATGAAATTATGATTTGTCGCATCTATATCGCATTTAATCGCATTTCAATCGCTAATTGAACGCAATCATAACTAATTATGCTACTAAACGAGCTGAGTGTGTTATTGTTTAATAAACACTTGCCATCGCATCGCTTATCTCATCGCATCCTAAAGCGCAGTAATTATGAGGAATTATGTTTTATGTTTGTTATACTTATTTATGCTATGGTTTAATATCGCTAAATCGCTCACACGCTCATGTAACTCGCTCTCACTTAAATCATTGGTAATATAATGCTTAACGCTTCGCTAAAACGCTTAATGTAACTATGTAATACGAACCGAATCGCCGAACGAACTCGTAACGCGAAATAATCAAACAAAACTTGACCAATAGGTCAAGTTCGGCCGAACTTGTGCATCACAAGTTCGCCCGAACTTGTCTGAGCCAATGAATCCTTCAACATCCAACAAGTCCGCCCAGACTTGTCTCCTAAACTCAGGTAACACACAAGTTCGCTCGAACTTGTAAAAAGTTTGCCCGAACTTGATGTCTGCCCTCACATTCTCACTTCAATTAATAAATACCCAGCTCCTCTTCTCATTTGAACTTGCTGCAAGTTCGCCCGGAGCTCCCCAAAACCGAAACCTTTTGTGTTCTAAGTAAGATTCAACCCTTTTTCAACTACAACAACGTTCAACAACGTTTTACAATAATTTTGCACAAGGCTCTGCCTTCGTTTTCATCAAATCTCTTATGTTTACGAAAATCTTCATCTTTTTATGCAAAACTTCTACTTTTCACTCAGATCTATGCTTAGATCTGAGTAAAACCTTTAAAACCTTGATTTTACACAATATTCGGACTAAACGACGTATGTTCCGTTCACTTTGAAGTGGAACGAGGCGTTGTCAAGCTAGATCTCAGATCTGGAAGCACAAGGACGAAATCGTCACTTTGCACAAACTGGACTAAACCGTTCGAACCTTCAAGTCCGCCCGGATCAGTCCGAGTTTCTGTAAAATGGCTAAAACTCGATCCAAAAGACCTCTTCAGCCTTGGTTTTGCTCAGTAGCCTAAGGTTGGAGGGATGGACACTCGATTTCCTCAGCAAACGACGCGAAAACGCACAATTTGGATGCCAAAACAGTCAAGTCCGCTCGGATTACATCAAGTTCGCTCGAGCTTGTCACCAGAATGGTGACCAAGTTCGCCCGAATTTGACCAACACTTCAACAATACCACAAGTTCACCCAAACTTGTACTGATTTCCAAGGAAATCAGACAAGTTCGCCCGAATTCGTAACCTCCCTTTGCAAAAGGGACAAGTTTGCTCGAACTTGTCTCGTTTCCTAGGAAACCAGACAAGTTCGCCCGAACTTGTTCACTCAGTAAGTCAGTTATACAAGTTCGCCGAACTTTTACTTTCAATTACAAGTTTGCCCGATCTTGTCTACTGATCTCTCAAACCGTGGCCGTTTCAGAAAATCAGAAGACTGATGCACTTCTGTTCGCTTACAGACTGATCTGGCACTCTTCGCAACTCTTCTCAGATCCCTCATCTCTTCCGAAACGCACCAACGGTGAGTATACTTGAACCCTTTTACTATTAAACGCACTTTTGGGTGTCACATATGTTTCTATATCAAATCACATCACTCGAATCTCAAATGCTTATTCGCAACCTGCTGTTACATGATTAAACGTGAAATCTGCTGAATTGTATGTATTGCTTGATTGCTTGTACGCCACCCTTAACATGATAGTATACTAGAGGTTGACCCGCCACCCGGAGGCCCGGGGTTGTTAAGGCTCGCATTTTCATTTCTCATTTATTTTCTCTTTTAGCATGTGAACACTTGTTTGCATGCCTCGATCAATCGCGGTTTGTTAGTTTACTTGAATAGGTAGTTACATAATTCACAACTCTTACGTATATCATGCGGTGTATGCTAAACGCTTTTATATCTATATTGTACGCAAAACTCGTATGCTCACCTTTACTTAATTGTATTGACGTTTTATTTTAACATATGTGGCAGGTTGAGGACTTTAGCTTGGATGCTTAGATTAGGTTTTGTTTAGAAATCATGTAATAGAAATCTAGGGAATATCGAACCTGAATTTGTTTTATGAGATATGGATATTTTGTAATATTGTTTGAGGATTTTATGTTAATAGTATGTGATATTAGCCTTTGAATATTATCGCTTAAATAATGTTATGGAATTTTTCGTGAGACAATCTGGTTCGCCTAGTGCCGCGCCCCGATGTTTCTGCCATCGGTTGGGGTGTGACCGATTGGTATCAAAGCCATAACTATAGGGAAATTTAGGTAGAATTGCCATGTTTGCCTTAGACTATTACCAAATCAGACTGTTACACATCGATTAACGCTGAAAACTCATACGAACAGACAAGTCCGCCCGAACTTGGGGGGCAAGTTCGCTCGAAATTGATCAAGTTCGCCCGGACTTGATCAAGTTCGCCCGGACTTGACCAAGTTCGCTTAGACTTGACCAAGTTCGCCCGGACTTGACCAAGTTCGCTCGAACTTGTCTGTCCCCTCTCAACAACAACAAGTTCGTTTGGGATTAGACAAGTCCGCTCGAACTTGACTAGAATCCTTCGACACGAACTTTTAGACATTGTTTTTCCTAAAGCAACCACAACACACGCTGAAGAACGCTCGTATCACACAAAATGAATGATCAAGTCGAGAATAGGGGTGAAAACCAAAAACTCTCGATGAGATTGTTCACTCTGCGCATTCTCTCTTGCACGAGATACCTTCGTTGAGTTAGGAGTGATATTCAAACCTCGACGAAAATCTCCATATCTATCTAGTGGAACTCCCGATTGATCGGTGAGCAAAACCACAACTAGGAATGATGTTGTTAAGTTAGGGGTGAAACCCGCATCTTAATAACTAGTTCCACTCCTCGATTTTCAATCTCACCAAAGTCTCGATTACTTCGATGACTCGGAGCACGACGTAACTGGAAGGGTAAATGCCGTTAACCGTTGTACGGCAAGAGCATTTGCCTATTAGGCCAAATCGTGTGTCCGAACTCAGAGAATTTTCGAACCACTTTGAGGGAGTCGTTGTCTCAAAACCCAGGACGCTCCCAATTGATTTAAGCCTATAATCATCAATTTTACGCATCATCGAGTTTATTTATTATTTATGTGTTTAAATTTATGAATTTTTACGCTTATTCGATTTCTTGAGTTATCGCTCTTACGCTCCATCGATATACGCACTACTCGCACAGCTGTCGAAATCTAAAACGCTAATTAATTCACCAACCAAACTAATCGCTTAACTCGCTTACGCTCATGAGGACATACGTGCGTCTCATATGCAGCACTACTCGCTATCTACGCTATTATATCGCATCTCGTACGCGCTACGCATGTTTTAGTTTGAAGATGAATACATGCAAAATATGTGCTTATGTGATTATATGCCTACGTGGTTATGTGCTTATCTGCTTACGTGCTTATATGCATACGTGTCTATGTGTTATATGCTGTAACTTTATAATAATAATAATAATAATAATAATAATAAACTATTTGAACATAAACCTACCATAATCAAATCTCATCCAATCAAATCCTTTGTGTAGATGACTTCTATGGGATCTCACACACGGAGGAACATCCAACGCAACAACACTGATAAGCGCATCGCTTCTCTGGTAGCCAAGCAAATGGCTAAAGTTATCCCCCAGATCGTCAGCGAGATCCATGCCGCCAGCAGCAATTCATCGGTCGATTCCAAAGCCGACACGCCCAAGACTTCTTTCAGCTTTACACAGTTCAAAGCTTGTGGACCCCTTACTTTCTCAGACACTGAAGGACCAAGTTCCGTGTTTCACTTGTTTGATGTCATCGAAGTCACATTTCGCCAGAGTGGGTGTCCCAAATCCCTTCGCACTATTAACACTACCGGCGTGTTCCAGTCCAGGGCTCTCGACTGGTGGACCGCAAAGCGTAACAAGAGGGGAAACAATGAAGCCTACGGGCTCACTTAGGAGGAACTTAAAGCAATCATGATCAAGGAATTTTGTCCTCCCTATGAAATCCAGAAGTTGGAGAACGAATTTTGGGGAATTAAGCAAGACGGACCCGACAATGCTGGTCTAACAGCTCGTTTCAAACAGCTGAGCATTATCTGTCTCGGTCAAGTGGACACGACCGAGAAAGCAATCAAGAAGTACCTCAACGCTCTGCTTGACTGCGTCGCTGACTTCGTTCAAGCAGCACGCCCTGTTACTATCGAGGAGACTTACCATCTATCCGCAGAGATCAATGACAAATGGGTTCAGTATGGTTACTTTAAGAACAGCAAGGTAGCAAACCAGGCCATCACCGAATCAACAGCTCCCTCTGATCATTCCCGAGAATCAAAGAACAGTCGCCGTGGCCGCAAAAGGGAAAACCCGATTAAGAACTTTGCCCTTACCGCTCTGCAAAACCCTCAGCCACTCCAGTCCGCAGCACCAAACACACTGCCAGCAAAGCGTGCGTATACTGGCCCGCATCCTTTGTGCTCAAAATGCACCTATCACCATGTGGTTGGAGGCAATTGTCGTTTCTATACCAACTGCAACATCTACGGCCACTTTACTATCAGTTGCCGTTCAGGCCCTCGCCAGCCAGCTCCTCAGGTCCTGCAGCACCAGCTCAACCAGCTCCCCCTCGCACTCCTTAGGCTAACCAGCAGCCGTACCAGCAGCAAGCGCCAGCCCCAAAGGCCCGTGCTTGTTACACATGTGGGGACCCAAACCACTTCAGCAATGTCTGCCCTAATCGAGTTGTCAAACAAGAGCCACAGCAGCAGCAGCCACCACCACAGCCTCAGCAGCAGCAACAGGCTGCGCGTGGACGAGCCTTTAATCTCAAGATGTTGAATTCCGTATCGATTTAATTCCCGGTGCTACTCCCGTTGCTAAAGCTCCCTATCGTCTCGCACTATCCGAAATGCGCGAGCTATCCAGCCAACTTCAAGAGCTTCTTGATAAAGGCTTCATATGCCCGAGCACTTCTCCTTGGGGCGCACCCGTTCTTTTCATGAAAATAAAAGATGGGACGTTCCGAATGTTCATCGATTATCGTGAACTTAACAAACTGACGATAAAGAACCGCTACCCTCTTCCTCGAATCGACGACTTATTCGATCAGCTTCAAGGTGCTACTTGTTTTTCTAAATCGATTTACGTTCCGGTTATCATCAGTTGCGTGTACTCGAAGAAGATATTCTGAAAACCGCCTTTCGTACTCGTTATGGCCATTTCGAATTCGTGGTCATGCCCTTCGGTCTTACAAATGCACCCGCGGTCTTCATGGATTTGATGAACCGTTTGTATAAAGCCTTTTTAGATCGTTTCGTCATTGTGTTTATCGATGACATCCTTATCTATTCGAAGTCGAGAGACGAACACGCGCGCCATCTCTGATTAGTCCTCGAACTTCTTCAAGGTAATCGCCTTTATGCTAAGTTCTCAAAATGTGAATTCTGGCTCGAAGAAGTCCAATTTCTCGGCCACATCGTTAATAGTCAAGGAATTCACGTCGACCCTGCAAGATTGAAGCTGTCAAGAGTTGGATGACACTGAAGAATGCTTCCGAAATCCGTTCATTTATTGGATTAGCGGGTTACTACCGTCGATTCATCGTTGACTTTTCGAAAATTGCCGTTTTGCTTACCGCTTTAACTCATAAAGATAAGCCTTTCGTTTGGGATTCCAAACAAGAGGAAGCATTTCAAACTCTCAAGCATATGCTATGCAATGCTCCTGTGCTCGCTCTTCCCGACGGGAATGACGATTTCGTTGTTTATTGCGATGCCTCTAATCTTGGTCTTGGTTGTGTTCTCATGCAACAAGACAAGGTTATCGCGTATGCATCTCGACAACTCAAGATCCACAAGAAGAATTACACAACCCACGATCTCGAACTCGGTGCAGTTGTTTTTGCATTGAAGATATGGCGACACTACATTTACGGTACTAAGTGTACGGTCTTCACCGACCATAAGAGCTTACAACATATCTTCAACCAAAAGGAACTGAATATGCGCCAACGCAGATGGGTTGATCTTCTCAACAATTACGATTGTGAGATACGCTACCATCCTGGCAAAGCAAACGTCGTAGCCGATGCTCTAAGTCGACGAAGCTATGTGTATAGTGTTCGTGACTCTCAGGCTTTAAATGATCTCGAAATCATGATTCGCTCCGCCCAGTTTGCTTGTTTTATCGAGAATACCCTGCAAGATGAAATGAAATGTGGTGCCGAAACTCAGCTCGTCGTGAAACCCAATGGTATTTATTACTACCTCGATCGCATTTGGATTCCTAGCCGTGATAACCTCCATGAATTGCTAATGATCGAAGCTCATAAATCCCGATACTCCATTCATCCCGGAGCCGACAAGATGTACCAGGACCTCCGTCCTAAGTACTGGTGGCCGGCCATGAAAAAGGATCACCGTTTACGTCTTAAAGTGCTTAACTTGTTCGAAGGTTAAAGCTGAACATCAAAGGCCCTCTGGCTTACTCGAACAACCCAAAATCCCGGTGTGGAAATGGGAGAGTATAGCACGCTTGTGCCTTTGGAGCTTACTGCTGGTTGGCTTGAGGAGGAGCAGGTAAAGCTGGAGCTTTTGGAGCCTGAGGAGCTGGCTGGCGAGGACCACTACGGCAGCTGACAGGGAAGTGGCCGTAGATGTTACAGTTGGTACAGAATCGGCAATTGCCACCAAAGGCATGATGATATGTGCACTTAGGGCACATAGGGTGCGGACCAGTCTACGCACGCTTTGCTGGCGGTGCATTTGGTGCTGTTGACTGGGGTGGCTGAGGGTTCGCTGGAGCAGTAAGAGCAAAGTTCTTACTCAGGTTTTCCCTTTTGTGACCACGGCGACTGTTCTTTGGCTCTCGGGGCTGTTCGGTAGTAGGATCTGCTGATTCCGTGACTGTCTGATTTGCGACTTTGCTGCTTTTAAAGTAACCAGACTGAACTCGTTTGTCATTAATCTCGGCGGCTAGTTGGTAGGTCTCCTAGTTAGTAGCAGGGCGTGCTGCTTGAACAAAGTCAGCGACGCAATCGGGGAGAGCGTTGAGGTATTTCTTGATTGCCTTCTCGGTCGTATCCACTTGACCGGGACAGATGATGCTCAACTGTTTGAAGTGAGCAGTGATGCTAGCATTATCGGGACCATCTTGCTTGATATTCCATAATTCATTCTCCAATTTCTGGATTTCATAGGGAGGACTGAATTCCTTGATCATAATTTCCTTAAGTTCCTCCCAGGTGAGTCCGTAAGCTTCGTCGTTCCCACGCCTGTTGCGCTCGGCTGTCCACTAGTCGAGAGCCCTTGATTGAAACACACCGGTAGCATTGACAGTGCGCAGAGCCTCGGGACATCCACTCTGGCGGAATGTGACCTCGATAGAGTCAAACCAGTGGAACATGGCACTCGGTCCTTCGGTGCCTGAGAAAGTAAACGGTCCACATGCTTTGAACTGCTTAAAGCTGAAGTGAGGTTTCGGGGCATCTCCCTTGGAGTCCACAGATGAGTTGCTGCTTACAGCATGAATTTCTGAGACAATTTGCGGGAGATCCTTCGGGTGTGTGATCCCATTGAAGACATCTACACGAAGGATTTAGTTTAGATGAGATTCGATTATAATCGAGTTATGTTTAAAATATTTATTATAATTATTCATGCAAGGCACAAAAACACATAAGCACATATCCACATAGACACATAAGCACGTAAGCACATAAGCACGTAAGCACATAATCACATAGGCACATAAGCATATATTTTGCACGTATTCATAGATTTCACGTTGATTCCTCAGTTGACTCCAATTTTATTCGTACATGAGTAGCGTGCATATGATGCGAGATATAAGCAAGATATCAGCGATATATAATAGTGAGATAAGCAATTAGTTTGGTTTGTGTATTAATTTAGCGTTTTAGATTACGAGAGCTGTGCGAGTTGTGCATACATTCGATGGAGCGTAAATGCGATAAATCGAGAAAACGATGATATGATAAATCATCAAAGCGAGAAATCAAATAAAGTGAAAATTCCCAAAATTTTAAACACTTAATAATAATAAACTCGATGACGCGTAAATCGACGATATAGGCTTAAATCAATTGGGAGTGTCCAGGGTTTTGAGACATTTGACACGCCAAAGTGATTCGACTACCCTTTGCATTTGGACCACGCTTTGGCCTAATAGATAAACGTTCTCACCGCAAGCGGCTAACGACGTTTACCCTTCCAGTTAATACGTGTTACAAACCATCGGCATAACCGAGACTCCCGTGAGATTGAAAATCGAATTGCGGAATTAGTTACTAAGATGCGGGTTTCACCCCTAACTTAGCAACTTTATTCCTAGATAGAAATTGAGATTTTCGTCGAGGTTTGGATGTCACTCCTAACTCAACGAAGGAATCTCGTGTGAGAGAATGCGTGGAGTGAATGATCTCATCGAGAATTCTCGGTTTTCACACCTATTCTCGACTTGATCACTCGTTTGGTGTGATGCGAGCGTTTCGAAGTGTGTATTATTGTATTAGCCTTAGGAAAGGCATATTTAAGCATTTATGGCAAGTAGTTTAACATTTAAGTCAAGGATAGGTCATTCGGGTACTTAAACATGCTACTAGGTCGAATCATGGCAATTCTACCTATTATCCTAAGTTATGGCGCTCTGATACCAATCTGTCACACCCCAACCGATGGCGGAATCATCGGGGTAATGGCACTAGGCGAATCAGATTGATCAAGAGAATTTCCATAACAGCCATTTCAAAGATAAACATCAACATTTAATATCCCATACTATCAAACTCATAAACCTTCAAAATAACCATTACATGCCAACAAAATCTCTTAAACACAATCCAATTCGATCTCCCCTAGATTTTTATTACAACCATTCTAAAACAACTAAATAAAACAAACTAAACTACGCATGCAACTCCAAGGCATCCAAGCTATAAATCCTCAACCAGTTACATACGTTAAAATACAAGTCAATACAATTAAGTAAAGGTGAGCATACGAGTTTGAATAATACTAGCATAGTCGAGAAAGCGTTTGTGAAACAATCTAATTACATATCATGATACACCTAAACACTTAACATAACATAGGCTCATTACTCATGCTAACTACCGTGAGAAGGCTTGCGCGTCCATCCTAACTAGACCCCGTCGGGTGTAAGCCACACTATAGCACCATACTAGCTAAGGAGGCAAGTTAACGAAAATAAGTCCTAGTCACATGTTTCTAGTATCATGTGTCGAGCATATACAATCAGATTATTCGCATGTGATAAACAGTTTTGATTCGTGATGTGATTTTGTTTATAGGAACGCATGTAACACCAAAAAGTGCGTTTAAAGCGAAAATGGGTCAAGTATACTCACTGTGGGTGCGTTTAGGTAAGACTTAAGATTCTGAGGAGAGTTACGGAGAATGTCGGTTCAGCCTGTAGACGATTAGAAGTACATCAGTCTTCCGAAAAGCCGAAATGGTGAAGTTTGAGTAGGGCAGTAGCCAAGTTCGGGCGAACTTGTGTGTAAACACACAAGTTCGAGCGAACTTGTATGATTTAGGTGGGTTTATAGCCAAGTTCGGTCGAACTTGATGAGTTTCCTAAGAAAGCTGTCAAGTTCGGGCGAACTTGTAGGAAAACCTTACAGATTTGGCAAGTTCGGTCGAACTTGTATGGTTTCCTAAGAAACCAGGCAAGTTCGGGCGAACTTGCAAGAAACTTGGTGAAGAAACACTCAAGTTCGGTCGAACTTGACCCAAATGGGTACAAGTTCGGTCGAACTTGACCTGGTGAGCTGGTGATTCTCGAGCGAACTTAATGTTTTCGGGTCCAAAATCTTGCGTTTTCGCGTGTTTGCTGAGGAAAATCGAGTGTTCATCCCTCCAACCCTGTGCTACTAAGCAAACTTAGGTCGGAGAGGTCTTTTAGAGCTGTTTTAGCCGTTTTACAAAAGCGTGGGCAAATCCGGGCGAACTCGAGGTTCATTCGGATTAGTCCGGCTTGTGTAAACCAACCTAAACGTCCTTGTGCTTCCAGATCTGGGATCTTGAATGATAGATGCTTCGTTTCATATCAGAAAATGAACAAAACATCCCCAAAAGTCCGTATTTTGTGTCAAAATCGATATTTATCAAAGGTTTTTCTCAGATCTATCACTTACAAGCCGAGATCTTACAGATCTCGTGTTTGGGAAGTCTCTACTATCAAATCACATCACACGAATCTAAATGCTTATTCACAACCCGTTGTTACATGATTATACGTGAAATGTGCTGAATTGTATGTATTGCTTGATTGCTTGTACGCCACGCTTAACATGATAGTATACTAGAGGTTGACCCGCCACCCGGAGGCCCGGGTTGTTAAGGTTCGCATTTTCATTTCTCATTTATTTTCTCTTTATAGATGTGAACACTTGTTTGCATGCCTCGATCAATCGCGGTTTGTTGGTTTACTTGAATCTGAGTAGTTACATAATTCACAACTCTTACGTATGTCATGCGGTGTATGCTAAATCCTTTACTTAATTGTATTGACGTTTGATTTTAACATATGTGGCAGGTTGAGGACTTTAGCTTGGATGCTTAGATTAGGTTTTGTTTAGAAATCATGGAATAGAAATCTAGGGGAGATCGAACCTGAATTTGTTTTATGAGATATGGATATTTTGTAATATTGTTTGAGGATTTTATGTTAATAGTATGGGATATTAGCCTTTGAATATTATCGCTTAAATAATGTTATGGAATTTCTCGTGAGACAATCTGGTTCGCCTAGTGCCGCGCCCCGATGTTCCGCCATCGGTTAGGGTGTGACAATGCGGAGCCCCTTTTGGCCACAACAGTTTGATTTATTACACTTTAACCCCTGAACTATCATGGTTTATCATTTTATACAATAACTTTACTATATAGCACGTTTTCGAGCATGGAATGCGTATGTAAGTATAATTCGTGCATCGTGAATGTATGTATGAGTAGTTGCACGTATAACAAGTATCGGTTTGCAAGTAAACACGTATTTAATGATTTATTGTATGTGTAACGAGTATGTATAAAGTATGGAATTTCATTATGATCAAAGTTTCGAAATACAAGGTTGGAAACGAAATACAAATACAATGGGATTACAAGTTTTCAAAAATAGAAATATGATTACATCTTTCTAAATATGAATACAATGACCTAATTGCCCATCTCATTAACATAAATAATGGATGGAGTTAACTCAGTGGACTAAAATGGCAACAGTGAAACTTTTTTGGACCCACGGGAGAAAAATGAAACATTTGGACTAAACTGGCAAAATGGCCCAAACCACAGGGACTAAAATGGCATTTAACTCTTCATTTTTTTCCAGTTTGCTCCATGACTGTAACTCCATTCAAAATGTTTGCTATTTAGAAGGGGGTTTTAGTAAATTTACAAATAAAAGTGAGGGTATTTTTAATAATTTTACAACTAAATATAATATATAAATATATACACAAACTCTTCCTTATCCTCTCTCTATCTCTTCCCCATCACCAACCACCACCACCCCTCACACCATGACACCAAGCACCAGAGCTTCCAATGGACTCAACCGTCAACATCATCATACTAGTCTAAAAAGTCACCGGAGATGGAGTCCTTGGCTCGAAACCCTAGGCGGCCGTCAATGTCGAAACACTAGGCGGCCATCACCATCGAAACAGAGATTGTTGCCGTCACCGTCGAAACAGAGATGGTTCTTGTCACCTATGGCCGGATCAAAACCCATAGATGGAGTCATTGGCTCGAAACCAATGGCCTGCTTTCATCACTCTCATCTCCGGTCACCTCTCTCTCTCTCTCTAGACTCCTCTCTCATCTACTCTGTTCTCTCTCCACGTTCCCTCTCCCCTATTACAAGTAGACGCATCGTATGTATAGTTTCCTGCTTATATGTATATTTTTATGAAATTTGGGAGTTTTGATGATACAAGTTGGGGTTTGATTCTTAGGGTTTTGTTTTGATAGATGAAAGTCTTAGAGAGAGAGAGGGAGAGAGCAAGTGGACTGGGTGGGGGTGGTGGTGATAGTGGAGATAATGGGTGGTGGAGGAGGAGAAGGCGGAGAGAGAGTGGGTTTGGGGAAGTGATGATGATTTAAAAAAAACTTTAGTTGTGGAGGATGGTGGTGATGGCGAGATGGTAGTGATGGCAGGTGGTGGACTGATGGCGGTTGGATGGTGGTGTCGGCATGTCTGCGTATATAAATATATAATTAATTGTTTTATATTTTTATACTCTCTTTAATATCAATAAAAATAAAAATCAGATTTAAGAAATTAATAAAACTGGAAAATCTAAAATTAAAGAAATGCCCTTATTTCAACTGAAATGTTTAGCTAGATTAGAGTTAGTGAGTAAACTAGAAATAAAATGAAAACATCATGAAGAGTAAAAATACTATTTTTAAAGGATTGAGGTAAAACCGTTAAAACGACTAAATCACAGGGAGCAAAACGGAAATTTACTTTCCCCTTATATTGGGGTCCTACTATTTACACCCAACGTTTTACTATATGCATTAAGTGATGTAACATTAATAAACTCAAAAATGTGTTTTTCTTTTATAACTTCCGATATATAATGTTTTATAAAAAAACAAATATGGTTTTGCGATATGCTTATTTTTATCTATGTTTTGATATAAATTT
Organism: Scalesia atractyloides; assembly: GCA_947069175.1. Classification (NCBI taxonomy): domain Eukaryota; kingdom Viridiplantae; phylum Streptophyta; class Magnoliopsida; order Asterales; family Asteraceae; genus Scalesia; species Scalesia atractyloides. The sequence continues at coordinate 67,199,271 of CAMTDV010000030.1, forward strand.
TACAATAAACGGAGCCGTATCAAATATAACGTTTTATAAGTCGTTATAAAATTTTATATTCCGTTTTTTTTTTTATAAAATTTATATCAAAACGTAGATAAAAATAAGCAAATCGCAAAACATATTCGTTTTTTTATAAAACATTATACATCGGAAGTTATAAAAAAAACACATATTTGAGTTTATTAATGTCATATCATTGGTGTAAATAGAAAAAAGTTTAATGCAAATAGAATCACCCTAACAAGATGTTCTAGCGGTTAGTCACTTGGTTTCTGTACTTGAGGTCCCAAGTAGGGGTGTAAACGAGCCGGGCCGAGCCCGAGCCTTCCACTACTCGAGCTCGGCTCGTGATGTTTTTGGGAAGCTCGAGCTCGGCTCGTAAATAAAATCCAAAGCTCGAGTCCGGCTCGGCTCGGCTCGAGATGATTTGAGAACAATCTTAAATGAGTTCAAAGCTCGGCTCGAGTTCGCTTTAATATAGCTTAAACGAGTCAAAGCTCGGCTCGAGCTCGGCCCACCAATGTTATAAAATAAAGCCTGTTTTTATATAATATATAAAATTAATATAAAATTATGTTTAGGCTCGCGAGCCTAAACGATCTTTGTATGCAAAGCTTGAGCTCGGGCTCGATAACTAAACGAGTCATATTTTAGGCTTGAGCTCGGGCTCGGGCTCGTTAAAACTCGACTTGTTCGAGCTTTTTACCGATCCGATCCCGAGTAGCTCTCTAGCCGTTGCGCATCGTTTACACCCCTAGTCCCAAGTTCAACTCCCACTAGCATCACTTTGAAAGACATTGGTGTAGCAATGAAGTTTAGAACTAGGCCTCATTGTAGGTCGCCAGTTCGAAACCGAGTCGAGCCGGGTTTTACCGCAGTGGGCCTTCGGGTGGCAGGTTTTCCCCGGAACTGGTGGCTTGATGGCTCGGGTATGCATCCAACTCTGACCGTTATATAGGAGATGATGCATTTGGTCGATTGAGTGTATCCTAGGATGTTTATCCGGTAATGTAGTTCCCCGTTAAAAAAATAAAAAAAGAATCACACTATTGTATATATCGTTTTTCTTGATCTATTAACGTTATTTAAAGAAAAGAAAGTTGACACGTGCGGGGAATTTTGGGAAAAAGAGGGAGGCAATCAATGGGATTGTGGTGACATAAGGCTAGTCTAGTCTCTTTGCTTACTCACTCAAGTAAAAGATTGCTACCACAATTACCATGGATCTCTCTATTTGCAATACAGACAATTATTTTTTATTTTATGGTTAATATTATTACAATATTTTTCTATTGTAAAGTTCTCATTCACCCTACTTTAACCTGTTTACAAAAGACAAAAATTCTAAGAAGTATAAGAAGAATTAAAAATTGTTATATGTCAGATCATTAAAATTAAGAGTAGATTATATAAAAGTAATTTAGATAATTATTTAGTTATGATAAAAACACGATGTTCCTCCTATATAAAACATTATATACCATTTGTTATGCGTAAAATATAAATATGATGTATATATACTACTAATAAAACACTACATAATAAACCATTTGTTACCTACAAAATAAACAATATGTACGCGCTACAAATAAAACACACGGGATAAACTGAACAAAAAAAATACCATTGACTAAAAACACTCCGTTGAAACGTAATTTTTTTATATCACATTATGGTACTCATATTAAAGATAAAAAACGCTCGTTATTATGACGTAATTTAAAAAAAAAACTATGACGTATAAAAAATTTTTAACGTTTAAAAAGGATGGATAGAAGTTGCAACCAATTGGGTGGTGGTCCATTAGCAAAGATAAAGTTTTTAAACACCTTAAGAAGGGGAAGTCTTTGGTTCAATTCCCATAAACAACAAAGAATACAAGAAATTTTTGTTTGAAAGAAAAAAAGTTTCCTATAGATTTCTGAAATTGAGACACCAAAATTATATTTTTACAACTATGCCATTAAATCAATTATTAAAAGTATGACACAATTTACAAAAATGCCACTAATTAATCAAATGCATTTAAAATTTCAATCTAATGGTCATAAGACCCTTAGTATATGGTTTATTCACACCCATGACATTATAGGCTATGGTATCTTGGGGATGAGATAAGGTTTAGAGGCCATTAGGTCCTGAGTTTGATTTTTACAAGGGTTTTTTTCTTTCAAATTTATTGGGTTTCATCCTGAATTGGTGTTAGGGATGGCAATCGAACCCGAACCCGTAGGTAAACCCGAAACCCGATACATTTGGGACGGGTTTGGGTAGGTTAATCGGGTTTGGGAATGGTTTTTATTTTTGGGGATTTGGTGATACACCCGTTTACCTGACCCAATTACCCGAGAAAGTGTACTCGTTTACCCGATTATATACCCCATATAATTTCTTTACTATTATTAAATATGCATGTATATGATACATCCATTTTTTATACATATGGGTATTTTATTCCGTATACATTGTAGTTATTTGATATATTTTTGTAGTGATAATACTAAATGTACCCGATTAGTAATGTTACCCGATGGGTATTTACCCGCTAGAAACCCAACGGGTTTTAGGACGGTTTGGGATAAACTTATCTAACTGGGTTTAGGGTTGGTAATACCTAAACCCGTCCCAAACCCGACCCATTGTCATCTTTAGTTGGTGTAAAGCATTATTGCCTAATGAAGATGAATATAATCGGGTGGTTCCGCTGATGACACGATAATACTCTAGTAATCCAAACTTACCATTAAAAAAAGTCTAATTTATTCACCCTATTTTAATATTAAATTTGAAATCTTTTTTATAAAATAAACGTATTTGTGATGGTTATTGATAAGAATTACTTAATATCCTTATTTTTATTACATTACATTACATGTTTATATATTTATTTCTAAAACAGTGAAGGTATCACGGTAACACAAAGTCGTTTATATAATATACATATTAATTAATGATTGTATTAGTGAGCATGTCAAACATGTTTGCTCTATAATTATGAAATGGGATTTTGCCTAAACATATCACATTTCCTAAAATTGTATCGAGCCCCCACCCTTTAAAAGACTAAATCAAATGGTATTTTTATTGTTCGTCTTTGAATGTAGAAAAAAGAGAAATATTACTTTTTTTAACGGTTGAGAAATGTTATCGATAAGAAGGGAGTCCAAAAAGTAAAAAATTAAAAAGGGTGGTGCATGTTTACTACTAACAGAAAATGAAATATAGAAACAAATTAAATATATTCACTTATTGTCATATTTCCTTCAAAAATACACTTTTGTTGTCTTTTTATATTCAAATATATCCATTTTATTTTCACTTGTTCCCCCCCCCCCCCCCCCCCCCTCTTACGAGTTGATCACTTGTGTAATTGTGTTTTTTTTACATAAAATAGATACATGAAGTGAGTTTGCATATATGGCCAATCTGACTTACTTGTCGATGTATAAATATATCTAACATATATGTTTATAGCAATCCCGAGTTTTTTACTATGTATCCGATACACAACTCAAAATTCTTGGATTCAAGTTCCTATATATCAAGTTTGTCACACAGGATTATAATTATAACTTTGTAATTACTAAATTAAGAATATAATACGAAAAGTAAGCATTAAAGTAGTATATTTCTATGCATTATTTTAATAACCACTATTATAATATTGAATTTTGCTTAAAAACGATAATTTTTAAAGCACCTTGTTATAAATTTGCCCTAAAATAATAGATTAACGATTAGTTATGAGGATCTTGCAACACTCGATTATAATGGTTCAAAAACTACTTCGAGTGGCTTCGGTGATATTGTCCAACTTGTTGGCTCGGTCTAATACAGACAACTCAACAGAGGAATTACCTTGTTTATGATCCGAATCACCGATATCACGCTTACGTAATTATTTTTTGTCGGGTTATTTTATAACATACTATTGTTAATTATATTATATCGACTCATGCTTCTAAGTATACTCAAGGAGACATACTTGGATCAAAAGATTGCCAAAAAGAACCAAAAACATATATAAAATTTCTAACATCTTAACTTGAAAGCAACATAAAACGAAACAAAACCCTATATAAACCCTCTTCCATTCATAGCTTCGACTACATCAACAACAACTATGGCATTCATCTTCTCCTCCAAAAAGACATCACTTTTCTTGGTATTCGTATCGGTTTTGGCATGTTCGGCTTTAGCCAACGAGTTTTCAATCCTAGGGTACGCCCCGGAGGATTTAACGTCCATTCATAAGGTGGCTCGCAAAACATAGCAAAATCTATGAAAGCTTAGATGAAAAGCTACATAGGTTTGAGATCTTTATGGACAATTTGAAGCATATTGATGACACCAACAAGAAAGTTAGCAACTATTGGCTTGGACTTAACGACTTTGCTGACTTGACCCACGAGGAGTTCAAGAACAAGTTCTTGGGGCTTAAAGGCGAGCTCGCTGAGAGGAAAGACGAGTCCATTGAAGAATTTAGTTATCCGGATTTTGTGGATTTGCCAAAATCAGTTGATTGGAGAAAGAAAGGGGCGGTTGCTCCGGTCAAAAACCAAGGTCAATGTGGTAAGTACTAATAATAAAGCTTAAAGAGTGTAAACTAGTTTCAGTTAAAAGTGCTATTTCCGTCTCTAGTTTATATCATGATTAAATATTAAAAAAATGTGTATAGGTAGCTGTTGGGCATTCTCAACGGTAGTTGCGGTGGAAGGTATAAACCAAATCGTGACCGGAAATCTAACCATGTTATCAGAACAAGAACTTATCGATTGTGACACAACCTTCAACAATGGGTGCAATGGAGGTCTCATGGATTATGCATTTGCATACGTCATGAAGAGTGGACTTCATAAAGAAGAAGAGTATCCTTATATCATGAGTGAAGGCACATGTGACGAAAAGAAGGTTAAGTCGTTAAACTTATAATCCTATATCTAAAGCGTAATGGGACTCATGATTCTAAAAGATTTTGTATTATTATAGGACGTATCAGAAAAGGTGACAATCAGCGGGTATCATGATGTACCACGAAACAATGAAGATAGTTTCTTAAAGGCGCTTGCAAACCAACCCATTAGTGTTGCCATTGAAGCCTCTGGTCGCGATTTCCAGTTCTAGAGTGGGGTAAGTCTACAACAATCCGTTCTTATGAATCGTTTCTCAAATCAAGCCCGCTTGGGCCTCTTTTGACCCGTTTACCTAACTTGTGAGATGTCACCATCGGGTTAAAGATTTTCTAAATTTGAAAATGGGAATGTTGATCAGGGTGTGTTCGATGGGCATTGTGGGACCGAGTTGGATCATGGAGTAGCAGCTGTCGGATATGGAACAACCAAGGGTCTAGATTACGTCATAGTGAGAAACTCTTGGGGACCAAAATGGGGTGAGAAAGGGTACATAAGGATGAAGAGAAAAACAGGGAAGCCCCATGGAATGTGTGGCCTTTATATGATGGCTTCTTACCCTACAAAACAAAAGTAAAATGCACCTAAATCTTTACCAGTGGTCCTAACTTTGATTTCAGTATGGACCAACCCCTGTCTCATGTATTTCTGATGTTTCCATTTCTTGGTTTATAAAGTTATTGTGTTGTACCATGGATGACTAAAATCCACCATCACTTAACACGTTATGTTTTATCTCAAATGAGTCACATACAGAGGTGTAAACAAGCCAAGCTACGCGTGAGCTAGTCAAGATTGACTCATTAAAAGCTTGAACTGAGCCAAACTTAAATGAGCTCGAACCCAAAATTAGCTTATTTAATAAACAAGTCCAAACCCCATATACATAGCTCGGCGAAGCTATATAGTTTTTATTTTATATAACAAAATATATATTACATAGTACATATAATAATAACAAAATAATGAATAAAAATAACTAAATAATATATAAATTATGTTACATATATAAAACTTAATTATAATTAAGTATAACAATAATTATAGGTTTTATACAAAAAGAATAATAAAATATACAATAAATAATAAACGAGCCGAGCTATAGTTCGAGCTTGAAAAATTTCTTAAAAGCCAAACCCAAACTTTGGATATGGAGCTTGAAATGAGCCGAGATTGAGATTAAGCGGCTGGAGCTCAGCTCGGCTTATTTACGCCTCCAGTTACATACTCGACCCGTACAAAAGTTACCCGCCCACCACTACCATACAACTGTAACATCAAAAGTTACCCCTGGCGAAAGCAAACTCAAGTAAAACTAATGCAGAATGGTCACAATCATAAGAGCTGATAACATAAAAATACAACATCTAAAACTAGAACTGGGTTTCTTAACACCGAGTTGACTTAACACCAGACCCTAATAAAAACAGAAATAACACTCTAGGAAGCAAGGGCAGGGGTACCCGGGTTAATGGGTTGATTGGGTATGGTGTGCTTCATCACCACAACTTCCAGTATCCCGCTGTTTCGGAAAGTGGGTGAAACCAACCGCGGGTCGACCCGGCCAGGTAAGTTGAACAAGACGTTGAAGTTTCCGGACGGGCTAGTTGTTGGACTCTGGGCTTGTATTTGTTGGTGTGATTGTTGATAAACTCACTGTCTTGCATTAGTCCTTTGATTTCAACACGCCCATCAGCCCGTATATCGAGCTTTACATTGCCTGTCATGATATAATATTATAACAATTAATATATATTCTTTAATTAGGAGTTTATCAAGGTTTAAGCATAGAATCTCATATTGACAACCGAAAATGGAAAAGTATAAAGTAGAACAAAAAGTATATATTCATCACGTTTAAGCTATGCAGTTAATATTGGTGGTATATCGTCATAGCGGTCCCTAAGTAAAATATCGATGTCAAATATCGGTACCGATATTATCGGCGATACTGACCGATATATCACTGAGTTATTGGTGTTAAATTGCTATAAATATAAATTCTGCATTAGATTAAAATTACCGATATCTCACCGAGATAATCTATATTTCAAATATCGGTCCTTGACCATATCCGATATTTTACCGCATAGCGTTTAAGTCATCGGTAATCCCTGGTATTTTGTTAATTAGAAGGTTCAACAATCCATTGTCGTATTAGTGTCGGAATGAAATGCCAAAAGAGTACTTACACTGAGGTTTACAGACACCAGGTAGGGAAACCCGAAAGATGTACGCACGTTTACTTTCACCTATGTCAACGAGGCCAAGTGTTGGGGCGTGTTTCGCATCCTTAGCTGTACCACTCAAAGTAACTGGTTTCTTTGACTCCATTGACTTTGTTACAGGGGCTTCACTCATACTTCCTGTGGAATTAATCGATGAATATCATCAGGGCTGCAGTGCCGCTCAATAGTTCATAGAGGGAATTGTTTTGTGCATACATGCATACATAGTCTGAACTCTTAAGTTGATATAGGATGCTTCTTGAATAACAGCGAGATGTAAGTATATCTATATGCATATACAGACAGCATCTAACAGTCATCAAGTTGCAATTGTTGCAGTTATGACATATACACATGGATATGTACAACAACCACTATAAAACAAAGTGCAGCGTGATTTTTTACACTTATTGATTTGATTACACATGATATGTGATGTCAAGAAGAAGAAAAAACAATAACAAAAATTAACATGTATGGCAAATATACATGGTATATATTCCTTTAATAAACCTTCATCAACTGGATTTATTTTTATATCCAAATCCTGCTGAGAAAATATCAGCCCTAACAACAATCTCCATAGTTCAAAGTCATAGCACCAGTGTTGTAAGAGTCGCTAGGCGCTAGTCGGGCGGTGGGGTACCGACTAGCGATTAATCGGAATTAATCGGATCGAGATTTTTATATGTAGTTTTCTAAAGTAGACATGTTTTAACCACTCATTGACCCATTTTTTAAGTAATTTGAGGGAATTTATAAGGTTTGGTCGAAATTTGGTCAGCGTCTGGCCAAAATTTGGTCACCGCCATTGACCGCCTAGAGATTAATCGGCCATAAATCGGTGAACCTCCGATTAGTGATTAATCGGCGACTAAGCGGGGACTAGTTGGAATTTTTACAACCATGCATAGCACACATGAGAATCTTATCCACTTGTTATTGAAAAACTATGTTATGTTCCATAAGTGTATCCACGGAGTACTTCTTATATCATGATTAAAATTTATTGTATTTATTCCACATTAGCTCATGACTTTACAATTCAAAAATCACTGCTTTCAGTAGCCTTATTTTCACCTATACATTCATCACAAATTTTAGAGAATTAAAAAACATCTAATTAGTTTTGTATCCAACTAACAAGTTACTGTAGATATTATCTATAACAAAACTTTAAACAAGTATGTCAGGAGTCAGGACACCAAAATGAACATATAACAAAAAAATAAAACAACCAATCAATTTTAGTATTCGATCAAGTTTGTCAAGACATGCCGATAAACCATCGAAAATTAAGTTGCAGTTTTACTAAATAAAGGTTATTAAAATGATCAAAATCACATATTAATAAAATTGTGAGTATCTAAAACAAAAACCATAGATGCTAAATACCAAAAGCAGAAAACCTAATTTTTACAAACTTGCCTGGAACAGAATATAGCGAACAATTAAGCGAACACGAACAATTCGCTAATCCTCATAAACAAGCACAAATATAAAATCTGTAACAGTCATAGTTATTAAAGCGATCGCCCAGGCGCGCCTAGGCGCAATAAAGCCCCAGGCCCAACAAATCGCCCTGAGTGCGCCTCGCGCCTTTAATCTTCAAGTTAGTTCATGTATGACAATAATGTTATTAAAGCGAGCGCCCAGGCGCAAATAAAGCCCCGGGCCCAACAAATCGCCTTGAGTGCGCCTCGCGACTTTAATAACTATGGTCAGTGGCGGAGCTTGACCAAAAGTTTCGATGGGGCGTAAACAATGGGACCTAATTTCTTTTTCCTATTGTTATGTTTCGGGTCGGGTCGGCTATTCGATTCAAGTCGGGTCAAATAATAATAGTTCCAAATAAAACTAAAAAACTTCATTTATTCAAATGACCCGTTCTTGCACATAGAAACTTTAAAGTGTTAACAACTTTCCTTAAATTTATATATCGTATAAATATTTAGGATATATAAAGTGGTAACAAACTTTAAGTGGTAACAAACTTTACTTTAATTTATATACTGTATAAATATTTAGGATATACAAAGTGGTAACAAACTTTACTTTAATTTATATATTTGTAAATATTTAGAATATACAATTTAAGAAAAATAATCGGAGGGTAATCCTATGTAGTTTTAAAATTTCCGGACGAAAAATCAGAACCTATATACTTCTAACTGAAATATTGGAGGGGGCGGGTGCACCCCCGGGCACCAACAAACCTCCGCCACTGACTATGTAACAGTAACCTAAAAATCTACCAAATCAAACATAAGTACATAACGCATGTCTAATTGTCATAAATACCACATTTCAAACACACATAACTACATTTAAACCAATAAAACCAGTAAATAGCTTCAGATCTAGGGAATATCCACCAGATGTTTCATGATCCATACAAATTATACATACACCAGCACATATGAACTGATAACACACCAAAATAGTCTGATTCAACACATCCAAACAAATTAAACAATTTAGTCACTTAACGCACTCGAATCGAATGAAACTACAACTTTTAAGCCAAAAACAGAATTTTGCAAACAATTAAGCAAAAACAGTATTTAGCAAAAAAAAATTAAGCGAAAACGAACAATCCAAAGTCGATTCTCAATGCAACTAATCCTCATAAACAGGCACAAATATAAAATCAGTAACATTAACCTAAAAATCTATCAAATCAAACATAAAGCATGTCTAATTGCCTTAAATACCAAATTTCAAACACATATAACCACTTAATATTTAAACAATAAAACTAGTAAGTAGCTTCAGATCTAGGCAAGTCCACCAGACAATTCCATAATCCATACAAATTATACATACACCAACACATATCAACTGATAACACACTAAAATTGTCCGATTCAACACCTCTGAACAAATTAAAAGATTTCTTCACTTGACGCACTCGAACTGAACGAAACTACAACTTTTTAGCAAAAACAGAATTTAGAAAACAATTAAGCAAAAACAGAATTTAGAAAACAAATAAGCAAAAACAGAATTTAGAAAACAATCAAGCAAAAACAGAATTTAGCAAACAATTAAGCGAAAACGAACAATCCAAAGTCGATTCTAGACGCCGCTAATCCTCATAAACAAGCACAAATATAAAATCTGTAACAGTAACTTAAAAATCTATCAAATCAAACATAACGCATATCTAACTGCCTTAAATACAACATTTCAAACACACATAACTACATTTAAACCAATAAAACTAGTAAATAGCTTCAGATATAGGGAAAATCCACCAGATGTTCCATAAACCATACAGATTATACAAACACCAACACATATCAACTGATAACACACTAAAATAGTCCGATTCAACACCTCTAAACAAACGAAACGATTTCTTCACTTTACCACTCAAAGTGAATGAAACTACAACTTTTTAGCCACTAACAGAATTTAGCAAACAATTAAGCGAAAACGAACAATCCGATTCTATCCGCCACTAATCCTCATAAATAAGCACAAATATAAAAATCTGTAACAGTAACCTAAAAAATCTATCAAATCAAACATAAGTACATAACGCATGTCTAATTGCCTTAATTGCCACATTTCAAGCACATATAACTACATTTAAAAAATTAAAACTAGTAAACAGCTTCAGATCTAGGTCAAATCCACCATATGTTCCGTAATCGATACAAATTATAGATACACCAACACACATGACCTAATAACACACTAAAATCGTCCGATTCAACACCTCTTAACGAAATTAAACGATTTCGTCACTTGACACACTCGAATCGAACGAAGCTGCAGCTATTGAAATCAAAATTAACTAGAAAACGAGCTACAGATTGTTTCGGAAGAACAAATTCACACATTAGAACTGCAAAACATACAAATCGAGATTTAAAACGGTGCAAAATCGTACCCTAGGTTGACGAACTCCGTTCCTCGGGAAACGAGCTCTGGTTGTTCGTCTCTGTGAAAGCTCACTCGAACGGCTGTTTAGCACGGAGCTGAATTTGGGGCTTTTGACTTTGGGGTTTAACCTTTGGGTTTTTAAAGGAGATTTCTCTCTCTTTTTTTTTTTAAATATAATAATATAATAGATTTAAAATTCGTTATAAAAACAAAAAATATAGAAAACAACCTTTCGAAGCATGTGTGGGGTTTTTGGTCATTTTACTTCTTCTTTTAAAAATATTTTCTTTTAGAGTAAAATGCCCGTATAGTCCATTTGGTTTTGTAAAGTAACACCTATAGTCCTAACTTTTAGAAATTACACCGTGCTCCCTGTGGTTTACTTTTTTTAACTCGGATGGTCCTTGGAGTGGATGAGGGTTAGTTTTCTCCGTTAAGTCCTTATGAAATTACTTATTTACCCTTATTTAAAAGTGTGGGGCCACAAACTCCTTTCTCTTCTACAAAACAACCAGCCACCATCACCATAGCCACCCACCTCCACCTCACCACACCCACGGCTGCCACATAAACCTAACCCCTCCAACCCTTAACCCGTGACAAAACACCACCACGGTCACCACCGCCACAACAGCAGCCACCAACAGCCACCATCTGAACCACCACGGTCACCACGGCCACCATTGAACCATCACCATCTGAACCACCACCACCATCATCTTTCTCCGTCGTCAACACAACCATCGTTGCCACCACCGTCATCAACAACCATCATCAAAACCCAACCAATAAAACCCTAAATCGGTTCTAAATCTACAAATTCAACTCAAAGCTCAAAACCCTAAGAGGCGATATGTACCTCATGTGGAGACGAAGACCTCACGTGGGCAGCGGTGCAGACGATGGCTTCATTGAGTTTCTTGGGGGCTGTAGTTGCAGGTTTCAGATTGACGGGTGTTGTGGGGGTGGGTGGTGGAAGGTGGTTGTGCGGGGGTTATGACAGGTGCTAGTGGCAGGGGGTAGTTTGCCTGTGAAAGGGTGAGTCTGCATTTTAGAGAGAGTTCAGTGTGTGTGTGTTTATATATATAAGTGGGTGTGGATTATTTTTTATATTTTAACAAAATAAAGGGGTAATTTTGTAATTTCACATGGACTTAACGGAGAAAACTAACCCCCATCCACTCCAGGGACCATCCGAGTTAAAAAAAAGTAAACCACAGGGAGCACCGGTGTAATTTCCAAAAGTTGGGGTCTAAAAGTGTTACTTTGCAAAACTACAGAGACTTTACGGCCATTTTACTCTTTCTTTTAAAATTTATAAGCATTCACAATGAATCCTCCATATTTAGACATGTCACACCCCGTATTTCCAACACAATCCCGGTGGGCTCGGGTGGGGAGTATTGTGACGTAAGATTGGTAACATCATGATCAAACATATACAGCACGGCGGAAGTCTTGAATATTAAATATTATTACAAACCATAGGGTTTAAAAGTCTATAAAGTAAATACATGGTTTGCAATATTAGATCCACACGGATCGAAAGTACGAAAATGATATTCTCCGACAGACTTTAGGCTTGACTAAGAACTTGCAAAATTCTCTACGTCGTTACCAAGCAGCTCCTAGCCTATTCCGTGTCGAAATCACTTAGCCTTTTTGGAAAATACGTCAGTTTTCACTGTTAAATACATTTAGCCGACTCATTTTGAAAACATTTAAAATTTGTCTAGGTGCATTGAGCACGAAAATCTTTTATAACCTGGGACAATTCAAAATGATCTTGTTTACAATTTTACAGGTCTGTCAATACATATGGGGTCCGGTGCAGAAACCGAATAACCTGATTAACCGACACACCACTTAATAAAACCCACGAATGAGTATATATAAAAATATTTATTTAGCATTAGCATCTGTCACGTGTATGCCTACACCCCGCGCTTAGGTCGTGGCCATTAGTAACTTTAATGAGCCAAGGATATCCAGGACACGGTCGAGTTAACCCCCAATGTTTAAGTTATCAGACAATACAGAATAAAACGGGTTATAAGATTTAGTAAATCACAATCCGATAAACATGATCCCATACCCGACCAAGCGATAATATAATACCATATCCCAAGCCCGTCTAGGGAAAATAAGTTAAAGTATTTACCTGAGCTAGTTCTTCTAATGAATAGTAACTCAGCCGTTAATCAAGAAGACAAATGCAAAGTATCGATCTACTGGGAGGCTTCTAGTCTGGATTGATGGTATTAATAACCAATTAGAATGCTCACGGGTTTGGGTTGAGTCGTTGACTCGAAGTAGTTAGCTTAAAGGATACGTAACGGAACGATACGCTAGATTAAGCGATGACCAGAAAGAATGTTGTTTAAACCCGACAAGTACTAGGACTTGTATATTTTGGGTAAACATATAACATTCTGGATTTTGATATAAAAATGATAAGGTTAGACCCGTTTCGGTGAATTTACGTAAATTAGTCACGTAGACTTAACCGTACGCATATAAGCGATACCGGGTAACCGGATGAGTCATATACAAGTTTCATGTGCTAATATGCTTACAACATGTTTTAATATCAGTAAGATACTAACATGCATGCCCGTTAATGTTTTAAAATCGAATTCAACTTCAAAAAGGGCATTTTGGTCCTTTAAAAGCTTGATTTGCGATATTTAGGAAAAACTCATTTTATGACCAAATAATGACATGCATGTAAGCCAAACAAGTCAACAGATCAGTAGATAACTTGTTTGCATGCTCGTTTATATTTTAAATCTCATTTTACGCAAAAAGGGCGAATTAGTCATATTTAGCACATCGATGAAACTTGCGCATAACTCGGAATATGATTATGATCATGTAGTATGACCACAGAGGGTTATACTACATTATATAATGATCATAATGCAACTTATAATCCGCCTTGAAAGATACCAAATCGGGTCAGAACTGAAAGTCATAGTAGAAGTAAACACCACGACTTTCGGTTGTGAACCGACCTTAGATCTGGATTTGACGAGCCGAACATGTTCTTACACGTTCTTATGATTATTACCGAGTATTTAGAGTGTCAAAACTGTTTTTATAGCATGCATGTTATTAGTTATGCGTTTAATACCAAATCTGACCCGGTTTGACTTTTTATAAATAAGTTTGACTCGTCAATCAGTCATGCAAACGTGGTAATCAGGAGGTGCCCTTACGGGGGGTTGTTACCTACCTTATTACAATCACGTAACCCTGTTTAGATCAGATCATGATTGGACCGGTAAAGATTTAACCACTAGTCAAACCGTTTTTACGACAAGCTTGACTTTTGGCTTGAAAACACAATAAAAATAACAAGGAGGATTAAGGACACCTACAAAGGGTCCTAGCACGAAATTAGAACAGGCTTGAAGGTTTCTTGAGCTCCAGAACTTTGCAAAGATGAGGAGAGTGAGTAATGAAATGTGCAAGTTCTTTAGGTGGAGATCAAGCTTGAGTTTATGGAGTTAGATGGGTTGTGAGGATCAATACAGGTGTTAGACATGCACTACGGATGATCACAAGTGTCTAGGGTCGTGTCTTGAGCAGAGGGATGGTGGGAATTCGTGAAAGTTAAGCTTACATGCATGCTGCCACGAGTCTGCCCCATTTCTGGCATCTGCAGGTCCCTTGCGGACCGTATGACCATAAGGTTACGGTCCGCAAGGACCTCTAGCGCCCAAAACTCAATAACCCGGTTATGACCGTAATTGCATTGGCTTGCGGTCCGTAACCAATCTCCAAAGAAGAAATTTTTTTATTTTTCTTGGGATTTTTTCGTGATTCGATTATGCTTGACGTTCAGAGGTTATTAATTAACATGACGTTGCACTTGGTCCCTCTCGGTCAGTAGTCGGCACGAGGATCAGCAGGACACGTGTTGGGGTTTAACTGGTTGGGATTTTCCGGGTTGTTACATCCTCACCCCCTTAAAAGAAATCTCGACCTCGAGATTTTATTCAAAAAGATGAGGGTACTTTTGACGCATGTGGGATTCGACTTCCATGTGTACTCGGGGCCTCGACGGGCATCCCATTTCACCTTTACAATAGGTATTTTCTTTCTTCAGAGCTTCTTGACCTGCCGATCTTCGATTGCAATTGGTTTCTCAATGAACCTCAGGTTTTCGTTAATCTGCACGTCCTCATGAGACATATAAGTAATGCCTCCACAATTTTGGTGCAAATACCACAGCACCCAGTTCCAAGTCATGGGTAGCGTAATTCCTTTCGTGCACCTTTAGTTGTCGTGATGCATAGGCAATTACCTTGCCTTTTTTGCATAAGCACACAGCCCATACCAGTGTGCGAAGCATCGTAGTAAACGACGAACTCTTCTGTGCCCTCAGGTAGAGTAAGGACATGAGCATTGCTCAATTTATGCTTAAGAATCTCAAAGGATTCTTATTGTTTAGGACCCCAATTAAACTTGACATTCTTACGGGTCAAGGTAGTTAAAGGAGTGGCTATTCTTGAAAAGTTCTCGATGAATCTCCTATAATAACCGGCCAGTCCTAGGAAACTACGAATTTCGGAGGGAGTCTTGGGTGCTTCCCAATTCATGATAGCTTCAATCATAGCTGGGTCAACTTGAATTCCCCACTCACTCACCACATGCCCTAAAAACTGGACTTCTCTAGGCCAAAATTCATACTTAGAGAATTTTGCATAAAGCTTTTTCTGTCTTAGAAGTTCTAAAATACACCTAGGAAGTTTCTCGTGATCTGCTTGGTTAAGAGAATAGATAAGGATGTCGTTTATGAAAACAATGACAAACTTATCTAAGTATGGTTTGCAGACTCTATTCATAAGATCCATGAATGCTGCTGGTGCGTTAGTGAGTCCAAAAGGCATCACTAGGAACTCATAGTGACCATATCTGGTCCTAAAAGCAGTTTTCGGGACGTCTTCACTTCTGACTTTCAGCTGGTGGTATCCAGACCTTAAACCGGTCTTTGAAAAGTAGCTAGCTCCTTGTAACTGGTCGAATAAGTCGTCGATCTTGGGTAAAGGGTAACGGTTCTTAATTGTTACCATGTTTAACTCACGATAATCAATGCACAGATGCATTGAACCATCTTTCTTCTTCTTGAACAATATTGGAGCTCCCCAAGGCGATGAGCTAGGCTATATGAAGCCCTTTTCCAAAAGCTCATCCAGTTGGGTTCTTAGTTCCTTCATCTCTGAAGGTGCTAATCGGTAAGGAGCCTTCGCAATTGGTGCAGCTCTAGGCAGGATATCAATCCTAAACTCCACTTGCCTATCTGGGGGTAACCCAGAAAATTCCTCAGGAAATACATCTACATATTCTGAGATAATTCTTAAGAATGGTTACTTGTGCCATGTAGATGATACAGCCTTTCTTCAGACATCTCGAGGCTTTCAGAAGAGACATCTTTTCGGGTAACCCTTGATGATGATCTCCAAGTATGGTAAGGGTTTCACCGGACGGGGATACGATTTCGATGAGTTTCTTATTGCATGCGATGCGGGCTTGGTTATGGGATAACCAATCCATACCTAAGACTACATCGAATCCTGCCAACTTCACAGGCAAAAGAGAGACTGGAATAGTCTGATTCTTTATGGATATGGAACATCCATCAAGAACGGTAGAAGCGAATTCTAAGGTTCCATCGGCGAGTTCTACTTCATAGGTTATATCTAAAGCTCTTATGAGCAAATTCAGCATTTCACTAAACTTATGACTTACGAAAGACTTATCACCTCCGGAATCAAACAAAACTCTAGCAAAAATGTCATTAATGAGAAAAGTACCTGTTATGACATTGTTGTCATTGACGGCCTCCCTAGCAGTCATCTGGAAAGCTCGGGCATGTCACACCCCGACCCGCAGCGGAATAAGAGTCGGGGCATAATTGGGTTATCACCAAAGCTCATGACATTTACTAATATGTTTCATATTTATTAAAGTCAATGTTACATTTCCAAATATTCAAACATGTCCATACAATACAAAGATAATAAACCAAACATAACAATCCCAATCTCTAAATCGTTTTATTCTTCTAGTCCAAATCCTATGTGTTCCTAGCTGCTGCTGGTTCACCTGTATCATGTGTAAAAATGGGGGTTTTTGGGTCAACATAAGTTGGCGAGTGAACCTTATTAGATAAACATTTATTAATGAATTACTTGTTAGTTTATCAATGAAAAATTGTGCATAATCATAAATGAGCAAATGTAAATAATCAAGCAGTGGCAAATAGCAATCACAACTATAATATACAAAAACATATGATAGCATACATTAACATACCAACAACATACGATAAATAACATAAATGAACTGTGCGATCAAGGCTCAATCAAACGGAGCCGATCGTATTGCATGTACTGAAAATGAAAATGTCTGTACGATCAAGGCTCAATCAAACGGAGCCGATCGTATGTGGGCACGCCAGGTTCAACCTCATAATGAAATGGGGAACATGCTCAACGCTCACAATGTAATGGGGAGCGGCGGCCTATGCATGTACTGAAAATAATAAATTGCATCCAACAACAACTACACAACAGAAACAAACTGAATACACAAGTTCATGATATGATGTATGCACAATGGTTTAATTATAATATATATACAAAGACACATGATACACCCAAAAAAGTGATTAAAACGGGGAATTTGTAAAGATTCACTCACATTGGGTGCGTTGGATTGGAGATGGTGAGATGCGCACGAATTAGATGAACGGAACAACGAGGAATACTAACCTAAATAATACCGGAAAAATATATTAAATGAGTGAATTTTATTAAGGATTTTAATGAAATTTTTAGACATATTTTTGTGAGTTTAAGGCTATTTTCTATCTTTAAAAATGTTATTTTTAAGTATTTTTAATTGATTTTTAAATTAAATTAAATATATAAAAATATAAAAAAATTTGTTTATTTTGCGTTGACCGTTGACCGTTGACCGTTGACCTGTTGACTTGTTGACCGGTTGACTTGTTGACCGGTTCGGTCAGTGACATAGTTTGCGCTGGGTGAGGCTCGAACCCGAGACCTCCCGTACGCGTGCACGCAGCTCTACCAACTGAGCTACGTGTCTAACCCGAAATAATCTTGTTTTTAATTATATTTATACACTTATTCAGTTTAACCGAAATTCTTTTTAATTGCAAAACATTTTAATTCAACGGACCGGTGCTAGTGACGGGTTTCGAACGCGCGACGTATGGCTTAATGTTACACACAGTCCACCGCTGGACTGTATGTCTAACCTGGTTATTATCTCGGTTTTTATTATACTTAACCACTAACTGAGTTAACCCGGTTTAGTTTTTAAACAAAAAGGCATTTTATTATATAAGGAGTGCGTATAGCAGGAATCGAACTCGGGACATGCGTATGTATTTTGCACACAGTCCACCGCTGGACTGTGTGTCTAACCCGTTTAAACTACCAATTTTAATTATACTTATAGTATTGTCAAAGTTCATCTTCTTCGCTGGATTTTTACCGACAGCAGTTTACATCATTGAAACTTATTAATTCGATTGCTAAGCATTACACAAACTGATAAGAGATAGCAGGGATGACAATTAGAGGAAAAACATACCGGTGAACGATTGGTTACAGAGTTCCGGCAGGCGTCGGTCTCTGTTTTTGTGCACCTCAACTGAACAGACGATTAGCCGTTTTTGATTAGTCCATTGTGGAATTGAAGTGATAAACAAACGTTAACGATGTGTTTGAAGGTCCTTACCGTTTCACAGACGGAAATAAAGACTTTCAGAATCTTTCCGGCGAACTGAAATTAGTTGAATACTGCGCCTGAAATTGAGTGGTTTAAGTTAGAAATAGCTTAAGAATTGTTGAACTACAACGATATTGAAAGATTTACCGTTTGAGGATGAATACGGTTTTCCGGCGAGTTTTGCAGAAAATTCCGGCGAGCTGATTTAAGCGTTCTGATGATCTGAAAATGTGACGAAAATGAAATGGGATGCTGGTATGATATTTCTGAGTCACGAGAGTGGTCTGGAATTGAAGTAATTGAGACTTTGATTCCTTTCGGTTATAAAAACCGATAGTAATGGAAATTGATGTTCAATCACCTCTGAATTGATTAAAGACATCGGTTCATCGGTTATGAACGTGAATGCGCGAGTAATCAAACGATCTGACGATTGATTTGCCGATTTCCGTTTCTCAGTTGGCGCAACCGGTTTTAACCGAGTTTGTGTATAAATCTCATTTGTTTCCTAGAAATAACAGAAAACACAAAGTGGCGGAGTGGTGATGTGAGTGTGTGTTAAGGCGTTGGAGTTGTTCTTGGCTGACCCGGGTTCGAGTCCCGGCAGCAACATAATTTATTTATTTATTTTGTTTTAACTTTTTATCAAATAATATTTTTTATAGTTTAGTTTATTTATTAATTATGTATCGTTTTAAATCAAAATAATCATAAATATTCAACGTAACTTTTATAACTTGATATTCGATTACAAAACGGAGCGGGTTTTGAAAACCCGATTTTTACAAATGTTATAGTATCCCCTACTTTTAGGAATTTCGTCCTGAAATTTAAGTAGTTGAAGTAGTAGGAAAAAGATGCGGGTATTTTTCGCGCATTGAGTCTTCACGTTCCCAAGTAAACTCAGGTCCCCGTTTCGACTCCCAGCGTACCCTAACAATTGGAATGCGACTTCGTCGTAGACGTTTCTCTCCGAAGTCCATGATCTCTACAGGTCTTTCAATAAAATGCATAGATTCATCAATCTGAATATCTTCCAACGGAATGTGGAGGTTCTCATCAGCGAGGCACTTCTTCAAGTTCGACACGTGGAATGTGGGATGAATCCTGTTGAGTTCTTCTGGTAGATCAAGCTTGTATGCTACAGGACCTACTCTTTCGAGTATCTTGAAAGGTCCTACGTAACGTGGTGCTAGCTTGCCCTTTTGACCAAAACGAACTACTCCCTTCCACGGTGATACTTTTAAAAGTACATGATCACCAATGTTAAACTCTAAGGGCTTCCGTCGTTTATCTGCATAACTCTTTTGACGACTTTGAGCCACTAGAAGATTGTTTCGAATTTGATGGATCTTGTCTGTGGTTTCTTGGATCAATTCTGGACCAGTAATTTGAGCTTCCCCAATTTCGTGCCAACATACAGGAGATCGGCACTTACGACCATATAAGGCTTCAAAAGGTGCCATGCCGATGCTCGAATGATAGCTGTTGTTGTACGAAAATTCAACTAATGGTAGGTGGGCGTCCCAATTTCCCTTGAAGTCTATGACACATGCTCGAAGCATATCTTCAAGAGTTTGTATGGTGCGCTCAGACTGTCCATCAGTTTGACGATGATAGGCGGTACTGAGATCTAATCGCGTGCCCATAGCGGATTGTACTGCTTGCCATGTTCGTGAAGTGAAACGGCCATCACGATCAGAAATAATGCTTAACGGTACCCCATTTCGGCTTACGATTTCGTTGATATAAATACGAGCAAGCTTTTCGTTCTTGAAGTCTTCGCGGATAGGAATAAAGTGAGCTGATTTTGTAAGTCGGTCTATAATCACCCATATAGTGTCATACCCACCAGAAGTGCGAGGTAACCCGGTAATGAAATCCATGGTTATGTTTTCCCACTTCCATACAGGTATTTCCGGTTGGACGAGAAGTCCTGAGGGTCTTTGGTGTTCAGCCTTCACCTTGGAACATGTAAGGCACTTGGAAACAAAAACGGCAATATCCTTCTTCATTCCAGGCCACCAATAGGTGTATCATAGGTCTTGATACATCTTATCGGCTCCTGGGTGTATAGAATATCGCGTTTTGTGAGCTTCCTTCATAAGAGTTTCACGAAGATTATTGTGGTTAGGAATCCAGATACGATCTAGGTAGTACAGAATACCGTCAGATTTAGTTTCAATTTTTAACTCAGCTCCACAGGAAATCTCCTTTCGCACATCTTCTTCCGTTATTGAAACGTGTTGGGCTTCTCGAATTTGATCTTTAATGTCGGTTACAATTTGTGAACATAGAAGATGAATGGAGTTCGCATAACCCTTTCGACTAAGTGCATCAGCCACCACATTTGCTTTACCAGGGTGGTATCTAATTTCACAGTCGTAATCATTTAGGAGTTCGACCCATCTTCGTTGCCTCATGTTTAACTCTTTTTGATTGAAGATATGTTGAAGACTCTTGTGGTCAGTGTATATTTCACACTTAGTACCATAGAGATAATGTCTCCATATCTTAAGAGCGAACACAACGGCTCCAAGTTCTAGGTCATGAGTGGTGTAGTTCTTTTCATGTGTCTTGAGTTGTCTCGAAGCATAAGCTATGACTTTTCCTCTTTGCATTAGAACGCAGCCTAATCCTTGCCCTGACGCGTCACAATAGACTACAAAATCATCACAACCTTCAGGAAGAGTGAGGATTGGTGCATCACAAAGTTTTTGTTTAAGAGTTTGAAAGGCTTCTTCTTGCTTGGGTCCCCATATGAAAGGTTTTCCCTTATGAGTTAAAGCCGTGAGTGGTACATCAATGCGAGAGAAGTTTGAAATGAACCGACGATAATAGCCAGCTAGACCAAGGAAAGATCTTACTTCAGTTGGTGTACGTGGAGCTTGCCATTCTTGTACCGCTTTGATTTTTGAAGGGTCGACATGTATTCCCTTGTCATTGACTACATGCCCGAGGAATTGCACCTCTTTTAACCAGAATTCACATTTAGAGAATTTGGCATAAAGCTTTTCCTTTTCTAGAAGTGCAAGAACGAGTCGAAGATGACGCTCATGATCAGATTTAGATTTTGAATAAATAAGAATATTGTCGATGAAGATTATAACAAATCGATCAAGATAAGGTTTGCAGACTCTGTTCATTAGGTCCATGAAGACAGCTGGTGCGTTGGTTAAACCAAATGGCATAACCATGAATTCATAGTGGCCCTAACGAGTTCGAAAAGCAGTCTTAGGGACGTCTTCTTCATGCACTCTAAGTTGATGATAGCCAGATCGAAGGTCGATTTTGAAAAGCAGCTGGCACCTTGTAGTTGGTCAAGAAGATCATCAATGCGAGGTAAAGGATAGCGATTCTTGATTGTTAACTTGTTGAGCTCTCTGTAGTCGATGCACATACGAAACAATCCATCTTTCTTCTTTACAAAAAGAACAGGTGCACCCCAAGGCGACGAGCTAGGACGTATGAATCCCTTGTCAGTTAACTCTTGTAATTGACTGGCTAGCTCTTGCATTTCAGAGGGGGCTAACCAATAAGGAGACTTTGCAACTGGTGTAGCACCAGGTATAATATCAATACGGAATTCGACGTCTCTAACTGGAGGAAGTGCTGAAATGTCGTCAGGAAAAACTTGTGGGAAGTCTTTTACTACAGGAATGTCTTCAAGTTTCTTCTCCATGGTTCCCTTTTTGATGATATGAGCTAAAAACTCGACATAATTCTTGCGAAGATATTTTTGAGCTTGAAGACAAGACATTAAGCTGAGCCCTTTCGACGAGGTTTCTCCAATGATTCGAAGAGTCTGACCGTTTGAAAGAGGAATACGAATAAATTTTTCACGACATACAACTTCTGCCTGATGTTGACTGAGCCAATCCATACCGATTATGATATCAAAACTTCCCAGCTTCATAGGAATCAGGTCGACTGAGAATTCGTGGTCGTTTAAGGTGAGTGTACAGTTGCGTATAATAGAGTTTAACGAAACTGGTTTCCCGTCCGCAACTTCTACCGTTATGGATTCCGTGAGCTTATCCCGATTTTTGTTTAAGATAGGTTCAAATTCTAAAGACACAAAACTTCTATCCGCACCAGTATCAAATAACATAGATGCATATCTACCATTTATAAGGAACATACCGTTAACCACATTGCCGTCAGCTCTGGCCTGGTTAGCGTTGATATTGAAAGCTCTCCCTCTTGCAGGTGGAGGAGCTTGGTTTACTTGATTCACCGGGTTGGCTTGGGCCTGAGCATGAATAATATTAACCAACCTTGGACAAGTGTTTCTGAAATGGCTCGGGTCACCGCAATTGTAGCAAGCCCGCATTGGTTAACCCATAGGATAATTGGGCTGGTAATATGTTTGGGCTAAATGTTGGGTGGGTGGTAGTAGTAGGGGTTGTTGGGCTTGGCCCATTATTTGTTGGTGGGTTTGGGTTAAAGGTTGGTGGCGGTTCGTTCGTTGAGGCATGCGGCAAGTTTGAACAGTATGACATGCGCGACCGCAGCCGGTGCAATATTGGCAAGGATGATCAGGGGAATGGTGATATTGGCAACGGTTACATTTTGGTAACGGGCCAGTGTAGGGTCTTCTGTATGGTGCGGGTGAAGGAGTGACTTGAGTAATGGGTGCAGCAGGAATAGGGGAGTTGGTTTGAGTAACTGCAAAATTTCTGGTGTTGCGCTTCCTCTTGTTAGCGAACTTAGAGGAAGGAATGGGGTGGTTTGAAGTTTGTCCCTCAACAGGGTCTTTCTTCTTCTCTTCTTTGAACTTCCCGTTGCGAATTCGGTTTTCGGTCAGTTCAGTTGCTAACTCCATAGCAGCTTCAAGTGTTACTGGTGAAACGCTGAGAACTGAATCTTGGATTTTCGAGGGAAGTCCTCGAATATAGTGCTCGATCAGACGATAGGTTGGGGTGAACAAATTTGGAACCATTTGGTTCAACTCCAAGAACCTCTTGTTATAGGTAGTGTGATCACCCTCCTTTTGCTTTAGAGAATGAAATTCGTCCTCCAGCTTTTTAATTTCACTCCTAGGACAAAAACGCCTAGTCATGATTTCCCTTAACTCCTCCCAAGTTAAGGCCATTGCATCTTCAGTTCCCCTCTTCCCTTTCTTCGTATTCCACCAAGTGAGAGCTACCCCAAATAGTCTCCCAGTGGCGTATCGAACCTTGCGATCCTCAGGACAATCGCAGTTTAGAAAGGTGTTTTCCATCTCCTCGAACCAATGTAGGAGAGCAGTGACACCCTCGGTCCCTTCAAATTTAGGAGGATCACAAGACTTAAAATGTTTGTAAGAGCACTTGCTGGTAGGAGGGTTGTCGATGTTCTGGTCATGTTGTTGGGGAGGGTTAGTAGGATTTGTAGCAAGAGCTTGTTGTACTTGGACCACAATGTCAGGCAGTATCGTGGCCATTTGTTTCGCGATCTGAGTGGCCAAACGTTCCTGAGATCTTCCTGATCTTTTACCCCTTCGTTGCTGTCTAGACGACATCTACAGGATCATACAATGAGAATATTGTGAGTTTATGGTGTCTTTTTAGGTGTCATGTGTCTTTAAGAAAATGAAAATAACATAAATATCAATAATGCAACTACATCCATAGGATGTCTTGGGTTTGCTCATGTTGGGCCTCAAATGTCCCCCATACCTTCACCTATATAGTCATGTGGGCCCCCATGGCTATTGGCTTGGTAGGATTCACATTAGTATTGGCAATTTAACACTCGCATCACCCGAATGCAAACCACAAAATATGTTCATGAGATGTTTGGTCGGAACGTGTCCAGGTGTAGACACAATGACAACTCAAAGTGGGGTTAGCTCACACGACGTTTGGGAATAGCATGCTTTGGCCTAATAGGTACTTCGTACTCTCATTGTTAGTCCCCAGGTAGGCAAACTGGTCCTTTATTTTGGATTTATACGAATGCCAGCCTAGACAGGACGTTCCGACTACCGGTACTGGTACCCTTCCAGTTACTACATGCCCGTCATGCGAACTCACTTTGATGAGATTAGAAAACACAAAAATCATTGTAAAAGCAATCATGATGTGGTGTGTGCTTTCATGGATGTGATATGTTATGAGTATATGATTCATGATAGGCATTATATGATAATACATACTTATGAACATGCTTGCATAATATTGAATGTAACATTTAACATAAAACATATAAACATCATGAAATTTGGCATGTAACACATAAAAATCTTATAAGTTTCTAATCAACTATAGTATAGGCTCTAAGGGTCTAATAACCTATCCTATATCCCTATAGTCATGGCACTGATACCAATCTGTCACACCCCGACCCGCAGCGGAATAAGAGTCGGGGCATAATTGGGTTATCACCAAAGCTCATGACATTTACTAATATGTTTCATATTTATTAAAGTCAATGTTACATTTCCAAATATTCAAACATGTCCATACAATACAAAGATAATAAACCAAACATAACAATCCCAATCTCTAAATCGTTTTATTCTTCTAGTCCAAATCCTATGTGTTCCTAGCTGCTGCTGGTTCACCTGTATCATGTGTAAAAATGGGGGTTTTGGGTCAACATAAGTTGGCGAGTGAACCTTATTAGATAAACATTTATTAATGAATTACTTGTTAGTTTATCAATGAAAAATTGTGCATAATCATAAATGAGCAAATGTAAATAATCAAGCAGTGGCAAATAGCAATCACAACTATAATATACAAAAACATATGATAGCATACATTAACATACCAACAACATACGATAAATAACATAAATGAACTGTGCGATCAAGGCTCAATCAAACGGAGCCGATCGTATTGCATGTACTGAAAATGAAAATGTCTGTGCGATCAAGGCTCAATCAAACGGAGCCGATCGTATGTGGGCACGCCAGGTTCAACCTCATAATGAAATGGGGAACATGCTCAACGCTCACAATGTAATGGGGAGCGGCGGCCTATGCATGTACTGAAAATAATAAATTGCATCCAACAACAACTACACAACAGAAACAAACTGAATACACAAGTTCATGATATGATGTATGCACAATGGTTTAATTATAATATATATACAAAGACACATGATACACCCAAAAAAGTGATTAAAACGGGGAATTTGTAAAGATTCACTCACATTGGGTGCGTTGGATTGGAGATGGTGAGATGCGCACGAATTAGATGAACGGAACAACGAGGAATACTAACCTAAATAATACCGGAAAAATATATTAAATGAGTGAATTTTATTAAGGATTTTAATGAAATTTTTAGATATATTTTTGTGAGTTTAAGGCTATTTTCTATCTTTAAAAATGTTATTTTTAAGTATTTTTAATTGATTTTTAAATTAAATTAAATAAATAAAAATATAAAAAAATTTGTTTATTTTGCGTTGACTGTTGACCGTTGACCTGTTGACTTGTTGACCGGTTGACTTGTTGACCGGTTCGGTCAATGACATAGTTTGCGTTGGGTGAGGCTCGAACCCGAGACCTCCCGTACGCCTGCACGCAGCTCTACCAACTGAGCTATGTGTCTAACCCGAAATAATCTTGTTTTTAATTATATTTATACACTTATTCAGTTTAACCGAAATTCTTTTTAATTGCAAAAACATTTTAATTCAACGGACCGGTGCTAGTGACGGGTTTCGAACGCGCGACGTATGGCTTAATGTTGCATACAGTCCACCGCTGGACTGTGTGTCTAACCTGGTTATTATCTCGGTTTTTATTATACTTAACCACTAACTGAGTTAACCCGGTTTAGTTTTTAAACAAAAAGGCATTTTATTATATAAGGAGTGCGTATAGCAGGAATCGAACTCGGGACATGCGTATGTATTTTGCACACAGTCCACCGCTGGACTGTGTGTCTAACCCGTTTAAACTACCAATTTTAATTATACTTATAGTATTGTCAAAGTTCATCTTCTTCGCTGGATTTTTACCGACAGCAGTTTACATCATTGAAACTTATTAATTCGATTGCTAAGCATTACACAAACTGATAAGAGATAGCAGGGATGACAATTAGAGGAAAAACATACCGGTGAACGATTGGTTACAGAGTTCCGGCAGGCGTCGGTCTCTGTTTTTGTGCACCTCAACTGAACAGACGATTAGCCGTTTTTGATTAGTCCATTGTGGAATTGAAGTGATAAACAAACGTTAACGATGTGTTTGAAGGTCCTTACCGTTTCACAGACGGAAATAAAGACTTTCAGAATCTTTCCGGCGAACTGAAATTAGTTGAATACAGCGCCTGAAATTGAGTGGTTTAAGTTAGAAATAGCTTAAGAATTGTTGAACTACAACGATATTGAAAGATTTACCGTTTGAGGATGAATACGGTTTTCCGGCGAGTTTTGCAGAAAATTCCGGCGAGCTGATTTAAGCGTTCTGATGATCTGAAAATGTGACGAAAATGAAATGGGATGCTGGTATGATATTTCTGAGTCGCGAGAGTGGTCTGGAATTGAAGTAATTGAGACTTTGATTCCTTTCGGTTATAAAAACCGATAGTAATGGAAATTGATGTTCAATCACCTCTGAATTGATTAAAGACATCGGTTCATCGGTTATGAACGTGAATGCGCGAGTAATCAAACGATCTGACGATTGATTTGCCGATTTCCGTTTCTCAGTTGGCGCAACCGGTTTTAACCGAGTTTGTGTATAAATCTCATTTGTTTCCTAGAAATAACAGAAAACACAAAGTGGCGGAGTGGTGATGTGAGTGTGTGTTAAGGCGTTGGAGTTGTTCTTGGCTGACCCGGGTTCGAGTCCCGGCAGCAACATAATTTATTTATTTATTTTGTTTTAACTTTTTATCAAATATAATTTTTTATAGTTTAGTTTATTTATTAATTATGTATCGTTTTAAATCAAAATAATCATAAATATTCAACGTAACTTTTATAACTTGATATTCGATTACAAAACGGAGCGGGTTTTGAAAACCCGATTTTTACAAATGTTACAGGGCATTTCCCTTGTTTGCCCCTCCATTCTTGGCACCATCCTTGGTGGCCTTAGGGCAGTTGGTCTTTATGTGGCCCTTTTCGCCACATCCATAGAAAGATGCGTCCTTCAGATCCTTGCACTCCAAGGTCTTGTGCCCCATTCTCTTACAGATTCCACAAGGCTTAGCCTGTGGATCAAATCGACACTGACCCCCTTGCTTCTTCTTGCAGATCTTACACGTGGGTCTATCATCGGACCGACCTTGGTTCCCTTTGAACCCAGACCTCTGCTTCTTCCTGTCAAATTTGTGGGAGCTGTCATCCTCCCTCTTCCTTTTCCCCTCAGCATCATTCTTAACTGATCTTTGCCTCACTATGTCTTGAGTAAGGGACAGAGCCAGGTCCACAGCAGACCGGTAAGTGCTAGGATTAGAAGCCTTGACCATCCCCTTAATTTCTGGAGCAAGACCATTACTGAAACGCGCAATACGCTTTGTCTCTGGGGTGATCAGATAGGGAACTAACCTCGACAGGGAGTTGTAATCAGTGACAAACTTGCGGCAATCTGGGTTCTTCATAGAGAGGGTCAAGAAATCCGACTCTATCTTCTCTACCTCGTGGGAAGGGCAGTATGTCTCCTTGATCAAATCAACAAACCTTTTCCATCCCAAATTATACAGGGCCACCTTCCCTGTAGACCGCACCATTGCCTTCCACCATATCAGGGCGTCGCCCTTGAAAGACTGAGACACAAACTTCACCACATCATTTCTAGCACAATCGCTAATATCCACAATGGTTTCCATTTCATCCAACCACCTAAGGCATTCATTGCACTTTTTCACCGTTAAAGTCTCGTGGCTTGCAGGAGACAAAGTATTTGTAGGTGCAACCATCTCTGACGGGATGGTCCCTTTCTCTATGCTCGTGTGACCCTTGGTTATTTGTCCTTCTAGATTCACTCCTCTTATTTGAAGAATGAACAGAGATACTCCTCTTAGCTGAGGATCGTGGAGTAGATGCAGTTCTGGAATGAGTAGCGCTGGTATCTTTTAGCTTCTCCAAGGCTTTGTTCATGGCCTTGCTTACAGCCTCATCAATGCGAGTTTGGAAGGCATCGTCATTTATGTTAACATTATCATGATCATCATTCTCGGGGTGACTATTGGCTCCTCCAGAGTCAGCCATCTTGTAGATCTTGGTACTACACAATTTAAAAGTCCATTAGTTGATCATTGCAATTGATGATTCGCAGTGTATCATGGTATTCTTAACCATTTAAGTACATTAAAGTACATGTTTTTTAATAAACTGGCACAAAAGGCTTAGACTTTTTAAAGAATCATGAATGGTGTTGGACATGGGATTTATGGCTTAAAGGCATTTCATCACTAATGGATGTTTGAATTTTCTTATTGTGATTGTATAAGATTATCTAAGATTGATCACTTACGATCGATGAGGTTTGGGTGTAGCCTAACTACCTCGATGACTAGTGTGGTTCCTCAATTCACACTGCCAGGAGAGTCATCATCACTTAGACGTTGACTAGGATTAATTGTCTTAAAATAGTTTTTATAACAAGCCTAGGTTGTATTTATGATCATTTCAATAAGGTTTGGAGCGTAGCTCACTACCTTGGACAGGGAACCTCAAAGGTTAAGATGTCCTTGACTCTATTGGATGATTAGGTGTGGTTCATAAGCCATTCATCCTTGAGTGATAATCGAAAGTGTTTATCATTCTTGATGTACACTATGATCTTGTTAACCATTAGGCTTTGAGGTGGAACATAGTTCACCGCCTCTGGATAGAAGGGATACTCTTCATAGCTATCATGATAGAAGGTCCTCAGTCCTTAACTTATCATAGTTTGCCAATTTATTATGGTCTATTGCCATTGACTGTGAAACCATTAAGAAGATCTTTCGGAATTTAGCGGATTAATAAAAATTTCGAGTAAACTCGAGACGATCGCTTGAACAAAGGATATCTCTAATACTTATATATATATACACACACATATAAAATTTTGAATCCTTTCTCATTAAAATAAATAAGGGATTACATCAGGGCCTTAAACATGTCTTTTAATTAAAGACTAAGATTAATTTGGTCCACACAGGGGCCTAACAGAAATAACTAGTCCACGCAGGGACTGAAACGAAATACTTGTCCACACAGGGACTAAAACAGAAATACTTGTCCACTCAGGGACTAAAATAGAAATACTTGTCCACGCAGGGACTAAAATAGAAATACTTGTCCACGCAGGGACTAAAATAGAAATACTAATAGCTCAATCCCTACTCATCTTTCTTTCCCTTCCATATTTTTGTCAGCTTCTTGAAGGTATTCTTCTCCTTTTTCTCTGTTTGGCGCTGCATCTGTTCCACTCTTTCTAAGGCCTGATTAATGTCACACCCCGACCCGCAGCGGAATAAAAGTCGGGGCATAATTGGGTTATCACCAAAGCTCATGATATTTACTAAGATGTTTCATATTTATTAAATTTCAATTACAAACTTAAATATCCAAAAACAAAATTCATACAATTACAAAGGAAAATGAAACTATATATTTATTCCAAAGCATAAACTTGTTTATTCTTCTAGGCCATCCTAAGTGTTTCCTGTCTTGGCTGGATCACCTGTATCATGTGTAAAACAGGGGAGATTTTGGGTCAACAAAAGTTGGCGAGTGAACCTTGATAAAACATTTTAACTAATTTCTTGTTTTATTTATTAAAGAAAATTCATGCATTAATCACATGTGAGCAAACATATATATGTAAACAATCACAAACCACTTTGGATGAGTATATGACATGAATGATGATGTATTTGAGATCAAGGCTCAATCCAACGGAGCCGATCTAATGAGGCTCCTGATGCTCAACCCATATCCCACGGGGAACTGATGGGCCTAATGAAATGCGTGCACTGAAATGATAAATTTAATCTACATATAATTCACACAACAATCAATACACATTTGATCACGGATATGATGTATGCACAAGTGTTTAAAATAAATAAAAGGATAGTACGACACATGATACACCCCAAAACATGATTAAAATGGGGAATTGGTAGAGATTCACTCACAGTGGGTGCGTTCCTTGATAATGATGAATGCGCACGAATTTTATGATTCAACCGACGAGGGAAAACTAACCTAAATAATAACAAAATAATTCGATAAATAAATAATTTTATTTGAGATTAATATTTTTTTTAATTAGTGCTCTTAATGAGATTTTTAGTTTTATTTTTATGAGTTTATTGCAAATTTTTAACCTTAGGAATCTTATTTTTAAGAGGTCAGGTCTGACCGGGTCTGACCGGTCGGATAGCATGAATTTCAGGCGGCGAGTGAGGTTCGAACCCGTAACCTCCCGTATACGTGCACGCAGCTCTACCAACTGAGCTACGTGTCTAACCCGAAATATTCTCTGTTTTAATTATATATATATACTAACTAGCTTTAACCTTATTTAGTTTTTATTAAAAAGGTTTTAATATGGCCGAAACTGATTACAGAACCCGGACTCGAACTCGGGATCTGTGGTTCGAGTGCACACAGCCCAACCAGTTGGGCTGTGTGTCTAATCTGCATAAACACTGGATTATATTCCTTTATATATATATACTGTGAATTGATCTGAATAGGTTTAAAAAGTGTTGGCTTTATTTTCAGAAAATCGGAAACATGTGCGATTCGAACTAGGGACGTGTGCTTTGTAATTGCATGTAACATTTGTAAAAATCGGGTCTCCAAAACCCGCTCCGTTTTGTAATCTTGTACCAAGTTATGAAAGTACATTAATTATTTATGATTATTTTGAGTTTAAACGTTACATAATTAATAAATAAATTAAACTATAAAAATTAAATTGGATAAAAAGTTAAAATAAAATAAATAAAAAACAACTGAAGCTGCCGGGACTCGAACCCGGGTCAGCTGGGTCTCAAACGACTTAACCATCTCTCACCAAACCACTCCGCCACAATGTATTTTCTGTTATCACTAAGAAAGCAAAAGGCTCTTATACACAAACTCGATTTAACCGTTGATACTATCTGGAAACCAATAATCGGCAAACCAATCGTTAAATCGATTGTTTACCTCACAATTTCAGTTATAACCGATGTGCGACGGTTTCTAATTAAGCCAGAATTGATTAAACTTTAAGCTTCATCATTTCGGCTTTTGAAACCGAAATTTTATCCAGCTTTGATTTAATTCAAGTTCTGATCATTTGCGCGATTCATAACCATCACAACAACCCTCAATTTCATTTTCGTCAAGTTTCTGAGCCGTAAGATTCTCTGAATCAGATCGCCGGAATTTTTCTGCAACTCACCGAAAACCGGGACTCGCATTCTCACGGTAAATCTTTCGACTCTTTTTGTTTAAAACATGTGATTAGTCAATCTCTAACACAACTCCATCATCAGAATCAATCTTAGCCAACGTTTATCGGAAATCTCACCTTCGCCGGAAAGTTTCTGAGATTGCCGGAATCCCACTGTGAACTGGTAAGATATCCTACACTTCATTTAAACTTTGTTTAGGTGATTTAATTCTATGAATAATCGATCCACACTGTTAATTGGTTCAACAGTCGGAGTTCATTTCCAGTACCGACAACCCTTCGCCGGATTTCTGTGATTATCTTTAATCGGTAAATTCTGTTCTTTAAATTCTCTCCATTCCTTACTCTTGAATTACTGTTAGTGTCTAAGATCTTTGTAAATCACAAAATCAACTTTAACCAGTCGAATTACGCTGACCGTGTAATCCGACGAAGAAGATGAAGCTATTGCAGAATATAAGAGTAATTAAAATCCGGTTTATAAACGGGTTAGACACACAGTCCAGCGGTGGACTGTGTGCAAATTTTATAATCACGTCCCGAGTTCGATCCTTACTACGCACACGCTTTACGTAATAACATTCCTTTTTATTCATGAACTAACCGGGTTAGACACACAGTCCAGCGGTGGACTGTGTGCAAAATAAACTTCACGTCGCGCGTTCGAGTCCCGTCACAAGCACCGGTCCATGGAATTAAAACGTTTTTGCCAAATAAAGGAATTTTCGGTAAAATCGAATAAGTATATAAATATAATTAAAACTGAGTTTCTAACGGGTTAGTCACGTAGCTCAGTTGGTAGAGCTACGTGCACGTGAACGGAAGGTCACCGGTTCGAATCCCGCTTGGCGCAACATTTACCGCTGACCGAACCGGTCAACGGTCAACGGTCAAACAGTAAAAAAAAATAATATTTTTTTTATATATTTATTTGTTTAAAAATCAATTTAAAATACCTAAAAAATAACATTTTTAAAGATAGAAAATAGTTATAAACTCACAAAAATATATCTAAAAATCCCATTAAGATCCTTAATAAAATCCATCCATTTAATATATTTTTTCCATTATTATTTAGGTTAGTATTCCTCGTCGACTCGCTCGTCTAAATCGTGCGCATCTCACTATCTCCAATCCAACGCACCCAATGTGAGTGAACCTTTCAAATTCCCCGTTTTAATCACGTTTTTGGGGTGTATCATGTGTCTTTGTTTATTTACATATTATAACAAAATTATTGTGCATATATCATATCATGACATGTGTATTAGTTTGTTGCTGTTAAGTAGTTATTATTGGATGCAAATTATTTTCAGTACATGCAATTGCCGAGGCCGCAGCTCCCCGTCCATCGAGGTTGAGCTTGATCCCCATTTAATTATGCGGTTGATCTTGGCGTGCCCGCACGATCGGCTCCGTTTGATTGAGCCTTGATCGGTCATTCCATTTTACATTTCAATACATGCAATACGCTCGGCTCCGTTTGATTGAGCCTTGAGTGCACAGTTCAATTTATATTTCCAGTTCATGCAATACGTTCGGCTCCGTTTGATTGAGCCTTGAGCGCACAGTTCAATTTACATTTCCAGTTCATGCAATACGATCGGCTCCGTTTGATTGAGCCTTGATCGCACGGTTCATTTATGTTAGATATCATATGATATTGGTATGTTCATGTATGCTATCAAATGATAATGTATGTTATAATTGTAACAGCTAAATGCCAATGTTTGATTACTTACATGTGCTCTTTTATGATTATGCACAATATTTTATTGATAAACTAACCATATAATCATTATCAAATGTTTTATCTATGAGGTTCACTCGCCAACTTATGTTGACCCAAAACCTCCCATTTTACACATGATACAGGTGAACCAGCAGCAGCTAGGAACACATAGGACCTGGATTAGAAGAAATAAAACGATTTAGTATCTGGATTATTATGTTTGGTTATTTTCCCTTGTATTGAATGAACATGTTTGGATGTTTGAGAAATGTAACTTTGACTTCATTTAATTTATGAAACATAATAGTAAATGTCATGTGCTTTGGTGATAACCCAATTATGCCCCGACTCTTATTTCCGCTGCGGGTCGGGGTGTGACATTGCACACAGTCCACCGCTGGACTGTGTGTCTAACCCGGTTAAATACCCGTTTTTTATTTATATTTAAACACTAACTTAACTTCATCGTTTTCACCATTCAAAATCCCGACAATGATTCCGACTGAATAAACTGATTAATCAGTTTTGATTACTGTTTTGAGCTAATAAATTACAAATCAAGAGATAGCAAGGAGGTTTAGATAATTATACCGGTTTGGAGATCAACTACGGTTTTTTGATCAGTGATTCCGGCGATTTTCCGGCGAGTGCGAAATTTTCCGGCAATGTGCTTTGAAAGGAATAAAGTTTCAGGAACATAGTGCGGTTCTGAGCGAAATGTTTGCAAGGAATTTGGGTAGGTATTTATAAGGTGGACAGGCTTGCTCGATTTCGATTTAGAGGCCAAATTTTCCGGTCAATGATTCCAATTTGAAAAAGAAACGGTTTTGACTCAATTGAGTGTTAAGCAACGGTTATAACTGATGTCGAAATCGGTTTACGCGTTTCAGTCAAGGGAAAGTAGCAACATTTGCGGAGTCTTCGTTCTTGCCGGCGATTTCGGGTTCTGGGTTTTGCTGAGTTACAGGTTTGATTTTCGGCTTTAACATAAGTATTATTTGTTTAAGTATTAAACACAAATATGTGGGTGGCGAAGTGGTGTGATGTGTGTGTGTCTACGCGGTAGACCTGGGTTTGAGACCCGGCTACCCTATTTTGTTCTTTTATTTTATTATTATTATTTATTAATTATGGTTTTTAAACTCTAAAATATTTATTAATTATGTATTATTTAAAATAACCGGCACAATAAATACGCAACGAACTTATAACTGATTATTTGATTATAAAACGAAGCGGGTTTCGAAACCCGTTTTACGACGAATGTTACAATTAATGGCCTCTAGTTGTGGCATTGATTGAGGTGTTTGCTGTGGCGTGGGTTGCGATTGTGGTTGATACTGGGATGCAGAAGGGTATTGGTATCCATAGCCAGTATACGATGTAGCTGAGTATGGGAGAAAATGAGTTGGGTTATAGGCATTATATGCGGCTGTTTCCAAATATGGATCAACGGACGGCGCCGAATAGTCATAGTGTGAAGGTGTAGGTGTATGGTGGTACCCAGATGAATCTGGATAGGAAGGAATCGGGTTTCCTGGTTTCGGCAGTGATAGCTGAACAGTAGGTTCAATGGCTGGTAAGTTTGGGACATAGGTGGTTGCGAACCCGTCCATTGCCCTGCACATACTGACATACGTGCTCCACGCTTCCTTCTTGGAGGTGGTTGTTGTTGTTGTTCCTCCACTTCCATTTGAACAGCTTCTTGGGGAGGTGATGGTGGCTTGGAAGAATGAGGAGAAGGGGTATAGTAAAATTGGTATTGGCTCCATCTCAAATCCCATTCATCGGGGCCTTCAAATGGTGATCCCATGCGAGAAGGGGGGACCACTTGATAGTTCAATGGGATAGTCGCGCGATCCTAAGGGTGGCATCTCTGGATCTTCCTCCATGTGGGTGGGTGACTCAACCGGTGGCGTTATGGATGGTGAACGCGCATAGTTGTTTGGGTTGGAGGCTTCTTGGTGAGGGTTGGAGTGTTGGGAGTGATGCGAATGGTACGAATGGAAAGAGTAGTGTGAGTCTTGGGAGTTTGAATGTGGGGGAGAGTACTCGCGTGGAACCCAAACGGTCGCCATGATGACGAAGAATCTCCTGATCCTTCATATGGGTTTTGGCTCGGTACACGGGATGGTCCTTGCCCGGATGCTCCTCCTCTTGTCGAGCCTCTGCCTCTCCTAATGCTACCACGACATCTTGGCGGCATTTTCCTGCTTCAATACAAATTAGAAAACAAAGCAAAATGAAATAAATAAAATAACATAAAAAATATTTTAATAAGGGTTGGGGAAATCCTAAGTCGATGTCTAGACTCGGAGCCTAAGGAATGTGCTATTGTGTATACTCGAGATTAAACACAAAAGACTAGTGTTTAATTCACTCGAACGTTGACTCTGATACCAACCTGTCACACCCCGTATTTCCACCAGAATCCCGGTGGGCCCGGTGGGGAGTATTGTGACATAAGATTGGTAACATCATGGTCAAACATATACAGCACAACGGAAGTCTTGAATATTAAATATTATTACAAACCATAGGGTTTAAAAGTCTACAAAGTAAATACATGGTTTGCAATATTAGATCCACATGCGGATCGAAAGTACAAAAATGATATTCTCCGACCTACTTTAGGCTTGACTAAGAACTCGCAAAATTCTCTACGTCGTTACCAAGCAACTCCTAGCCTATTCCATATCGAAACCTGTCACTTAGCCTTTTTGGAAAATACGTCAGTTTTCACTGGTAAATACATTTAACCGACTCATTTTGAAAACATTTAAAATTTGTCTAGGTACATTGAGCACGAAAATCTTTTATAACCTGGCACAATTCAAAATGATCTTGTTTACAGTTTTACAGGTCTGTCAATACATATGGGGTCCGGTGCAGAAACCGAATAACCTGATTAACCGACACACCACTTAATAAAACCCACGGAGGAGTATATATAAAAATATTTATTTAGCATTAGCATCTGTCAGGTGTATGCCTACACCCCGCGCTTAGGTCGTGGCCATTAGTAACTTCAATGAGCCAAGGATATCAAGGACACGGTCGAGTTAACCCCCAATGTTTAAGTTATCAGACAATACAGAATAAAACGGGATATAATATTTAGTAAATCACAATCCGATAAACATGATCCCATACCCGACCAAGCGATAATATAATACCATATCCCAAGCCCGTATAGGGAAAATAAGTTAAAGTATTTACCTGAGCTAGTTCTTCTACCGAATAGTAACTCAGCCGTTAATCAAGAAGACAAATGCAAAGTATCGATCTAGTGGGAGGCTTCTAGTCTGGATTGATGGTATTAATAACCAATTAGAATGCTCACGGGTTTGGGTTGAGTCGTTGACTCGAAGTAGTTAGCTTAAAGGATACGTAACGGAACGATACGCTAGATTAAGCGATGACAAGAAAGAATGTTGTTTAAACCCGACAAGTACTAGGACTTGTATATTTTGGGTAAACATATAACATTCTGGATTTTGATATAAAAATGATAAGGTTAGACCCGTTTCGGTGAATTTACGTAAACTAGTCACGTAGACTTAACCGTACGCATATAAGGGATACCGGGTAACCGGATGAGTCATATACAAGTTTCATGTGCTAATATGCTTACAACATGTTTTAATATCAGCAAGATACTAACATGCATTCCCGTTAATGTTTTAAAATCGAATTCAACTTCAAAAAGGGCATTTTGGTCCTTTAAAAGCTTGATTTGCGATATTTAGGAAAAACTCATTTTATGACCAAATAATGACATGCATGTAAGCCAAACAAGTCAACATATCAGTAGATAACTTGTTTGCATGCTCATTTATACTTTAAATCTCATTTTACGCAAAAAGGGCGAATTAGTCATATTTAGCACATCGATGAAACTTGCGCATAACTCGGAATATGATTATGATCATGTAGTATGACCACCGAGGGTTATACTACATTATATAAGGATCATAATGCAACTTAGAATCGGCCTTGAAAGATACCAAATCGGGTCAGAACTGAAAGTCAAAGTAGAAGTCAAACACCGCGACTTTCGGTTGCGAACCGACCTTAGATCTGGATTTGGCGAGCTGAACATGTTCTTACACGTTCTTATGATTATTACCGAGTATTTAGAGTGTCAAAACTGATTTTATAGCATGCATGTTATTAGTTATGCGTTTAATACCAAATCTGACCCAGTTTGACTTTTTATAAATAAGTTTGACTCGTCATCGGACATGCAAACGTGGTAATCAGAAGGTGCCCTTATGGGGGGTTGTTACCTACCTTATTAGGATCACGTAACCAGTTTAGATCAGATCATGATTGGACCGGTAAAGATTTAACCGCAAGTCAAACCGTTTTTACGACAAGCTTGACTTTTGGCTTGAAAACACAATAGAAATAACAAGGAGGATTAAGGACACTTACAAAGGGTCCTAGCACGAAATTAGAACAGGCTTGAAGGTTGCTTGAGCTCCAGAACTTTGCAGAGATGAGGAGAGTGAGTAATGAATTGTGCAAGTTCTTTAGGTGGAGATCAAGCTTGAGTTTATGGAGTTAGATGGGTTGTGAGGATCAATACAGGTGTTAGACATGCACTACTGATGATCAAAAGTGTCTAGGGTCATGTCTTGAGCAGAGGGATGGTGGGAATTCATGAAAGTTAAGCTTACATGCATGCTGCCACGAGTCTGCCCCATTTCTGCCATCTGCAGGTCCCTTGCGGACCGTATGACCATAAGGTTACGGTCCGCAAGGACGTCTAGCGCCCAAAAGTCAATAACCCGGTTATGACCGTAACCGCATTGGCTTGCGGTCCGTAACCAATCTCCAAAGAAGAAAAATTTTATTTTTTCTTGGGATTTTTTGTGATTCGATTATGCTTGACGTTCAGAGGTTATTAATTAACATGACGTTGCACTTGGTCCCTCTCGGTCAGTAGTCGGCACGAGGATCAGCAGGACACGTGTCGGGGTTTAACTGGTTGGGATTTTCCGGGTTGTTACATCCTCACCCCTTAAAAGAAATCTCAACCTCGAGATTTTATTCAAAAAGATGAGGGTACTTTTGACGCATGTGGGATTCGACTTCCCATGTATACTCGGGGCCTCGACGGGCATCCCATTTCACCTTTACAATAGGTATTTTCTTTCTTCGGAGCTTCTTGACCTGCCGATCTTCGATTGCAATTGGTTTCTCAATGAACCTCAGGTTTTCATTAATCTGCACGTCCTCATGAGACATTACTAGCGACTCATCGGCTAGACATTTCTTTATATTGCAAATGTGGAACACTTCATGAATTCCACTTAACTCCTCGGTTAATTTTAGCTTGTAAGCTACCGACCCAACACGTTCGACGATCTCGAATGGTCCTATGTACCTAGGGCTTAGCTTGTCCTTTTTCCCGAAGCGCATCACACCTTTCCAAGGTGATACCTTCAACAACACCTTGTCTCCTATTTGAAATTGAAGTGGTTTACGTCTTTTATCTGCGTAGCTCTTCTGCCTATCTCGGGCAACTTTAAGACGTTCAAGGATTAGCCCAATCTTATCTGTCGCCTCCAGGACTATCTCAGGTCCTATTAGTTGGGCCTCCCCAACTTCCGCCCAACAAATATGCGTCTGACATTTTCTCCCATATAAGGCCTCGAAAGGAGCGGCCTTGATGCTCCTATGATAACTGTTGTTATAGGAGAACTCGATTAGGGGTAAGTGGTCATCCCAACTTCCGCTTAAATCGATCACACAAGCGCGAAGTATGTCTTCTAGTGTCTGGATGGTACGCTCACTCTGACCATTGGTCTGAGGGTGGTAAGCCATACTGAAGTTTAATCGAGTACCTAAGGATTGCTGGAAACTCTTCCAGAAGTGAGAGGTGTATCTTGTATCTCTATCGGATGCAATACATACTGCAGGTCCCTCAAATTCAAATGCGTGGAGCTCAACTAAACTATATTTTGTGTGCAACACCCCCCGGCATACATGTTAAATAGATGAGGCAATGTCATTCCGATGTATGACTCATTGGTGTTCCAACTCTTGTGAGCACCTCTCGTGCCTACCATAACTTGCTACAACCTCCTTGGACCCAGTACAAAAATTGACCTATATCAGTATTGCCCTCTTGGTTAGCCTAGCTGGATCTCTAATTAAGACCCTTGTATATGAATTTAATCCGATGTATCACGTTCTTTCGAGCCATAGTAGATCACCTACTAAATCATTAACATTAAGATCACTTCAGTGAAAACAACTATACCTGGTGACTAGGTATGCTATGAACTTAATCTTACTCATCAATGGAAACTGAGACACCAGAATTCAATACCATAGTACCATCTCGAAATTGCGTCATTTCTTTACTTTCGTGTATACTTTCATTGTAAGCGACTCTCTGTAACTCTTACTCTTGATATCGCACTTATGTGCACCTACTCTTTCTGAAATCAATTTTTTGCTTCGACAATTAACTATTCTATACCTATGTATATTTTCCTCGTAACTTGTTCAGATAAGCATTTGAATCCTATTTGTCATCAAAAGTCGTCACAATCATGTAGCCTGGTTATATCTCACCTCGTTATATTGTCAAATCCTTATCGCTCTCCTTAGCAATGAACTCTCAACCGTGGTCCTAAAAATAACATAATCCAAATTTTCGGGACGAAAATTCTTTCAACAAGAGGATGATGTGACACACGGCATTTTCAGGTTAACACCGTTAACACAAAGTTCGTTATCTTAAACATTCATCCATGCATTTTACTTGAGTAGAGTTAATAGAGTGTGTCGGTTATCTTGCACAAACACTCACGTAATGATTATTCGGCCAATTTCGGAAGTACACACGAGTCTATCACCTGAATAATATTCCTAGATAACTAGATAAATATAAACTATGTGAATTTGTATGCTATGTGAGTTATATCTTTATTTTGTACACTCACGTGAAACTACGTATATTTGCACGTAACACGTGTTATTAACGAACCCATAACTGGAGTGTATAGTATATCTTAGCCTAAATTTCAAGGACGAAATTTCTGTAACATGAGGAGGATGTGACACCCTGTAATTTCTGACGGAAAATAAGTTACACAGAAACACGCTTCTAAATTTAGTTTATTATGGTTTAGTTGATAATAATTTAGGACGAGTAGAACGTGTTATTTGACTGATAACCTGGCCTAACGCCTCTGATGTAACAAGTATATAGTATTTGTATAAATATTTTTATTTATTCCGAATACGCGTTTTAACGAGATTTATATATCAACGATACCCCAATATATTTGTTTATTGTTTAGACGAGCAATTATATAGGCAAGACACTTGACGTTAAACCGGTTCATAATATGCGGTCTAAACCCAACCCATATACCCAAACCCTACCTATATAACCCTCTCTTTCTCTTTTCCCTTTTCCTTTACCCTAGCCTCCACCTAAACTAAACACACACGCACACACCTACTGTACACGACAAAAACCCTATAGCCTCCCATCGTTCTTCCTAAATACACACATTTCTGGTAATTGAGAGAGTGAGACGAGATGGGGGTGACCGGCTACCTGGTCACAACAGCGTCATGGTAGCGGCTCTCGGTGGGGCGGCGGTTGGCGTGGTGGCGACAACGGGATGATATCGGTTGCGCAACTAGGAGTTGGTGGTCCGGGTAATGACGATCAACGGTGGTGTGCACGAGTTCAGGCGGAGACTAGGGCCATGGCCCCGAATCTAGTAACAACAGGGCTCCGATGATGGTGGTTCTAATCATCTCGAGACCTGGTTGAAGCCCCGACGATCCCCGGTATCATACGTAAACACCAGATCTATTTCTGGTATGTGTTGTTTCCGTGTCTTCGTCTTCAAATCTGGTATTTCGGTTGGGTTCCTCATCAATGGTGAGGCCGTTTGAGCCGTGAGTTTGGTTATGGTATGCTAGCGATGGATGATTATGAATGGAAAAATAAGAGTTTGTTGTATTAACCTGGCATGGCATTTAATCTGGAAGTCACTTTGATGGGCTGGAGGTATGTTGTGATGGGTGGTCATCAATGAGAAGTGGCCATAGTTTGAGATAAGGGATTGATTATTTAAGTGTGTTGATTTATAATATTGTATGATGCAAGGCATAATGGATCGAAGTCCTTAATATTGCATGGGAATAATTATAATGATGATGATACATGGATTTTAGGATGATGATACATGGGTTTTAGGATTTCCATCACAATTGGAATGGGCTACAATATGGTGGTACGTGATTAGCCATGACAGAAGGATCTTCATATATGATTTATGTATATCACGCATGAAGATGATGATGACTTGGTCAAACACATAGTTCGAGGCTTAAACGTGTCAGTTCACGAGTGATTGGTTAAGGTATGGCGCGCTCGTTTAATATAACTTGATAATTGTGTATGTATATATATGTAGT
Organism: Scalesia atractyloides; assembly: GCA_947069175.1. Lineage (NCBI taxonomy): Eukaryota > Viridiplantae > Streptophyta > Magnoliopsida > Asterales > Asteraceae > Scalesia > Scalesia atractyloides. Next base: position 67,241,607 of record CAMTDV010000030.1, read on the forward strand.
GGTATTTAATAGTTGTTAAAATCCGTGGACCCGAGTTCTAAAACCAGATCAACTAGCGAATATATATATGGGAAGATTCATTGGGGAGCACTAAAAAAGTGGGGAACAGTGGGGAACCGACTCAAACGAACTCCGATTGGACTCATTCCAGCGGCGTTGGAACCGGCTCGTCGAACCCTAACTAGGATCTCTTAACCCTAAACCCTAAACCCAAAATCCTAACCCCTAAACCCTAGAGCTAAAAAATAAGGCTAAAAACCTAAGCTAAATCGTAAAATCTAATTTATAAACCCTAAAAGCTAAATCTTAAAACCCTAAACCTTAAAGCTAAACCCTAAATACTAATGATTAACCCTAAAACTAAACCCTAATATAAGACCCTAAATCCAAACCCTAATATATTTAGGGTTTAGGGGTTAGGATTTAGGGTTTAGAGTTAAGAGATCCTAGTTAGGGTTCGACGAGCCGGTTCCAACGCCGCTGGAATGAGTCCAATCGGAGTTCGTTTGTTCCGCACTTTTTTAGTGTTTCCCAATGAACCTCACTATATATATATATATGTATATATATATATATATATATTGTATATAAATTAAGGATACGCAAAACGTCCGAACATTTGGGTTTGTATGTAGAATATATTTCTCTCTCTCTCTCTATATATATATATATAAACTCGAACCAATATATTTAATTTAATTTAACAAAGTAAAAATAATTACTTATGTTTATTTCGAGCATTATAAACAAAATACGAGTATATCCCTTGGTTTATCATTTGACTATGCGTATTCACATTTAAAGTTATAAAGATGTGTTTTTGGTATAAATATATATACATATCCATACATGTTAGATTATATACATATTTTTGTAATAATATATGTATATTTTTATACACGCCTATGAGGGTACCTTAACTTACTCGTGGTAACGAGTATACCATCAGATCATAGGTTTAGTGTATCGTTAGAGCTCGGCCACAAGTGAAAACAACTTTACCCTAGTATTGGTTACTTACGATGTGCAAATATTATTAGGGATGTCATGGTGATTATTTGCATGCTATGGTTCGTGTCATTAGCAAGTAGCACTTTTGGATATAACACGCACACTAAGGTGAGTTCACGACTCCTACTCTTTTAAATGTTTTTCAAACACAATGGGAGAAAGCATGCACTACATTACGGTAATGTAATGTCATAACGTTACGGTAAGGTAACGTCACAACTGTTAGAGTTTTTGTTATGTAGTTATGGTCACAAAGTAGCATTGTATCACGTGTCAGTCCCCTTAAAACTTACGATGCCGTTAGTATTGGATTATAGCGAGGGAATTTTAGTAGTACTACTGGGCCCGACAAGCCCCACTCGTGCTGGTCGCGCCATTTAGACCAAACGTTGATGGTCACGGGTGTAGAATTTTCCTAACATTTAGCCATGGTTGGTGATAGACCTGGCACAACAGGGGCATCAACGTCAGCTTCGGATTGAACACTTTGTTGACGTAACTTAGGTTAGCTACCTACAAATATAACAAGTAACGGCTAAACACTTCAACCTACTGTTTCGGGATTAAAACAGTGGAAAACACTTGAGAAACAACTTACTTTATAACTGTAACCTAAAACCTGTGAACTCACTCATCATTATGTGTTGACACCTGTTCTTGCATATCTTTCTCAGGTTGCTAAGGTATCACACATCAGGACTAGGATGCATTATGGAGTCGCATTGATTACAACAAACATTTAGACTCGTCTTTATTTAAATTAGCTATTTTGGTTTTTTTGTAACTATTTACGCTTCCGCAACTCAATTGTATAAACAGTATTTTCTCACGAATGAGCAAACAGGAAAAATTTTAAACTCATATAGTGGTCATTCAATATGACTAATGACTGTGATCCTGGTACGTCACGCGCCTCGCAGTATAACTCCGCATGTGGAATTTGAGGGTGTGACAGATTGGTATCAGAGCCACTGGTTATAGTGAACTAGGTTTGCATTAGAGAGTAGACTTAGTCTATAGCCTTAGATATTGCATTAGTCATACACCAACACAGACATTCATACATGACCCACAAGAACACTCATACATGATATGCCTACGCACATGACATCAAAACATACATTGAAATTGCGGGCATGTAGCATCATCCACTTCACTCTCTATTGACGAGGAACATATCAATCTCTTTGTATCTTCATTCCTAGTGGCGAAGTCCGTGGGATCGTCAACAACCAGTAATAGCTCCGTCCGAGGGACGTGAGACGGAGCCTCTGGAGTAGCTTCTCACATCACGATCATCTGCACCCCTTCCTAAACCACAGAGCTGAACAAAACACTAGCTTGAGTCTGCCGATGGTATTATCGGGTATGGGGAGCTTTCTCAGGTCCATGTCTGGGATGGTATCCAACATTGACACATATCTCTTGGGAGCTGGGTTCATCGAAAATCCCAACCAGTTAAACCCCGACACGTGTCCTGCTGATCCTCGTGCCGACTACTGACCGAGAGGGACCAAGTGTAACATTATGTTAATTAATAACCTCTGAACGTCAAGCATAATCGAATCACGAAAAAATCCCAAGAAAAATTAAATTTTTTCTTCTTTGGAGATTGGTTACTGACCGCAAGCCAATGCGGTTACGGTCCGTAACCGGGTTATTGAGTTTTGGGCGCTAGAGGTCCTTGCGGACCGTAACCTTATGGTCATACGGTCCACAAGGGACCTGCAGATGGCAGAAATGGGGCAGACTCGTGGCAGCATGCATGTAAGCTTAACTTTCACAAATTCCCACCATCCCTCTGCTCAAGACACGACCCTAGACACTTGTGATCATCAGTAGTGCATGTCTAACACCTGTATTGATCCTCACAACCCATCTGTTCATAAATTCAAGCTTGATCTCCACCTAAAGAACTTGCACATTTCATTTCTCACTCTCCTCATCTATGCAAAGTTCTGGAGCTCAAGCAACCTCAAGCCTGTTCTAATTTCATGCTAGGACCCTTTGTAAGTGTCCTTAATCCTCCTTGTTATTTCTATTGTGTTTTCAAGCCAAAAGTCAAGCTTGTCGTAAAAACGGTTTGACTTGTGGTTAAATCTTTACCGGTCCAATCATGATCTGATCTAAACATGGTTACGTGATCGTAATAAGGTAGGTAACAAACCCCCCATAAGGGCACCTCCTGATTACCACATTTGCATGTCCGATTGACGAGCTCAAACTTATTTATAAAAAGTCAAACTGGGTCAGATTTGGTATTAAACGCATAACTAATAACATGCATGCTATAAAATCAGTTTTGACACTGTAAATACTCGGTAATAATCATAAGAACGTGTAAGAACATGTTCGGCTTGTCAAATCCAGATATAAGGTCGGTTCGCAACCGAAAGTCACGGTGTTTGACTTCTACTTTGACTTTCAGTTCTGACCCGATTTGGTATCTTTTTAAGGCCGATTCTAAGTTGCATTATGATCCTTATATAATGTAGTATAACCCTCTGAGGTCATACTACATGATCATAATCATATTCCGAGTTATGGGCAAGTTTCATCGATGTGTTAAATATGACTAATTCGCCATTTTTGCGTAAAATAAGATTTAAAATATAAACGAGCATGCAAACAAGTTTCTACTGATATCATTGACTTGTTTGGCTTACATGCATGCCATTATTTTGTTCATGAACATGAGTTTTTCCTAAATATCGCAAATCAAGCTTTTAAAGGACCAAAATGCCCTTTTTGAAGTTGAATTCGAATTTAAAACATTAACGGGCATGCATGTTAGAATCTTACTGATATTAAAACATGTTGTAATCATATTAGCACATGAAACTTGTATATGACTCATCCGGTTACCCGGTATCGCTTATATGCGTACGGTTAAGTCTACGTGAATAGTTTACGTAAATTCACCGAAACGGGTCTAACCTTATCATTTTTATATCAAAATCCAGAATGTTATATGTTTACCCAAAATATACAAGTCCTAGTACTTGTCGAGTTTAAACAATATTCTTTCCTGTCATCGCTTAATCTAGCGTATCGTTCCGTTATGTATCCTTTAAGCTAACTAGTTCGAGTCAACGACTCAACCCAAACCCGTTAGCATTCTAATTGGTTATTAATACCATCAATCCAGACTAGAAGCCTCCTAGTAGATCGATACTTTGCATTTGTCTTCTTGATTAACGACTGAGTTACTATTCGTTAGAAGAACTAGCTCAGGTAAATACTTTAACTTATTTCCCCTATACGGGCTTCGGATATGGTATTATATTATTGCTTGGTCGGGGTATAGGATCATGTTTATCAGATTGTGATTTACTAAATCTTATAACCCGTTTTATTCTGTATTGTCTGATAACTTAAACATTGGGGGTTAAATCGACCGTGTCCTGGATATCCTTAGCTCATTGAAGTTATTAATTGCCACGACCTAAGCGGGGGGGTGTAGGCATACACCTGACAGATGCTAATGCTAAATAAATATTTATATATATACTCCTCCGTGGGTTTTATTAAGTGGTGTGTCATTTAATCAGGTTATTCGGTTTCTGCACCGGACCCCATATGTATTGACAGACCTGCAAAACTGTAAACAAGATCATTTTGAATTGTCTCAGGTTATAAAAGAATTTCGTGATCAATGCACCTAGACAAATTTTAAATGTTTTCAAAATGAGTCGGTTAAATGTATTTACCAGTGAAACCTGACGTATTTTCCAAAAAGGCTAAGTGACAGGTTTCGACACGGAATAGGCTAGGAGCTGCTTGGTAACGACATAGAAATTTTGCAAGTTCTTAGTGAAGCCTAAAGTCTGTCGGAGAATATCATTTTTGTACTTTCGATCCGCCTGTGGATCTAATATTGCAAACCATGTATTTACTTTATAGACTTTTAAACCCTATGGTTTGTAATAATATTTAATATTCAAGACTTCCGCTGTGCTGTATATGTTTGACCATGATGTTACCAATCTTACGTCACAATACTCCCCACCCGGGCCCACCGGGATTGTGTTGGAAATACGGGGTGTGACAGGTTGGTATCAGAGTCAACGTTCAAGTGAATTAAACACTAGTCTTTTGTGTTTAATCTCGAGTATACACAATAGCACATTCCTTAGGCTCCGAGTCTAGACATCGACTTAGGATTTCTCCAACCCTTATTAAAATATTTTTTATGTTATTTTATTTATTTTGTTTTGCTTTGTTTCCTAATTTGTATTGAAGCAGGAAAATGCCGCCAAGATGCCGTGGTAGAATTAGGAGAGGCGGAGGCTCGACAAGAGGAGGAGCATCCGGGCAAGGACCATCCCGTGTACCGAGCCCAAGCCCATACGAAGGATCAGGAGATTCTTCGTCATCATGGCGACCGTTTGGGTACCCGCTTCCACGCGAGTACTCTCCCCCACATTCAAACTCCCAAGACTCACACCATTCTTTCCATTCGTACCATTCCCATCACTCCCAACACTCCAACCCTCACCAAGAAGCCTCCAACCCAAACAGCTATGCGCGTTCACCATCCATAACGCCACCGGTTGACTCACCAACCCACATGGAGGAAGATCCAGAGATGCCACCCTTAGGATCGCGCGACTATCCCATTGAACTGTCAAGTGGTCCCCCTTCTCGCGTGGGATCACCATTTGAAGGCCCCGATGAATGGGATTTGAGATGGAGCCAATACCACTTTTACTATACCCCTTCTCCTCATTCTTCCAAGCCACCATCACCTCCCCAAGAAGCTGTTCAAATGGAAGTGGAGGAACAACAACAACAACCACCTCCAAGAAGGAAGCGTGGAGCACGTATGTCAGTACGTGCAGAGCAATGGACGGGTTCGCAACCACCTATGTCCCAAACTTACCCTATCATCCCCGAGGACCCACAAATGGGTGGACCCTCAAACACGTCACCAGAGGTGGAGTTGCCACATCTACCACCAGCCATTGAACCTACTGTTCAGCTATCACTGCCGGAACCAGGAAACCCGATTCCTTCCTATCCAGATTCATCTGGGTACCACCATACACCTACACCTTTACACTATGACTATTCGGCGCCGTCTGTTGATCCATATTTGGAAGCAACCGCATATAATGCTTATAACCCAACTCCTTTTCTCCCATACTTAGCTACATCATATCCTGGCTATGGATACCAATACCCTTCTGCATCCCAGTATCAACCACATCGCAACCCCACCGCAGTAAACACCTCAATCAACACCACAACTAGAGGCCATTAATCAGGCCTTAGAAAGAGTGGAACAGATGCAGCGCCAAACAGAGAAAAATGAGAAGAAAACCTTCAAGGCCTTCAAGAAGCTGACAAAAATATGGAAGGGAAAGAAAGATAGCAGGGATTGAGCTATTAGTATTTCTACTTTAGTCCTGCATGGACAAGTATTTCTATTTTAGTCCCTGTGTGGACAAGTATTTCGTTTCATTCCCTGCGTGGACTAGTTATTTCTTTTAGGCCCTGCGTGGACCAAATTAATCTTAGTCTTTAATTAAAAGACCTGTTTAACGCCCTTATGTAATCCCTTATTTATTTTAATGAGAAAGGATTCAAAATTTTATATGTGTGTGTATATATATATAAGTATTAGAAATATCCTTTGTTCAAGCGATCGTCTCGACTTTACTCGAAATTTTTATTAATCCGCTAAAATTCCGAAAGATCTTCTTAATGGTTTTCACAGCCAATGGCAATAGACCATAATAAATTGGCAAACTATGATAAGTTAAGGACTGAGGACCTTCTATCATGATAGCTAAGGAAGAGTATCCTTTCTATCAGAGGTGGTGAACTATGTTCCACCTCAAAGCCTAATGGTTAACAAGATCATAGTGTACATCAAGAATGATAAACACTTTCGATTATCACTCAAGGATGAATGGCTTATGAACCACACCTAATCATCCAATAGAGTCAAGGACATCGTAACCTTTGAGGTTCCCTATCCAAGGTAGTGAGCTACGCTCCAAACCTTATTGAAATGATCATAAATACAACCTAGGCTTATTATAAAAACCATTTTAAGACAATTAATCATAGTCAACGTCTAAGTGATGATGACTCTCCTGGCAGTATGATTTGAGGAACCACACTAGTCATCGAGGTAGTTTGGCTACACCCAAACCTCATCGTTCGTAAGTGATCAATCTTATATAATCTTGTCAGAAATACAATGACAATAAGAAAATTCAAACATCCATTAGTGATGAAATGCCTTTAAGCCATAAATCACATGTCCAACACCATTCATGATTCTTTAAAAAGTCTAAGCCTTTTGTGCCAAGTTTATTAAAAAACATGTACTTTAATGTACTTAAATGGTTAAGAATACCATGATACACTTCGAATCATCAATTGCAATGATCAACTAATGGACTTTTAAATTGTGTAGTACCAAGATCTACAAGATGGCTGACTCTGGAGGAGCCAATAGTCACCCCGAGAATGATGATCATGATAGTGTTAACATAAATGATGATGCCTTCCAAACTTGCATTGATGAGGCTGTAAGCAAGGCCATGAACAAAGCCTTGGAGAAACTAAAAGATACCAGCGCTACTCATTCCAGAACCGCATCTACTCCACGATCCTCAGCTAAGAGGAGTATCTATGTTCATTCTTCAATAAGAGGAGTGAATCTAGAAGGATAAATGACCAAGGGTCACACGAGCATAGAGAAAGGGACCATCCCGTCAGAGATGGTTGCACCTACAAATACTTTGTCTCCTGCAAGCCACGAGACTTTAACGGTGAAAAAGGTGCGGTGGAATACCTTAGGTGGTTGGATCAAAAATGGAAACCATTGTGGATATTAGCGGTTGTTCTAGAAATGATGTGGTGAAGTTTGAGTCTCAGTCTTTCAAGGGCGACGCCCTGATATGGTGGAAGGCAATGGTGCAGTCTACAGGGAAGGTGGCCCTGTATAATTTGGGATGGAAAAGGTTTGTTGATTTGATCAAGGAGACATACTGCCCTCCCCACGAGGTGGAGAAGATAGAGTCCGATTTCTTGACCCTCTCTATGATGAACTCAGATTGCCGCAAGTTTGTCACTGATTACAACTCCCTGTCGAGGTTAGTTCCTTATCTGATCACCCCAGAACAAAGTGCATTGCGCGTTTCATTAATGGTCTTGCTCCAGAAATTAAGGGGATGGTCCAGGCTTCTAAGCCTAGCACTTACCGGTCTGCTGTGGACCTGGCTATGTCCCTTACTCAAGAATAGTGAGGCAAAGATCAGTTAAGAATGATGCTGAGGGGAAAAGGAAGAGGGAGGATGACAGCTCCCACAAATTTGACAGGAAGAAGCAGAGGTCTGGGTTCAAAGGGAACCAAGGTCAGTCCAATGATAGACCCACGTGTAAGATCTGCAAGAAGAAGCATGGGGGTCAGTGTCGATTTGATCCACAGGCTAAGCCTTGTGGAATCTGTAAGAGAATGGGGCACAAGAACTTGGAGTGCAAGGATCTGAAGGACGCATCTTTCTATGGATGTGGCGAAAAGGGCCACATAAAGACCAACTGCCCTAAGGCCACCAAGGATGGTGCCAAGAATGGAGGGGCAAACAAGGGAAATGCCCGAGCTTTCCAGATGACTGCTAGGGAGGCCGTCAACGACAACAATGTCATAACAGGTACTTTTCTCATTAATGACATTTTGCTAGATTTTTGTTTGATTCCGGAGCTGATAAGGCTTTCGTAGTCATAAGTTTAGTGAAATGCTGAATTTGCCCATAAGAGCTTCGATATAACCTATGAAGTAGAACTCGCCGATGGAACCTTAGAATCCGCTTCCACCATTCTTGATGGATGTTCCATATCCATAAAGAATCAGACTATTCCAGTCTCTCTTTTGCCTGTGAAGTTGGCAGGATTCGATGTAGTCTTAGGTATGGATTGGTTATCCTATAACCAAGCCCACATCGCGTGCAATAGAAACTCATCGAAATCGTATCCCCGTCCGGTGAAACCCTTACCATACTAGGAGATCATCATCATGGGTTACCCGAAAAGATGTCTCTTCTGAAAGCCTCAAGATGTCTGAAGAAAGGCTGTATCATCTACATGGCACAACTAACCATTGACGAACCCAAACCAAAGATAGAAGACTTACGAATTATCTCAGAATATGTAGATGTATTTCCTGATGAATTGCCTGGTTTACCCCAAGATAGGCAAGTGGAGTTTAGGATTGATATGCTGCCTGGAGCTGCACCAATTGCGAAGGCTCCTTACCGATTAGCACCTTCAGAGATGAAGGAACTAAGAACCCAAATGGATGAGCTTTTGGAAAAGGGCTTCATACAGCCTAGCTCATCGCCTTGCGGAGCTCCAATATTGTTCATGAAGAAGAAAGATGGTTCAATGCGTCTGTGCATTGATTATCGTGAGTTAAACAAGGTAACAATTAAGAACCGTTACCCTTTACCCATGATCGACGACTTATTTGACCAGTTGCAAGGAGCTAGCTACTTTTCAAAGATCGATTTAAGGTCTGGATACCACCAGCTGAAAGTCAGAAGTGAAGACGTCCCTGAAAACTGCTTTTAGGGACCAGATATGGTCATTATGAGTTCTTAGTGATGCCTTTTGGACTCACTAACGCACCAGCAACATTCATGGATCTTTTGAATAGAGTCTGCAAACCATACTTAGATAAGTTTGTCATTGTTTTCATAGACGACATCCTTATCTATTCTCGTAACCAAGCAGATCACGAGAAACACCTAAGGTGTATTTTAGAACTTCTAAGACAGAAAAAGCTTTATGCAAAATTCTCTAAGTGTGAATTTTGGCTTAGAGAAGTCTAGTTTTTAGGGCATGTGGTGAGTGAGCGGGGAATTCAAGTTGACCTAGCTAAGATTGAAGCTATCATGAATTGGGAAGCACCCAAGACTCCCTCCGAAATTCGTAGTTTCCTAGGACTGGCCGGAGATTCAACGAGAACTTTTCAAGAATAGCCACTCCTTTGACTACCTTGACCCGTAAGAATGTCAAGTTTAATTGGGGTCCTAAGCAACAAGAATCCTTTGAGATTCTTAAGCATAAATTGAGCAATGCTCCTGTCCTTACTCTGCCTGAGGGCACAGAAGAGTTCGTCGTTTACTGCGATGCTTCGCACACTGGTATGGGCTGTGTGCTTATGCAAAAACGCAAAGTAATTGCCTATGCATCGCGACAACTAAAGGTGCACGAAAGGAATTACGCTACCCATGACTTGAAACTGGGTGCCGTGGTATTTGCGCACTAAAATTGTGGAGGCATTACTTATATGGCACAAAGTGTATTATACACACAGATCATAAAAGCCTTCAACACCTATTCAATCAAAAGGATTTGAACATGAGACAACGCCGTTGGATGGAGACATTAAACGATTATGACTGCGAAATACGATATCACCCCGGCAAGGCAAACGTAGTTGCCGATGCGCTTAGTCGTAAGGAGAGGGTTATGCCAATCAGGATCAACGCCATAAGTATTGAGCTCAAAAGTAGTTTGAATGAAAAACTACTTGATGCACAAAAGCATGTTGGAGGCGAACCTCCCTAAATAAGGGCTAGGTAAAACTATTGATCAATTAACTCCTGGTAATGATGAAATTCTTAGATTCAATGGGAGAATCTGGGTTTCGATCCATGGAGGACTCTGAGATATAATCCTCCAGGAAGCACATAACTCCAAATATTCGATTCATCCTGGAAGTGACAAAATGCATTAGAATCTAAAACTGAATTATTGGTGGATGGGTATGAAGAAATCCATCCCAATCATGTAGCAAAGTGCTTGACGTGTTCGCAAGTCAAGGCAGAACATCAGAGGCCGTCCGGACTTCTTCAGCAACTGGAAATCCCCACATGGAAGTGGGAGATGGTAACGATGAATTTCATTACCAAGTTGCCTAAAACAAAGAGGGGAAATGACACGATATGGGTCATTGTCGATAGACTGACTAAGTCAGGACATTTCTTTCCCATAAAGGAGACGCATAGCTCTGACAAGTTAGCCAAGCTATACGTGGATAAAATCGTGTCACTGCACGATGTGCCGGTATCTATTGTATCCGATAGAGATACAAATACGCCTCTCACTTCTGGAAGAGTTTCCAGCAATCCTTAGGTACCCGATTAAACTTCAGTACGGCTTACCATCCTCAGACTGATGGTCAGAGTGAGCGTACCATCCAGACACTAGAAGATATGCTTCGCGCTTGTGTGATCGATTTAAGTGGAAGTTGGGATGACCACTTACCCCTAATCGAGTTCTCCTATAACAACAGTTATCATACGAGCATCAAGGCTGCTCCTTTTGAGGCCTAATATGGGAGAAAATGTCGGACGCCTATTTGTTGGGCGGAAGTTGGGGAGGCCCAACTAACAGGACCTGAGATAGTCCTGGAGACGACAGAAAGATTGGGCTAATCCTTGAACGTCTTAAAGCTGCCCGAGATAGTAGAAGAGCTACGCAGATAAGAGGCGTAAACCACTTCAATTTCAAATAGGAGACAAGGTGTTGTTGAAGGTATCACCTTGGAAAGGTGTGATGCGCTTCGGGAAAAAGGGCAAGCTAAGCCCTAGGTACATAGGACCGTTCGAGATCATCGAACGTGTTGGGTCGGTAGCTTACAAGCTAAAATTACCTGAGGAGTTAAGTGGAATTCATGATGTGTTCCACATTTGCAATTTAAAGAAATGTCTAGCTGATGAGTCGCTAGCAATGTCTCATGAGGACGTGCAGATTAACGAAAACCTGAGGTTCATTGAGAAACCAATTGCAATCGAAGATCGGCATGTCAAGAAGCTCCGAAGAAAGAAAATACCTATTGTAAAGGTGAAATGGGATGCCCGTCGAGGCCCCGAGTATACATGGGAAGTCGAATCCCACATGCGTCAAAAGTACCCTCATCTTTTTGAATAAAATCTTGAGGTCGAGATTTCTTTTAAGGGGGTGAGGATGTAACAACCCGGAAAATCCCAACCAGTTAAACCCCGACACGTGTCCTGCTGATCCTCGTGCCGACTACTGACCGAGAGGGACCAAGTGCAACGTCATGTTAATTAATAACCTTTGAACGTCAAGCATAATCGAATCACGAAAAAATCACAAGAAAAATTAAAATTTTTCTTCTTTGGAGATTGGTTACGGACCGCAAGCCAATGAGGTTACGGTCCGTAAACGGGTTATTGAGTTTTGGGCGCTAGAGGTCCTTGCAGACAGTAACCTTATAGTCATACGGTCCGCAAGGGACCTGCAGATGGCAGAAATGGGGCAGACTCGTGGCAGAATGCATGTAAGCTTACCTTTCACAAATTCCCACCATCCCTCTGCTCAAGACACGACCCTAGACACTTGTGATCATCAGTAGTGCATGTCTAACACCTGTATTGATCCTCACAACCCATCTATTCGTTAGAAGAACTAGCTCATGTAAATACTTTAACTTATTTTCCCTATACGGGCTTGGGATATAGTATTATATTATCGCTTGGTCGGGTATGGGATCATGTTTATCAGATTGTGATTTACTAAATCTTATAACCCGTTTTATTCTGTATTGTCTGATAACTTAAACATTAGGGGTTAACTCGACTGTGTCCTGGATATCCTTGTCTCATTGAAGTTACTAATGGCCACGACCTAAGCGCGGGGTGTAGGCATACACCTGACAGATGCTAATGCTAAATGATGTTACCAATCTTACGTCACAATACTTCCCACCCGGGCCCACCGGGATTGTGTTGGAAATACGGGGTGTGACAGGTTGGTATCAGAGCCAACGTTCGAGTGAATTAAACACTAGTCTTTTGTGTTTAATCTCGAGTATACACAATAGCACATTCCTTAGGCTCCGAGTCTAGACATCCACTTAGGATTTCTCCAACCCGTATTAAAATATTTTTTATGTTATTTTATTTATTTCGTTTTGCTTTGTTTCCTAATTTGTATTGAAGCAGGAAATTGCCGCCAAGATGCCGTGGTAGCATTAGGAGAGGCGGAGGCTCGACAAGAGGAGGAGCATCCGGGCAAGGACCATCCCGTGTACCGAGCCCAAACCCATACGAAGGATCAGGAGATTTCCCCCACATTCAAACTCCCAAGACTCACACTACTCTTTCCATTCGTACCATTCCCATCACTCCCAACACTCCAACCCTCACCAAGAAGCCTCCAACCCAAACAGCTATGCGCGTTCACCATCCATAACGCCACCGGTTGACTCACCCACCCACATGGAGGAAGATCCTGAGATGCCACCCTTAGGATCGCGCGACTATCCCATTGAACTGTCAAGTGGTCCCCCTTCTCGCATTGGATCACCATTTGAAGGCCCCGATGAATGGGATTTGAGATGGAGCCAATACCAGTTTTACTATACCCCTTCTCCTCATTCTTCCAAGCCACCATCACCTCCCCAAGAAGCTGTTCAAATGGAAGTGGAGGAACAACAACAACAACCACCTCCAAGAAGGAAGCGTGGAGCACGTATGTCAGTACGTGCAGGGCAATGGACGGGTTCGCAACCACCTATGTCCCAAACTTACCCTATCATCCCCGAGGACCCACAAATGGGTGGACCCTCAAACACGTCACCAGAGGTGGAGTTGCCACATCTACCACCAGCCATTGAACCTACTGTTCAGCTATCACTGCCTGAACCAGGAAACCCGATTCCTTCCTATCCAGATTCATCTGGGTACCACCATACACCTACACCTTTACACTATAACTATTCGGCACCGTCTGTTGATCCATATTTGGAAGCAACCGCATATAATGCTTATAACCCAACTCCTTTTCTCCCATACTTAGCTACATCATATCCTGGCTATGGATACCAATACCCTTCTGCATCCCAGTATCAACCACAATCGCAACCCCCGCCACAGCAAAACACCTCAATCAACCCACAACTAGAGGCCATTAATCAGGCCTTAGAAAGAGTGGAACAGATGCAGCGCCAAACAGAGAAAAAGGAGAAGAAAACCTTCAAGGCCTTCAAGAAGCTAAAAAAATATGGAAGGGAAAGAAAGATGAGTAGGGATTGAGCTATTAGTATTTCTATTTTAGTCCTGCATGGACAAGTATTTCTATTTTAGTCCCTGCGTGGCAAGTATTTATGTTTTAGTCCCTGTGTGGGGCAAGTATTTCGTTTCAGTCCCTGCGTAGACTAGTTATTTCTGTTAGGCCCCTGCGTGGACCAAAATCTTAGTCTTTAATTAAAGACATGTTTAAGACCCTGATGTAATCCCTTATTTATTTTAAAGAGAAAGGATTCAAAATTTTATATGTGTGTATATATATATATATAAGTATTAGAAATATCCTTTGTTCAAGCGATCGTCTCGACTTTCTGCACCGGACCCCATATGTATTAGAAATATTTTTATATATACTCTTCCGTGGGTTTTATTAAGTGGTGTGTCGGTTAATCAGGTTATTCGGTTTCTGCACCGGACCACATATGTATTGACAGACCTGTAAAACTGTAAACAAGATCATTTTGAATTGTCCCAGGTTATAAAAGATTTTCGTGCTCAATGCACCTAGACAAATTTTAAATGTTTTCAAAATGAGTCGGTTAAATGTATTTACCAGTGAAAACGACGTATTTTCCAAAAAGGCTAAGTGACAGGTTTCGACACGGAATAGGCTAGGAGCTGCTTGGTAACGACGTAGAGAAGTTTGCAAGTTCTTAGTCAAGCCTAAAGTCTGTCGGAGAATATCATTTTTGTACTTTCGATCCGCCTGTGGATCTAATATTGCAAACCATGTATTTACTTTATAGACTTTTAAACCCTATGGTTTGTAATAATATTTAATATTCAAGACTTCCGCTCTGCTGTATATGTTTGACCATGATGTTATCAATCTTACGTCGCAATAATCCCCACCCGGGCCCACCGGAATTGTGTTGGAAATACGGGGTGTGACAACTTGTCACAAACCCATTTCCCCGTCTGAACGTGTATTAAGCATATGACTTGTTAAATGTATAAACCATATAAACAAGTCGTAACGGGTCAAAACCTTTTCAAAACAGAATGTAAGGTTATCCAACCATAACACACGAGACTCCTCCCTCGTATGGTTATAACCAAGATTCTATCCGGTCACGCTTAAACTGGCGGACTTGTGCTTAAGTCCACATTAACCGGTCAAGTCACATTGACTTATAAAGACTAGTAAACAATTCTCATGGATATTATTTCCATTCACTCTAGACTATAGAGCCCTCCACTAATCGCATCGTAGGCTAATAAATTTTGAGTTCGGTTGTACGACGATCCAAATATGTTGTGTGCACAACTAGTATAGGCAGATACTTTTAACCACTTTTGTCATAAAAGCTTGGGATGTGGTATAAAACCCCTTGGTTCGGGTATTGTAATGGGCATATGCTTTCAGAATGTTGATAGTCCGACTTTAATTAGCATTGCTTGATTAACATAATGCATTTGGGGGTTAATAGTATCGTATCCGGACTTCCCGATTCATTTATTGTAATGGTCGTAAGTGTAGGGTGTAGGCATACAGCCAACAGTCACTAAATATGGTGTGTGTGTATTGATAAAAAAACGGTTTTGAACAATGGTTTCCGAATGTGACAAGCATTTAAAGTTGGTAACAAAAATATTGTTCCAAAAACTATCAGAGATTTCAAATATTTTACAAATGAGTCGGTTGATTGTATTTATCAGCGAAAGCTAACGTATTTTTAAAGATTAATTTACAAGTGATGAACCGCAATAGTAGGCTAGATAATGTTCGTCAAAAGCTTTGGAATTTGCGACTCCAATGACAATGACATATGATATCTCAAAGTCAATTTTATTTAGATCCTGCCTTTGGGACGCCTTGTACCGGATTATGATACTTTAAGTTTTAATATAACTTTGGCATTTTTAATACTTGTACTTTATCTACTACTCCCTTTTTATGTTGCGTTGTGAAACTGTTATACAATCGTCACATTATACACCACATCTGGGCCCACCGGAAAAGCAATGTGTGACACCAGCTCTTGAAAGAGTCTCGCATAATCCTATTAGTGTAGGCTTGTGTTTGGGTGTGAAACGATTTGTAAAATATTTGATATCAATATCATTGACCATATGAGGTCCATATTAAGCAAGTAAAATAAGCAAGTAACATGATTAAGTAAACTTGTCTAGAGTTAAAAGTTACCTTAATAATAGTAAGTTAAATAAATAAAAATTAAAATATAAAAGAATTAAGCTTATAAAAAAGATAAAAGAATAAATCTTTGTTTTAAACTAATTAATTTTATTAAACTTTAAGGGTCGTATGATAATTTTAATATATAATGACCATATGAGGTCCAGTCCTAAAAACAACCTCAAATAAGAATAAGCTTGGGGTGTTTGGGTTGGCGGATTTCGGGTTGGTGAGTTGGATTGTTCAACTGAACATATCTAATATACTAATTTTAGTGTAAATAAGACATCTCCAATGCTCTCAAACAGACCAGGTCCGAAATCCAAACACAAAAACCGGATATAAGGCTGCATTAGAGGATAAGATGAGGTGGGCAAGTCCGGTTTGTTCCAACGAATACAACCTGATACAATGTGTGGTCCCTACACGCATTACCTGTATATTAAAAAGACAACCTTGTGAATAGTAATGAATAGTATTTTCTCCATTCAAATCTTGCCACGTGCCAAGTTTTTTTTTCATTTATCCATCTTTTATCAAAATACCGGTATGGTCCTGTTCGGTTTCGGTACATGAAGGTAAAAACCGGCACTAGCCTCGTACAGAAAACATCAAAAGTCGGTACCTAATTGATATTGAAAATTTTTAGTTCGGGAAATTCGGCACTCCTAACCAATACCTTTTGCTCATACCTGATCACGGGTACCGTACAAACACCAACGGTATCGTACAACCTTTTTTATGACTTTCTTCAACTTTTAATGTTTTCTTTTTTTCGTTTCAGGGGTAGGGATGAGCTCGATGCCAACCGATGGTCCGACACTATATCGGTACTAGTACCGAAAATACCGGTTGCGGTACATGTATATCAAGGTAAAAACTGGTAGCAAACTGATAGCAGGAACGCCAAAAGTTGGTACCGAATTGACTTAAAATCTTTCGATTCGGGAAATTCAGTACCGGTACCCAATACCATTTGCTCATCTCTGACCATGGGTTTCATACGAACATCATTACCATAAAACTTTTTTGGTTGATTTTCTTTCGGTTATCTTATACTGTTTTTTTTTCAACATTTTCTTTTTTTCTTTTCAGTGGTTATGTGCGTAACGCGCTCGTAATGATTTCAAAACACATGTAAACACAGACTGAATGACAAAAGAAGTAACGCGGCTAGAGTGATAAATTATTATTATTATTATTATTATTATTATTATTATATTATTATTATTATTATTATTATTATTTTATTAATTATTATTACATTATTATTATTTTATTTTATTGTTAAATTAAAAACAATCTAATGAATAGTTGCTACTATATAATAAAGAGTAAATTACATTTTTGTGCTATCCGATACCATTTGTTCATCTCTGACTACGGGTACCCTACGAACAACAATGGTATCACACCATTTTTTTTTATTTTCTTCAACTTTTAATGATTTCTTTTTTTAGTTTCAGGGGTAGGATGAGCTCGGTGCCAACCGATACCGAATCGGTTTCTGGTATCGAAAATACCGTTTACGGTATTGGTATATGAAGGTAAAAACCGGTAGCGAACCGGTACCAGGAACGCTAGAAGTCGGTACCGAATTGATACTTAAGATATTTCGGTTCGAGAAATTCGGTACCGGTACCCAGTACCATTTGCTCATCTCTGATTATGAGTTTCATACGAACAACATCATTACCATACAACTTTTTTTTGTTAATTTTCTTTCGGTTATCTTTTAGTGTTTTTTCTACATTTTCTTTTTATTCTTGTTAGCGGTTCCGTGCGCAACGCGCTCGTAGTGATTTCAAAACACATGCTAAATAACAAAAGAAGTTCACCGCAACGCGGCGAATGATGAACCTAGTTTATTTTAATAAAAAGTGGGGTGTGAGGTGAAGGATTGGATTGGTTAACATTGGAGGAAACATGTATTTTTGTTAAGGTAGAGGTTTGGAATGATGTGGCGTGCTCTGGATTTGGGATTTGCTCTAGCATTAAAGATGCTCTAACATCAACTCTAATCCACTCCCACATAAAGTCATGTAACCTTAACATCACACGTTTAACTCATTTATCTAAATAGTGTCAAACAGTTGACGGGTTAGGGGTGGTAAGCAAGTTGTAGATATGTTAATTGGGTTAGTTTGTACTTTGTAGTAATAAACGGGTTAAACGGGTTGTAGATAGCTTGGCGGTCGACCTGTTTAATCAAATGGGTTAAACATGAACTTGAACACCGTGTTAGATATGACAACCTAAAACCTAATTACTTTTGTGTCATGCTTCAGGCTGTGTCAGAAATTGCCACCCATAGAGTAAGCCACACATTCACTTTCTTCTTAAGCCAGCGTTGGATTAGATTTGCACCCAACAACAAAGTCTCATCTAATGTTTAAGGTTTGGGCTTTCATCGGCTATTGAAGAGCGGGCCGAAAATAGGGGTCTAGCCGCTTAGGGGGTACCATACACATACTCATACACATAGACACATCGATATATAAAAGTTCTAACTTTAAGTTGTGACATGATCCAGTAGCGGTCCAGATGATCGCAACCTTTTTGGTGCGATAACATACTTAAAATGTGATAATTCAAAGACTGACACAACGTTCGACTCAAAACTAAAAATCAGAAAAAGAGTTCTGACCGATAACTTATAACATACCTATGTCTAGATGGAAGTTATCCATCATTACTCCACTTCATCAAAGCCATGAAACTACTCGAGCCATGCATTCACCATCTCCGCAATTTCAGACTTGGTTTCACCTTCTTCTGGACCTGGAATTGGAATAGGTTCAGGATCAACCAAGGCCGCATAAGCCAGTAAACCAGCAGCTGCAGCTGAAGTTCTAGCCGTCGGGTATTTCATCACTGAGATTTCCATAAAGTTGTTTGTAGTAAAGGTGACTAAGCAGTCCACCAGGCCACCCGGCCAGGGAAGTCAAAGGAAATGGCCCATGGTTCAGTTGGGCATAGTTGAACCCGGTTTCTTCTATTTCCTCTTAGCGGTTTATCTGCAAGTATTGCAGCTGGAGTTATCTGGCCTTCAATTGTCGCCTCATTGTTGTCATTCACACTCCAATCTACTACATCTGATGTAATCATAAAATAGTTTCAGTAAGATGGTTGTACACTTTTGGATATATAGTTTTTGGTTAGTAGAGTCAATAAATTTCACAACGTTGACCATTTCCTTATGTGTGAGTTTTTCTTTTGTTATGTTTTATTCTAACGGGCCAAATTGGTATACTTAACTAGTGTAAAGTAACCCGAAGTAGTTTTTTTTAACGAGTCGATTTGGGTTATTATTTTCTATAACGGGTCAGATTGTTATTTTAACACGAGAAAGTCACCGTTAATAGTGTTTTTTGATGCGATAATGTGTACAGGCATAAGCCAACCAAATATTTAAAAGATTGTGTTGCGCTAAAGCCAGGAATATCAAAACAAGTTTAAAGGCCATCAGCGTTTCAGTTTACTTCCGTTCATGTCGATTAATGTAAACAGATTTTTGGAAATGACAAAAAAATGCCCTTGTAATCTACTCAAATACTTTTGGTGAAGCATTTAAAATGGTTCTTTTTAGTAGATTCTGAGGCCATTTTACGCTTTATAAATTTCCTAACAAGTCTTTTTGTCGGATTTGGATAACGAAACCAAATTGATACTTGCGTGACCTCTAAAATCTCCGTTGCCTATATTTTTATTATAAACTGTTGAATAATCGGGTGACCGAAACGTACATTATGCTTTTCTAATCCATAAAACCTACTAAAACATTTTATTGAAAAAAATATGTTATCAAAATACTTGGACAAACAATGTTTCGGGTTAACTTAATTTGTCACTTGATCATAATAGTAATCTTTGATTTTATTTAGACAAAAGGAGACTTACTGTCGGAAAACTGAGCTTGAGGCAATTCGATTAGAACCACGTAGTTATAGTCACTAGCACTTAAGTCAACTATATTTACAAGTGGACGGCCTACTGCATTTGCTGCAGCTCCAAACAGGCGTACATAAGGTTTTGGTAATGAAACAAATTGTTCCAAAACAATCCCAAGTTGTAGCCCCTGCCCTATCTCCCGCACGATCTCAACAGCCATTGCTGCAGAAAAAATATAAGGAATAATTTGGTTATATGGTTAAGTTGGCAGGTACTTATATGATATATAGTAAGCTAAGATTGGAATCTAGAGTATATGATGCTTAATGTAATATGATATAACAGATCATTAAAGGGTTACGTCACGCTCCTGCAGATCCTCACACGCGTATATTTACATAATATGATATCACATACCAATCACTAAAGGGCTTAAGTCACACAGATGCATAGTATTTAGCAATTTTTATTTAAATAGAAACATGAATGTTTATAAATTTCAACGTGTGATTATCTTGACACACGCACTCCTGTTACAAGTGAAGTTCTTCTGAAATAAGATAATGTGTGATCATTACACACATATATTTACATAAATATCATACATACTATAATATTGCATACGCGATCACTAAAGGGCATACGTCACGCAGATGCATAGTATCTAGCTATTCTTTTATATAAATAATTGGAAGTACGAAAGTTCATAAGTTTAACAATGTGATTATCTTGACACACACCTCCCGTTACAAGTGAAGTCTTTCCAAAATAAGATAATGTGCGATCATCACACACATATATTTACATAAATATCATACATACTATAATATTGCATACCCGATCACTAAAGGGCATACGTCAGGCAGGTGCATAGTATCTAGCTATTCTTTTATATAAATAATTGGAAGTACAAAAGTTCATACGTTTAACAATGTGATTATCTTGACACACACACTCCTGTTACAAGTGAAGTTCTTTTAAAATAAGATAATGCGAGATCCTCACACCCGTATATTTACATAAATATCATATACAATATAATATTACATGCCAATCACTAAAGGGCATACGTCACGCAGATGCATAGTATCTAGCTATTTTTTATAAAAAAAAGTATGAAAAATTATAAGTTTAACAGTGTGATTATCTTGACACACGCGCGCTCCTGTTACAAGTGAAGTTCATCTAAAATAAAACAATATGATAGCCTTATGCGCGCATGTTTACAACATAAACATCAAATCAGTCATCTCTAATATGTAACTGTCATGGAAGAAGCTACCATGACAAGATCAAGATCTACTACTAGTGTAGCATACATGAGAGTTGATCCTAAAAGGATACATACACATGTATGTATGTATATATAGTTCACACATTGAGTCTCTTGTTCACAAATTAATAGTTTCAGTTGTATCTTTGTAACATAGGCCCCTTCAATTACTTCATCATTAAATTTAATATATATACTAAAAAGAGATAAACACCTAGATCCGGTTCTTAAAACAGCAAAACATTACAGATTATTCACAACTGCAACAATAAATCCTTGAATTACTCCAAACACTTCAGAATGATACTATATTTATATCTTATATCACAATGTGTGTGTGTGTTTTTTTTTTTGCAAATCGGAAAAAATTTGCACAAAATAATTCCAGAATTTCTTCAATTATAAGAGTAACACTTACTTTTGGACAATCATTATATGAAATCTTATATCTAATATTCAAATTTCGTATCAAGTTAATACTAAAATCTAATCGATTACGATGTTTCCAAAGAGAAATGAAGTGGATAACTTACCGATGATTGTGAGTAGCAGACTCGGGCACCGATTCGGAATAGCCGATGGAGCAAATGATGGATGTAAGGGATGAAATTTGATAGAACTTAATAGCAGCAGGTGATGCACATTGTGTGAGGTATGGTAGCGTTGCATGACTTCCACATTGCCATGCACCGTTGTTTTCCGCTTGTGGTAAAAAGTTTACCGGAATTTGGGGGAGGTGGGACCCACTATTTACGTTATGATCTTCGTCTTCTTGTAGGAAATGTTGAAGACCGATCACAATTGGTTCAATTTTTCAATTTGGAATTAAATGTTTGAAACCACTTGAGGGAGTTTGGTCAGATTATACCCTCGAAGTTTTTATATGTGCTAAATTAGACCTTACCGTTACTAATTTAAGCTTTTTTTAACGGCAAACTTAGGGACTGTTTGACAATCTATGTGTGCTAATAAACGCTTAACTAGTAAGAGGTCTGGTTAGATAAGAGACTCTGAGCTCGTAAGAGTATGACATGTGGTGGTAGAGGAAGTGGTGGTGGGTCGAGGAGGTGGCGTGTGAGTGGTCGGGTGAGGGTTAAAATATATGAAAATGAATTAAAAACTAGTAGGAATCACCATTTCCATTTAATGTAACTTGAAAAATTAGGCAATAAATATCATTTGAATTTAATGAATGAGTAAATTGTACAAAACATCCTTTATGTTTCCTCAAACTTGCAGGTTCCAGCCTTAATGTTTAAAAGTTGCTAAAAACAGCCTTTAAGTTTATTTTTGTTGCGGGTTCAATCCTTTACAGCTAACCACGTTATTTTCTTCAGTTAAGTTCCCTCACATGCATAACATGTGAGGGTATATTCGTTATTTTAGTTGATTTTCCACCCACGTCAATTATAAGAAAAAAGAATATTTAAGGTTTAACCTATTTTAAAAAAAATTCTAAACACAGGGACTAATGTGCAATAAAACCAAACTTTTAAAAACCAAACACCCTCTTTTCCGGTCTTCTTCTCCGGCGACTTCGCCGGATTCCGGCGAACCCGGAATTAAGATAGGAATCTTGTTAAGCTAGCCCATTAACCTGTAAAGATTAACACAAATTTTGATCATGCCAATCAAACTCTTCAGGATTATCATCAGTTGGAAGAATCGGCGCTTTATTCGCATCAGACGGAAACTACAAACGACTCTTCAACCCTAGATATCTCTCACGGAACTCCGATGCCGTCAAATCAGAGAACTTCGTAACACCGTGTTCAGTAGTCGGATCCAGCAACTGGTGACGCTTAGGACGCCGCAAGTTAGACTTAAACACTATCAAACGGTAATCGTGCTCCTCTGTAGTCGCGTACGTTTTACCAAACTTTGTTTAAACTAGGTTAAAACTTAAATATTCTTTTTTTTATAATTGAAGTGGGTGGAAGATCAACCAAAATGACGAATATACCGTCACATGTTATGCATGTGAGGGAACTTAACTGAAGAAAATAACGTGGTTAGCTGTAAAGGATTGAACCCGCAACAAAAATAAACTTAAAGACTGTTTTTAGCAACTTTTAAACATTAAGGCTGGAACCTGCAAATTTGAGGAAACATAAAGGATGTTTTGTGCAATTTACTCTTTAATGAATTTGTAACAGACAAAAAGAAAAACAAAGTTCATATAAACCAGAAGACGCCAACAATCAAACCCACGTCTTCTTGCTATTAAAGAGAGGTATAAAACCACCAAACCAAGTGCTTAACCGTGCTCATTTTTTGATTTAATTATTATATATTCTAACTTTTACAATGTAAAATATATGAAAAAACAAAAATATTAGGCGCTCGAAGGGTTTAGGTCCTAAGCCATCCCTCCCCCCCTCTCCGGGCAGGCTCTAAGGGTTATGAACATAGGTTGAGGGATAAAGGGGTAAACTTTTTATTTAGCATCATTTGAAACTTAATGGGTAAAAAGCTTACTGTCTGATTTAAAGATGTCCTTCTGGTGAAACAAACACAATTAATTCAAATATTGTCTTTTAATAGAATCACTAAGAGCATGCCAAACAACTCTTAACTTAGTCTTCCTATATATGAATCTTGCAATATTTAGTCATCCTATATGAATCTTACAATATTTGAACTATGTGCCTCTTCAACAAACTATAGATCCTGGGGACTATTGTAATATGGACTATTATTATTTTAAGATTATCACCATTTACAATACATAACTAAAATTTTTGCAAATTTTTTTTGCCTCATCATAACAATATTCACTTTCTTCTTTCTTTATTTAATACCTCATTCCTCAAAAACTTTTTCTCTCTCTAGAAATGTCTTCATTTAATACCTCATTACTCAAAAACTTATTATCTGTTTAGAAATAAATGCATTTACTTAATGATTTTTCTAACATCTATTTGCTCCCCTCCAACTCATTATCCTTATCACAGATACGCCTTAGGTGCATGGTAAGATTCATAACTTTAGAATTAAGTCATTTGTTTTTATGTTTATAATTTTATTTGTTTTTAGATTATTTATAAAATTAAAACTATTATTATTGTAATTAATGTATTTATTTTGGTAAAAAAACCACACAAATATAGATTTGGTTTTGACAAATATTCATTTTCGTCATTCTACAACTTTAGAGATGTAATTTCATCGTATATGAATAATAACTAGAGGGCCTACTCTAATGGTGTACGTCCTCAAAAGGTCGAGGGTTTGAATCTTACAGTAGACAATGACGTAAAATTATGATTAAACTAGGACTTAACTATTATTAGATTATTTGCAAAATTAATGTAACATCCGTCAAAAACCGGGTTAACCAAACCCGCTTCGTTTATTAACCGAACATCCAGTATTTCGTTACGTATTTAATGCTCAAATTAATTTTAAACGATACATAATTATTAAGTATATTAGAATATAAAATTTATATTTGAAAATTTATTAAAAACAGTGAAATAAAAATTAAATGCTGATGCCGGGTTTCGAACCCGGGTCAGCCGGGTAACCTCAAAGTCTTAACTCGCGCACACATAACCACTCCGCCACTTGATGTTTTTGTGAGTTCTAGGAAACAATATCGGCTGTTGCGCTACAACCGTGAATCAACCTGTTGCGCTAACTGAAACCGATATCGGCTTTCAAACCGTCCAAGACGTTTGAGTACTCGCGGAATCTTGATCATAACCGATAAACCGACATTTTAAATCAATTCAGTCGTTAATGAACTTGAATTCATGTGATGTTTGGTTTTTATAACCGAAAACATTCATTTCTGGAATTACTTCAACAAAATCCTCATTTCGCGACTCAATTACATTCCCAGAACTTCTAATTTCACGTTTACTCTATTTTCTGGTCGTCGGAATTACTTTTTGAACATCGTCGGAATTCTCTGCAAGTCGCCGGAAAACCGAGACTTTCATCAACACGGTAAATACCTCGACTTTTTCTGTTTCATTCCATTATTAGACAAATTCTAACATCACTCCACCACCCAAAGCAACCCCAGACGACATTGCCGGATTTTCTGTTTTCGCCGAAAAACTTCTGGAATTTCTAGAATCTCGCTGATAATCGGTATGATCATCTAAACATCCTGATAATTGTTGCTCAGTAATTCAATTTTATATCTAATCAATCAAAACTGTTATTTGACCCGAACAGAGGAAGCTCACAAAACAGAGCCGGGATCCTTGCCGGAGTTCTGAAAAAGACGACCTGTTCTGGTACTTTCTTTCTCCAAACCCTCTCCGTTCATTACCTTTCAATTGCTCATAATATTCGTTAACCGAATTAAACAAGAAACAGTTGGTTTAACCGTTGTCTGTGTTTTGAACGAAGAAGACGAAGTCGTGTATGATATAAGATTAATTAAAATCGGTATTATAAACGGGTTAGACACACAGTCCAGCGGTGGACTGTGTGCAAACAATACGCATACGTCCCGAGTTCGATCCTTAACACACGCACATTCGGTGTAATAAAAATGTTCTTTTTTTAAACCGAACCGGATCCACACGCAGTAAGATGTTAAGTATAATAAAAACCAGAATAATTACCAAGTTAGACACACAGTCCAGCGGTGGACTGTGTGCCAAACTAAACCACAGGTCCCGGGTTCGAGACCTGTGGAGAGCACCGAGTCGATACCATTAAATTCTTTTTTAAAATAAATGATTTTCGGATTAACTTAAACAGTGTATAAATACAATTAAAAACAGAAATATTTCGGGTTAGACACGTAGCTCAGTTGGTAGAGCTGCGTGCACGCGTACGGGAGGTCACCGGTTCGAACCCTCACTCAGTGCAACAATATAACCGACCGAACCGGTCAACAGTCAACAGTCCTGGTCAACGGTCAAAGTCAAAAAGTCAACATTTTTTTTATTATTTTTATTTATTTATTTAATTTAAAAATCAATTAAAAATACTTAAAAATAAACGTTTTTAAAGTTAGAAAATAGCCTTAAACTCACAAAAATATATCCAAAAATCCTATTTAAATTGTTAATAAAATCCACTTATTTACCGTACCTTTTCGTTATTAATTAGGTTAGTTATTCCTCGTCGGTCAATCCTCTAAACTCGTGCGCATTCAACATCATCAACCGAACGCACCCACTGTGAGTGAATCTCTACAAATTCCCCGTTTTAATCACGTTTTTGGGGTGTATCATGTGTCTTATTATTTATTATATTTAAACTATTGTGCATCCATCATATCCATGAACAAATGTGTGCTCAACATGTATCACTGTTTGTGTGGTTATTGTTTAGATTAAATTTATCATTTTTAGTACATACATTATCATAGGTCGCCGCTCCCCATTACATATTGAGCGTTGAGCTGTTCCCCATTACATTATGAGCGTGAACCAGGCGTTGCCAACATACGATCGGCTCCGTTTGATTGAGCCTTGATCGCACATACATTATCATAGGCCGCCGCTCCCCATTACATTATGAGCGTTGAGCTGTTCCCCATTACATTATGAGCGTGAACCAGGCGTTGCCAACATACGATCGGCTCCGTTTGATTGAGCCTTGATCGCACAGACATTTATCATAGGCCGTCCGTTCCCCATTACATTATGAGCTTGAACGTGACGTTGCCAACATATACAGTTTCATTCATGTTATATATTCATGCAAGTTGTTTTGTTATTGTATGTTATGGTTTGTTATTGTATGTTATTGTTTGTTGTTGTTTGTTATTGTATGATTATTTACGTTTGCTCACATATGATCATTGCACAATTTTTCCATATTAAATACAATAAAAAATAAATAATAAATGTTTTCTAACAAGGTTCACTCGCCAACTTTTGTTGATAAAAAAAAACCATTTTTTACACATGATACAGGTGGACAGGATGAAGCAAGGAACACCTAGGAAAGTGCCTTAGAAGAAAAATAATGAAGTTTAGTAGATGTATAGAACATGTTGTATTTGTATGATTTGATCGTATGATCTCCTTTAAATTGTAATAATAAATATGAAACATTATAATAAATGTCATGAGCTTTGATGAAAACCCAATCATGCCCCGATCACCTTTTCCGCTGCGGGTCGGGGTGTGACAATTAAGAACTATTGTTATTGTAATTAACCAGTATTAGAGCTCGCGCTTCGCGGCGGGGTCGTAGAAGGGTGCTAGTGAGGATGTATATGTTTTTTTTTGAACGGCCAACAAATCAATCCCGGGTACTCTCGGGGCACCCACTGGACAAACGGAGTACCCCGAGAGTAACCCGAGTCGTCCACCACCACTTCCGGGGAAAACCCGGTAACCCACCCGCCCGTAGGTACGGCGGTGAAATTACCGGTAAAACCCGTTTGGCTCAAGGATCGAACCCAAGTTTCCAAGGGTCTCCTATCATTGCCCATCAGTGCCTCACTCATTTTTTTGCACCAAGTGGGAATTGAACTTGAGTCTTCATAGAATAACTCAAGCCTTCCTACCACTTGAGCTAGAGGTCATTGGCATTAGTGAGGATGTATTTGTTACATGATAAATCGATGATATAATATATAGACCATGCAGACTTTAATCTAAACACGATAAAATAAACAATCAACATAGTTACGTAAACATGTCTAAAGGGTTAATATCGACCATGTGGCTTTAATCTAAATGACACTAAATTAAGCAAGCAACATGATTAAGTAAACTTGTCTAGAGTTAAATGTAAGCCTCGACTTAAACAACGGTAAAATAAAGAATCAACACAGTTAAGTAACATGTCTAAAGGGTTAATATAGATCTGGCTTTAATCTAAATGACGCTAAAATAAGCAAGTAACATGATTAAGTAAACTTGTCTAGAGTTAAAAGTTACCTTAATAATAGTAAGTTAAATAAATAAAAATTAAAATATAAAAGAATTAAGCTTATAAAAAAAGATAAAAGAATAAATCTTTGTTTTAAACTAATTAATTTTATTAAACTTTAAGGGTCGTATGATAATTTTATTAAAGTTTAGGGGTCGAAACGTAATTCATTTATAGGAAAAAATATTATCAAACTTCCGTGTACGAATCTATTAAAGTTCAGGTATAAACTTAAATTTTCATAAACAAAAAATTATCAGTGTTTAAAAAGCGGTATAATAACTATATTAAAGTTAAAGTTTTGAAATGTAAATTAACCAAAAAAACTACTATAACCTTGTAAGTGAAATGGACAAATGAATTAATACTATTCAAACAATTGGAATTGTTACTATATATAAATATAAATATATAAATGTATATATTTTATTAAAACTACACAAATATCAATTTGGTTTTGACAAATATTCATTTTTGTCATTTTACAACTTTAGAGATATATTTTGTTTGAAAGAAATAATTTTATTGTCTAATAAAAAGAATATTAACGAGAGGGCCTAGCCTAGCCTAACGGTGTACATCCCCAAAAGGCCGAGAGCTGGAATCTCACGGTAGACAATGACATAGAATTATGGGTAAACTAGGATTTAACTATTATTATATTATTTATAATTTAAAGTTATTATTATTGCAATTAATGTATTTATTTTGGTAAAACTACCCAAATATCAATTTGGTTTTTACAAATATTCAGCTTCTATCATTTTACAACTTTAGTGATATATTCTGTTTGAAAGATATATTTTATTGTCTAATAAAATGAATAATAACCAGAGGGTCTAGTATAACGGTGCACATCCCTAAAAGGTCGAGGTATTGAATCTCACGGTGTACAATGACGTAGAATTATAAGTAAACTAGGATTTAATCTTGCGTATATTGTAATGTGTTAAACCAAATTGTTCTATAAACTTTGTTAGATGTAAGATACCAAAGATGGTCAAAAAGTTGCAACAAATTGAGTAAAAGCTTTATTAAAACATCAATGATTCATATGATAAATCAGCAATGAAAATATTTTATGAAGTTTAGCTTTTTCTATGTATTCTACAATTCTTTTGCAATGGACAGAAAATGCTAGATAAATTTAATTCTATACAAATTCTTGACATCAATTTTGTAAGCAGGTCACATAAATCATTTAAAGATGACCAAGATCCTTAAAGATTTAAGTCGAGCAATACTCCTTCCGCGCGTGGCGGCCTAGTTTTTAACAAAATTAAAACAGAAACATAGATGCAATGGTAAACGTAACATTAATGATGTGGGAATCTATTCGCTTTTGGTTTATGTCATTACATAATCAATATGACATCGTCACTCGATATAGTAACTGAAATAGAAAGCTTAAAAACAAAAATAAAATCACGATAAACATAAAAGGATATCGAAACGTGGTTTACATTGATAAAAACTAAAAAAATACTAGTAACGGTTTTGATAGTATCGATACCGATACCCATGGTTGCAGAAGCGCTAAAAGCTCCCTGGTCGGTTGATGTGGAGTCCTCAGACATGATAAATTATAATAAGTTAATTTTTTTGGGAAATTATATATATGTCAAATATCATAATTTTACTAATACTTGTAAACATAAAAAGATACATGTTCAAATACTAAAGTTTTTTCCGAACAACTAAACTCCCCCCCCCCCTAAATACTATACTAAATTACACCTCTTAGGGATTGAAATTGGTCTCCCCACAAGAGGTTATTCCTCTTGACCATGGTTGTAGAAATCGCTAGCGTTAGTCGGTCGGCCGGCGGGGACTAGCGATTAGTCGGGATTAACCGGGGATTAATCGGATATAATCGGGATTAATTGTTATAATCGAAAATGAATCAAGATTAATTGGTGCCTAGTCGGGATTTTTACAACACTGCTCTTGACCACTAGGCCAAAGCCTTAGTGGTTGTTCAAATACTAAAGTATGTTTTATTTTTTTTAGTCAAACTCATTCCGAGTTAACCGACTAAATCCGATTCTAGTCGAGGTTGGACGTCATTGATCGATTCCTAGTAATTAAGCGGATTTGAAGAAAATCACCTCGCCACCGTACCTTGTAGCGATTACTGGCAAGTACTTAACCTTCTAGACCTTGTTTTACAACATTATCAGTATCGATTTTTTTTATTGAAATCACCATTGTACCGATATTGATGGGATGACATAGGGGTGTGCAAAGTTCTTTAACCGTGGGTTTGGTTAACCGAGGGTTCGGTTAATTGAAAAGTATTAACCATAACCATAACCAATGGATGGTTAACCATTGGTTATGGATCAATTTCGGTTACTTATCCAATGTATATAAAACTTATAAAAAAAACTCATGAATATAAACTTGCAAAATTATATAGATACCATATACTTATTGGTAATGGGCCCTATGTACATAATGAAAGAAACATTAATGGACACTCAATTAGACAATAAGGTTAAAAAAATCTAGTGCGCCGTGAAATTATAATTAATATTACATTTAGAGAGTTTGGTATATATATATATATATATATGTTTGGCTAGTCGTTTTGGTTCGATGCGGTTATTTTCGGTTTTAGATATATGGTTAACCGAAACCAAAAGTTCGGTTATTCAAACACATAACTGAACCATGGTTATTGCTTCGGTTTGGTTAATTCGGTTTTTTAGTTTCGGTTTTATGCTCACCGCTAGGATGACATATGTGCGGTTCGTCTTGGTATTGGTATCCTACTGACACTCAATATAATTTACAATAAAAAAACTCAAGTGTCAACAAAATTTATACGTAAATAAAATAAGCGCAAACTTTATAAACAATTATATTATATTATTAACACACCGAAAATGGTAAACAACAAAATAAAAACTAAATGCGAGGTCGGTTTGATAGCATGTACGTTTGTACGTACTTCGACTACCGGCTATTACTACTCACAACGTGGCCTCTATATATATATATATATATATATATATATTATATTGATAACTGAATAAAAATAGATACGCCACAACGACATACTCGTAATTTCATAAAACATCCTTTATTAAGAGTTGTAAGAGAAAAACAAACAAACATAAAATTAATTATAGTAATAATAAGAAAAACTAAAGCTCTGAAAATTTGTAAATCCATGCGGCAGGAATTTGGTCGGTACCGATTCGGTTCACTACATTACCGGTAGTATTCGCTATAACAACCGAAAGAGAGAAAAAAAATCGTGATATGACCAAAAGGACATTAACACGTGTTTAATATCGATCAAAAACAATAAAACAGATGTCGATATCGGTACCGACGTTCCATTGATGTCGGTCTGGTTCATTTCGTTTCATCACCTGTACATATAAGGGTGCGATTGAAATTAAAAAAAAATACACAAAAGGACAAAAGGTTAGTTTAGCTAATTAAGAAGTTCTTCCTTAATATATAACTAGTGGGTTATACTCGTGCTTCGCGACGGGGAATGGACCTATTTTTGATAAAATCTGAATGAAAAAAAAGGTGCAAGTTTATGTTCAAAGGACGAATTCACTTTCTATTTGCATTCAACATATTTGGAAAATAAAGGCTTACAAATTGATAAAAAGTATTTAGTTAAATGAAGTATAGATGTTTACTGAAAAGTTATATTTAAACAGTTTGGTATGATTTTTTTTATCAAACCAAAACAATAAGTTAAACAAATTTAGAATTGTGGGTACAAAATATCGTACCAAAATTATACCATCTAATAAAAACATATTATATTTGACCCAACGTATTTTCGAAAAAAATTACGTCAAAACGTAGACCAACTGAAAACGTACATAATATTAAGAATAAGAACATATTATATTTGACTCAACTCAATTATGGTAAGAACTTACGTCGAAACAAAAATTGACTTTAATTTATACCGACACGTGTATAAAACAAACACGTAAAACTCAATTAGAAAGTCTTTACAAAGTTAAGGGTTGTAAGTATCAACGTTAAAAGGTGTGGGGTAAAAGTAAACAAAAATTTTAAAAAAACAAAGTACTATTCACAAAAATTAATAATTGTAATATATTATTAATTAAATTAATTAATGTCATTGTTATTATTAACTATTGTTGTTATTTTAGTAGTTAATAATGATTACTACTGCCCATGGCTTTATAGCCTAGTGGCATCTTGAGGTGAGATAAAAGCTTTGGGAATCAATAAGTTTTGGGTTCGATTCTCAAAGGGGGTTTTCCCATATTTATTGGGTTTCCTTCTGAACTCGTGTGTAGGCATTGTGTCTCGTGGAGATGGATATGATCGGGTGGTTCCGCTGGCGACACGATGATATACAGTGGTCCGTCAGTGATCCAAATTTCGTTCAAAAAATAAAATAAAATAATGATTACTACTACCATATTATTACTTCTATTTTATTTATTAACTAGGTTGTTCCCACCCGCGCATCACGACAAGGAACCAACCTGTTTTGAAAGCAAAAACAACTAAAATAATTAAGAACCTGGTAGTTAATAACGATTTATGTTTCATTTAGAGATTCACAGTACAATAACATAAACTATTTATAAAACCCATAACTAAAGTCAGTGATGCCACCGCTTCACACTGTTAATCGTCCCCCGGCAACTCACACTCCCAAAGAATTCTACTTTAAAGACTCTTTAGCTTTAGCATTACTTCCTTCGAACAAACAATCACCCAGAGGTTGCTTTTTAATATATAGTATAACGTGACACGTAACAATGGTATATTTTTTACATGAGTGCCAGATGGTTTATAAAATCAAACACCAAAAAACGTCTAAACAACTGGCTGGTTGAAAAATAACGTTACGTAAATGAATGTCGAAACGTAGATAAAAATGACTCTTGTGCACCGTTAATATTATTTGAAACTATATATGAAAAGATAATACATGTAAAAATATATAACATTGTAATAGAAAATTTGTTTTTTTTTTTAATTTAAAGCGATAACTTTATTAAAGTTCGGGAATGTGGTGTAAAACCATTTAAAAATGATAAAATAACTTTATTAGTGTTCGGGGGACGTTCGATAAATTTATTAAAATTCAGGGGATAAGAATGTAAATTGGAATAAAAAAACTAAAAAATTAAGGGAAAAAAGTGTAAGAACCAAAATTGTGTGGTCAAAACATAAAAAATAAGGTGTCACGTGGGATGCATAGAAATGCCACTAAAAATTAACTAAATTATCAAGTTGCTATAAAAGAAAAGCTAATTATGTAAGTATTAATGGCATTCTGGTAAATTAATTTAAAACTAAGGGGTTTTCATGTACTATGGCTTATGATGTATTTTAATATATATTATAATTATAATTAGTAGGATTTCCCTGTGCTTCGCAGCGGGAATTTAGTTGGTATTGTTCGGTTTTACTACCATAGCAACTGAAAGAAAAATTCCAAAAAATTAAACTCGTTATGTGCCCAAAAGGATATCAAAACGTGTTTTATATCGATTAAAATTATTAAAACAAATACCGGTACAAATTCCGATAATTTTTTATTTATAGCTTATGACCAAAATTTATAACGAGTATTGGCATATGTTCGTTTCGTTGTTTTTAGTTATTGAACTAATTAAGCTTGAACTAGAATTAAGCCCCCGCGTTGCGGCGGGGGCGTAAAACTGTGCCAAATAGCACCAATGCCACACCACAGGACCACCAACACTGGGTCATCTAGGACACAACCACACATGCACGTTGCGCCATGTTAACTTGCAAAATTTTGAACGAAATGTAGAGCAAAACATGAAAACGTTGAACCACACACGCATGTGGCGTCGTGTTAAAATCACAACACCACACGCATTTGCGAAAGATGACAAGTATAGGGGACCAAAGTTGAAAGTAAAAAGGTTGTGAGGTTAAACTAAAAAAAAAATTTGTGGGGTTAAAATTACAAAAGATAAAAATTGGGTTAAAAGTTACGAAAACAATTTTTTTTTGAAAAAAACCCCTAAAACATGAGATATAACACCCACAAAAAATGTTGTTAATTAATGGTATATAAATAAATCAAAAATATGAAAGGAAATATGGATTTATTAGAAGTTGAATGAAATAACGAAAAAAATATTTTATAACTTTAGGTAATTTATAAGCCGAATGAAATAATGCCAGGTAAGAAAAGAAGTAAATGAAATAATAAGCGTTAATTACACATGCTCACAAAGTGTAAGTTCTAAAAAAAGGAAAGTCACATGCTATTATCATTTAGCCCTACAAATCTGACCAATAAAAAATTAATTAAAACTGTTTACAATTGGAATTGTTAGTTATACAATAGTAATGTTCCCCACAGACGTTTGGGAACTCCAAAACGAGCCCAAATATCAATTGCGGATACACAACACATCGTAACGTTTGACATAAAAAAAAGTTTTTCTAAATATCAAAAGAAAACATATTTTTTTGGATATATTAAAAAAGTTTTTCTAAATATGGTTTTAAAAGTCAATTTCTTTTCTCTATACACTCTCTTCTCTCTCTATACTTTCTAAACCGCTTTTATTTTAAGAAAGTTATTACTTTAAGCATTAACAACTTGCATGTTTATGTTTCAATAACTTGTACATGACCATACATAACTTCATTTTGAATGGAACTTTTATTGAATTGTAGATAAAAATAATCACATTGCAATAGTAAATTTGAAACTACACGCGCCATCAATCCACCATGTCAATAACTTCGGATGGGGTAAGTGAGGTATCACCAACCGGACCAAGGGCATGACCAGCCCCAGTGACAAAAGTTGTCGAACCTGAACCAGTGGCTGTAGGTTCAGGCGGCAACATTGTTTTCATCACAAGGATTTCGATAATGTTACTTGAAGGAACGTGGACAGAAGCGGTCCACCAGTCCACTAGGCCAGGGAAGTAGAAAGAAATAGCCCATGGTTCAGTTGGGCATAGTTGGACCCGGTTTCTTTTGTTTCCGATAATTGGCTTATCTGCATATATTGCACCATGAGTTATCTGTCCTTCAATCGTCACCTCGCTATTAATATTCACAGTCCATCTTGCTTCATCTGATACAATCATATAAAAAGTTCCTTAAGATGGTTGCACTTTTGGATATATTGTTTCTGTCACTACATGTCACAGTTTCAACCCATTACTAATTGTCATTGAGTCACTTTCGGTCATGTTATATTTCTAACGGGTCAAATTGATTGATTGAATAGGATAACGTGTGAGTTCACTCGTTTAAACCCATTTGCACTTAATCTTAATAGCAATCTATGATGCCTGTAAACATTTTTGTTTAAACGAGACAAAAAAATGAGGCTTGCCTTCATAAAGCTGAACTTGAGGTAACTCGACTACAACATTGTAGTAATGTTTACTAGCAGTTAATTCAACTACTTTTGCAAGAGGACGGCCTCCTCCATTTGCCGCAGCGCCAAACATTCTTACATAAGGTTTTGGTAATGGAACAAAATATTCTACTTCCGATCCCAATTCATGCCCTATCTCTTGCGCGATCCCAGCAGACGATGCTATAAAATATTAAGAAATAATTGGTTATATGGTTATGTTGGTAAATAGTATAATAGGATATATGGTAAAAGATGATTGGAATCTAGAGTAAGGGGTCATTTGGCAACTTCTGAATGGTTAAGTGTTGAACCAGTAAGAGGTCCAAACCGTTCAAAGACAAATGTCTGACCAATTCAAATTAGAGGTCTTAACCATTCAGACTCAGTATAATGCTTAACCATTCAGAGACAAATGTCTGAATCATTCTGACATGTGCTTGCGAAACAAACAGTCTGAACCATTAAGTGTTGAACCAGTAAGAGGTCTGAACCATTAAGAGCCCCATTCAAAGGTAAACAAACAGCCCCAAAATTCATAAAAATGTTACCATAACATACATAGTATAATATTACATATCCGATCACAAAAGGGCATACGTAACGCGGATGCATAGTATCTAGTTATTTTTCGTATAAATAGAAACAAACTTGAATGTTTATAAGTTTCAACATTGATGCGCGCTCTTGTCACAAATGAAGCTCTACAAATATAAGATAACACGAGAGCCTCACACGCGTATATCAACATAAACAGCAAATAATTAAGTCATAAGTAATAAGTCATATAACTTTCATGGAAGAAACTATCCTTACAACTAACAAGATCAAGATCTAGTACTCGTCGCATATATAAGACTTGATCCTAAAACAATATACACACATATGCATGTGTATATCCTAAAAGGATATAAGATCAATCATCACCTGCTTCTGATCGATCATCCGGCTCTTAAAACAGCAAAACATTACAGATTATTCACCATTGCAACAAGCAATTAATCCTCAAATTTTCTCCAAATTACATCTATATTAAATTACGCTGTATTTATATCTATCTATCTATCTATAAGCACATAAATTACAAAACAAGTGTGATCTAGATGAATCGCGATGCACAAAATTCGCAAAATAATTTCCAGAACTTCTTCGATTATAATGCATAACACTTAACTTTTAACAATCTCATATAATTTACTGCTTCAAGTTGATATTAAAACCTATTTGAACAACAAGTTTTGAAATGAATTACAGTAGTAAAAAAGTAAATAAGTTACCCATGAACAAACTCCGTTACCGATTCACCGTCGCAGATGGATGGAGCAAATGTGTTGAGTAACGGATGAAGTTTGTTTGAGCTTTATAGCAGGTGATCCGCGTACGGTAGCATTGCATGAGTTCCACATTCCGCCATGCACCGTCTCTTTTCCGTTTCTCAGAAAAAGTTACCGGAATTTGAGGGCTTTGGGTGGGGCCCACTTTTTACGTCATGATCTTCGTTTTCTTGAGGGAAACACCGAAGACTTAAGACAATTGGTTCGATTTTTCAGTTTTGTTTTTTTAACAACTAATTTGTTTTAAA
Source organism: Scalesia atractyloides (assembly GCA_947069175.1). Classification (NCBI taxonomy): domain Eukaryota; kingdom Viridiplantae; phylum Streptophyta; class Magnoliopsida; order Asterales; family Asteraceae; genus Scalesia; species Scalesia atractyloides. The sequence continues at coordinate 67,278,801 of CAMTDV010000030.1, forward strand.
CTTGTTGGTCTATGCACTAGAACCTAAGATCTTCCACTCTCAAACTCAACTCAGATCTTTAAAGATTTTGTTTTTGTCAATGATCAACACCCCATGTTTAAATTCCTATACTTGCCAACATGGGCGCGCTTAAGTAGAGCGGGACGGGGTGGCCGACTCTCCAAACTTTTCGCTCAATAGTGGAGAGTATGTAGTTTTTCGTATAGAAATTTTTTGGGTATATACGTTTTTGACCTCACGATTTTATAGAAATTTTAAGGTCCAATAACTTCTGCCATCGGGTCGGAAATCTCAAGCTTCGCCACTGCTTGCCAAATAAGACCTTACCACTATTTTAAAAGGGAAAATCACCAACAAACACTCACGAAAGAGAAAAGCCAAAATAAACATAGAAAATGGATTGTGTATAGGGGTTTCACAAAAAAACAAGGTGATGTAGAAGATGATATTTGGCTGATACGGTTCGATTATAAGGATTTCCTCTGATAGAGGGACCCACAGACGGACCAATGATTTATCAAAACGTAATATTTTTAAATGGAAACGGCTATGTAGACGTTTTGTTAAAGGAAACATTTGAGCTCTAATAGTTATCCCTAAAATGACTAGAATTTAGCAGAAACAAATAGGGTAAAAAAATAAATAAACTCATGTACTAAACAAATTATGCCTGTAAAAGTGTTTAAAACTGATCTCATACCTTATACGGCTATAGGTGAGTCCACAACCATACTCGTAAAAGTGTTTAAAACTGATCTCATATACGTGAGTCAGAGGTGGAACTAGTGTTAAAGCAGCTGTAGCACGGGCTACGGCTCAAGCCCGTATTTGTAGCGTGTGTTTTTTTTGGTTTTATACAAAGGATACCCCTATAGTTAATTAGTTTTCATTCTCTCACTTTATTAGAGAGTGACACTCAATTTGATTAACAATTTTACTTTAAAACTAGTTTTACAACACATGTAACTATACCTAATAATATGTAATTTCAATTATATCTTATCTTAAAAATATCATATTATCATTTGTAAATTTTATTACTAACTTTAAAAAAAATTAAAGCTCATTTTTACTAGCCACCCAGGTCTTCTAAAGGTTGTCGAATTCTCACAGACGGGCCTAGGTTAAAAAAACAACAAGGACCCATTTTTACTAGCCGCGTCGGGCTTTTGAATTTTCAAGGACGACCCAGGATAAAAAAAAAAAAAACAAAATTACATCTGAATTTTTCTTCTAACTCCGTCACTGTGGCTCCATGACCAAATACCCATCCACTAATGTCGCTTTCTTTCGGGTTCTTCCAAAAAAACCGAAGCCTAAGAAATTAAAATAAAAATAAAAATCTAAATCCACTTGTCATGAGACAATATCCAATTTAGTGGTTAGTGGTCATACAATTTCAGGCTTTCAGCTCAGTCTCATCAGCAATGGCGCCCCTTTCATCTCTGCATTCTCGTCTTCACAATATTCCATCTTCACCTGTTGTTCATCACCTTACAAGTATATTTAGTTACACACACACTATTATCTATGCTTAATATTATGCCCAATTTCATGTTAATTTCCCCATATTTTTTCCTTAATTTCTTCAGGATCCAAGAAACCCCATCAACAAAATGTCATCTTTTGCAAGACCCATCAACAAGATCAAGATTTATGGTAATTTTCACTGTTTAATTACTTTTTATGGAGTATTTTATTCCAATATACCATAAAAATTGAGAAGCAAAATGTCCCAATATTTTTTGAGTCCCAAGTGTTCGATCGAATGCCACAATGAAGTTTGCATTTTTTTTTCACATTTTTTAATCTTTTTCAGCTTAAATGTTGAAGATGGATCTCTAAAAGTTCAAAGAAGAGGTCTTTTGATGCACACTGTATTTGGTTCATTGTTTGCACCTGCAATGGTTCCAATTGCATTAGCAGAAGAAGGTAAAGTCTCATGAAATTGAATTTGAAATATGTTTGTTAGTTATCTATGAAGATTTATAGATATTTAAATGAAAATTTCTGTATGGTTTTACCATTAATATTCTTTGGAAAATGTTTGTTGTTGTATTAGCTGTTCCGGAGGGTTACCGAATCTACACTGATGACGTAAACAAGTTCAAGATCATGATTCCTCAAGGTAAATGTTAATAACATTGATAGCTTTATATTATGTTCTTTACATATATTAAGTCAATATAATTGTGACTGTATATTACTGCATATCTGTATCAAAATGCAATAAGCCGATGAAAACAACTTTCATAATCAATTCCAAAACACCGTTTTAGATTGGCAAATAGGAGGAGGAGACGGTAATGGATTCAAGTCAGTTACCGCATTCTTCCCTTCAGAAGCTTCTAATTCAAATGGTAAACATTACTTCTTTAGCTAGGCATCATTAATTATATAAATTATTTAAATATTTATGAAGTTTTTGAATGCGATCTCTCAGTCAGTTTAGTGATCACGGGGCTTGGTGCGGATTTTACTAAGTTAGAATCTTTTGGTAAGGTCGATGAGTTTGCGGAGAACCTGGTATGTTTATATATTCTGAATTTTGATTATCTTTTATAGTTTTATGTAATGTACTAGAATTTTGAAATGTTTACAGTATTAATAGATAGGTGTCAACTAGTCAAAATGGGTATGGGTCAAAACTCTAAACATGAAACACTAAAGTATGGATGGAGTTGGGTCCGGTTCTCCTGTGGTTCCTTTTTTTACATTTTTAAAAGCATTTATAGTAAAATATCATTTGCGTCCCTAAGGTTTGGCCATTTTTGTGACTTTCAGCCAGAGGTTTGTTTTTTCGCATCTGGTCCTCGTGGTTTCAAAATCTTGTCATTTTCGTCCCTGAGGGCCAAACCCTGAGAGACGAAAGTCGCAACAAATTGCCAAACCTCAGGGGCGTAAGTGGCAAGAGTTTGAAACCACAAGTACCCAGATGCGGAAAAAACAAACCTTTGGGCGAAAGTCGCAAAAATGACCAAACCTCTCGGACGAAAATGGCATTTTACTCAAGAATTTATATATAACTAATCAGTTAAAGAATGATTGCAGAAATATACTCTTCCAATAAAAATCTACAATTCTGAATATATCGATTTAGGAGTTGTATACTGCATACCTAAAAATACGCTTTTGTCAACTTTCAATCTGTTTGACCCATTTGACTTGTTCCCTTAGCTAAATGCCTAAATTATTAGGTATGACCTGACCATTCGAGTGAACGTAACGATCCATTTATGATTAAAGGGACTGAAAGTGCCACTTTAATTACAAGGTTAGCGGATTGGACAGAAGCTGGCAAAGACCTCCTGGTGTTTTAGCTAAACTCGTCGACAGTAAAGCCAAAAAAGGTATTTAAATATTAATTTTAATTTTTAAGACAAGATTAGTGCCAACTAAGTTGATCTTCATGGAATACAGACAATGTCTTTCTAAGCAGTTAATGCAGTAAAAAATTGGATATCAGTCAAGGACCGATATTTGAGATATAGGTTATCGCGGTGGGATATCGGTAATTTTAATATCATGTAGAATTTATATATATAGCAATTTAACACTAACAATTCAGTATATTCTCCTACAATTAACAAATTAATAGTTTGCAACTTGCAAAACACTAACAATTGTATAGACCTGGCAAAACAAGCTCATCTATTCCATTTTGGGTTGATATGGGCATTTTAAATTTTAAGATGGGTTAAGATAGGTCAAACAAAATTAATCACTAGGTTAGGATGGATTATGAAGTGGTGGATCAAAAAAGAAGAGTAGGTCAGGATGGGTATGAGATAAAACCCAAACGGGTCAGGATGGGTATAAGATAAAATCACCAAACTAATTATTACTCGTAGATATCTCTTCACAACTATGACTTCACCAATCGCCGCCGTATTACTCTCTTGTCGTTTATCGTTTAAAAAAAATAAAAATAAATAAAAAAAATCAAAATATTCAAAAAAATCCTATAAATTCAAAAAAAATTTAAAAAAACCTAAAAATAAGAAAAAATTAAAAAAATCACGAAAAAAACTCAAAAAAATCAAAATATTCACAAAAATCCTAAAAATTCACAAAAATCCTCAAAAAAATCTTAAAATTCACAAAAATCCTAAAAATAAGAAAAAAAAATTAAAAAATCGAAAAAAACAAAAAAAAAAAAAAATACAAAAAAATCTAAAAAATCATAAAATTTCAAAAAAAATCTAGAAAATCCAAAAAATTCTAAAAAAAATCAAAAAAATCGAAAGAAATTCTAAAAAATCAAAAAAATCATAAAAAATCATAAAAATCGAAAAAATTCTAAAAAATCCTAAAAATTCTAAAAAAAAATCCTAAAAGTTCAAAATAATAAAAAAAATCTAAAAAATTCTAAAAACTCTTAAAATTAAAAAAAATCGATCCAATAACCGATATCGGTGATATATCACCGATTTAATTGAATAGTGTCTATGGCATGTTTTCATCTCACCATAGCACTTTCCACTTCTCTTTCATAAATATTAAACGAATGGGAGGGAAACGGTCTTTTCACATGAAGTCAATGTTCAAAAGGCTAGTGCCACATATATTACAAGACCTTAGTATGGAGATGTCAAACCTCTTAACCAAGTACCAATGTTTAGGGGGTGTTTGGATGTGCATCTAAACCAAACGCTCAATAAATAGTTTCAAGTGTTTGGGTAGATACATGTAAAATTACGTATCTATCCCTAACTAAAATCAACTGATTATCTGATTCTGTTTGTTACCAGGTATGTACTACATAGAGTACACACTCAAGAATCCCGGGGAAAGTGAAAGACATCTATATTCTGTTTTGGGAATAGCTAACAACGGTTGGTACAACAGATTATATACTCTCACAGGACAGGTGAGTAATGTATTTATTTATAATTAGAGTAAACTTCCGTTTTGCTCCATGTGGTTTGGTCACTTTAATGGTTTTGCCCCAATCCTTTAAAAATAGCCAGTTTACTCCCTAATCTATGAATCTTTTCATGATTTTACTCCCCGTCTCTAACTCCATCCAAATTATTTGTTAACTGTTAGGGTACTTTGGTAAATTTAAGTTTAAAAGTAAGGGTATTTAAGTAAAACTATAAATAAAGATTATATAATAATATATAACAAAACCCAGAAAGATCTGGTCATCTCTTCTCCCCTCTTTCTTCTCTCTCTAACCCCTCTCTCTCTCCACCCTCTCTCTTCTCTTCACCAACAACCACCACCATTCACCACCGACATCATCTTAAAAACAACCCACACCGCTGAATCCCACCATTTTGCATAAGGATGCACATATAGTACAAACCAACAGCCATCAATATCATAACCCATTCCTTATCCTTTACTCACACACACAGTGAGTGATCATATCTCATATCACACACTTTTTTATTCCAAACAGTGTTTGTTCCAATCCTCATCTTGGATCTGAAATATAAGGTACACACACTTTGTTCAACTCTCATCGTTTTCTTCAACATTTTCTTTCCATCTCTCCATATGAATTTCAAAAGTTCAAATCCAAATATATTTGCAGAGATCAGTCGATACACAAGTCGAAGAAAAAGCCGAGAGTTCGTTAAATCAGACAAAATGATGTACCGATTGCAAACCACTACAAGAAGAGAAGATCACAAATGAGTGGATATGATAAAACGAGAAGAAAATCACCAAAGAAGGCAAAACGAAACGGCGTTGTGTTGAAGGTGAGAGTGATGGTGATCGATCAACAGCAGCAGAGGAAACCATGGTGGAACAAGCTACGAGAAGAAGAACAGGCTGCTATACTGTTGATGGCAATCTCTTGTGGTGAATCTCTATATTGAGTTTTTCAATTTGGGGGAAATTGAAAACCCTAACTATTAATAGTGTTCTAACCCTAGCGTAGCCAGAAAGGGGAGAAATTTTCCATGTTTATGTTTTGGTTTACAACTTATATCTGTTGTTTACTCATTTGCATATGGTGGGGTGGCAGTGCACGGCAGATGACGATGGTTTATGATGGTCTGGTAGAGAGAAGTAGAGAGAGAGAGAGACGGGGGGTGGGTTGTAGAGAGAGAAATAAGTTTTAATTATGTAGAGATAGATAGGTTTTATATATTTAATTTAATATCAATAAATAAAAAGATAAAACACATTTAAGGAATTTATAAATAATTAAGTACTGATAATATAAAATTCCTGAAATACCCCTACCTTTAAATGTATGTTTTAACTGAGTTAAGGGCGGGGAGCAAAATGGAAAAACCATAGCAAACTATTAGAGGAAAATGGCTATTTTTAAAGGTTTGGGGCAAAACCGTTAAAGTGAGCAAACCACAGGGAGCAAAACGGAAGTTTACTCTTATAATTATTTTGTAAATTAAAGTGCTTTTTTGTTTCTTTATGGTAATTTTAAAGCTGTGATTTCATATTTCTTGCAGTACATAGATGAAGAATCAGAGAAATACCGTTCAGAGATCGAAAAGGTATGCTGAATGGATTTATATATTTTTTGCAGCCTGCAGGTAAATATTCCGAATAAAAAGTCAACTCTTTGAATTTTGACTTTAAGGTTTGTTGACCATGTTTAAAATGTTCTACTGGATTTCAACTTTAAGAATGGTGTCAAATATTTAGGGTCAACATATCTCCTCATTTCCATTCTATTTTTTTTAATAGCAGTCTTTTACACCTAAATACCATGCAAGGATTTGAACCCGCACCCCTTTTTTTTTGTGTGTGTGTGTGTGGGCGGGTGGGGGGGGATACCACTAGACCACTATGTCATATGGAGGGGTGTGTGTGTTAACTGAAGAATATTATATTTTATTTATATAAATAATGGGCTCATCTGGCTCGGAGCTAGTCGAGCTAGTATATGAGTAAGGCCAGACTCGTTATTAAACATGCTTATTTAAGACTTGAAATTGCTTAGACTAGCTTTTCAAAGAGCTAATTTTAGTTGAGCTCAGGTCAGTTCTTATAATTAGAAGCTGTTTTGAGAAGCTCATGAACGCTTGCTCTTTAACCCCTATTTATGGATCCTGTTTTGAGGTCTGTAACCAATGGATTCATAGAACTTTCGAGATGTTTATATAACATGTATTAATGACATACACAAATGGAAAATTTTGGTTTGAAGTTTGTGAAAATTATAACAATTTGAGCTTTAATGTTTTTTAGCTTTTGCAATAAGTGTATATTTGTTGTGTTTCAAAGGTGGCGATTTTGACTAGTTAACTTTGGATGGGATGTATTCACTAAAAAGATTAGTAAAGAAACAAGTAAAATGAGCTTTTAATTATATTAACGCATTACTATTTTGAAAAATAAATAGAGTATGCAGTTCTGGCGTTCTGCGTAACAATAGACCGTTTCACCGGTTTACCTGTTATCCACAATGTATATATAATCTTATCAAATGTTTGAACTTAATAAACTTTTTGTGTTTTCTTGTACATATCAGGCTGTTGCATCATTCAGATTGGTCTGATATATTTGCAAGCATCATTTCAATAAAAATAGCAACCACTGTAGATCCACAATCCAGTATTTTCATTTAATCCTGCTATATTCTTAATACTTCACCCACAAATTTAACTAGCTATTTATCGCAGGACCCGTGTGTGCAAGATAAGAAGATTAAATATGATTTCTGAATTTTTGACAAGAGTTGCATTGAATCTACACTAATTAAAGTTGTTTCAATCTATAAGAAGTTTGTAGAATGAGGGACTACAAGATCTGAACACTATTGTACAAGTGAAGTCAGATAACTCAATTTTGACTTTTTGTTCCAAATTGTGATTCATATTTGTTCCATCGTTTTTTGTTAAACAAAAGAGTTAGCTGATCGGCAATAACTGATTCTGCATTTGTTTAGTTGCTGCCATTCTCTCCATTTGTAGTTCAAGCTCTCAAAATGAACAAGTTTATCATGGATATCCTTGCCTATGGTGTCAAGGAATGACAAACCCGACCAAACAAGAATTAGTTTGATATTAAAAATATTGTGAATAATTTGGAGTGTGTTTGATAGTGATCAGACATGGGTGTTAACGGTCTGGTTTAGCTGCTTTGATGAAATTCTGGCCAACTATGGTGTCAAGAATGACAAACCAGACCAATCAAGGTCGGTGGTTGACCAGACCAGTGGGTTTACGGCTCAACGGTTCGTTTTTGCTGTTTGACGGATCTTAACTTTGTATTAAAATCATTAAAATGATAGACATGACTGTATACAACTATACATATACAATATAACACATATTCCTAACATGAAAAAACATAGAGTAAAGTACATGGATAGTCCCTGTGGTTTCCAAAATTTGGATTTGGTCCCTAGCTTTCTAAAAATACACGGATGGTCCCGTTAGTTTGCACTTGTTACGCATTTTTGGGATTGCTTATTTAACTTCAAAAGTGCTTTTTGTTAAAAGTGTTTATTGACTTATAACTTTTCAAAAAGAGATTTTTAAAAAGTGTTTGGTTTAGCTTTTATGGTGAGAAAGTTCCCAGATTTAGTTGTTATTTTAAAGGGGAGGGATGGATTAGTAATTTAATGATCAAAAAGCCAAAAGCCATTTAAAAAGACAGCATTTTGTGGCTTTTGAGAAACAACTTTTTTCTAATAAAAAAGCCAAAATAAAAAGCACTTATGGCATTGCCAAATACTTTTTTAACTTATTGGCTTTTAATAAGTCAATAAGTCATTTCTTAACTCAATCCTGAACACCCTCTTACTCCCCAACTTTTGCCAAAAGTATATGAATGGTCCTTGTGGTTTGCACTTTGTAACGTATTTAGTCCCTAACTTAGTAACTTGGACCTAGTAAAACCTTTAGATTTGTTGGCCAGAGACTAAATGTGTTACAAAGTGCAAACCAGAGGGACCATCCATGTACTTTTGGAAAGCTATGGACCAAATCCAAAATTTTAGAAAACTACAGGGAGTATCGTGTACCTTACTCTATATTTTTTCATGTTTGGAATATGTAGTTATATTGTATATGTACTACAGTCATGTCTTCAGCATTTTAATGATTTTAATAAGAGTTAATATCGGTTCGGGTTGGGCCGGTTGATTGGTTTCAACGGTTTATGAACACCCCTATGTGATACTAAATAATTAACTATAACAAAAACGGGTTGTGAAAAATAGTATTTGGATGTGTTTATGGTGTTTGAAGTTGTAATAATCATATGAACAAACAACTCAGTGTGACGAATTTTGGTTATTATAAGAACTAATAAATAAAATAACCAAATATGACATTTTTGTGGAAAGAATTTTTTATGCAACAATTGGATTTTCAAAAAAAAAAGAAGCAAATAAATGATCTAAAACTGATTATTTAACCCTAAGCAATTAGCAAAATCTATTTATCCAAAATTAATTAAAAATAATAATAGTACCTGCACTTCAACAATGTCTGATATTGTTCTCTCCAGCTCCTGTTCCTCCTCCTCAAGCTGCGATTTTGCCTCAAGATAAACTCCTTCGAATGAATTTGCATTGCTCTTACCATTGGTCGTTGCCGAATCTGCGCTCAAACAAAATAACATGATTAACTTAACCATATTGATTAAAAAAACAAGATGCCATGCCTAATACGAAATTCGATTATCCAAAGCTAATAAAAATTACAATGAGCATGTGGCCATGTGATGATCATGGGATACAATAATTATAACCTAAAATTCTATACAACCCGCATTCTAGAATTAAAAAACAAACAAACATAGAACTAATAAATTAAAAGTACCATGATTTCTCGCATCACCAGCAGAGGATTCAAGAAATTCTTTACTTGTTCCATTGTTGACTTCGGTCAAAGCCTTTACAGCTGCAGAAGCAGCTCTTTCTGCAACCTCTACACCCACCAATGTTGAGAGGAAAGCAGCCTAAAAAATTAACAGTCCAAAAGGTCAAACTAAATTGTAACACCAATTTGCAGTTAATTTAAAGGGGATACACGTAAACATATAAAACGGAAAAAAAATATAGTGGTGTTACAATATGTGTTTTCAAATTGTGGTTATGTAATTTTAAAGAGTCAGAATAAAAAAAATAATAATCAAATGCAAACTGTAATTATTTAAGAAAGGATTTTTTAAGGGCACATGCTAAGAAGCATTTACTAAATACAAATTTCCACTAACGATTAATATACTACCGAATTTTCACTTACCTTAATCACCCGGTACTTTACATATTCAGTATTCCTACTTTTGCTCCCAAATTTTACAATTCATTTATTCTAAAAAATTCATACTTAAATATTTTACTTTTTAGCTTAGAAAACTAGAAAAGTATTACTTTTTTTTGTTTTATTTTTTTCTTGTGAGATAATGTATAAAATCTTCATAATTAATCTTTTCAATTTTTGTAATTTAATTTTATTAGTGAGAATAAGATAGGAACATTGAATCTTTAAAAGATGGTGAAATATGAACATGTGATGTTTGATCAAACAGTAAACAATAAATTAAATGGGTAAATTACATTTTTCGTCCTTTATGTTTGCATCGGATTGCAATGGATGCTCTTTAACTTCAATAACTATAGTCACAATCCTTTCTTTGTAAAACCCATTACACGCTACGTCCTTCAGCACTAACCAGGTTAAAATTTTAAGTAAAGTATGGTCATGTGCCTTGCACATGAGGGTATGTTGGTAATTTTACTCATTTATTATTAATATATAAAAACATAACATCTACGTATTGAACCTTCAATCAACCCGATCCTGCAATCGGAACGGCAACACCGGATACTTCTTCTACCTAAGCGCGTCGGCTGGCATGAAGTGCGAAAGAAATGCAGAGAATCATCGGAGTCGGCGAGATGGATTCCGATGAAGATGAGAGACAACCGCTACCACTAAGCCAACGACCGGAATGGTCCGACGTAACTCCGCTACCCCAAAACGACGTCCCTAACCCCATCGTTAGCCGAGATCATGGGCTATTTCCGACCCGCATATGTGATGGTGGTGCGCGACGAGAAGACGAGCCGGCCGTGGCCTCCGGCCGGGCCCCCTCGTACTCCGTCAACGAGAAACACATGGTGTGTTATGAAGGCAGCGGTAAGGTGACGAACGGCGGTGTTGGTAAAGAACAGGGGTGATGATGGTGGTTCTGGCGAACGGCTATGGTGGCTGTTGATGTAGGTTCAGCTGGTGAACAGTTGGTGCCGGCAGTGCCAGTAAGGTATATGATTCAATTGCATATCTATGTGTGTTAATCAGGTTAATTTGTATGCTTCCCGTTGTAGTTGTGTTGTGATATGCGGCCAATTATATGATAGAATGCTATAAGAAACAGAAAGTCACATGAACACATATGATAGAATGCAACAAGAAAGAAAAAGTCTCAGGTATGCAATAATCTCACACACAAATTACCTTATTTTGACTTTTTTTTGTTTCCTGAAATAGGTAAAGTTAAAGTGAAGACTTTGATCCCAGGTGCTACTGTTCTAAACTCTATGATACTGTTTATATTTGACTCTATGGGTTTAGTTGTTGATGATGATGATGGCATAATTCAAAATGGTATGATCTTACTAGCTACTTCTACTGTCGTTTCAATAGCAGATGCTGTGGTATCAATATTTTTTTGTTGCTTATCTGATAGGAATCGTGTTCTAGTTTCTAGTCTAAATGTTATTTGTCTATTTTGAGAGGGGGTCAAGTGCAACTTATATTTCTATATATAGGTATCAATAATCCTTAGGAAGATAGGATTGAGTTTGTTAGTTCATTAGGGCTCCTGCTTGTGCAGTGAGAGAGGGCTAGGCCCTGGATTATCTTTGTAATTGCTCCTTACGTATTCAGCAATACAATCGTTTGTCCTTTGTGTCTATCATCTTCTCTAAATCCAATTCATCACAAATCTAAACCCTATCATTATCACATTGTTGTTCTTATAACAATCTTTAGTGTTGCTATTGGTTTATCATATTTTAATGCTGATGCTCATTCTCTTGATTATGTTGATATGATTCTCAAGTTGACCAACGTCTTTACTGTCGGGTTTTGTATCAACTTGGTTGCAATCAGTGATCCTAAGCATCTTGACAATGTCTTTAGGTGGTGGCCAGCGGCAGGAGTGGTGGTGGTGAGGAGATTAGGTTACAGGGGTTTTTAAAGAGAGAGTTGAGAGTGTGTGAATGTGTGAGTGTTTGGTCTATAAATATACATATATTTTCTTGTGTTTTCCTTTATCTATATATATATTCTTAAGTAAATAGGTAAAATTTCAAAACTACCCTCATAGGAATAGACTTAACTTAAAATTCTAACCTGGTTAGTGCTAAAGGACGTAGGGTGTAATGGATTTTACAAATAAAGGATTGTGACTGTAATTATTGAAGTTAAAGGGATCCATTGCAATCCGATACAAATATAAAGGACAAATAGTGTAATTTACCCAAATTAAATATTCAGATTTATAACAAAGAGGCTAAAACAAAAAAAAGTATGAAAAGTGAAAAAAAAAAAGGTAAGAATATGCCATTTGTAAAAGCGTGAATTAAGGTAATTAATATTTGGAAATATTAAATAACAAAAAAAATTCAAGAGTCGAACGAAATATTTACCTGAGCCAAGATCGGGTTGCTTGCATCATCAAACGGTGTGGGTCGCATCTTTTTGCTCGGATTTGATTCGGTATCAAGCTGATCTGTACCTTGACAAAAATTTTCCTCAGGATCAACTGAATCAGGAGGCCCAATATATTGCTCTCCAAAAGGAAGCTTGATAAAACGGTCTACGCATTCTTTTTCACTTCTACCAACAACATGCTCCGATACCTTTTTCCAGTCATCACCATAATGCATAATTGCTTCTAGAAGGTGCAACGTTTCTTTTTCGGTCCAGTCAGCTTTTACATCTTCACTAATTTCCACTCGTTTAAAATCTGCTGAGTTAACTCCAGCTCGAACGTAACACCTTGCACAAAATGTCGTATCTTTCTGTAGAAAAAAATGTAGATAATCAGATAATCAATTCAGAAGTGCAAATGCAAGCACCTAGGGCTGCAAACGAACCGAACGAACACGAACAAGACCTTGTCTGTGTTCGTTTGTTAAGAAATATATGTGTTCACAAACTGTTCATGAACACTTACTTAACGAGATTTTATGTTTGTGTTCGTTTGTAGGAATGAAACGTGTTCGTGTTCGTTTGTAGGAATGAACGTGTTCGTGTTCGTGTTCGTTTGTGTTTGTTTGTTAATTTTAGGCAACAAACGAAAACGAACGTTGATGAACACAAATGAACGCAAACTAATTTTCATGAACACAAATTGGAAACAATCGAACACAAACAAGCGTTCATAAACATAATATATAATACAATGACACTTATTAAATATTTTATTTGTCAGAATTTTGAAGTATTTAAATAAAATATAAAAACCATAAACAATAATGAGCTATCGAACATAAACAAACACGTTACCGAACGTTCCTGAACATAAATGAACGAACGCGGCCTCTGTTCATGTTCGTGTTCATATTCGTTCGTTTAACTAAACAAACGAAATTTATTGTTCATGTTCGTTTGTTTAATAAACGAACCAACACAAACAAACTTCCCGCCGAACGGTTTACGAACTGTTCGCTGAACATTTGTTTCGTTTTCAGCCCTACAACACCCCTTTAACTCATCTTCATTCTAACATAACAATAACCCTACAGCATGTGATTAACATACCTTAATGTTAGAAAAACACGCAATGGTGCAAGGCAAATTGCAGCTACTGCAAAATTTCTTCTTTGCAGAACTAGCATCACCGACCAAATTAGCACCAGCTGGATCACTGTTCGGCTGTGCGGCTGCAGTAACATTTTTACTTTCTTTATCTTCCCATTTTAACTGAGCCTTTGTCATTGGTGGGCCGAAGTAATTAATCAAACCCCATGATTCCAAGAAATCGAAAACCTTCCGGACGGACCCCACGTCTCCAATTATGGATTTACGGACCTCGGTGAACGTTATTTTTGGTGTGGGGTTTTCTTTAGACGGTGGGTTCTCTTTGATACTGTCTCTAAATTTTTTAACTATTGCGTTTCTGTAGTATTTGTAAACTTTTGGGGTTTTAGATGGTGACTTTCCATCAAAAAATTCTGGCAGATGTCGCACCTCACATTCGTGAATGTTGTTCCAAGAAAACCATCCTACAGCAGAAGATACCTCCGGTAAATATAATAAAAATATTGTGCAGCTTCTTTGTTTCAAATCACCAAACCACTAGAGGTTGCAATTTTTTGACCCGTTTACTTATAAATGGGCCGACTTGGGTTGTGTTTATGGGTTGAACGACTACAAACGAGTCAAAAGTCATTAAATCGAGGAAAGGTAAAACGCGTTGAACACGTCAAAAGTCATCGACAATCTTTTTTGAGCATACAACTTCTAAATCGTTTTATTAAATGATTCCGTTTATCATTCGTAAAAATATTGTTTTAGTAATGTAATTAATGCATGATTAAATTATCAAAAACAGCGCTTGCGGGTAGACGCGAACGTCTAAGAAATTACCCATTTTAACTCGAAAACGATTCTAACCGTCATCCAACCCACCCATCTTGCCACCTTCACCAAAAACCCATAAACTACCAATTAACAACGTGTAACACTTGGAGATTAATCAGCTTACATGTTAGCAAGAAAACAATAAAAACAAACTAAACCCACCGCAGAAAACATCTCAAAAGGCATTAATAAAAAAATTATACGAAAAACAACCTACAAAAAATTCCCTCTACTAAGAACAATTGCAAGTTAAGTTCTCTATCAGTGTATCTTCATCTTCTCAAATTTTAAAATCAACATTAACATGTTAAAAACACAAGTGGAAAGTCGAAACCTTTTCGTCAGATTCATCTTGTAATTTTAAAATCAAAATTAACATCTTAAAAACAACACAAGTCGAAAGTCGAAACCTTTTCTTCATATTTATCTTGTAAATTCTAAACATTTTGATTTCATGTTGTATTTCACTTTCAATTTCAACTTTTTAAAAAAAAAAAACAAACAAGCAAACCCTAATTCCAAACAAAATAAAAAAAACCAACCCTAGAAGCATCATAACATCTGTAAACCAAAAACAACCACAAAAACAATTCCCACAAATTAAAAAAAAACTAGGGTTATACAATCCAGCAACAATACAATACAATACAGAAAACGAAAACAACTGTCAATAATATCATAAACTTACTAGAATAGCTAGGAACATGAATAACATCAGATTCAGGCACCGAATTAACTTCCTTTGGCCGTGAATTAACGGTGGCAGGAGTCGGAAACTTGGAATCGGTGGCCGGAATGGGGTTTGGGGACGAATCGAAAGGTTGGGGGTTTTGATTTTCCGGTGCGGGGGTAGGTTCAGGTTGGGATTTGAGGGGGGTGTCGCTGCCGCCGGAGTTTGTAGCCATTGATTTGAGACTGCCGGTAAAACGGAGACGGAGAAGAAGGTGAGAACAGAGAGGGGGGTTAACGGCTTTAAACGGGTGGGTTCATAATTGGGGTTAGATTTTGTTCACGCCGTTAGGGACTTACTTAGTATATGGGGAATTAGAATATTAGTGTAGATTATAACATGACGCACTATCTGAGAAGAATGTTTCATCTCTCCAGGCATCTAACACTAGTCAACAATTAGGTTGACCGTCAAAAAAGGTTGAATTAACTTTATACCCTCATCTACTCAATTAAATCACTTGCTCTTTTTCTCCTTCATCAATTAGAACCCTAATTCGTTCTTGATGTCTGCAAATCGAACCTTGTTCCAAATCAATCATCAAGAACAATGTCGCAGTACTCAAGCTCTTCAACGACAAAACAGAGCTCATCGATTAATGATGGTTTGAAAGGGAGTTGGTCGAAAGGTGTTTGCTCAGTGTAAGGAGGTGTTACAACATGAAACTGTTTTGTACTAAAGTTAACTTTGAACGACCAATTCCTATGTTGTGTAAGTGTTTATTTCGTTTTACTTAATTCCATGGTTGTAAGTGAAGTGATTTGTGCGTGTGATCAATATGATTTATTTGTGTGTCGACAAAGTGTGTGAATTGTGTGTATCACGAGACCTCGATTTGATCATGTTATGTGTGTTGAACAACTTGCGAAATATGGTTTCATAAGATGGGCTGATGATCCCATATGTGGTGTCACACCCCAACCGATGGCGAAATCATCTGGGCGGACAAAAGTAGATTGTTCGAGACATCATAACTTCTAATTTTGCGACAAGTATTTTTAAATAACAAAATTTCATTTCATTTCATTCAAATTTGGTTACATTAATATGAAACAAAATACAACATCGAGAGTTCAAAGTACAACAGGAAATCAAATACAAGTACCACATAAATCTAGTTTAAGAGTGAGTTTCTAAGTCTCCTTATTAGTTTCCATGCATCCATTACATCACCTTTAACCTACAACATATATTAAAGTATAGTTCAACACAAAAGCATTGGCGAGCATACGAGTTTAGATACTAAGTATGAAGAACGATTAACGTTCAACATGGCATAAACGTTTATTCAAACCATCGTACAAAACTAGTAATGCGACTACACATGTCAACCCAAAGTTTACCGCTAGTGTAATCTAATCATAGCGATGAGAAGACCATTTTGATTACTTAACATGACCTCACGAATACAGGCGGTGTGTTAATCCTACAGTGCTATACATGTTAAGGGAGGCTTGTACATGGGTAATGACATAGTATAAGGCATTCGGTTATAGCATGAACAAGTAGCAAGTATTCGTATTAAGCATGTATGTCTGAACGTTTATTGATGTTTTAAGCATAACGAGGGTGATTTCATGTTTTGAATAAGTATATACTAGTGGGAATGCCCGCGCGTTGCAGCGGGTATTTATGTTTTTTAGTCGCACGTTGTGTAGCGAGTATGTAAGGCCCCTGGCCAAATTTGAATGGGAGAATTAGCAACATCATGTAAGACACCTTGAATCTATACCTTTTATGAATGGTAGTTATGTGAGGGAAGTTAACTTTGTTTGATAAATGTGATATACTAAATTATTTGAAATACTTGAAGTTAGTTCTTTACTGAAAGAATATTTAACAATATTTATTGTTATATAAGATAGTTCCTTACTGCAAAGGGCTATAATTTAACAATATTGTTGTTATATAGTGTAAAAAGATCAAGTAAGCTTTCCATGGGATGAGATTTGATTACAGACGCCACTACAATCTAAATGAATCAAACAAAAAAAAAACACTTTTAACAAAAACAAATATCGCAGGCCCTTCCTTATCTATACATTCATTTTTTTCACATCTCCTTGCTATATATATATATATATACTACTACATCTATATGTATGATTATGATCAGTGACAGTCTAACCCGCATACCTCGAAGAAGATCCGACCTTGGTCCAGAAACGGCAAATAAGATAGAGGCTACAATAAGGATGGTAAGCAAATTGCTCTGCTTTCCCATCATAGCTTTTAAGAAAGGATACAAATGAAGGATCACGTATTCACCCATATTGCAAAGAACAGCCTCCAAACACTGGGCCCCATGACTCATACCCATTGTGGATTGCATCGAGATGGCTACCACCACCCCTTGAAGATCAGTGTCGATTTGAACAGGTGCAACGCTGCAAATTCACCATCATCCCCTCCCTTTGATGTCACAGTGAAGTTGGTGTTCACTCCAGCCAACACCTTCTAATTATATAAAAACATAATATAATTAGCATTCCAACTAACATCAGATGACCGAAACTTATTAAAACTTTTAAACAAACCCAAACCGGGAACAAGAAAGTCCAAAAAATCTTACTTGCAGATGTCACACCGTGGCTCCAATAATCCAAATCTTACTTGAAGATCTTCATTCAACTATTGTAACATCTTTTGTTAGCAACTGGTTACAAAAAGACCACCAGGTATAAATGGGAAGGAACCCAAAGAGAATTTCGAAAAATTGGAAATCTTTAATTATCCAATAACAATCAGGTAGAAGAATTAAGACAACTTATGGGGATCTTGTAGAGTGGGACATGCGAGTCAATAAACCCGCCTTTCACCAAGCTCCGAAAACTCGCCTTTCATAACGTTCGTCGCCTTGCAGGACCATATATAAGTTATACTCGAACCACTTAAACATGACTACAAACTTGCAGGATGTACAAACTTACAGCATTGTTAAAAGACGAAATGGCAACATCTACCTCTTCTTCTAACGAAAGTGAAATCCACTCAACTTTAATGTCCCTGGAACTCGAGAAACTTTGGCACCAGTAACATTCC
This sequence comes from Scalesia atractyloides, assembly GCA_947069175.1. Classification (NCBI taxonomy): domain Eukaryota; kingdom Viridiplantae; phylum Streptophyta; class Magnoliopsida; order Asterales; family Asteraceae; genus Scalesia; species Scalesia atractyloides. The sequence goes on from CAMTDV010000030.1 coordinate 67,297,101, forward strand.
CTTTTCTTCAAAGAAGCTTTTATGATTGATTTCACTGTTTTTGCAAGATTCCCACATAGAGTTTGTAAGGGCTGTCAACAAATGGAGTTTCATCTAATGGAATAAGTTAAGAACTGACTCTAGTCTGTAACATTTACTTTGAATGTAGTTGACCACGCCATTTTTGCATTTTAGTCCAAAGGGTTGACGTGTCATTCTCGATCTTTATTACCAACCGCGCGCCATTAGTGATATATAAATCCACATTGGTCAAACACTTTCATGTGTATATAATTGAATTGTTAAAAAGTTCAATCCAATAATCACCTGATTATGATTATTGAACATGATCACCCCGAGTAAACCCAATGACATAAAGGTCACCCACGTCCGGGAACATAGACGACGCTAGTGACCCAATCCATCACTATTCCAGAGAAAACTCACTACACAAAGGCTACTGTGATAAAATCTCAGACTCAGCTCAAATTATTTATTTAATTTTTGCTCTAGGTAAGTCTCCAACCCATGACCTCCACTTTAAAAAGTCATGGGGTGTCGATGCACCATAAGGGATTGGCTAACATACACATGATGTAAAAGCAACATCTATGGCTTTTATTTCTGCTTTTGAAACATAAATAGAAACAAAAAAGAACAAATCATCCCTGGCATAGCCAAACCGCTTGTGTAGGAGATGATGCTTATAATTACATCGGATTTTCTTTAGTGCTTAAGTCCTAATAAAATAAGTAAAAACACACAACAAATTTATTTTTGAGAGAACAAAGTTAATATATTAATTCACGTATTTATCTCTCTCTCCTAGTCCACTTGACTATTTAACCAATTTTCCATACACTTTGACTCGTCTATTACGGTGAAAATACACATAATACTTTCATACTTTTGAATGAATAAAATTAATCTACTACAAATCTCAAGATTATCAACCAAGAGATCAAGAAATCAAGAAAATTATTAAAAAAAATTGTAACTGTCGATGATATCTTTTAACTACTAACAAGGGACAAGTATATGGTGTCTCTACCTTTGTAGAGAGGTGTAAGTGTGTTACTGGTGATCACTACTCTTCTAGTGAAACGTTATAAGGTTGGGTGGTATGAGGGGTCATTACCCATTCATCTCAGCATTTTTCTCCTCAATAGCACTCCCTCACCATACCATGAGCACTATTGAGGGGGTGCTATTAATTGCTTGCCACTACAATATCGAGCAATAACGGAAACATTGTGGTGGGGCCATGTGATTGACCAATCAGGGTTTTTTTATTATTTTTTTTAACAAGGGGGCATTATTCCATACCATGAGTGTTATTCAGAAGAGCCAGTAGAGCCCCTTAGTTGACGTGGTGCTGATGTGGCGCAATGGAGCCCTTAGTGGCTCCATTCCATACCATGTAGCCTAATGGTGATTTTTATCGGGCTTACAGAGATGTTGATGGAGAAGAAAAACTCTTAGGTGGTGTTCGTTTCACAAAATGAAATGAAATCTGGATGGAAATGGAACTGGAACTAACTTATAACATAAGAAATGAAATATATATTCCAATTTCATCCGAATTTCAATACCATTATTTGAAATGAACACACCTAAATTCCGAATCAAATTTCAATTCTTGTTCAAATTCCAATTTCATTATATTTCACGAAACGAGCTCAACCTTAGATTTGGGATCAAGGATTGGAAATGCTCTTTGTATCTTTGATCTTCTAGTCTTTTCATAACTTTTATTAAAGCGTTATTTAATCAGAATAAAATTTAAAAGAAACTTATTTATCCCTTTCAATGTTTCTATATTATCGACACAAGATATTAGTGTCAAGTAAATTGTATTGATGACAAAAATCTCTATCCTACTTGTTCTTGAATAAAACTACAAACCAGGAAAAGGAATAGAGATCTATCTATATGGATCCACTATTCATAGAATCTATTCTCCGACTTGTCCAACAACTTAAAAAGTAAAACCTATTAGATCTTTCATAGTTAACACCTTTCATATGACTTTCAAAAACGCATTTAATCAATACATTACCTATATTTAAATGAAACTTTATAACTAAATGCACATATAAAGTAATCATATAATTGCACAAAATTAGTTTTTGATTAGTGAAATGATTAATTGGTTATATATGTGATGCAGATCACATAACCTATTGATCTAGTAGTACGATGTCTTTCCTCTATCCAAGATGTGAATGATTCAAATCATGTATAGGTTGTTTATAAGGTGTATTTAGAAGTAGGTTATTTTATTGTTAAAAAAATGTATGTGATAAAGTGATCTTATAGTGTCATGATTCACTCTTAAAAACGAGAGTTAATTACTGTTTTCGTCCCTGTGGAATGTCAAAAATCACTATTTCAGTCCATTAGTTTAAAAATTGCGATTTCAGTCCTTGTGGTTTCACTTTCGTAACCATTTCAGTCCCTGTGGTTTCACTTTCGTAACCAATTCAATTCATTTATTCTGTAAGTACAAGGACTGAAATGGTTGCGAGGTGGACTGAAATGGTTACAAAAGTGAAACCACAGGGACTGAAATCGCAATTTTTAAACTAATGGACCGAAATAGTGATTTTTGACAAACCACAGGGACGAAAACAGTAATTAACTCTAAAAACTATTTTCACCAAAAGTAAAGAATATTAGGCAATTCTTAACTTTTTTACGATAAATACCCCACAACATAGATTTTACAGGATCTAAAATTTTAATCTTTTTGGTAGCAAGGCACACATATTTACCACCATGGTTTCCCCTTAGTACAGAGAATATGGCACATGAGTGATGAGACCCTTATGCTCCTTCGTGACTTTATTTAAAATCAGATTTATTGGTGGTCAACATAACTCAACCCAAATTAGTAAGTAAACACTACTAAATAATGTCACAAGCCCTATATGTTTATTTATAACATATCCACAAGATTTGTAAATTAAGTCAGGAATTATAGACGCCATTTACAAACGTCTTTATGGGTTATACCATTTATTATTTAAAGTTTTACGTATATAATTTTTTTAAACGATAACTTCATGTATAAGGTTATCACACTTTCTAAATCGGAGAGCCCTGGATAACTGGATTGCCTCACTTCGGCCATACTATGTTGTCTTAATCGGGTCCACGCTGACTTCAAATTTTGGCTTTTTTTGGTGTTCCCCCGGGAAACCATAGCGCTGGCTACCACTTGACAGTTGTTGTGCCGCCACAAGAGCAAAACTTCCAGGCGTAACATACAGTGGGACGAAAACCCGGTTGGGCTCGGTAATCGAACTGACAACCTCACTCAAGGCCTAGTCCAAATCATTCTGTAACATCCGTCGAAAAACGGGTTTCCAAAACCCGCTTCGTTTATTAATCGAATAGTCAGTTATAATTTTCGTTGCGTATATATTGTTCATTTTAATTTTAATCAATACATAATTAATAAACATTGTTAGAATTTTAAACCATAATTAATAAATAATAAAAATAAGACAATAAAAAAATAAATGAGGCTGCCGGGTTTCGAACCCGGGTCAGCCGCTTCAACAAACAAACACTACACCACTCCGCCACATGACACCTTTGTGTATTTACTGAAACAAATAATACTTAAATTAAATCTCGAATTAAAAACCGGACTTCAGCGCGGCAGAACTCGCAATCACCGGAAAATCCGGCAATCCGCAAGTTTAGCCATTTTCCTTTTGACTATAACGTTATAACCGACTTCGACATCGGGTATAACCGACGTCTAACAGTCAGTTGCGGTCGTAACCGCCGGAGAAACCTTGACCACGAATCAAGACCAAATTCGGACTTAATACATTCTATTTCTTCCCTATAAATACCCACCCAAACCTCTGGTAACCTTTTCGCTCAAAATCGCTCAATCTCTCGAAGCTTTAGCACGTCGCCGGAGATATTTTATAGTCGCCGGACTTTCACCGGAAAACCGAGACTTACTTCAAATCGGTAAAATTCTCGACTCTTTTGTTTTCAATTCATTATTAGACAAGTATTAACATAAATCGTTCAACCAAAATCCGTCTCAGACAACGTTGCCGAAAATTCCTACACTCGCCGAAAAATCACTGAAAATTCCGAAGTTTCGTTGTGAATCGGTACAATCATCTAAACCCCCTGATATCCCTTATTTAGTACCTTAATTGCACAACTCATTGATCAAAACCATTGATTGATTCACTCAGACGGAGATCACCAATCAGAGCCGACGCCCCTTGCCGGAAATCTGAGAAAAAGCAACTGTTCGGTACAACAACCTTAAATCCTTTTCTGTTTAAATTATTTTCGTTATCAGTAATAATCAATCAACTAATTCAATAAGAATGATTGATTAAACAGTCGGGTTGATCCTTTGGTTTCATAAATTGAAAAAGATGAAGTTTGGAATGTATTTAAAGGAAATTAAAACCGGTAAATATACCGGGTTAGACACACAGTTCAGTGGTGGACTGTGTGCAAATTTAAATCATGGTCCCGAGTTCGAGTCTTAACACGCTGCCCGATTCTTACAAATTTCCAACCATTTTTAATACTTATATATATTAAGACGCAGATAGTATATAAATGTAATTAAAATCGCATATCATTCGGGTTAGTCACACAGCCCAGTTGGTCGGGCTGTGTGCAATACAAGGCTATGGGCGCAGGTTCGGGTCCAGGCTCTCACACCGGTTCAATGATTTTAAAAACCTTTTTAATTAAATAGAATTCTGAATAATCTAAATAGTATATAAATATAATTAAAATCAGAAATATTTCGGGTTAGACACGTAGCTCAGTTGGTAGAGCTGCGTGCACGTATACGAGAGGTCTCGGGTTCGAACCTCACTCAGCGCATGAATAAACTGAATCCGACCGGTCAACGGTCAAAGTCAAAAAGTCAACATGTTTATATTTTTTTTATTTATTTATTTAATCAGAAAATTATTTATAAATACTTAAAAATAATATTTTTAAAGTTAGAAAATGTCCTTAAACTCACAAAAATAAATCTAAAAATCATATTAAAATTATGAATTAAAAGAATTAATCTCAAATAAAATCCATTTATTTACCGAACCATTTCGTTATTATGTTAGGTTAGTTTTCCTCGTCGATCAAATCCCAAAACTCGTGCGCATCCAACGTCATCAAAAGAACGCACCCAATGTGAGTGAATCTCTACAAATTCCCCGTTTTAATCACATTTTGGGGTGTATCATGTGTCGTTTAATTCCTTATTATATTTAAACACTTGTGCATCTATCATATCCGTGTTCAAATGTGTATGTATCAATTGTTGTGTGAATTATGTTAGATTGAAGTTATCATTTTCAGTACATGCATTTCATTAGGCCCATCAGCTCCCCGTGGGATGCGGGTTGAGTATCAGGTGCCTCATTCGATCGGCTCCGTTTGATTGAGCCTTGATCTCACATACATCATCATTCATATCATTCGATCGGCTCCGTTTGATTGAGCCTTGATCTCAAATACATCATCATTTATGTCATTTACTCATCCAATGTGGTTTGTGTATTGTTTATTTATATGTGTTTGCTCACATGTGATTATTGCACAAATTTTCAATATTAAATACAACAAGCAATTAATAACAATGTTTTATCAAGGTTCACTCGCCAACTTTTGTTAACCCAAAATATTCCCCCGTTTTACACATGATACAGGTGATCCAGTTGAGGCCAGAAACACATAGGAAGACTTAGAAGAATAAATCAGCTTAAGCTTTCGATTGTTTTACTTAGTTTCATTTTCCTTGTAATTGTATGGATTTGATTTGAACATTTAAGTTGTAATTTGAATTTAATAAATATGAAACATTTTAGTAAACATCATGAGCTTTGGTGATAACCCAATTATGCCCCGACTCTTATTCCGCTGCGGGTCGGGGTGTTACAGATTGGTATCAGAGCCATGACTATAGGGATATAGGATAGGTTATTAGACCCTTAGAGCCTATACTATAGTTGATTAAAATTTTAGATTGTTTATGCGTTACATACAAAATTCATGATGTTTATATGCTTTATGTTTATTGTTACATTCAATGTTATGCAAGCATGTTTATAAGTACATATTATTATACAATGCTCATCATGAATCATATCCCATAACATATCATATCCATGAGAGCACACACCTCATAATTCCCATGATTTTTGCAACGATTTTTGTATTTTTCAAATCACATCAAAGTGAGTTCTCATGACGGGCATGTAGTAACTGGAAGGGTACGAGTACCGGTAGTCGGAACGTCCTGTCTAGGCTTGGCATTCGTATAAATCCAAAATAAAGGACCAGTTTGCCTACCTGGGGACTAACGATGAGAGTACGAAGGACCTATTAGGCCAAAGCACGCTATACCAAATGTCGTGTGAGCTAACCCTACTTTGAGTTGTCATTGTGTCTACACCTGGACACCCTCCTACCATACATCTCGCAATCATATTTCATGGTTTTCATTCGGGTGATGCGAGTGTTAAACCGCCAACACCAATGTGAATCCTACTAAGCCAATAGTCATGGGGGCCCACATGACTATACAGGCGATGGTATGGGGGACATTGGAGGCCCAAACATGAGCAAACCCAAGACATCCTATGGATGTAGTTGCATTATTGATAATTATGTTATTTTTGTTCTTTTGACGACACATGACACCTAAAAACTTCTTAAACTCACAATCTTCCTATGTATGTTCCTGTAGATGTCGGCTAGGCAACTACGTGGAGGTAGAAAGTCAGGAAGATCCAATGAACGCTTGGCCACTCAGATTGCTAAACAAATGGCCGCGGTACTTCCTGACATCGTGATTCAAGTTCAACAAGCTCTCACCGCGAATCCCATCAACCCTCCCAATCAAGAAGACCAGAACGTCGACAACCCTCCCTCCAAAAAGTGCTCCTACAAACACTTCAAATCTTGCGATCCCCCAAAGTATGAAGGGACCGAAGGTGTTACTGCTCTCCTCCACTGGTTTGAAGAAATGGAGAACACCTTCCTCAATTGCGATTGTCCCGAGGATCGCAAGGTACGTTACGCAACTGGGAGACTATTTGGGGTAGCCCTTACCTGGTGGAACACAGAAAAGGGTAAGAGAGGAGTCGAAGATGCCATGGCCTTAACATGGGAAGAGTTAAGGGAAATCATGACAAGACGCTTCTGTCCAAGAAGCGAAATCAAAAAGTTGGAAGATGAATTCCACTCGTTAAAACAAAAGGAAGGAGATCATACTTCCTACAACAAAAGATTTCTCGAGCTGAATCAGATGATCCCTAATTTTTTCACCCCTGTGTACCGCTTGGTTGAGCATTACATTCGAGGCCTTCCCTCGAAAATTCAAGACTCGGTTCTAAGCACTTCGCCTGCAACACTTGAAGCCGCAATGGAATTAGCTACCGAACTTACCGAGAATCGCATCCGAAACGGCAAATTCAAGGATGAGAAAAAGAAGGCCCCCATTGAGGCCCAAACTTCAAACCATTCCATCTCCTCTTCGAAGTTTGCTGGTAAGAGGAAACGAAACAACAGAAATTTTGCCGTCACACAAACAAACCTTCCTATCACTGCCGCACCAATTACCCAAATTGCTCCCTCGGCTGCACCATTTAAAAAGCCATACACCGGCCCATATCCAAAATGCAATCGTTGTCAATACCACCACCTCCCCGAAACTCCTTGCCAACATTGCACCAGTTGTGGCCGTGCGGGTCACACTATTCAAACTTGTCGCACACTTCAACGAATGAACCGCAACCAACCCTCAACCCAAACCCACCATCAGCTAGTGGGTCAAGCCCAACAACCTTTACTTTTACCACCTGCACAACATATAGCCCAATCCTACTACCAACCCAACTACCCCATGATGCAACCCATGCGAGCATGTTACAAGTGTGGAGACCCGAACCACTTCAGGAACACATGTCCACGCTTGGTGAACATCATCCATGCCCAAGCTCAAGCAAATCCGGTAAACCAAGCTAACCAAGCTAACCAAGCTCCTCCACCTGCTAGAGGAAGAGCTTTCAACATCAACGCCAACCAAGCTAGGGCTGACAACAACGTGGTTAATGGTACGTTTCTCATCAATGGTAGTTATGCATCCATGTAATTCGATACTGGCGCTGATAAGAGTTTTGTGTCCTTAGAATTTGAACCTATCCTCAACCAAACTCGTGATAATCTCATGGAATCTCTAACGGTGGAAGTTGCTGACGGAAAACCAGTCTCATTAAACTCTATTATACGAAATTGTACCCTCACTTTAAACGATCACGATTTTCCAGTTGACCTCATTCCTATGAAGTTGGGAAGTTTCAACATTATAATCGGTATGGACTGGCTCAGCCAACATCACGCTGAAGTTGTATGCCGCGAAAAGTTCATTCGCATTCCTCTTGCAGACGGTCAGACCCTACGAATCTTTGGAGAAACCCCTTCAAAAGGACTCAAATTGATGTCCTGCCTTCAAGCCCGAAAATATCTCCGCAAGAACTATGTCGCATTCCTAACTCACGTCGTCAAGAAGGGAGACAAGGAGAAGAAACTCGAACCTGTAGTGAAATAATTCCCACAAGTCTTTCCCGACGACATCTCAGGACTTCCTCCCGTGAGAGAAGTCGAATTCCGCATTGATCTTATACCTGGCGCTACACCAGTCGCAAAATCTCCTTATAGGTTAGCCCCATCCGAAATGCAAGAGCTGGCCAGTCAACTGCAAAAGCTGACTGACAAAGGATTCATACGTCCTAGCTCATCGCCTTGGGGTGCACCTGTTCTTTTTGTGAAGAAGAAAGATGGAACGTTTCGCATGTGTATCGACTACAGAGAACTCAACAAGTTAACGGTCAAGAACCGCTACCCATTACCTCGCATCGATGACCTTCTAGACCAACTTCAAGGCGCCACCTGTTTTTCAAAAATCGACCTTCGTTCTGGTTATCATCAACTCAGAGTACATGAAGAAGACGTCCCAAAGACCGCCTTCCGGACTCGTTATGGTCATTACGAATTCATGGTCATGCCATTCGGTTTAACCAACGGCCCAGCTGTCTTCATGGATCTAATGAATAGGGTATGCAAACCCTACCTCGACCGTTTTGTCATAGTCTTCATCGACGACATCCTCATCTACTCCAAGTCTAAATCCGATCATGAACGACACCTTCGACTCATCCTTACACTCTTAAGGACTGAAAAGCTCTACGCTAAGTTCTCAAAATGCGAATTCTGGTTAAGAGAAGTACAATTCCTTGGACATGTCGTTAATGACAAGGGAATACATGTCGATCCTTCGAAAATCAAGGCAGTACAGGAATGGCAAGCGCCAAGTACCCCTACCGAAGTAAGGTCATTTCTTGGTTTGGCTGGTTACTATCGCCGCTTCATTGCCAATTTCTCCCGTATTGCTGTACCACTCACGGCTTTGACTCATAAAGGAAAACCCTTCATATGGGGACCTAAACAAGAAGAAGCCTTCCAAACTCTAAAGCAAAAACTTTGTGACGCACCTATCCTCACACTCCCTGAGGGTTGCGATGACTTTGTAGTATATTGCGACGCATCAGGGCAAGGGCTAGGCTGTGTATTAATGCAAAGAGGAAAAGTGATAGCCTACGCTTCTAGGCAACTCAAGGTTCATGAAAATAATTACACCACCCACGACCTGGAACTCGGAGCCGTTGTGTTCGCTCTCAAGATATGGAGACATTACCTCTACGGAACCAAGTGTGAAATATACACTGACCACAAAAGTCTCCAACATATCTTCAACCAAAAGGAGTTGAATATGAGGCAACGAAGATGGGTCGAACTTCTTAACGACTATGACTGTGAAATTTGGTACCATCCTGGCAAGGCAAACGTGGTGGCCGATGCGCTCAGTCGAAAAGGTTATGCGAACTCCATTCGTCTTCTATGTTCGCAAATCATAACTGACATCAAATATCGAATCCGAGAAGCTCAACATGTTTCTGTAACAGAAAACAACGTACGCGATGAGCTGTCATGTGGAGCGGAAGTCAAAATCGAAACCAAATCCGACGGTATTCTATACTATTTAAACCGCATATGGATTCCCGATCGCGATAACCTTCGTGATTTCCTTATGAATGAGGCGCACAAAACACGGTACTCTGTACACCCAGGAGCCGACAAGATGTATCAAGACCTACGATACACCTACTGGTGGCCGGGCATGAAAAAGGATATCACTGTTTTTGTTTCCAAGTGCCTTACATGTTTCAAAGTAAAAGCTGAACATCAAAGACCTTCAGGACTCCTAACCCAACCTGAAATACCTGTATGGAAGTGGGAAAACATAACCATGGACTTCATTACCGGGTTACCTCGCACCTCCAGTGGGTATGACACCATATGGGTAATCATTGATCGTCTTACAAAATCAGCTCACTTCATTCCGATTCGCGAGGACTTCAAGAACGAGAAGTTAGCTCGTATCTACATCAGCGAGATCGTAAGCCGTCATGGTGTACCATTAAGCATCATTTCAGACCGTGATGGTTGTTTCACTTCACGAACATGGCGAGCCGTACAAACCGCTTTGGGTACACGATTAGACCTCAGTACCGCTTTTCATCCTCAAACTGATGGACAATCTGAACGCACCATCCAAACTCTTGAAGACATGCTTCGAGCATGTGTCATAGACTTCAAGGGAAATTAGGACGCTCACTTACCATTGGTTGAATTTTCTTACAAAAATAGTTACCATTCAAGTATAGGCATGGCTCCATTCGAAGTGTTATATGGTCGTAAGTGCCGATCTCCAGTATGTTGGCACGAAATTGGGGAAGCACAAATCACCGGTCCAGAGTAATTCAAGAAACAACTGACAAGGTCATTCAAATTCGAAACAATCTTCTAGCGGCTCAAAGTCGTCAAAAGAGTTATGCAGACAAACGACGAAAGACCTTGGAGTTTGACATTGGGGATCAAGTACTTTTAAAAGTATCACCGTGGAAGGGAGTGATTCGTTTTGGACAGAAGGGCAAGCTAGCACCACGCTACGTAGGACCTTTCAAAATACTCGAAAGAGTAGGACTTGTAGCATACAAGCTTGACCTACCAGAAGAGCTCAACAGAATTCATCCCACATTCCACGTATCAAACTTGAAGAAGTGCCTCGCCGATGAAAACCTCCATATTCCGCTAGAAGACATTCAGATCGATGAATCTATGCATTTCATTGAAAGACCAGTAGAAATTATGGACTTCGGAGAGAAGCGTTTAAGACGAAGTCGTATTCCAATTGTCAGAGTACGTTGGGAGTCGAAACGAGAACCTGAGTTTACTTTGGAACGTGAAGACTCAATGCGCGAGAAATACCCGCATCTTTTTCCTGTTACCACTACTACTTAAATTTCGGGACGAAATTTCTAAAAGTAAGGGATACTGTAACATCCGTCGAAAAACGGGTTTCCAAAACCCGCTTCGTTTATTAATCGAATAGTCAGTTATAATTTTCGTTGCGTATATATTGTTCATTTTAATTTTAATCAATAAATAATTAATAAACATTGTTAGAATTTTAAACCATAATTAATAAATAATAAAAATAAGACAATAAAAAAAATAAATGAGGCTGCCGCGTTTCGAACCCGGGTCAGCCGCTTCAACAAACAAACACTACACCACTCCGCCACATGACACCTTTGTGTATTTACTGAAACAAATAATACTTAAATTAAATCTCGAATTCAAAACCGGACTTCAGCGCGGCAGAACTCGCAATCACCGAAAAATCCGGCAATCCGCGAGTTTAGCCATTTTCCTTTTGACTATAACGTTATAACCGACTTTTACATCGGTTATAACCGACGTCTAACAGTCAGTTGCGGTCGTAACCGCCGGAGAAACCTTGACCACGAATCAAGACCAAATTCGGACTTAATACATTCTGTTTCTTCCCTATAAATACCCACCCAAACCTCTGGTAACCTTTTCGCTCAAAATCGCTCAATCTCTCGAAGCTTTAGCACGTCGCCGGAGATATTTTACAGTCACCGGACTTTCACCGGAAAACCGAGACTTACTTCAAATCGGTAAAATTCTCGACTCTTTTGTTTTCAATCCATTATTAGACAAGTATTAACATAAATCGTTCAACCAGAATCCGTCTCAGACAACGTTGCCGGAAATTCCTACACTCGCCGAAAAATCACTGAAAATTCCGAAGTTTCGTTGTGAATCGGTACAATCATCTAAACCCCCTGATATCCCTTGTTTAGTACCTTAATTGCACAACTCATTGATCAAAACCGTTGATTGATTCACTCAGACGGAGATCACCAATCAGAGCCGACGCCCCTTACCGGAAATCTGAGAAAAAGCAATTGTTCGGTACAACAACCTTAAATCCTTTTCTGTTTAAATTATTTTCGTTATCAGTAATAATCAATCAACTAATTCAATAAGAATGATTGATTAAACAGTCGGGTTGATCCTCTAGTTTCATAAATTGAAGAAGATGAAGTTTGGAATGTATTTAAAGGAAATTAAAACCGGTAAATATACCGGGTTAGACACACAGTCCAGTGGTGGACTGTGTGCAAATTTAAATCATGGTCCCGAGTTCGAGTCTTAACACGCTGCCCGATTCTTACAAATTTCCAACCATTTTTAATACTTATATATATTAAGACGCAGATAGTATATAAATGTAATTAAAATCGCATATCATTCGGGTTAGTCACACAGCCCAGTTGGTCGGGCTGTGTGCAATACAAGGCTATGGGCGCGGGTTCGGGTCCAGGCTCTCACACCGGTTCAATGATTTTAAAAACCTTTTTAATTAAATAGAATTCTGAATAATCTAAATAGTATATAAATATAATTAAAATCAGAAATATTTCGGGTTAGACACGTAGCTCAGTTGGTAGAGCTGCGTGCACGTATACGAGAGGTCTCGGATTCGAACCTCACTCAGCGCATGAATAAACTGAATCTGACCGGTCAACGGTCAACGGTCAAAGTCAAAAAGTCAACATTTTTGTATTTTTTTAATTTATTTATTTAATCAGAAAATTATTTAAAAATGCTTAAAAATAATATTTTTAAAGTTGGAAAATGTCCTTAAACTCACAAAAATAAATCTAAAAATCCTATTAAAATTATGAATTAAAAGAATTAATCTCAAATAAAATCCATTTATTTACCGAACCATTTCGTTATTATGTTAGGTTAGTTTTACTCGTCGATCAAATCCCAAAACTCGTGCGTATCCAACGTCATCAAAAGAACGCACCCAATGTGAGTGAATCTCTACAAATTCCCCGTTTTAATCACATTTTAGGGTGTATCATGTGTCGTTTAATTCCTTATTATATTTAAACACTTGTGCATCTATCATATCCGTGATCAAATGTGTATGTATCAATTGTTGTGTAAATTATGTTAGATTGAAGTTATCATTTTCAGTACATGCATTTCATTAGGCCCATCAGCTCCCCGTGGGATGCGGGTTGAGTATCAGGTGCCTCATTCGATCGGCTCCGTTTGATTGAGCCTTGATCTCACATACATCATCATTCATGTCATTCGATCGGCTCCGTTTGATTGAGCCTTGATTTCAAATACATCATCATTTATGTTATTTACTCATCCAATGTGGTTTGTGTATTGTTTATTTATATATGTTTGCTCACATGTGATTATTGCACAAATTTTCAATATTAAATACAACAAGCAATTAATAACAATGTTTTATCAAGGTTCACTCGCCAACTTTTGTTGACCCAAAATATCCCCCGTTTTACACATGATACAGGTGATCCAGTTGAGGCCAGAAACACATAGGAAGACTTAGAAGAATAAATCAGCTTAAGCTTTCGATTGTTTTACTTAGTTTCATTTTCCTTGTAATTGTATGGATTTGATTTGAACATTTAAGTTGTAATTTGAATTTAATAAATATGAAACATTTTAGTAAACATAATGAGCTTTGGTGATAACCTAATTATTCCCCGACTCTTATTCCGCTGCGGGTCGGGGTGTTACACATTCATTGTCTATATCCACCCAATATGACACAAGTGAGAATTGGACTTGAGTCTCTATTAGAAAACTCAAATCTCCTACTACTAGGTCATCCAGTGGGGGGATCAATTATATAAATTGATGTGATGTTTTTCATAAATATGTATGTATGCGTTGTTTTTTGTAACTTAAATTGCTTTCTTTTTAAAAAAAATTGCTAGCATGTGGTAATTGTATATATTAAATTGCTAATGTGCTGATTGATTATATACACTAAATTGCTAATTGGATTTGCTAATTCTAAAAACTGAAAAAAACCATAAAATTAATTTGGATGTTCTAGTTGTATCAATTGGATGTAATTGTATGTGCTGGTTGTATAAATTTAATTGCAGACTAGATGGCTTATTTGTATACATTAAATTGCTATATGGATATGTTGATTGTATACATTGATAGCTTTTATAAATTATAAAACTATAAATAAGCAACATTTTTTTGAGGTGTTTCAAAAAAAATTGATTTTATAACTTTAACCCAAAAGCTTTTTATGTTTTGCAATTTTAACCCACATTTTTTTTTCACTTTTAACTCAAAACTTTTCATTATTTTCAATTTAACCTCACAACATTTTTACCTTCAACTTTGGTCCATATACTTTTCATCTTTCGTATTTTTCGTTTTATGTTTCGTTCTAAATTTTGCGAGTTGACACGGCGCGATGTGCGTGTGTTGTTCAACGTTTTTTTGTTTCTCTCAAAATTCTATGAGTTAACACGACGCAACGTGCGTGTATGGTTCAATATTTTTACGTTTATTTTTTCGTTTGACAAGTTTGTCGCAACGCACGGGTCCCGGATTGATTCAGTGTTGTTAGTCGTTGGTGATAGTGTGGCATTAGTGCTATTTAACATAGTTTTACGCCCCCGCCTCAACGGAAGGAGCTTAATTCTACTTAAATTAAAGATTTAAATCCAAATTACACTACCTGAACAAATTTACTATAATGATTCAGAGTCGGAGAATAATATGAAGATGACACACGATGGGGTGGTGGATTTCGTATCTGTTGGATAATGGCCCACCATCTATCTGTATCTATAGGGATTTTGTAACAAAAAGAAATAGCCAATTTATAGTTGATTTATTGATGGTACGTGGGTTGGGCAACAACAAACAAGTCAAAACACGTCTCCACAAATTTTAAATTCAACGGTCTATAGGTTATTGATGGCATGTGTTATGGATAGAAAAATATGTGGCTACCGTTAAATGCTTTTTGTCGAAACTTATTAATTTATATTTTTTAAATATTTAGTGTGAAATTCGTATTCTGATATATTAAATTATAATATAATATAATATAATATAATATAATATAATAATAGATCTCCTCCCTCCCACAATCATCTCAATCGCGTTAATTAAGATGAAAAGTTGCCAGAAGAAGAATGATGACAACAAAGAGAACCTCCCTCCATTCGTCTTCACCAGCAGCAGCCATAATAATGACATGGCGACGAAGAGCAGACATCAGTCGTTAGCTCTGTAAAGCGCCTCACTTGCAATTGGATCTCTGTGATTCAACTGGGGGGTTCAAGATACCACCGTTCCACAGATTATAGTCTTGGTGCTGCTTCCGAAGAAGAGTGAAGCAGATCGTTGAGGTTTAATTTTAGATGAATGAATGAATGTTGTTTCAGATTAATTTGTTGGTAAGGAAGGGTTACTAATTGTGTATATATATCGAGATATGGTCAAAGTTTCATGCATGCTTAGACATATATGGTCTGCTACTGCTAATGTAATTACGATGATACAAGTGTAACAACCATGTCGATTTTTTAACAAGTGACCTACGTATTTATATTGTTATTATTATCTTTTTTATACAAATAAATATGCTCAACTTGATCGGTATGTAAGTGGTTCCATACAATCAATATGATTATATCTATATGTATATGTAGAAATTCTTTTACAGATCCTCAAAATTCCGTACCATTTAAACTTTTTAGTTGAATGCGTTATGTTGAACGTGTGATCGATCACTCCGTGTGGATTTCCTACACTACTCCGTAATAGATTTCCTCTCTTTGTACATGATCTATTATCAGAAGTATATATATGTTCTTTTTTATATATGTATAAAACCAACGGTGATAAATCAAACAATCAGTTCATAAAGTAAAAGGTTTTAATTGTGGAAAATGGTATTAAAACATTAAATTAAAAAAAATAAGGTATACTGTAAGTTTACTACACAATATTAGAACATACAAGATTTTCTTTTGGAAAGTTTGACGATGATAAATCAAACAATCAATTCATAAATAAATAAAAGTAAGACGTCTTCTATCCGTTTGAATTGTTGCATTTTATTTATCAACCAATGCATGCCCATATTGTATTTTATGTATCCGGTAGATTCAACACAAAATATTTATTAAGTATTTTGTTTACCAATTTAAACATTTAATATATTATAGCCAATAATTATATCACGAACTTCGTATTCACTATTCACTAATATAATTAATTAACAGATAGCGAAATCACTTATTGAAGAAACACGGAATCATCTGGTGGTAGGATCTGAACTGTTTTCTCTAAAAGGATGGGGAATCACACCTTGTTTTTCATCTTCAATCTAGATCTGAATGGAGAAGACAAAATGGAACCGTAGAGATGGCCGGAGAGGAAAAATCCTCTTTTTCCAGCTACAAAAGGTGGCGGCTTCATCTTGTCTACCCTAACAATGAGGTGAACACCTCTTTATATAGGTGACATGGGCCTCCCTTAACCTCAATGGGCCAGGCCCAGTTAGGGGTTATCTCTACAAGTCCCCGACTCAATGTAGCGTTGGGCCTCGCGGTTAGGTTAGTAAGCAACAATAATAAATAATTAATATAAAAGCAATAAACAACGGGAATGTCCGACTGTTCGGATCGGGTCCAATACCATACCTCTATACTTCCTGATGAATGCATCTATCGATTATTAAATGTTAATAAACAATTAATTCGTTAGCGAATTCCTTTATATTCAATATAATTGTTAAATTAACGAAGATGATACATTAACATTGTTTGATGTATAAAAACCACATGTATTATTGCATAAATATGGGTCGGGTATTGGTAATCCTAGTTCCAGTGGTGGATCTAGGATGCGTTCGTAGCGGTAACGTTTTATAAAAAAGCGGTAACGAAATCGAAGAAACGTCAAATTTTTCCAAAATTTACACTAATTTACACTACCGCCGGAGCGTCAAGCGGTAGCGGGCGTTGCCCTAGTTAAACACTAGATCCGCCCCTGCCTAGTTCCATATCCTGTTGTAGCATAGTGTCTCATACGAAGCCCAATACCCGTCAGGTACATATAGGGTAATCACATGTCAATGTCATGATATCGAGTATACCTGTTAGTTTCTTAACAATATCCGTTGAGATTTCCAAATACATTTTCTTACCATTCTACTTTTTAGTAGTGTTCTTAACAAAAACTTTTAATATAATCTTCTTAACAAGTACGATAAATTGAAATATATTTTGTCACACACGTATCATTATACTCTAAAAAGTTTAAAATATGTAAACTAGGTTATATTCCGTATGTTACACGGGTTCAACAATTTAAATAATACAAGTAATAACTAATAATAAGTGTATAAATAAAGAAAATATAAATGAAACGACATATTACAATAAATAAAGAAAAAAATACAATTATAATTCACAAACCTAAAACCATTCATTAATCTCTAAATTATTACTTGTATACAACATTTGATGTTTATATATATATTTTTAAAACTGAAGTTACAAATTACATTACATAATCGCAAATACATAAATTTGTAAAATACTTGGAAACCATCCATTATACGAGTTGAATAAATGAAATATTATAAACATGTTGGGAGAGATCCCACATTGCCGCATTGTGGGGCATCGTTGATAATATAACACGCGCGTCGCTGCTGAGAATGTAATTAACGGTCTCCGATCAGAAAAGGACCCTATAAACCGAAGATTGATAAATCAAATTCAAATTATGTATCATTAGAAACACACCATTATCAAGTCAGTGATTCTCATGAACTGCAATTTAAGTTGCTCTTGTAAAAGCACGAATTTCAAGCTGTTTTTTCGATTTGCACAATTGATTGCTGATTTCTAAGAATTGTCTACAACATGAGCCGATCCAATTCATCATTTATAATTATAAATCCACAATATCATTCGGCAATAACTAAGAAATAAATAAGAAACCCGAATCCAACATATTTTAGTATGGGTTGTTACTTATTTTTATTATATATATTAAAACTTCAAAATGAGATAGTTCTACACTTCTACACCCACTCATTGTATAATGTTTTACCCTAAACAAATAATCATTGGAAATATAAGAATACCCAAGTAGAGCATCCAATTTTTTAATGTGTTAAAACATCCGAGTTTCATACCTTTGTATCATAGCTCCTTCCTAGGGCTGGCTTGGCTAACCCACTCATCATTTGGAGATCGATATAATTACTTAGATATCAATATTTTGCCCTTATTATTTGTTACTTTCATAATATAATAGCATTAAAACTGAATACAACCCATATTTTTCAAAGGCTTTATAGTTAGTGAGAACTTGGAATTAGGATACACACATGATACATGCTAAATGTCTCTTAAACATGGGGTCTCCAAAGTTTCTCATACAAACAAAATCCTCATACACCTAGTGGTACATTGGGTAGCCTCAATGTTTTAAAAATCGGTAAATACCTGCCGGTTATACCGGTATTATCGCGTCCAAATGTAAATCCGGTATGAAACACCCCGGTAAATAAGTGAAACGGCATAAGGTTTGTACCGGCGGTAAAATCCGATATACCGGTTTGAAATGTAATACCGGTACCAGCCCAGGGTTATTTTAGTATGGTTGTTACTTATTTTTATTATATATTTACTTATCTTACGCAATTTTTATATATTATGATTATTCGTAACTAAAACTTTCTTATTTAATACTGTATGACATGAAAATACTTATCCTCTAGTTGATGAGCATGGCGATAATAGTGAATTTCATCTTTTATGCAATTGTGAACTTGATGTATTCAACACTCAAATGGCTTACACTTTCATTTAAAAGAGCTTGTTGTAATGTTGTATGATTTTCGATAACTTTTGGATTATTTTTTATTATGGATTAACTTTTGGATTATCTTTTAATATGTAATCATGCATTTTTAGATTAACTTTTGAGTTATGTTGTAATTTATGAAATTATAGAGTTAACTAGTCAACCTGAACCGTTCGGTACAACCTGGTTCAACCGGTTGAACATTTTTTAGCCTAATCCAGTTTGATTTAAAAACCGGTTTTTAAAACATTGGGTAGCCTTCAAGATATGTCAGCTACAGGAAACAACCTTGGTTTTAAAAAGCGAGAGGCACACAAAAGTGACGAGGTCTAAAAATGAGGCGCCAAACGCAAAGTCAAAATCATATTGTTTCGACTCTAAAGGTCACTCATCACATCGAACAACACTTGGTTAACTTACATTTCCACAATCCCGTCCCCGACGAACCAGTTCTTACATAACCGACTCATTTCAACACAAGATTGAGCACCAAGAAGCACTAAATCATACTACAATTGTCTGTTTCGTCACTTATAATCATGAACTCGATCTCATTTTTGAAACTTTAAAGTGTATTTGGAACCCGATCTCATTTTTAGCAACTATAACTGTATTTGTAGATTCTGGAATGCGAAATAAATTACCTGATTTAGAAGATGTGTTGCTCAAAACTGGATCAATTTAAGTCTTACATTTTTGTGAATTACGAAATCGTCAGTTTTTTTATGGGTATTCATCTTTGTATTCCCCTTCAGCCGAAATAAAACCTAGAAATTAATATCAGAATGTCGAGAATAATTAAACACAACAGCGTATTTAACTATAAACAAAATTTATACCACAATTCCGTCAATAAAAACCAACTCGTTTCGAACCCAAAAACTTATACAATCTTTAAATAAAGCTATACAAAACTTTTATAAAACAAAAGCAGAATATATAAAAGTGATAATACGTGAATTATTTTCTAAAAATTTTTAAATAAATAAAAGTAAAAATATTTTTAAAAGTTCACATCATTATCTCTTTAAACTACAAAGACACATCAGAAATATGGTAATTTTTATCAAATATATTATTAAAGCCCATATACTAAAATATCGCAAATAATTAACTGTAGGATATAAAAAAGTGGAAATAAATAACAAAAGGCCCTTATGTGTGACAAGTGTCATCAAAATGATTTTTTTATTATATATGTTTAGTCAAAAATTACCAAAGCAATTAAAGTGATCAATATCCGGATTAGTCCTTGTGGTATACCTCGTTTTCACCTTTAGTCCCTACACTTTCAAAATTACATCTATAATCCCCAAGTTTGCAAAATCATTCTCGGATGGTCCCTGACGTGAATGAAGTTAGTTTTCTTAGTTAAGTTTGTGTGAAAATGACCAATTTACCCTTAATGTAAAACAAAACAAATTAATTAAATACATATTTATTCAATATATATGAGACAAAGACAAACTGATTACAAAATAAAAATAGAAACAATCTTACCCCCACCCCCTTCTCTCTCTACTGTCTCTCTACTCTCTCTTTCATTTAGAAAAATCACCACCACAACTACCTCCACGTCCACTACCGGCATCACGACTCAGCCACCTTCACCACAGCCACAACCACCCACCGCCACAACCACCACAGCCGCCATCATCACCATTCATCCTTTTAATGAAACCCCCACTTAAAACCCTCTTATTTCTTCAAACTGAATCCACTTCTTAGTAGATACAACCACAACAACCGGCAGCCACACCGTCGCCGTCGCTGCCCGAGTGATGTACACTCCCGGAAACTCATCTTTTCCCCCGTCGCCACCACCTCACCCCGCCATTGTTGCTGTCAAAACATTTCTGTGTCCCAAGCACTCTTTGTTTTGGTAACATGTGATTATAACTTTCTTTTAATACAAAATCTAAGTGTGTTTGGATAATGTATGTAACAAAAAAGTCTTCTGTTGAAACCCTGATTCCAGTATTGTCTAAAGATCTATCTAGTTCTAATGAGGGTGTGTTTACCTTTTGGTGATTGGGGATTGACCCGATTGTGATTTGGGTCCGGAGACCTTGAATGGTCAGGATTTTGGACGCTCCGGCGATGTTGATCATTACGGAGTCGTTTTCTGTTGTTCTCCGTTAGGGATGGGTGGTTGATGCTGGCGGCGGTGGTGATGGGGAGAGATGATGGCGGCTGTGGAGTGGAGGGGACAGTGGTGGTGGTTTTTATTGAGAGATAGCAGAAAGATAGAGATGGGTAAGTTGTCTCATATATATTTAATAAATATGTATTTAATTAATTTGTTTTATTTTACATTAAGGATAAATTGGTCATTTCACACCAACTTAACTAAGAAAACTAACCTCCATCCACGTCAGGGACCATCTGAGAACGATTTTGCCAAAATTAGGGACTATAGATGTAATTTTGAAAGTGTAGGGACCAAAGGTGAAAACAGGTATACCACAGGGACTATCCGGGCACTTTTCTCTTTGTAAAAATATGCTAAGTTGACTGATTATGAAAACAGTTTTAGGATATAACTCAATATATCGAGCTATATCAAATAGACAAGTGAGTGCGATAAAAGTAAAAGTTGACACAGGATGTACGAGGAAAGCCCTTAATCAATCTAGATCGCCGGCACAAAACCTCAGGAGCTGACAATCGTCAGCTACCTTGTTCTTCTTATTGCTTTATAAGTATGTGATAAAATTTTGAGAAAGCTATAAATGAAGGTTTACAAAACAAATGTTGGAAAGTTTTACCATCGTAAGTTGACTTGTTTCAGCATATGTTTAATTGTGGATTCAGTTGGTAAAAACATAGGACATCAGGATTTTAAACTTCAATTAAAGATTTTAAATAAAGTTTACAAGAGTTTTCTTTTAGATGAGTCTATAAATTATTATAAAGTCTCCTACTATATGTTTAACTTACCCGGGTTTTTGGGTGTTACATCCCTCTCTCCATGAGGATAAACTTTTGCCTTAAAAGTCGCAATGTTAGTTGCCCTTCTCCACGTTAATCACGTAAGCCCATAAACATACATCTGGGGGCGTTTGATTGTGAATGCTCTAACGTTCATCTAATGTAATTGTTATAAAGGAAATTTCCAAAATAACACATTTAAAAAACTTTTTCAAACTTTTTTTTTCTTTGATTTTATTGTTATATCTCTATATCTAAAATGGTTTGGATAATTTAAATATATAATTATAATCCTTACACATAAATTCAATCACACATTTATGTTCATATTCTCATTTAGTATATATTAATATATATATATATATATATATACAAAAACAATCATAAACTATATAAAATTATAATTTTCATGTTAAAATGGGGCTCAAGTTTGGATATACTCATTTAGACACCATATTTACGCATTTACACTACAAACAGTACTTATAATCTTAACTTCAAAGTGCAATGACAACACAAATATGACAGAATTCCTGTTTCTTTTTTCCCCTAATATTACAAGATCCTGGACTTTCACCCTTTGAAAACCAGGCTCTATATTGTCATAAATACAAACCAAAAGCGAAAAAATAAGACATGAACACGGATAAATACAAAGCACTGTTGACTTTGACCAATGTATATATGCAAACCGAAAACAACATGTTTGTTAATTAATTTAACAAGAATGGTGAATGCTGATGCAAATGCATGCCGGAAACCTATTCCAGCTTTGGGTGGCGATTTCTTTGACCCTCGGGGGCTGGTAGAGCGAGAGAGGGGCAACAGAGTCAATTCACATCATGGAATTTCCCATACCATGATATGTCTCTGGTAAAAAAATGACCTGCATAACACAAAAAATCAACCAAATTTGTTTTAGAAAACACGAAAAAGCAACGATTGTATAACTTTTAGAGCGTAGAGTTATTTGGTACGACTTTCCATATGTTAAACAAAGCAAACCAAACCCGACAGATGATCCCTAATTACCTATGAATGGGTCGATTTCGGTTGTAATTTATCTCAAGCAGGTAAATACAAAGGAGAACAGGTTAAACAACGTTAAAAGTCTGCTAAAGTCTATTTTCTAAACCATTCATATTAAAAAATCAATATAATCACTGAAGCAATATTAATTTTAAGTGAAAGGTTTAATACAAAAGGCTCTTAACGTGCGACGGTACACGACCACCAATATAACGTGCGTAATTATGCAAATAATGTGCGTAATTAGGGTAACCCCAACCCATGCATAATTATGCAAAGAACGTGTGTAATTATGTATTATGACGTGTATTTTATAAATTGAGTCGCGGACCATCGCACGTTATAGGGCTATCGTACGTTAACCTTCCCCTTAATTTTAAAAACATAATAAAAACCTTACATAGTTAAAAAAAATTGGACAAAAACTGTTTGCGGGTCAACCCAACATGGTGTGGCCCGATCTGTCTGTCTGTCTGTCGCCACCTCTACTTCAGTAATTCATAGTTTCATACAAACACAAACAAAAAAGCTGATATTTTTTTGTGGATGTTGCGGTCCCATACCCATGTGCAGAGGCCAAAGAACCACAATAACTTATAACTATGCAAATTAAGTACCCCACAACCAACCCACCACTACCCCCACCCCACCCCACCCCACCACCTACCCCCACCATCAGTATTCATATTCAACAAAGGCCACTCATGTGAGAATAGCCCTACCAGTAACAATGCTGTAAAGATCACAAAAGATTCTAATCTATCTTTTATACAAGATCTTGTTGTCTCTGACTGGATCAGTGATTATTAAACCAAGCACCAGATTCTAGTATATCTGTTAAAGAGGTGGCAAAAATAGGCAGGTAGGTCCCGTAGGGTAACGGGTCAAAAAGGTAGCCTTTTTATACCGCTCCAAACGGGCCGGCCCATGACCCGTCACACTCATTCTACAATCTTGATAGATAATCAATGCGATAATACGATTATAAATATATCTTTAGCACTTAAAACAACAATCAAATTTGGTTACTAAGGTAAACTTAGGAGGTCTTAAGCATTTGAGAACACTTTTGGTTTCTTTTGAATTTATTAATCAATAAATATACAGTTTTGAGTGTAAGGGTAAAAAACTTACCATTTGCGATAAATGAAAGATTGTTTGCCTATTGCTAGCTTGCAAAACCGATCATCTTATATTTTATTCTGATTCTAAAAGTCGCAACAATCTCTTTCAAGAAGCACATCCAAACACCCCCTTAAATAACTTGCAATTTTCCTTTTCAAAAAGCGAACCCACGTGTTTCCATTAAGTATCGGGAAAATTATCTCATACCAAAAGTACAGAGGTCCTGCCTATGATCTTAATTTAGATTTCTAATGGTCCTAAATGTCATCACTTCTTTACATATCATAGTTGTATCTTGATCTAAGCAATTATTTGGAATAAATCATCAGTTGGTGGGATATCAGTAAGTTTAAAATCATGTAATATATTTAGCAATTAACACTAACAGTTCAGTTATTCCTATCCATTGACAAAATAACCTTTTCAACTTCAAAACACTTAATATTGTAGCTAAAGTAGGCGAAAATCTACTTTCAAGACTACACCAAACACCCCTAAATTAACTTCAATTTAAATTCAAAACACAATGCAGTTCTCCAGTAAGATAAACAAATGTAGAACTAAAAGAAAGGTTATTGATTATCTAGAATAATGGTGACATACATCAATATCTCATATCCTATTAATTATCGTACAGATTTTCTGGGAACAGAAACACGTATATCACGAATTAACTTCATAATCTCGATAAAATTGTTATATATAGCAATATAAACCTCTTCTTTTTTACCATAACAAATTAAGTTAATTGAAAAAATAACGATTGAGAGTGAAATTAAGACTTAACCAGAACAAAACATGCAAATTCCCAATAGACTAAAATTGAAGCCAGCAATAAGTGAAAGACCATAATGGGCTAGAATTCTTGTCCTGGGCAATACTAAATATCCATCAAAAAGGGCATATCTCAATAACCAATTTAAAACGATTTACATATAATGCAAATTCGATAATAATTTTTAGATGAATAAAGGGCCCTTTCTTTTTAGAATCAACTTTAGTTATTCTTTTTATAACCAATGAGGTGAATTGGTGTACCCCTAAATAATTGCAAAACGAGAATCAAGGCTAAAAGTCAAGCCCGACATAGTTCTAAATGCTGTTCTAGTCCTCTAAATATTACTGCAATAAGATTCTGATAATATTAAAGATACAAATGCCATTTTGGTCATGAATTTTTGAGTGCCATTTTC
The DNA here is from genome assembly GCA_947069175.1 of Scalesia atractyloides. Classification (NCBI taxonomy): domain Eukaryota; kingdom Viridiplantae; phylum Streptophyta; class Magnoliopsida; order Asterales; family Asteraceae; genus Scalesia; species Scalesia atractyloides. Next base: position 67,322,543 of record CAMTDV010000030.1, read on the forward strand.
GGACTTTGCTTCAAAGGTTTAAATTTTTACTTCTGATCAAAATTAAATGTCATTGGCCAATTTATCTAAAACCGCAAAATCCCACGTTTAACATCACTCTTAAAGTTTCGTTTAAGATTTTGTTATTTTTAAGAGTAATGCATTCGTCCTAATTTGGCTTTGGATTTTCAAAGTTTACATCTGATAAAAGTGAAATTGCATTTCATCGTCGTTACTCCATTTAAGTAAGGGTATTCATCGACTTAAGCAATTCAGTCTTTGGGTATCTACTATAAAAGTGGAGAAAACCGAATTGCCATTTAAGTTAAGAAAAAGACAAGAAATACCCCGCGACTTAACGGAGAAAAACGGATGGAGTTAACAAGCCAGATGAAAATGGCAAGATTTCAAACCTTTTGGATTCAGATGCCGAAAAACAAACCTTTGGACGAATGTCGCAAAACTGGCCAAACCTCAGGGACAAAAATGGCATTTTACTCTTTGTGTAATGATATAGTTTTAAAATCATATGTAATAACTTGATTATTTAAAAAATAGTAATAAAAAGGATAAATAAATGTCTTGATCAGCTTAACCCGCCCATGTTGCCCTTGTATAATAGGACAAAAAAAGTTCATACATCGGTAAATTTACTCAGATTGTCATCAGACGTTCATCCTGCCCTCTGGTCAGAACCGCCACCTGGCATAATCTGTTGTGAAGGGGCGGGAATTACAAATTGTTGTCCTTGAACAGGTGCTGCAACGCCTGATAACGCCAAAAAAAGAAACGTTACACAGGTCGTAATAATCAATGTTAAAAGAATAAATATTTTGAAAGAAAACAAACTGCCTGTTGGATATGCTACTTGAATTGTCCTAATGGATGAAGTGGTTGTTGCATTGACCCCCGATCCACCAAATTGAACGATCTGATGACTTGGCAATGTGTAACCCTGTAAAGCCGGGTATCCGTGACCACTTGGAGCGATCTGACCCATTTGATTGTATGGATACATGGGTGTGTTGACTGCTCCATATATCTGGAGATACTGCTGACCTGCATACGGGTTGTAAACACCCTACAAACCAAGTAAATAAACCATTAGATTGTTTGTAATTTGCATACACTTTTTTACTTTCAAGGATAGCAGTAAAGTTGGCAAAATGGGGTTGGGTTGGGTTGACCCAGAACACCTTTTGACCAAAACTTGGTTTTTTTATAAATAAATAGTGTTAAATGTGATAACAGAAATCATATTATTTCTAAATAATTCAGGGTGCTTTTATGCACTATGCAGTTAATGCGGTACAATATCGGATATCAGTCAAGGACCGATATTTGAGATATAGGTTATCTCAATGAGATATCGGTAATTTTAATATAATGCAGAATGTATATATATAGCAATTTAACACTAATAATTCAGTGATATATCGGTTATATCAGTCCTCTAGTATAATATCTGGTGATATATCGGTTATATCGGTCAAATACCGGTGATAGATCGGTTATATTGGTCAAATATCGCCGATGATATCGGTACCTATATTTGACACCGATATTTTACTAGAAGAACGGATATATCACTGATATTAACTACATAGTTTATGCATTAAACATACACTTTGTATGACATTCGACCCGTTTTCTTTATGCTATTTTTTCAAGTTTAGTTTCATGATAGACCTTTATTTGTTAAAAAATTCATATTCATCCTTCTACATTTCATAATATCATATTTACTCTTTCAAAACACTAAACATATCATATTTACCTATTCGATAATAAATAAAATAAAAAATAAGTTATATTTCACTGAATTTCATATTCATCATTCTAAATTTCATAGTATCAATTTTACTCTTTCAAAACACTAAACATATCATATTTACCTAGTATTCGATAATGAATAAAATAAAAATAAGTTATATTTCACTGAATAAGTTATACTGACCTGTGGATAGACGTATTCTGGACCATACATTCCATTTCTGCACCGAAATAATAAATAAGAAAGTTCATCACTTCATCTCTTTAGAATTTACCTTAATTATCTTAATTTTATCATTTCAAATAAGAATATAAACAAATGAAAAATAAAATGGAACTTACGGGAATGAGGGATACAATAAACCTTGTCGGTAATTGTAAATAAATGGTTGTTGATAGCCATAACCTCCAACAGAAGGCATATTAGCAGCTTGCCCACCTCCAACATAAGGCATTCGCGATGTCACATGTCCTGGCATTAAAAAAAACAAAAAAAAAACACTAAGAAACGATACTTATACTATTCTATGTCATTCAGACTGCCGTTCAACACCTATGCAGTTAATATCGGTGATATATCACAAATATATATCGGTCGGTCCTCATGTAAAATATCGGTGTTAAATATTGGTCAGAATATCGGTACCGATTCTGCGGGCGATATTGACCGATATATCACCGATTTTTCCGATTATTGTACCTTTCTTCTTAGTTCTACCATTCGTCTTTCTTCTTATTGCTGCTATTGGGGTTTTAAGTCTTAATTGTTGATTGTTTGTGTTAAATGTTAGTGATTTGAGTCTTAATCAGTTCCTAATTGCTACAATTGTTAGTGTTTTGCAAGTTGCAAAAGGTTAATTTGTTAAAGGTAGGCTAGTATAGTGTTAAATTGCTATCTATATAAATTCTACATGATATTAAAATTACGGATATCCACTGCGATATTAAATATCGGTCCTTGACCGATATCCGATTTTTAACCGCATTAACTGCTTAGTTCAACAAATGAAACCAACAACGATATTCATTTGCCGCATACCCCAAGAAAATGTGTACGCTTATCATGCTTATTTCACGCGAAAGAAGCTATTTTGTGATAAGCAATTTGAGATTGCTTATTTCAAACTGATTATTTTTGGTGGAAGCAAAATGACAAGTTTACTCATGCGTAAAATAAGTTGTTTTCAATAGGTTGATTATATGCTTCTGCTTATAAGTTATAAGCATAAAGCTGTTTAAAACTCTAATCAATGTTACATTTATTAATAACCAATGTTATTGTACCAATTTCTTACCGAAAGGAAATGCTGGACGAGGGCGTCCAAGTGAAGCCAAATTACAATTCGCCCGTCTACCATCAATAACCGGAGCTGGATCCACACACGCTTTCGCAGCTGATTCGGGATCACGAAAAGTCACCTAAAACCTCCATGAAAACATAGTTAATTATCTAGCATTACTTGTATCATTAACCATGCACATAGTACATACACATTGTTATTGATAAAACATTATGTGTTCTTGTTCAGTTTTGTTATATTCGTGATTGCTTATTAACTTATTTAAACACCTTATGCTTATTCTTACAACCAGACTACGATAATCAGCTTACCCATAAGAGCCTACGGGTAAACTAGTAATATCAAATCCGTCTAAAACAAACAATCTCAAACCACTTACTGAAACCTAACTTATTTCACCCTTAAATAAGTTGATAGACATAAGCACTTTTCTACACCCAAACACTCCAAATTACAACCCTAAATACGAAGTTTTACAAAGCTTAAACGAGCAAACAAAAAACAACGATGACATCACCATAAGCCTATAATCAAAACCAGTAAAGAAACTAACAATGGCAGCTATAGCAAGAAACCATATTCTCCACTTTAAACAGTCGATAAACACTCGAAATCCTCAAAACACATCTAAATTAAGGCCTACTTAGATCACAATACATGAGTTTCAAAATTCAATATTCAAAATTCATTATCATAATCATATCATAAAATCACTTAACCAACTAACAACAATCGAACTTTCCTCAAAACATTACTAACCAACTAAAAACCATGGACCAAATAAAAAGGACAAGATAACAAACAGACACTCACAAACCCATAACCCTTGGATCTGCCAGTATTCTTATCAGTGATCACAACAGCTTCAAGAATCTCTCCAAACTGCTCAAAATACTGACGCATAGTCTCACTCTGAGTCTCCCAAGCAAGCCACCAACAAACACTTTAGTAAAAGTCGTATCCCCAAAAGGAGACTGAAACCCTGAACTCGAACTCGAACCGGAACTCGGACCAGCCGGAATCGAAGCCATAAATCAAATTGATCACAAATTACTCAACTTCACACAAAACCCACACCACAAACCACCCGAATTGCGATCTGATCAAACCAAACAAAAATGGGTCAATTCAATTCAAAACCCTAGAAATTGGGGGAAAAGGGGTTTTGGTGGGTGTGATGATTCGTTGTAAAACAACCCACACCATGTTGAAAAAGTGGGGTTGCGGTTAAGAAAGTAAGAAACTTTATGAATTTGGAAGCTTAATTTTTGTGAGTAATTGAAGAATGAATGACCCAAGATTTGTTCGTTTAAAGAAAGATGAAATTAGGGTTTGATCGTTAAAATAAACAGTAAACTTGTTGTGGCATGATGATGATGATGGGTTTTGCAAAAGTTGAAATGGGTGAGCTGGCATTTATCGAAGAAGAAATAGTGGTCAATGAAGGGGAGAAAAGAATTTGAAAATGGCTTGTGTTTGGTTCTTTTTCCAATGGTGAAAAGTGTAGGGTGTGGTGAATGTACAAGTTTTGATGCGTGATGTACAAGTTTGTATTGGGTTGGAGGTTTGGGTTTAGTGATTGTTGGTTTGGTGGTGTGTTTCTTTTTTTTTGTAGTTTGTCGACTTTGGATTCTTTCGGTTTCCCACCTCGTGGTTTGAACTGAAGAAATGGCCACAATTGTGTCAGATTAACGGATTTGGGTGTATGAGGTTGGTTTCGTTGAATTGATGTATCTAGACATGACCCCTTTGTGTGTACACTTTTGATAGTTTAAATTTAAATCATATAACCCGTTTATTTTATACGGGTTCTTATGTTGTAACTGAGTGAATTGACCGAGCCGAGCTAGCCTTGATTTAGACATGAATTTGAACTTAAACGAGCCAATCTGTTTATTTATTTTGTCGAGTTTAAAAGTTGAGTTCTCAAACTCTGCTTGTAAATTGCTTGAATCGATCGTTAGTTTTTCTTTATAGTTTTTGAATTATTTACACATGTCAATATATAAAAAGAAATAAAATTAAGGTACCAGATGTTTTTATTATTATTATTTAGGGTTTAATATAAACAGACCAATCAAGTTATCCAACAAATTAATTATCGAGCTAGTCATGAGCAGTTAGGGTTGGCTCAGCTCGTTGAAGACGAGCTTTTTTCAGCAAGTTGCGAGTTACGAGCATTTTAAACAGCCCTAGATGTAAATAGGTTTTAATAATGTTGCAAACATGTCATAGATACATGTGATAATGGATTAAATGGGTTGTTAATGAGTTTACTACTTAACCTTACAGTTTTCTTATATATATAGTTAAACAGGCAAGCAGGGGCAGACTATAACTACAGTGTTACAAGGGTAACCTCTGTTGCCCCTTGATACTCCGGTGACGCTCCGACGGTAGGTAAATTTTAGAAAAATTTGATATTTTTTCAATTTCGTTACCTTTTTTTAATCGTTACCCTATGCGGATTTTCTAGACTGCCACTGAGGCCAATTATGACAACCGATACACTATTCATTTAGTTAAACCAATTAATGATTATTAATAAGATTTAATTAAATTAGGTACCCAAGAATACAGATATTTTTCTTGTGTGTCAGAGCCATATAGCATCCACAAATGTGACAATGAGGTCCACGGTTTCTAGTTGAGACCACGTTTACCTTTCATAATGAGTAGACAAAGAAAGGTATGAACTTTAGTTATAAAAGTCTTTTCTTTTTTGTAACATGATTTTTTTATAATTCGTCATTTCTTCCATATGCAAGTTAAGATGTTACAAGATAATAATTGTCATTTGTTCTATATGTGAGTTAAGATGTTACAAGATATAAAAAGAAGAGTTAAATGTCATTTTAGTCTATATGGTTTGGTTTATTTTGTCAGTTTAGTTTAAATGTTTTATTTTTTACTGTAGGTCTAAAAATGTTTCACCGTTGTCATTTTAGTCCACTATCTTTTAACTGTCAAACTATTTGGATGTTGAATTATTTATAACCAAAAAACTACGTTGATATTCAAAGCTTATAAATTAATGAATATTTGTAACATGTGGTAAAATAGGGTTTCCAATAGCGATGAGCATTTCGTTACTGGTATCGAAAAATACTAGCATCGGTACCGAATGGTATCATACCAAAAAAATTTCGGCATCAATTTGATACCCACTTTATGTTGTTTTCGTGATGGGTACTTTCGGTTCAGTACGGTATCAATATTTTACCAACTTTTACTTTCAAATAATGTACCGTACCGAGCATTTTCAGTATCATTACCGGTACCTAGTTATGGCAATTTTAAGGATCAGTATTTTCAGTATCGGTATATGCATTACCGTACCGATGCCGAGCTCATCCCTAGTTACCAAGTGGAAGAATAAAAAAGCCAAGGAAGCCCGAATTTCTCATTCCCTGTGGTTTTTTTTTATAAAGAAAGAAAATGAGATCATCTTGTAACTTTGTTAAATCATGATAATCGGTCTTGTACGAGTTCGTGAAGATTATGTGGCAATTGCCAAGCGAAAAACACTCGATTTTAGTGATTATAAGCATACTATGAGGTAAGAATCATGTGTGTATGCTTATTACATTATTTTAGTCTTAAATAAAAGGATTATTGGATTTTAATAATCTTAAGTTTCAGTTGTTAGCCAGTAATAATCGTAACTTCAAAAATTTCCTACAACAATCCCAACTTGTAAGAATTTGGGCCCCATCGAGCCTTTTCTAACTGGGTTATAACCCAGTTAGTATATTGCTTACGTGGCGTCTTATGTGGCACACAACCTGGTTAAATGCTGACGTGGAAGCTTACGTGGCACCATCACCACCACCCACAACCACCGTTTGCCACCACCATCACCTCTACACACTGCGACAACTTCTTCCGGCGACCTGCAACTTACTCCGGCGACCCTACTCACTATTGTTCCGGCAAATACTCTTTACCTATGAAACCGCCAAACAAGACAACCACTAGTCATCTCCATCCTCCTGTGACCTTCTCCACCGCTCAGAACTTCAAAATATCCACCATTCCCTTGTTTCACGTTTTTTCCGTGAGGTTAGAGTTGTGGATGGTAGTTTAATGGAGGTGGTCAGAGGTTCAAAGGGTGGGGTGTTCGGTGGATATCCACCTTCGAACCTCCGTCACCACCATTAAACTACAATCCACAACTACAACCTCACCGGAAAAAGGGAGACACGGTGGTAGTTGAAATTTTGAAGTTTTGGGCAGTGGAGAAGGTCACAGGAGGTCGGAGATGATTAGTGGTTGTCTCGTTTCGTTGTTTCACAGGGTAAAGAGTGTCGCTGGAGTAAGTTGCAGGTCGCCGGAGTAAGTTGCAGCTCGGCAAAGTAAATTGCAGGTCGCCGGAACAAATTAGAAGGTCGCCAGGACAAGTTATAAGATCGCTGGAAGAAGTTGTCGCAGTGTGGTGGTGATGGTGGTGGCAGAGAGTGGTGATGGTGCCACAAGTTATAATCTTTTTTCCAAGTCAATGTCCACATCATCAATCACCTGGGTTTTTTTTACACATCAGCGTCCACGTCAGCGTCCACATCAGCAAAAACTAACTCAGTTAGAAAAGGCTCGATGGGGGCCAAATTCTTACAAGTTAGGATTGTTGTGGGGAATTTTTGAAGTTGGGATTATTATTGGCCAACAGCTGAAATTTAGGATTATTAAAATTCAATAACCCTAAATAAAATGGTAAACTTCTGACATAATTTGCAAATCCATAATGTATAAAAATTGACTAAAAAACAATTGTAACTTAAGGAGATTGTATTAGACCGTGGGTATGATGGGCGGGACTTTGGGGCATGGCCCGACACGTGGACTTGGAGGGGCACGCTGGTCAGTTGCATATTGGGTGGGTATGGCGGGGCGTGGCTAGCCCGCGTGGCTAGGCCACGTGATATATTTTTTTTCACATTTTTATATAAATAAACACAATAATAAAACAAGCCTAAAAATATTATTAAAATTTCTTAAAAATTATAAAATCCTACTAAAAAAAGGATTACAAATCTAAAAAAAACATAATTAAGCATAAAAAAAAACTCTAAAGCGTTAGGTAGATTTCGAAGAGGGCGAACTTGTCAAACAGTTTCCGCTCCTTGCCCCAGTACTCGATGTTGACCACCGCCACCCGGTCGTCGTGACTTATCTCACCGCCCGGGACGCTGTCGTAGTACGCTCTAAACCGGTCGAGCTTCGGTCGTAGTTCGCGCCACTTGTGTTGGCACACGTTTAGATTGTGCGGTCGTTCCCCACGTTGTGTCGGTAGCTCGCGAAAGCTTCCGGCCAGTAACGTGTGTCACCGGATTGGCGGGTCGTCATCGCGTCCACGACGCTCGTCACTAGTGCTATCTCTTCCTCGTTCGTCCATGTGGCCATGATTTCAAGTGTTGGGTGTGGGTAACCGGTATGGATTAGCGGGTTGAAGGGCAGGCGGTGGGGGTTTCAAACTAGTTGGGGTAGCCGTTTGGCTTGGCCAAACGGTTAGTTTATAAAATTCAAACCCTAGTCAACCACCTAGCCAAGCCAGCCAATGAGACCTGGCCACAAAGGACCGCTAGGCCCACCCAACGCCTGGCTGATTCCCCCGCCCAACGGGCCATGCCGAAACCCAACCCAACCCGGGGTGATGACTTGGGCATTTGTACCCAACCCCCGCTCCATACCCCTTAGTCTTACATACAAAGTGACTTAGGAGATATGAGTTTATATTGCTTTTTTTGGTAGTTCAGGCTCAAACTCATAAAATTGAGTATTGTAGGTGCATGTCACGAGCATAATCACAACGATGAGAACCATGCCACAAGCGAAAGCTCTTTGATACACGACCATGACCAAACTACGAAGATATGATTCTCACAACTCAAGGAATTGAATGTCAAAATCACAACAGTGAAATGACACAGGTGTGGTAAGAGTGTACAATCTTATAAACATTAAATATACAGACTCAGACCCGTCTCTGAAAACATTAAAACATTTTTTAGCCCTGGGCGAGAAGAAAAAAAGCGGGTCCTACTCGCTAAATCGATTGTGGTATACTTTTACATTCAAAAATCACAAACTTACGTTTATTACTTTTGTTTAATGATTAACGCGCTATCAACATAAGAAGATTGTTAATTTCTTTTAACATTTTTACAGTATGTACATGCATAATCCGATAAAAAGATTGTTTATTTTCTTAATGCATAATCCGATAAAAATATTGTTTATTTTCTTTAAAAAACATTTTTATAGAAAAGATATCTATATATAATAAAAGTGTTATTCAAACGTAAAAAAGCAAAAAAAAAATTTGTTAAATAATAAACTACTTAAGAGATAAACAAATGTTAAAAATCAGATGAAACAAAAAATCTAAAAATATTTTTATATAAACTCAACTGAATTAATAAAGAAAAATAAATAAATAATGGAAATCTCTTCCTTTCACTAAATATGTGTCTCTAACTAACAATTATATTTTTAGACTTTCTTTTTCCTCTTTTCTTAAGAAAATATGAACTATTACATCTTTTTCTTTTTATATAATTGGTTTGTGGGTTGTGGCTATCAAGGGCCCGCTATTTCTTTTATTAACTAGTCATCTTCATCGATCGTGCATATTATGTCACTTTTATTCAGAGTCGTCGTTCACCGTTCTATTTCCATCAAAACGTTAAATTCAGCCTTCTCTTCTCATCTCAACTATAATCTTCCTCGTATATACATGAAATTTTATTTGCCAAAAATAGTAAAAAAGTAAAAATTTTACAGTAAAAGTAAATAAGGTGGGTAAAAATTTACTTACAATGGTTTAAGAGAAAATGGCTACGCAATGTGAAAGCAGAAGCTCGAGCAAACCTTAAGATTTATGCACAACGGGTTGAGCAAACGGTAACAAAAGATAAAAAAGACTTTTTTTTTGGAATATAATATGGAGAACAATTGACGAAACTAAGGAACTAGGAGGTTAGGCTAAGGAGTGACGGAGAAAGATTTAGTGTGCCATAAAAGTGATTGAGAATGCAAGAAAACTTTATTGAAATCTCTGGGATGCCATTTACAAATGAACTCTATATCTTTTATAGGTAAGAGGAAAAGCTAAACTAATAGTGTACTATTATACATAATGCTCTAGTGTCAGAAAAAGAAACGGATACAAATTAAAGAAGAAAAAAGACAACATGAATTATATACAATAAGAGAATCCTTGTCAGCTGCATGTGCTTGGTAACAATTATGTCTGTCTAGAAATTTTTTCTTGTGCCTCTTGATGTCATTGCTTACGAAATACTTTAGAAATCACTGTGTGTGTTGTCAATGGATTGAGGACTTGATACATCTTGCTCATCATCTTCGTAGTATTCTATATTAAGGATATGATCTACCTGTAATGTATCTCCTTCTCCTGCAAAAGGTAGAAGCATACTCCAATTTTGTTTGGCATAAATCTGTATATAGTGTCCTTCACCTATTAATTTGTAGCTTCTCCAAGGAAAATAATCAGGGATTTCAGGGGTATCTTGACATTCTTTAATAAACTGTTGGAAATTATTTGAAGACTTTTCAGTGACCTGATCTATCCAGGGTAATGTGGAAAAATCTATATCTGTTTTTGTCACCGCTGTTTGAAGCTTGTTTGTTATATTGTGTTCAATGAATATTCTTTTTAAGGCTGGTCTGTAGGTATATGCATCTGCATAGGGAAAAGAAGAAAATATTTTGCAGCTAATAATTGGAGACATTGTTCTTGCTGCTATATTTCCAGCTGTTATTATAATCTTTTCTCCGAGCTGATTTAGGAGATCTTCTGTTTTTCTATCTAATTTGATTTCCAAATAATCAATCATACCATGATGGTAGAACTGGATTATTTGTTTCTGTGTTAACTTTGTAGATGATATACTTGAAGCAGCAGGAGACCTGTTCCTTCTCCTTTTTCATTTGTTCTTTCTACTACTTTGTAACCTTGAGCTTCGCTATCCATACAAAACGCCATGTCTATAAGTTGTTGCAGATTGTACAAGATCAAGGGAAATTATTCGCAAACTTTCTGTGATACCAGATGCTCAAATTCTGTAAACCTTTCTATGACTAGTTTTAAGCATTTCCACCAGGATGTATCAAGAATCCTTATTCTAAAAGATTCATAATTTCTGTGTACAATTATTATTTTTTTCTTCTTTTTTCTTGAGTTTTTGTAACATCTGTGTATTTTTTATCTCGAGTAATGCTATTTTTTGTTTGAGAATATCATTTTCTATTTTCAATTGTATAGACTGTGTATTTTTTCCTTTTTGTACAAGCTGATCTTGTAACTTAGTGATCAGCTCTTCTTGGGCTTTGATTACTTGTTCAGGCTTAGTTTTTGCCATGTCTGCAAATGTTTGAACCTCTTCAGGTTCTATGTAAAAGCCACTTACCCCAAAATGTTCTCTTGCAGTTTCTATAGATTTTTGGAAATCTGTAAAATCTTTGTAAATTGGGTTGGGGCATTGGATATATTTAGCTACCGTTTCCCATTTATTAAAAATACCAATTTTAGTTCCTCGAAATATGACATAATGGGTAAACTTGGGCTTTTGTTGTTTCTCTGGTGTTTTGGTACTTTGTTCATAAAAATAAATGCTTAATGCATTTAATACTTGGACTTTAAAAGTTGAAGCCTGAGGCATAGTTTGAATATGCCATAGGTTGTCTAGTAAACACTGTTGTTTTTATGTTAGTTTCATCCCAATAAATAGGGCGAAATTTTGTATTGGGATCATCACACCTTTGTAATGCATAGTTTCCAAAGGTAATGACCGAAGTTTGGTATGCTCTTTGAATTAGAACTTATCCTTTGTGTAAAATGTCTAGTTTTTGGAGGACGAACATTTGTAGCCTTTGATTGACTTGGATTGTAAAATTGAGTAACACTGTTGAGATCCATTAGTGTTGCAGGCAATTGTCTAAAATTCTGTGTATTTGCTGCTTGGATGGATTGGCTCATGAGCTTCTCTGTTTTCTCTTCTTCAGATGATATACTCATTGGAGAAGGCCTTCTCGGCTGTGTAGGATGTATAAGTTTTGCCTTTCCTTTATATGTTTTCCTGTCCATCTAAAAGCAACAATTTATTAATGTTACGAGATAACATATCAGCTATCCCATTATTTTTTCCTTTAATATGTTTAAAATTATGTGATATCCACTTCCTTGGATAATATTTTGTAAATTAACCCAGCTGGTTCTATTTATCTTTTTGCTTTGGTCATTTTTTATAAATTTTACAATAGCTCCGCAACTAGTTCTTACTGTAAATTCTTTGTGAAGGAAAAGTTTAAACTTTTCTAGTGCGTATATTAATGCCTGTATTTCAAAATCGATGCTAGTCCAGCTTGTTTTGTTTTGAAAGTTACCGCTTGCATAAGCACAAATTTTCTCTTTTTCCTTAGGACTATATTTATTTGGTTTACAGAGAAGAACTGCACCCCATCCTTCTTTGCATCCATCTGTTTCAATAATTATGTAATCTGTAACAAGTGGTAACTTTCAAAACAAAACAAGCTGGACTAACATCGATTTTGAAATACAGGCATTAATATACGCACTAGAAAAGTTTAAACTTTTCCTTTTTCTATCTCATGGCTTAAGAAATCTGTTAGTAATTTTATAGTCTCATTTTCTATCAGATCGCTTCTTTTTTGTTGTTTTAAAAATTCTAAACTTCCTTGTCCACCACGCTTTCGTGCAATCTCTGATATATGATTATACCTGGTTGTTGGTATTGTATAGATTTGCTTGTTAAGTGTTATAAAATTTCTAGCTATTGTAACAGAACCATTTAAGGCGAATACAAAATTTAACCCAAGCACAAAGTCTTTTGATTCTATATATGTTGGGTTTATATTTACTTGTGGTATGTCATACTTAATGCTATAACTTTTTGAAAAATCTAAAATCTGTATTCCTACAGGTTCTAGGTAATGTGTTATTTCAACTAGCCTATTTTCATTATTCTACTCACTAATTTATATTTTAATTCCTTATGATATTGTTTGGTGCTAGACTATGCAATATTAAACTTTTAGTGGCTCCTGTATTAACTAATGCTGTGAAATCTAAGAATTTATTGTTGTCAAGCCATAAACGACATTGTACATTGATCATATTTATTGATGCTTGGGTTTGTATAAACACTTGTTCTTCGGGTACGGGTACTTCTGTAGACATTTGGCTCAACTCTTCTGTTGTTTTAGATCCTATTCTTTTTTATAGTTCTATGATTTTATTGTCTAAATCCTTTAGCTTTAGGTTGTGTAATTCAATTTCCAATTCTAACTTATTTAATTTTTCTATATTTATATTAGTACTTGTTTCTATGGCATTTGATGTTGAGCCTGTATCTATATTATGTAATTTTCTTAGGCAAATATAACATATCTCTTGAAAACATATATTACATTGTGACCTTTTTTCTAAACTAGGATAATACCCACAATTATAACATTTTATATAATTATTACCCCTTTGATGTACCCAATTATGATGACATTCTTCTATATTCATATATGTGTAATTAACTTTAGCTATTGGTTTTTCGTCTTCACTGTATATGCTATAGACTGATTCATTATCTGATTCATCCGTTTTAATGGCTTCTATCTCATAATCATGTAATTGTTCTATTAAGTTAGCTCTTTCCAAATTTTTATTTTTATTAGGACATCGGTTAGCTAGATGTTTTTCTTCTCCATATATGAAACATTTGCATTTTCGTGTTTGAGGCTTTCTCACATACTTGTTTTTATTATAATTTGTTTTGTAGTTTTTATTATAAGTAGTACTTTTTCTTATCTTTTTCTTTCTATCATAAAAACCATAAGCCTGGGGTGTATAAATTGTTGTTTTACAGAATGCATATGCAGTCTTTTTTAATTGTTCTTGTAAAGCTACTTCTTTACAATTGTCTTCTAATATTCCGAATGTATAAGTTATTCTATGTCCAATTCCAAGATTGTGTTGTTTCTCCATATATCGCTTTCCATGACTCATGAATATTTTTTCCTAAATCTCCTGGTAGTTTTATAAAATATTTGTCGCATAGATTATCATCCATTGCTTTCCATGTTTGTGATAACAACCTTGTAAAATCTAATGTGAATTCATTTATGGAGCTTGTCTCAGTCTTTTAGATTTTAAGAAAGCCTTTGCTCTGATACCATTGACCAAATCCGCACATTTTATTCTGATTCATACCACTTATAAAACCGACAAGTTGGTATGAATCGGAATAAAATGTGCGGATTTGGTCAATGGTATCAGAGCAAAGGTTTTCTTAAAATTTTAAAGACTGAGACAAGCTCCATATTTTTACTGGCTATTTAAAGCCGACTTATGTTGTTGTGGAGAACTCTCTCAGGTGAAGATTATGGGAAAGATTTATTCCTTTGGTAACAAATTGGATGTGGGTCTGTAGTTCTCTTATAATAATTGTCAGATTAGGTTTTTAATTTAAAAAACTGGAATATAAGAAAATTTAACGGGAACTAAGGGTAGGAATTAAAGCTAAGGAGTCGGAATATATTAAATCATAGATCTCTCTCAACCATCTTCGCCATTTAAAAAATTTGAATTTTTAAATTTAGAATTTATTGAAAAATTAAGCCTTAAAAATATTAATACATAAAATATAGTTTTATTTGCATAATTAAAGATAACTTTAAACACAATCTACATACAGAAAATCCACATTTAAACGCTTTAACAGATTTAGTGATAAATCTTGGTTATAATTTACATAAAGACTCGATTGCTAATAAACAGTTACTTAATAAAATTTCAACATATACAGAAGAAATTAAAAAATATTCACAAAACTTAGATTATATAAAAGAACAAAATAACCAAGTAATTAAGGAACTAAAAAGGAATTGTTTGGAGAAGCAAACAGAAAATATACAAAATAGTAATATACGATTAGAAGTAGACAAAATCACAGACGCCATAAATAAGTTTAACATCACGATATAAAAATCGTTAAAAAACCTACACCATATAAACATTGGCAACCTCGAAAATGAATAACCAAATTTTAGGAAAAAGTAGAGCAATGCAAGAAGCTAGGAATTCAACAAATAGTATACAAGATATAATTACATCTGAAACATTTTTAAACAGAATACTTAGACGCGGATCAGGATCAAATAGTAATAGAAAATAATACAAATAGAGGAAGAAATAGATGTAGACAGAAATATGGATCTGTATAATCAACATCAACTAGACATATTAAACCCGAGAATATTATACCAAACTGGAATATTTAATGTAAATACAACTCTGATAAGGAGCACTAGAGAAGAAAGTCTCAGAGTAATAGATAAAACAGTAACTATAGACTTATTATCACCAGAAACTATACAAAGAATTAAACATTCCGGAAAACACTTTGTACACACAGGATTAATAGTCATAGGTATTAAAGCTTTAGGACGAAAAAATTTAGGAACTAAACTTTTAGCTCTAATATTAGATAAAAGCTGGAAAACAGAAATGAAAAAAGCAATAATATCATGAATGGAAGTTGACTTAAGTCAAAATACAGCATTATTCTATTGCACACCAGAAATATTAAAAGATATAAGAGATTTGCAAAATATTAAAATAGCCTTACAAACAAAGGGATACGAGAATTATGATGGAAATAATATAGTCATAAGTGTAGGAGTACTAGGAAAAGCCAGTAACAGTTCAGGAATGAAATACAAAGTAAATATAGATGGAATAGTTAAAACAGTAGCATCAAAATCTATACAAATGATAGAACCAATCAAAATAAATCCCGAACAACTAACAGGCTTAGAATGGAATATAAACGATCTCCAAGAAAATGAAAGCACGGTTCTTGTTCCAAAAAGAAGTTTTATATATGAAGGATCAGATGGTAAGCAAAGTTTAAGATTTACAGATTTTAAAGAAACCACAAACAAAGAAAATAATGAAGATAATGTGCATGGGATATAGCTTTATGAATATAGAATTACTAGAAAATGATGAAATAAACCCAATATATGATACTGAAAACGAAGATAAAATAAATGCAGATTTCTTAAAATTTAGAGAATAATACATGGATTATACTCTATTAGACTATGATGAAGAAGAATTAACAAGTTTCAAAACAGAAGAAACTAACAAAACACTAGAACAAATAATAGACAGAAAATTTACAGAACTAAATATACAAGAAGAAGTAGATAATATGATAATGGAATGTATGACAGAACTTGGAATAACCTATGAAGAAAGTTACAAAAAATTACAAGAATTCTATAATCTACCACTAGTAGAAAGCATTTTACAGGAAAAACCATGTTAATAGATTTTTATAAACATGAACAAGCCTTTATGGATCAAGAAATGAATAACAGAAATGTAAGACCCAGAGTAGAATGGAGTGGAGAGTCAAGTGAAGTAACCTCACATGAAATCTTAGGAAGAGAACCTTGGGCTCATCCATCTATAAACTATAGCCAAGAATCGGCATTAAGAGGAAGAGGTAACAGGTTACCAATAGGACAAACATACAGTGGAAGTATGCTATTGCTAGAACAACAAAAACCACAACTATGGATAGATTAAGTATTAACATGGGAACAAACGGTAGTTAGGATGTGGGAAACAAATAAAAAAGATAGTATGGATATGTTCTTCAATTTAGAAACTACACTAGGACCAATAGCCCTAGGAATCTGGCAAATAAAAAGGCGCAAGATTCAACAGAAATCAATAATTTGAAAGCTTTAGGAGATAATCCCAATAATTTTACTTCACAAATCAGGACCCTTATATTAGGAGTTGATCCAGCAAAAAACAATAGTTTAATACAGGATGCAGCTATTAGAAATCTAGAACAATTAAGTATAGCTGATATGAAATACATAAATGAATTCATATTAGATTTTACAAGGTTGTTATCACAAATAGGGAAAGCAATGGATGATAATCTATGTGACAAATATTTTATAAAACTACCAGGAGATTTAGGAAAAAATATTCATGAGTCATGGAAAGCGATATATGGAGAACAACACAATCTTGGAATAGGACCTAGAATAAGTTATACATTCGGAATATTAGAAGACAAATGTAAAGAAGTAGCTTTACAAGAACAATTAAAAAGGAATGCATATGCATTCTGTAAAACAACAATTTGTACACCCTAGGCTTATGGTTTTTATGATAGAAAGAAAAAGATAAGAAAAAGTACTACTTATAATAAAAACTACAAAGCAAATTATAATAAAAGCAAGTATGTGAGAAAGCCTCAAACACGAAAATGCAAATATTTCATATGTGGAGAAGAAAAACATCTAGCTAACCGTGTCCTAATAAAAATAAAAATTTGGAAAGAGCTAACTTAATAGAACAATTACATGATTATGAGATAGAAGCCATTAAAAACAGATGAATCAGATAATGAATCAGTCTATAGAATATACAGTGAAGATGAAAAACCAATAGCTAAGGTTACTTACACATATATGAATATAGAAGAATGTCATCATATTTGGGTACATCAAAGGGGTAATAATTATATAAAATGTTATAATTGTGGGTATTATCCTAGTATAGAAAAAAAGTCACAATGTAATATATGTTTTCAAGAGATATGTTATATTTGCCTAAGAAAATTACATAATATAGATACAAGCACAACATCAAATGCCATAGAAACAAGTACTAATATAAATATAGAAAAATTAAATAAGTTAGAATTGGAAATTGAATTACACGGCCTAAAGCTAAAGGATTTAGACAATAAAATCATAGAACTATAAAAAAGAATAGGATCTAAAACAACAGAAGAGTTGAGCCAAATGTCTACAGAAATACCCGAAGAATAAGTGTTTATACAAACCCAAGCATCAATAAATATGATCAATGTACAATGTCGTTTATGGCTTGACAACAATAAATTCTTAGATTTCACAGCATTAGTTGATACAGGAGCCACTAAAAGTTTAATATTGCATAGTCTAGCACCAATACAATATCATAAGGAATTAAAATATAAATTAGTGAGTAGAATAATTGAAAATAGGCTAGTTGAAATAACACATTACCTAGAACCTGTAGGAATACAATTTTTAGATTTTTCAAAAAATTATAGCATTAAGTATGACATACCACAAGTAAATATAAACCCAACATATATAGAATCAAAAGACTTTGTGCTTGGGTTAAATTTTGTATTCGCCTTAAATGGTTCTATTACAATAGCTAGAAATTTTATTATACTTAACAAGCAAATCTATACAATACCAACAACCAGGTATAATCATATATCAGAGATTGCGCGAAAACGTGGTGGACAAGGAAGTTTAGAATTTTTAAAACAACAAAAAAGAAGCAATCTGATAGAAAATGAGACTATAAAATTACTAACAGATTTCTTAAGCCATGAGATAGAAAAAGGAAAATTTTAAACTTTTCTAGTGCGTATATTAGTGCCTGTATTTCAAAATCGATGCTAGTCCAGCTTGTTTTGTTTTGAAAGTTACCACTTGTTACAGATTACATAATTAATGAAACAAATGGATGCAAAGAAGGATGGGGTGCAGTTCTTCTCTGCAAACCAAATAATATAGTCCTAAGGAAGAAGAGAAAATTTGTGCTTATGCAAGCGGTAACTTTCAAAACAAAACAAGCTGGACTAGCATCGATTTTGAAATACAGGCATTAATATACGCATTAGAAAAGTTTAAACTTTTCCTTCACAAAGAATTTACAGTAAGAACTGATTGCGAAGCTATTGTAAAATTTATAAAAAAAATGACCAAAGCAAAAAAGATAAATAGAACCAGCTGGGTTAATTTACAAAATATTATCCAAGGAAGTGGATATTACATAAATTTTGAACATATTAAAGGAAAAAATAATTGGATAGCTGATATGCTATCTTGTAACATTAATAAATTGTTGCTTTTAGATGGACAAGAAAATAAATAAAGGAAAGGCAAAATTTATACATCCTACACAGCCGAGAAGGCCTTCCCCGATGGGTATATCATCTGAAGAAGAGAAAACAAAGAAGCTCATGAGCCAATCCATCCAAGCAGCAAATACATAGAATTATAGACAATTGCCTGCAACACTAATGGAACTCAACAGTGTTACACAATTTTACAATCCAAGTCAATCAAAGGCTACAAATGTTCGTCCTCCAAAAACTAGACATTTTACACAAAGGAAAGTTCTATGCATTAAAAGGTGTGATGATCCCAATACAAAATTTCGCCCTATTATTGGGATGAAACTAACAGAAAAACAGGAGTGTTTACTAGACAACCTATGGCATATTCAAACTGTGCCTCATGCTTCAACTTTAAAGTCCAAGTATTAAATGCATTAACCATTTATTTTTATGAACAAAGTACCAAAACACCAGAGAAACAACAAAAGCCCAAGTTTACCCATTATGTCATATTTCGAGGTACTAAAATTGGTATTTTTAATAAACGGGAAACGGTGGCTAAACATATCCAATGCCCCAACCCAATTTACAAAGGTTTTACAGATTTCCAAAAATCTATAGAAACTGCAAGAGAACATTTTAGGGTAAGTGGTTTTTACATAGAACCTGAAGAGGTTCAAACATTTGCAGACATGGCAAAAACTAAGCCCGAACAAGTAATCAAAGCCCAAGAAGAGCTGATCACTAAGTTACAAGATCAGCTTGTACAACAAGGAAAAAATACATAGTCTATACAATTAAAAATAGAAAATGATATTCTCAAACAAAAAATAGCATTACTCGAGACAAATAATACACAGATGTTACAAAAACTCGAGAAAAAAGAAGAAAAAGAAAAAATAATTGTACACAGAAATTATGAATCTTTCAGAACAAGGATTCTTGATACACCCTGGTGGAAATGCTTAAAACTAGTCATAGAAAGGTTTCCAGAGTTTGAGCATCTGGTATCACAGAAAGTTTGCGAAGACTTTCCCTTGATCTTGTACAATCTGCAACAACAACTTATAGACATGGCGTTTTGTATGGATAGCGAAGCTCAAGGTTACAAAGTAGTAGAAAGAACAAATGAAAAAGGAGAAGAAACAGGTCTCCTGCTGCTTCAAGTATATCATCCTACAAAGTTAACACAGAAACAAATAATCTAGTTCTACCATCATGGTATGATTGATTATTTGGAAATCAAATTAGATAGAAAAACAGAAGATCTCCTAAATCAGCTCGGAGAAAAGATTATAATAACAGCTGGAAATATAGCAGCAAGATATATGTCTCCAATTATTAGCTGCAAAATATTTTCTTTTTTTCCCTATGCAGATGCATATACCTACAGACCAGCCAGAAAAAGAATATTCATTGAACACAATATAACAAACAAGCTTCAAACAACGGTGACAAAAACATATATAGATTTCTCCACATTACCCTGGATAGATCATGTCGCTGAAAAGTCTTCAAATAATTTCCAACAGTTTATTAAAGAATGTCAAGATACCCCTGAAATCCCTATTATTTTCCTTAGAGAAGCTACAAATTAATAAGTGAAGGACACTATATACAGATTTATGCCAAACAAAATTGGAGTATGCTTCTACCTTTTGCAGGAGAAGGAGATACATTACAGGTAGATTATATCCTTAATTTAGAAGACTATGAAGATGATGAGCAAGATGTATCAAGTCCTCAATCCATTGACAGCACACACAGAGATTTCTAAAGAATTACGTAAGCAATGACATCAAGAGGCACAAGAAAAAATCTTTAGACATACATAATTGTTACTAGGCACATGCAGCTGACAAGGATTCTCTTATTGTATATAATTCATGTTGTCTTTTTTCTTCTTTAATTTGTATCCGTTTCTTTTTTCTGTCACTTGAGCATTATGTATAATAGTACATTATTAGTTTAGCTTTTCCTCTTGCCTATAAAAGATATAGAGTTCATTTGTAAATGGCATACCAGAGAATTCAATAAAGTTTTCTTGCATTCTCAATCACTTTTATGGCACACTAAATCTTTCTTCGTCACTCCTTAGCCAAACCTCCTAGTTCCTTAGTTTCGTCAATTGTTCTTCATATTATATTCCAAAAAAGAGAGACTTTTTTACCTTTTGTTACCGTTTGCTCAACCCGCTATGCATAAATATCAAGGTTTGCTCGAGCTTCTGCTTTCACATTGCGAAGCCATTTTCTCTTAAACCATATATATATATATAGAGAGGTTCTTGTAAAACATGTTTTTATGTGAGAATGATAGGAAGGCACATGGAGAGGACATGTGGCATTCATAAAAAAAATAGAGGATAATGGTAATAAAGTAATTCAAACAAAATCAATTTAAATGGTAAGGATCATGTGGAACAGTTTTTGAGAGAGATTTTAGGAAACTAAATATATTATTTGTATATATCAAATGTAATTTATGCTCGTAAGTCTATTAAACATCTATTGCCCATATTCTTCTTTACCTTATAATTTCTGATGGAGAGTTCAACCCAACAAGACTACTTAGGTTTCGTTATGGTGTTTTATGTTATGCTGTTAGTTCCACACACATACTTGTCATGGTGTTTTTAGTTATATGTTGTATTTATCACACCCCGACCCGCAGCGGAAATGGTGATCGGGGCATGATTGGGTTTTCATCAAAGCTCATGATATTTATTATAAAGTTTCATATTTATTATTTCTTTTTAAAGGAGAATCATTACAATCAATAATACAAGTACAACATGCTCTATACATCTTTCAAGACTTCATTAATTTTCTTCTAAGGCAATTTCCTATGTGTCCCTTGCTTCAGCCTGTCCACCTGTATCATGTGTAAAAATAGGGTTTTTGGGTCAACAAAAAGTTGGCGAGTGAATCCTATGAAAACATTTAAACGTGTTTATTGTATCGATTATAAAATAAAGTGCATAACCACATATGAGTAAACGTAGATGTAAATTTAATCACAAAACACATAATATTAATTATTGCACACACATACACCAAATGATTGATTTTGAGGCACGCGATGTTCAACTCGTCTCCCACGAGGAATTGATGGGCCTAATGAATGATTTTGAGGCACGCGATGTTCAACTCGTCCCCCACAAGGAACTGATGGGCCTAATGAATGATTTGCACGTAACTTGACAATATGTAAACACACATCACAACAAACAATATTTACATTATAAGTTTAGATCATATAATGGTAATGGAACGAGTTTGAATAAGCGAATTAATTTAAGCGACACATGATACACCCCAAAACATGAATAAAAAGGGGAATTTGTAAGAATTCACTCACATTGGGTGCGTTCTTTTGATGTTGTTGGATGCGCACGAGTTTTGGGATTTGATCGACGAGGAAAACTAACCTAAAATAATAACGAAATGGTTCGGTAAATAAATGGATTTTATTTGAGACTAATACTTTTAATTAACAAACTTAATAGGATTTTTAGATTTATTTTTGTGAGTTTAAGGCCATTTCCTAACTTTAAAAATATTATTTTTAAGTATTTTTAATTGATTTTTAAATTAAATAAATAAATAAAAAGAAAATAAAAATTTTGACTTTTTGACCGTTGACCGGCCGTTGACCGTTGACCGGTCGGACTGTGGAAATGTTGTGCGCTGAGTGAGGTTCGAACCCGGGACCTCTCGTACGCGTGCACGCAGCTCTACCAACTGAGCTACGTGTCTAACCCGAAATATTCTATGTTTTAATTATATATATATATATCTTAAATGTTAATTTATTTGGTTTATATTAAAAAGGGTTTATATGTTGAACCGGTTGCAGGGACCCGGAGTCGAACTCGGGTCCTTCGGTTTGTAAGCACACAGCCCAACCAGTTGGGCTGTGTGTCTAATCTGTTTAACTTATGGTTTATATTATTCTTATAAACTTACTGTGACTTGATCTGATTCAGTTTTAAAAATTTTGGTTTTAATTAGGAAAGTCGGTGCGTTGTAAGGTTCGAACTCGTGACGTATGCTGTGTGATTGCACACAGTCCACCGCTGGACTGTGTGTCTAACCTGGTTTAATATCCTGTTTTAATTAAACTTATACACAATGTTCGACTTCGTCTTCTTCATTCATGAAGACACAGACAAAGATGTTCGACTGTTCTTGTTTAAATCGTTCGTCGAACATATAATTGATTGAAATGTAATGGATAAAGAGAGTTACGGATTCGAATGTACCGAACAGGATGTTTTTCTCAGAACTCCGGCAAGGGTCGTCGGCTCTGATTTGTGAATTCCGTCTGAGCGGATCAATTAACAGTTTTGATCAATGAGTTGTGAAATTAAGTGACTAAACAAGAGATATCAGGGGGTGTAGATGATTGTACAGATTTACAGTGTGATTTCAGAATTTCCTGAGATTTTCCGGCGAGTGCAGAATTTCCGGCAACGTCGTCTGGAACCGATTCTGGTTGAAGGATTGAAGTTAGTGTATGTCTAACAATGGATTGAAAATGAAAGAGTCGAGAAATTTACCGATTTGGTGTAAGTCTCGTTTTCCGGTGAAAGTCCGGCGAGTGCAGAATTTCTCCGGCGAGTGCTAAGACTTCGATAAATTGTGCGATTTTGAGCGAAAAGGTTACCAGAGACTTGGGTGTGTATTTATAGGGAAGAAACAGAATGAATCGAGTCCGAATTTGATCTTGATTCGTGGTCAAAACTTTTCCGGCGGTTATGACTGGGATTGCGGGATTAGACATCGGTTATAACCGATGTCGAAGTTAATACACGCGTTCAGTCAAAGGAAACGGTCGAAGTCTCGCGAAATCGTCGATAATTCCGGCGACTGCCGATTGGGCGCGCTGATTACTGAATTTGATTTCGAGTTTTGTTATAAATATTATTTGTTTTAATAGTTATCACAAACGAGTCAAGTGGCGGAGTGGTGAGATGTTTGTTTGTTTGATCCGGCTGACCCGGGTTCGAAACCCGGCAGCTTGATTTTATTTTTTTAGCACTTGTTTTTACCATTTAATGATTATAGTTTTTAAATTCTAAAATGTTTATTAATTATGTATTGTTTAAAATTAAAATGAACCATTTATACGCAACAAAAATTATAACTGACTATTCGATTAATAAACGAAGCGGGTTTTGGAAACCCGTTTTTCGATGGATGTTACAGTATTAGGTTGAATAATTTTTTATTTATTTTCCTTTAGATTATATTTATATGGATTAATATTGTTTTGTTGATTATGTGAAACATGGTACGCATGGTCCGTTTAAATTTTGACATTATTTTATGGTGTTTTAACATCTGAATTTTATTTTTATTTATTTTTTGTTATTTTTTAGATATAAAACACCATACATATTTTAAAAACACCACGACTTGAATCATAATACAGTCATGGTGTTTTAACATCTAGAATGATTGTATTGTTATTCAAGCCATCTAATCATTCTAGATGTTAGAACACCATGACTTAAATTACAATACAATGTTTTCAGATGTTTTAAAACACGTCTGAATCACAATACAATTAAAACACTATGGTATGAACACAGACAAAACACCATGGACAAAAACATCCGATCAATACATAATTTTTCTCTATATAAGTATAGCATTGAGGTACTCATATTATAGATAAAAAAGCGCTCTTATATGGTGTTTTAAGAAAAATATGTTACATATAAAAAGTTATTGATGTTTAAAAAAGACGAGTGAACTTGTTTGTGCATTGCATGTGAGCTTCTTAATTTAAAACATGCTAAATTTACCTTTATACCCTTAATACAGAAAATTAATTAATGTAATAGTAAACAATATTACAATTTTGCCATTATAATCTCAACCATTAGATTCTAGATCCAAGGGTGTAGATTTCTTCTTACACTTCTCACAAAACACACCGTTTTTACAATAACCCCACCCTATATATATATATATATATATATATATATATATATATATATATATATATATATAACTCTTTTAAATTTACGAGCCCCTTAGGGCTTTGGCATTGATCCCACCCGGCACATGATCAGGGTCGGCCCTGTATACAGTTTCGTGCTATTTTATGTATGTTTTCAGTTAGTCAACATTTGATGTAAGTTTTGCTCAGAAATGAGTCGGGTCGGATATTTGACGATAAAATTCAAAATACTAGTTACATAACAAACCACCACTAGATTTTTGCCTTAGGCCGCGAGTTGCGGTGGCGGCGTCTTAGTTGCGGACCTTATAGTCGTTACAGTCTTAAACATACATTGCATACATTGATAGCATTTTAAGTAACAATGCTAAAGACTTCATGTCTTATGTTTACGGGAGTTCATATGACATACAATACCAGCACATACCAATCTTGCTAGTGAGATTCTCCCGCGCGATTTGAGAGTGTATAACAAAAGACAACATATTGTGGCAAATCAAGATAATTAGGAAAACACGTTACTACTTGATGTATAATACCATAATCCTAATATTTACCAAAACTTTATGTTACTAACCAACATATGAATATAGAATGATATTACTTGAACTTAAAATTAAATAAAAACCTATTTTTGAAATGGTAAATCTTATAAGAAAATTTTTGTGGAACACCACAGTTTTTTAAACTTGCTTCTTCAATTGCAAGTGTGTCCATCTCAGACCCAACCTGTTATGCGAAAATAAAAATTAAATCGCAAATTAGAAGATATAAAAATAAAAATGAGATGTAGACATGTAAGTGTGTTTCAAGATGAAAATATTGCAATGATGACATCACTTGCTCCTAGTTGAGTCTATACTTTCGGTACATTTGGCCAACTCAACTCATTTCAATTTCTTTTTAGCTAAATGTTTTGTGCTTACCCATTTGATCCATTAAAAGACAAAACATAAGATATAATGGACCGCATTGTTGAAACTAAGTAAGCAGGTAGAAAAAAAAAGATAATGTAGTGGCGCTTATTAAAGAGCTATCTATCATACTCCCTCTATTGAAAACTGAAATAAAGTTGGCAAGGTAAATGGTTTAACAAATCCATGTACATAGGGCTCACTAAATATACCATCAAATAATGGGGTGGCACTTAACAAAATGCATTGTTGAGCGATTGACTTGCACCAATATCAGAGCTAGCTGTTATTTGTTAATATCTTGTGACAACTATCAATATATACCATTATGCATGCCCTCATGCTTATAGACTTTAAGAAAACTCCATTCAGCTTTAGTAGCTTCAATTCCACTTCTCACCCAAATGGCTTTATAGCCTAGTGGCATCTTGGGGGTGAGATAAAGCTTTGAGACCAATAGGTCCTGTGTTCGATTCTCACAAAGAGGGTTTTCCCATATTTATTGAGTTTTCCTCCTGAATTGGTGAGACATTATTGCCTAGTGGAGATAGATATGATCGGGTGGTTCCGCCGGTGGCACGATGATACTCCGGTAGTCCGTCAATGATCTAAATTTACCGTTAAAAAAAACTAATATCATATGTGAATTGCCAGCCTAAAAACCTTTTAAACAACAAATAAATAAATAAAAAGAAGATAAAAGATGTTACAAACTCATACTATTGTGAGCTAGATAGTACAGGGACACATTACATTATTTTTTATTTACTTTTTAATTTACTAATTTGTAAGTGGGCTTATGATGTCTAGAATTTAATCCTGAAATAAATGCATACTTCTGTACAATTCAATGTGGAATAATATATCACACAAGCATCACATCTTAATACTCTAGATGATTTTTACCAAGACTTCTTAATAGTCTAGATGAGTTTTAGCAATACTTGAATGAATTCCGATTCCAACAAATGAGTACCAAACCAAGCTAAATAACACTATCAAATAATCACACAATCATAAAACCTTACAGTGATCATATTCAACGCTTCATTCAACTGCGCTTGATTAGCAGCACCATCACCCCACATAGCCAAAGTGGCATGCTTTTCCTTCCTATACTTGTGAGCAAACGCCAATCCACACCCTAACGGAACCTGAGCCAACAATCCCATGCCTACAAAGAAACCTTTTCCCTAGAAACTTAAAGATGGCAATAATCTACTTGGTGTCTCCATATTTACAAATTGTACTTGGTTTTCCAAAAAAATGGAACCATTTCACCCATACAGCTCAAAGGTGTGTATGTAATATCCTTCCACTAAAACCCCAGCGATTTACTCTCTTTTATATAAACGAGTATTAACTATCTTAACATCATTGTTCACATAAGCTTGCTGGTACACACAAACACGTTTAATTCTATCTTCTGAAGTTGTATACAAACAATGGATTCATTCCCGTCAAAAGGCATCGCGCTATAGAGATAATCAACAGTGTTTCAAAGTGAACTTCACGAATCAATCGACTAAACCTAAAAGTAATCGCAGATGACATCTTTTGAGAGATGAAATGCTAATAAGATGAACACAGTTACCTGGTCTTTGTATGAAGGCAAAATCGAGGCTCGGTAAACCCGACTGCTTGTCATCAAACCCATCGACATGTAGACATAAACATAATAAAGAATTCCACCCAATCTTCTTTATATTATATAAATAATTAAATTACATAAACCAAATAAAACATACATAAGTTTTGTGTGCATATTGATTTTTTTTCGTGAGAACTAAAAAATGCATAAGTTATATACACACATAAACATATTGATTTAAAAACCAAGAGTATTTTAACCATTGGTACGCTTCATGATAACAAAGGCAGCTCACGCCGTGGGTACTCCCACAGGCCATTGGCGCAGTATAGTGGGCGGGAGGGTGTCCGACCCTTTGAACTTTTCGCTCAGTAGAACCCGGTATGTAGTTTTCGTATAGAACTTTTAGATATATACATTTTCGACCCTCGGTTGTCAACACCCCAATCAATGGCGGAAACATCGAGGCGAGACGAAATATATTGCTCATTGCTCACAACACTAATGATGACAATAATTAATTCAAAAGCAGATTTCATTCATAATAAAATTGTCAAATACAACATGGAAATTCAAAGTACAATAAGATAACAATACAACAATTTAAATAACAAGGTAATAATCTAGTAATATCAAGTGCATTTCTAGAGTAGTCCCTACTAGATTTCATCATATGAATCCTCATCAACTTGCAACATGTTAACAAAGTATAGTTCAACACAAAAATGCATTGGCGAGCACAAAGTATTAAGTATAAGCATACGTATAAGCATAAAGGTTTGAAGACGAATCCACATGGCAACTAAGTTTATACAAGAGGATCACAACATGTCATGCAATATTTCTAGTCAACCCTCTGTTTACGCAATAACGAATGAAATTCAACATGACCTCTCGCTCCGGTGGTGCTTACTCCTATACGCTATACATCTCAAATGGAGGCTCGTAAAAGCTAATGACTATTGTATTACATAAGAATCACCCAAGTATAAGCATTAAGTAAAGTATCATACATTCATGTATTTGGATTGTTTCGTGCGTTGAATAAAGTAATAAGTTTGGTGATTTTGATAATGGTTAACATGTTACACCCAAAAGTGACTTAAACGAAAATGGGCAGTTTTGCAAGCTTTTCCACTTGATGATTCCGTGAATAGTTGTTTTGGTCGTTGGAGGAACACCGAGTTGTCCTACAAGAGGAAGACGTAGGTGTGAGTATTGGATGATGACAGAAGATTTGGGATTTGGAATAAAGTATGACAAAATAATATATACAAGAAAATATCACTAAGGTCTAGCACTCGTTTGGACACTATGATAACCCATAAGGGCAAATATGATTTCATAGGCTTAACACATATTAGAGTCGTAACGAGGAACTAAACACTTAGGTGATGTAACTTAGTAGCTTGACAAGAAACCATTTGGTCATCATCAGGGTTCGGTTATTGGTATTATATATAGTTTATATCCATATATTATGTCATAAGTCCTTCAATAATATTAGGAAGTCATGTAGGAGGTAGGAGGTGTAACCTTCCATTTAAAACCTCATGTAAATTCACCACTACATATGTTGTCATAGACAACAAGGAGGGTCATGAACATATACTAAGAAATGAAATAATACAACTAATCTAATCAAAACATCAAGTGATGTGTGGGCTTGTATGTAGGATAGCCCAAGCTAACCAAGTAGTCACACAAACTTCAAGTTCTAGGCTTGACACCACTTGTGAGTTAGAACTCATGCAAAACAGAAAGTTTGTGAGGATTAATCCTCTGATTTTGAATGGCACACCCTTTTTTTTAATCCCAACTAACCATACAAGTGATTATGAGTATTAGGACATAGGAAAGTGTATGAGAAATCTCAAGTTAGAGTAGTTTAAACAAGTTTAAATCAAAGACAGAAAGTTTCAGTCACTTTGGAGCCTGTTTTGGTGAAGTTCCAGGTCTGGATTTTCCAAGGAAACCCCGTGGAATATACCTAAGATTCATCCAAGTGTTTAGAAATAAGAATCAAAGAAAAAGACCAAGATATGAGAAAGTTATGCTCACTTTAGAAAAGTGTTACGAATCTGCCAAGTTCTTTGATTTCCAGCAGATTATGATGTTGTTTGAGAGTGTTTAAGGGAGTATGAAAGTGTAAAATGATTGGAGAAGCATGGATTTTATAGGGGAAGAGTTAGGTTAAGTTGGTGGGTGTTTAAATGAGGTTTGGAGGCCATTGGGTGAGAGTTAAGTGTGTGGATTCGTGCAAAACGCAGCTGATTCAAACTTTCCCCCCGTCAAACTTGCTTACGGACCATAAGCATATAGCCTTGTGGTCCGTAAGGCTTGGTCAGGAGCAAAACTTTATTTTTGTTTTTGTTGTTAGGTTGTTTATCCATTTATCCATATCTTTTAAGGTGTTAATTGTTTTGGACCAACTTAGGGATGTTATACGTATAGGGGGCATGTTCTAACGATTAGCATAAGTAAAACGCGCATGATTAAGTATAAGAATCATGTATAGTATCGTATAATGTAGGTATGTCACACCCCAACCGATGGCTGAAACATCGGAGTGAGACGAAAACGAGATTGCAAGAGACTTCATAACACTAATGGTGACAATAATTTAATAAGAACCGGATTTCATTCATAGAAGATATTCAAAATACTACATTGTTTCAAAGGAAATACAACATTCAAATAAGATAACAACATACAACATGTTTAACGATTACAACATAAACAATCTAGTAAGTTTCAATAGGTTTCTAAGGTAGTCCCTACTTGCTTTCATCATGCGAATCATCTTCAACCTGTAATATGTTTAAAATACAATTCAATGCAAAAGCAAAGGCGAGTACACAAGTTTGGTGATACATAGCAAAAGTATAAAAAGTATAACTCGAATCCACATGTTAATCGTATGCAAGGTAAATGCTAATCATGCAACACTAGATCAAACCCGAGTTTCCACAAGTATAATGAGCTTCCCTCGCCACAAAAGTAACGAGACCAAAAGTATGTATGAATAAGCTTAACATAACCACGACGGGTGGTGTGCTACTCCTATAGCGCTATATATGTCAAGTTTGGCTAGCTAAGTTAATGATCAAGCATGTATAAATCTAGCATGTATCTAAGCATAACATGTATCATGTATTAACGGATTGAGTATGTTAAAGCATAAGTTGTGATTTGTGTATTTTGATAGGTAAACATGTTACAACCCAAAAAGTGAGAAAGGGGTAAACGGGTCGAGTGTACTCACGGTTTTGCAAAAGTGTTCCAACTAGAGAAATCCGTGAGCTTGTTTGTTGGTTAAGGATTGGCACCTTGTCCTTCTACACGAAGAACATAGGTATGAGTAATGAGTTTGACGGAAGATTCGAATTATCGAGTATGAATAAAGAATAAAGTATAAAGATATAAAAAAATAGTCACTAAGGTCTAGCACTCGTTTTTGACACTATGGTAAACCATACGGGTTTGATGTGATTTCATAGGTTTAGAACCTATTAGAATCGTAACGAGGAACTACACACTTTAGTGATAAACTTAGTAACTTGACAAGTGATTAGTTATTCATTATCAAGAGTTCGGTTTTTAGGTTCATTATAATATAGTCCATAGATATATACATAATAATATGCTACAACTAACAAGAATAATCATAGAAGTCATGTAGGAGGTAGGAGGTAAGAAACCATCCGTTTAGGAACCTCGTATAAGTTCACCACTTCACAAGTTGTCATAGACAACAAGGAGGGTCAAGATCAATGATAACAACAAGAATGTAAATGTATGCTATCCTATACCAAGTAGCCAAGCAAACTACAACCCGGTGAGCCGGCGTCGACACACGTCGAAGGCTAGACGGGGTTGTGTCACTTTCAATCTAGCAAACTAACTTGGGATAATGATGAGAAATCATCAAGTGATGTGTGGACTTAGAATTAGGATAGCCCAAGCTAACCAAGATAGTCACACATGAACAAGTTCAAGACTTGCATCACTTGTGAGCTTAAAGCTCTTTGAAAATAGAAAGTTTGGAGTGCTAAACACTCCTATTTACATGTATAACAACCTAAGTTAGGCTCCTTAATAATAGTTGATTAGAAGCTCAAGAACACAAGGTTGGATGAAAATAACACAAGTTTTGAAAAGGTTTTAATCACATCAGAAACTTTCAGCCTACTTTGGAGCCTTTTCGGTGAATAATCAGGTCTGGAAATTCCATGGCAAGTCCGTGGGATCAAACCTAAGACTGATCCAAGGAAGTAGGAAGAAGAATTAAGTGATTTCGTTAAGAAATGAGCAAGTTATGCTCACTTTAGTGGAAGAGATACAATCTGCTCGAACTTGGAGTTGCAACTGATTTTGAAGGTGATTTGAGAGAGGATTAGAGAGTTGTCAAAGTGTGAAAATGGTGGAGGAGGTGGTATTTATAGGGATGAGTTTAGGGTTAATTGGGAGTGTTTAAATGAGCTTAGAAGGCCATTGGGTGATGAGTATATGTGTGGATTCGTGCATTTCTCGCGGCCAACCATTTTCTGCCCGCCCAGAACTCCTTACAAAATCGTAAGGGTGTCTCCTTGCGGTTCGCAAGGGCGGTCGGGACACAAACTCATATTTTACTATTTTGTTGATTTGGGACGGGTTTAAGTGTTGTCTTATGCACTTTTAAGAGTATCTAAGGTATTTTAAGTATGAGAGACATGCTATAAGATGTATATAAGTATCAAACAAAGGAGATCGAGTATATGCATCGCGTATAAAGTGTGTATGAAGTATAATTGTCACGTATTTGCAAGTATGGTAACGTTTTCGAGTATAATGTATCAATGCATGCATGTATGAGTGAGTATGTATAACAAGTATTGAAATAAAATGTATATTCCATTATGATCCAAGTCTCGATTACAAGATTACTATGAAATAACGAATACAAGTGCAAAGGTTTCCAAAAATAGAATTTACAAGACTAGTTTCTAAATATGGAAAATATGAAAAGCGAGGCGTTACAGTAAGTCACGTATTTGTAAGTTTATCACACGTTTTCAAGTATCACGAATTAAGTATCACATGTATAATGGTTTCAAATTTATGAATGTGTAAAACATGAATTGTAAGAAATACGAATTTCATTATGATCAAAGTCTCGGATTTTACGACGATTACAACGAAGGGACGATTACAAGAATACAAGATTTCCAAAAATAGCATTACATGACAAGCTTCTAATTAAGGAAAGTATGAAAAAGCAGGGCGTTATATCGGTTTTATAATTTTTTTAGGTATATACGTTCTTGACCCCCGGTCAGAAATTTCAAGCTTCGCCACTACACGGGGCGTCGTTTAATGCCGAGGTAACGACCACATGGGTGAGGCAACCTGATTACACACAACCTTATAATTATATGTATATATTTTTTTAATAAAAAGAAAACGTGTCTTTTTATGGGTCACTTACTTTCTTTTTTTTACCCTCAAATCTTCTAGGTTTCTTTTTTTTAACCTTCTAGATTTATTATAGAACGAAGAATTTCACCCACTTTTTTTTTATAAGTGTTCATTTTTCTTCTCCTGAAATATATAATTTTCATACAAAGCTTTTAGTTTAATTTAAATTTTATTAAACCTTAATTTAGTGTGAGAGATAATAATTTGATTAAAAGATAGTTGACTACTGCATTATACATTTTTAATTAATATAAATATAAAAAGATAGCAAGAGAAATATATTTAAGTATAAAACAACAAAAGAAAGGATTCTGTATAAGACAAAAATCCCGTGCGAAACATACTTGATAGAGAGGAAGTGACAAGTGTCATTAGCTGGAAAGGTGTTCTGGTCTTTTCTGACATGAACTCTCTCCCTGATGTTTAGACGTCTATAACTTTTTTCATACGTTAATATATATATATATATATATATATATATATTATAAAATTTACACCGTATTAACGAGTACTTCATTCTCTTTAATTCGAGCAGCCTATTGTATATTTTTCTTAAAAAAAATTTACAGGATTTTGAATACTCATTACGTGATTTTGAATACTCGATAAATGACTACGTGATTACACATTCAACATAAATCATTACGTGATTAACATTCGATACAAATTCATTATGTGATTACACATTCAGTATGATTTTTATAACTAATGTTATTATGCTTATTATGTGATTACACATTCAATAATAAGAATATGATTATTTATGCTTTATTACGTGATTAAATCTCTAATATATAGCATTATGTGGTTATTATAGGTTCATTTGGCTAATGTTTTGTATATAGTTTATCCTTAATACTTGATTATACCTTAAATATTAGGCATTCCATATTAACTATTATGTATTACATGTTTTGTTTTTACGTAAAGTGGGTTTCACATGAATACTATATAATGAAATCAGGTAATCACGAAATAGGTATTCAAAATCACACAGTCACGTAATAATACATAGTCAACTATTGTTACGTAATTACGTAATGACTTAGTGGGGTTTCAAATAAAATGTTATAATGAAAATCACGTAATTACGTAACGGGTATTCAAAATCACGTAATTACGTAACGTATTCAAAATCAGTAGTCACTTACTAGGATCAAAATCATATAATCATGTAATGGGTATTCGAAATCCTGTAATTTTCTTAAAGAAAACTATAACAATAGGTTGCTCGAATTAAAAAGAATGAAATGCTCGTTAATATAGTGTGATTTTTATAAAAACAAATAGTAACGTATGAAAAAGTTATAGCCATTTGAAAATAATAGGGGAAGGAGATCAAGCGAGAAAATACTAGAATACACTTTTTCTATTTGCTTCTTCAAGTGTTTAAACTTGAGACTTATCAAAATGTCACCGTCTAATTTTGAGTCATTGATCTTAGGATATCAATGGTTATCAATCTTGCGTATGCTTCGCATGATTGAGTTGTCTTATACATGATTCGGCCACAAAACAATAATATTGGTTATGTTATTTTTATCAACATTTTTTACGTATAAACCGTCTATCAACTTATGCATGTAAACATATTTTTGGTGCTATTATGATGATGAAGATTAATGTATGACAAGCCACAAAAACGTGAAAAAATTTAGGCCCAATTCAAAATGGACGCACATAAAAGATAAAATGGTCATTGAGATGAATTCATATATTACAACAGGATAGGGTTTTTTATGCTCGGTTTTAACTGTTTTTAGATCAAATTGATGGCCAAACCCTTAGTAACGTATTCTATCACCAGAAATTGTTGTAATATAAAATCGAATTAAACCAAACCGTTAGAGTAAATGCCAAAACAGTCTCTGAGTTTAGGTCACTTTTGCATTTCAGTCCAAAAATAAACCTTTCTGTAATTGGTCCTTGAGGTTTTATTTTTGTTGCCATTTTCATCCAACTAGTAAACTGGGTTATATTTTCTAGTTAACTTTTTCCTTTTTTCGTTTTCCTCATTTAAATGAAGGGTATAATCGTCATTTTATGTCATAATATATTTTAATTAAACGGAGAAAATAAGAAAAAAATATGGAGAAGTTAGCAGAAAATTATAACCAAGTTTGCAAATTAGATAAAAATGACAACAAAAATGAAACCTTAGGGATCCAGATACAAAAGTTTTATTTTTGACTGAAGTGACAAAAATAGCATAAACTCAGAGATCATTTTAACATTTTACTCCATATACTCAACCGTTACTATCGGTATGGTTTCAGTTTGGTTTTATAATTTGGGCCTCATTTGGCCCTTTATAAAATGCATATAATAATAAATAAATAAATAAAAGAACTATCCAATAATTTATAATACAAACTAATAAGCTATCCAAAATAAGGATTGCAAACCCATAAAACTTAAGAGATTGTCGGATTCAAAGTGAACTGGAAAAAAAAGTGGGCTTAACAAATTTGAACACGTTGAATATGGGTAAGATCAAATAAAAAGTTTATTTTGCCTAAGGGAGATGAGAAGGAATCTTAACCATTCATTTTTCAAATCAATGGTTAAGATGAAAATGTAGGAAAAAAGAGAAAGGTAGGGGTATGTTGGTAAAATCTTATTTATTAACTTTCTCTCTCTATATGCAAGACACATGCATATTCCATCCCCAATTTTTAAATGTTCATAACTTTTTTATATGACATTATTTTTTCATAAAAAATTCACCATATAATCGAGCGTCTTTTTATCTTTAATTTGAGTACTATATTGCTATATAAAATATGACGATTAAAAACCCACAAAAATGTGTTGTATTTCTATGTTGTATAGTATTTTTTTGTGCTGAAATTTTCTACTACATTTTTGTGCTATATTTTTTGTATTGAAATTTTTTGTCTTAATTTTTTTTCTGGAATTTTTTGTACTGGATTTTTTGTATTATATTTTTATGTACTGAATTTTTTTGTGCTATATTTTTTGTACTAGATTTTTTATGCTATATTTTTTGTACTGGATTTTTTATGATATATTTATTTGTACTATATTTTTTTGTGCTAAATTTTTTGTACTAGATCTTTTTTTATATTTTCTAGAAAACAAATGAGATGCCACATGTCATTTTCACATAAAGACAAAAAAATTTTAGTATCAAAATGCCCGTGCTTCCTACTTATAAGGAGCGCCACATGTCACTACCATAATTCTTCTTAGGCTACTTAAGCAAAATCCACTTTTTAGTGGATCCTTCCCCTATTGAATATTTCTATAGTATATTATAATGCATGAGGGATGAGTATTTAAAGATACCCAAAAAATAAGAACTTTTCTCCTCTTAATTTATAGATAAACCCTTTAAATGAGTGTAGTTTGGTCTTTTAAACACTATTTACTTTTTAGCCCCTAAACTTATTATGCTTCCCCTAAATATTTCTATAGTATATTATAACGCATGAGGAATGAGTATTCAAAGATACCCAAAAATAAGAACTTTTCTCCTCTTAATTTATAGATAAACCCTTTAAATGAGTGTAGTTTAGTCTTTTAAACACTATTTACTTTTTAGCCTCTAAACTTATTACACTTAAATTCTGAGTGTTAACAAAAATATAGATAATTAGTTACATTTTCCCCCTACACAACAAACTTATAATTCTTATCTGAAACGTCGACAAAATGTGTAGGTCGTCATGTTGTCTTTGGATTTTTTTAAAACATTATAATTTAAATATGACAAAAATAACGGATATGAATTATAAGTTTGTTGTGTAGGGGGAAAAGTGTAACTAATTATCTGTATTTTTGTTAAAATCAGGGATTTAAGTGTAATAAGTTTAGGGGCTAAAAAGTAAATAGTGTTTAAAATACCAAATTACCCTAATTTTAAGGGTTTATTTATAAATTAAGAGGGAAAAAATTTCTTATTTTTTGGGTATCTTAAAATACTCATCCCCGTACATTATAATATAGTATAATATTATTATTTGAATAATTTAGGTTTTTTTTTCTTATATAAAACTTTCACGGTTTGTGCTTGCATGGCTTCATGTGCATTTTCATCAACCATGGTATGGGACCTTGATAAGAACAATTTCTAAGTTATGTTCCTCTAGCAGACTACAACATTTTAGCATTGGTAGACTAAATATATCCAACTTCATTTTATATATTTCCATATTATAAATTTTTCTAAGTTTTTATTGCATTGAGTGTTGTAACCTAATCTTGGGGAGTTTTTAAAAAACTTTGATTTTTCAATTTTAACCCAAACATTTTCATAATTTATATTTTAACCCCTTTTAATTTTTTTTCTTTTAATCCAAAGTTTTCCATCTTTTATAATTTAACCCAACACTTTAGTATTTTCAACTTTTTTCCCCCATACTTTTTATCTTTCGAAGTTTTTCGTTTTGTTCTAAATTTTGCGAGTTAACACGTCGCAGCGTGCATGTGATGTTCAACGTTTTTTGCTCTATTTTTTCACATATAACAGGCCCATTGCAACGTGTCTATTTTTTCCCTTTTGAAAAAGTTCGCTGCAACGGACGGGTCCTAGACCGACTAAGTTATTGTTTTCTACGTTTTACGTTTTTATTTAATTTCTTCGCATTAACACACTGTAACGGGTGTGCATGGTTCACGATTTTATGTCTGCTTTAGTTCGGTATAATTTTTTTCCATTTTATCTATTTTATTTTTACGAGTTTTTCCGATGTTGAGAGTCGATGCCAGTGTGGCATTTGTGCTACTTTGCACAGTTTTACGAACATTTTTAACCTATTAAATTTTTTACTAATAGTTTGTTTGGTTTACCCCTATACTTCCTTTAGTTAAAAACTATTTTTTAACATGCATATTTTATGTACGGGTATGTATAAATTGATTTTTTCTATAGTCTGACGTAAACTTTTTTATAAACGACTCGGGTAAAGTATAACATGTTTTCGTTTAAAGAACCGTTTCCACGTGCATGTTTTTATGTACGTTTCGGTATAATATGTTTTCGTGTTTATTTTATGTATGTTTCGTAAAGTTTGTTTCGAACCGAGTGGAGTCAAATTATGGTTTCCTTTTTCCCCTTTTTTTGAAAGCTCTAATTAATTCCTTTCGATTGCATGTGTCAGATTTTCCTTCATACCCGTTATATTTTCTATGTATGAGTTGGGTCACATATAATATGTTATGATTGTTCTATATAAATTTGATTTACTTTACGTTTGATCCAATCACAATGCTTATAAGGTTACATTGAGTTCATCTGGTTACGTCAAAATGCGTGTTTTTTATATGGTTAATGCATCATATAACGTTTGGACTAATCCATTCAATGTTTACGATGTACCCGCGCCGCAACGCGGGTGGGTCTCAATCCTAGTTTATAACAAATTTAATTACTTGTAAATTGATATTCTTGTCATGCCTCTTTTGGTAATATCTTGTTTGTTGATTTTAGGCGGCTTCTCAACTCAAGTTCATGGGGGTCAATTTGCAGCTGGCTTGTTGATGGCTTTGTGAGATTATATGATGTCATAACGCCCGATGGGTAATGAAATTTGCATTCCATCATGTTATCAAATATATACTCATAATGATTCCTAAGTGCATATCAAGTCCACCTAAAACTGCATGTTTGATCATCGTAAGTGCATACAAGAAGAGGTTAGGACTTAACATCCAAAGTGCTCATCTGATTATTTATGTTTAATCATTGATTACAAACACTCTCTTATTACATACATACACCTAGGGGTGTGCAAAAAACCGAATTAACCGAACTATAACCGAATTAACCGACAAAACCGAACCGAAAAAAACCAAACACGGTGGGTCAGTTAATGGTTTTTTTTTTAAACCAAAGGTCGGGCGGTTATGGTTATCAATGTTTCCATACCCACCATAACCTAACCGAACCGGCATGTAATAAATCTTTGTAAAATTTGGGACTTTTCACCATATATGTAATATTTGTTTTTTTTTATTGAAGATTTTTATTATTTATGGGTTTTTCATATCGTTTTATAGTTTTGGTTAAATGTTTATTTGAATATTCGATAATACTTGGTATGAATATTATAGAGTATATGTATTTTTATACTATGTAATATACTAATATATACAAATATGCAATAACAATTTATTCCATGTTAAAAAAAGTCAAGCTATTTTTAGCTAGGCTAAATACACGGTTAACCACCCACAACCGACCCGCCATAACCATCAAAATTGATTAACCATAACAGTCATAACCGCTCAGTTATAGTTATGGTTATCCATTAACCGACATCACGATTATGGTTATGGTTTTAGGCCAAACCGACCCATGCACACCCTACATACACCCTTAATTTTTAATATTTACAGTGTTCCATATTTTCTCCATTCCAAGATTAATGCATTGCTAGGTGCATCAACTTATGAATATATTTGACTACTAGGGTGGAGGAGCGCCAATCACTCACCACCCACCATCACTCACAACATCCAATCACCATACACCACGTTATCGAGCCAAATCCCATCACTAGTGATAGATTTTACTAGGGGTGTCCATCACTCCATCACTTGTGATGAGTTTTTCTTTTTTTTTTTAATTATAAATTAACAATACATTTATAATTAAACTTGACAAGTTTTTTTTTATATTGTACATTATTTACAAGTAAAAAAATAACAATACAATTTTAAATTATAATATTCTTACTTTCAATATTCCAAGAAAAAAGTACAACTCACATGTGTACAATACACAACTGTACACCACCTTCATCTCTGTGCATTCTCCTCTTCATCTCTTTCACCTTCACACATGCAAATCCAATCCAGACACTCTCATGAAGCTCAAAGCCCTTAAATTTTCTTCCCTCGGTCAAAAATAGCAACTAGCAACGGTCATCATCAGTAACAAAATTCAAGTTTCACGCGTCATCATGGCAACGCGTTTTCGGATCCACGCGTGAAGATCTCGGCCGGCGGTGATGTATAACGTGGTTCCACGCGTGATACTTGTGTTATCACGGCGCCCGTCCCCCTTAATAAATTGGAAACCTTTGCTAATTCTGTGATATCTATTTTTATCGCTAAGGAGCTCTAATGATATTTTTTTTGGGATCAAGTTATACTAATTTTGCGTTTCTAAACTTTTGTAAAATATCATACACATAAACAAATTATCAGAAACAAACACCACAATGCAAAATGTCGTTCCCGTCGCATCGTGCGGGCACCCACTAGTCAAGAAAAATACATTAAATCATATATGTTTAGATCAAACAAAATAAAGCAAAAAATAAGTCAAGAAAAATACATTAAATCATATATGTTTAGATCAAACAAAATAAAGCAAAAAATAAGAGAAGAGCAACACTCCATATGCATGTATGAAGAATTTTTATGTATATCTATTCAAGAGCAGGAAATTTTTTAGTTCACATGCAAGAATTTATAAACTAACAGCCGTGGTTTTCAACTAAACACCAATCATTTCTTTCATTTCCTTTGTAGAAGACCATGTGTATAAAATATATAATATTAAAAAAAATTAAAACATTCTCAATTTTTACGGTCAGGTCTGTCCGTTTTTAAGTATAAACCGTAAACCAAACCATTCATTATCATTTGAAATATCTGAAATTGACCAATCGAAAGTTTAAAAAATAAACAGACAGCAAAACCAAACTGATGATCATTTAGACGGTTTTACGGTTTTATACCGAACGGTAAACACCTGGCAATTTGTAAGATGGTGAGTTAACCGCTCCGACAAGAGTATATGCATATTTGATCCAAATACTTAGTTTATCACATATTTGTTGCACACTAATTGGCTTTATATTGTGGTGATATACACTTGTTATATGTAACTGCTACGTTAGATACCCGTTTTTCTTTTCTTTCTTTTTTTTAACTGTTAACAATAAATATATGAAAATATCAAAGTAACAAATTACAAACAAGTGGCATGCAAACGGGCAACAAGCTGCGCCGCAACCCCCTTTTGAATTTTAAACCAATCCTACTAAAGATGAAACGGCCCTTAGAGGTTGAGAGATTACTATTCACATCCCGTTGGACCATGTTTAGGAATTCCATTGCCTCTGGGGCTAGAGACCCAAATGTGTCAAAAGCGAATGGGATAAACACGTGTTGATTCTCTAAACAAGCCTTCTCGTGTTTAGCGACCTTGCCTGATTCCGCCTTCAACGCAGCCTAGCCATCAACAAACCCATTATCCCTGAGCTCAACAAGAGGGGACACTCCTGTAAGATCCACACAAGCGTGTTTTCCTCTGGCCCACCCAAACACAAGAATATCAGCTGGCCGAAGAGTAGACCTCCCATCAAGCGGATCCGACAGAAAGTTTACCGGAGCCTCCTTTTTCGCTGAAATCCATGCCCGCTTTAGAACATCAAAGAGAATATCCCTTACCAAATCATGTCTGTATTTAAAACCAAGTAACTCCTTACAATGGACCGCATGTTTGCCAAAAGTATCTAAACAAACCTTGCGGCAAACTGGGCAGGGCTCATCAACCGGAAACAAAGGGATCATTAGCCGGTACTTAAGAATTGCCCGGTATTCCACTGTCGACATGTGTTGGCCTAGTCCTTCAATGGGGATGACTGTCAGGAAATCCTGAGAATGAGGTGCCCGGAGACAATCAAACACAGCTTTCTGAAGAGGGAATAGACTAAACTTCTCTCCCAAACTCTGAACAGTTCTACTAAATAGGGTGCTTGCCAAAGCATTCTGAGCTTTTGGGAGGGCGGTGTCCTTTTTAGAGAAACCGCCAAGATCAAAATCCGGAAGGGACATGTGGTGCAATCCAACGCGCACACATAATCAGAATCTAACCCGACAATACTACAATCCCGAAGAATGTGGTCCTGCAAACTCCAAAGTTGCGCCCTCGAGGCCACGAAAGCATACGTAGATACATCCTCAGCCGAACATAAACCCAAACCCGCAAAACGGGTCGGGAGGGATGCAAGCCTTTGAAGATCCCCAAAAAACGGACCCCCGCAAACCACAATATCCTCGATAGCTCTCCGAAGGCATTTGTCAAAAACTGAAACAACCTCCCCAACGAACGTGGGTTGGCACGTTATGAGGCCAAACAACAACTTAGCAACACCCATGCAAGAGCGCAGCAAGAGGAGCTCGCATTGAGGGTCTCGAAGATGTGGAAGATAGCTCATCAGATCCACTGCACAAGATGCCCTTTTCACGGCCAACCTACTGATAAAACTCGCATCCCGACTAACAACGCCCCGAGGAGTTTGACCCCTGACACCGGCCTTCCAATCCCATTAGGAAACAAACCCTTTTGCGTCTTAACTCCATTGCATGATGGCCAAAAACATCTGTTTTCTTAACGTTAAGTTGAAGCCCCAAACAGGGCCCCACAGACCTGATGATTTCTAAAGCTTTAGCCACCTCCTTAGCATCTCCTATAATCGTACCATCATCCAAGTAACAAGCATGGAAGAGTAACTTACATCTATCTCGTATCTGATGAATGAGATGATGCAAAACTAAGGCAAAGAGAAGAGGCCCTAAGGGGTCTCCTGCTGAATCTCAGTGGTAGACTAAATATGATCGTCTCCGACATATAATCTAGCCCATTGTCCATATAGAAAATCCACCCATAAGGAAATGGACGGGCATCGGGTTCAAACTTCTGACAAAAGGGAGGTCCTATCCACCAGGTTGAAAGCATTAGAGAAATCAACAGTAATCATGGCTAACGACCCATCCGAGTGAACTTGTTTAAGAACCTGTTCGGACTATGGAGCACAGCCTCAGCCCCGCTAGGAATACCCATCCCAAATTGAAAATCACCGAGATATTTAGCCATCTCCTTCCCGACCCCCACTCATAGCCGCCTTAAAAACTAACCTCCTCCAAATTGTGCCCACGGACAATAGGCCTAATCCCGTTGTTCGGTTTAAGTAAAGGCGTGAGAGGTGCAGAAGCAACAAACTCTGCCAAGACCCTAGGGCACCTTCTCCCCAAGCACAAGTTGACCACCTCAGAAATAGCCCTAAGTACCCGCACGCGATCATCGACCCCTCCCCACAAAGAGCATCCAAAATGTGTTGAGTCCTCAAACCATCCCTCCCACAAGAGGTCTCTTTGGGGAAAGATTTAATGCACCCAAGGACGTTATCAACATCCACAATAAAGGGTGGCTCCGATAGTAAGGACTCAGGAATAGCCAGAGGAGGTAGGACATGATGTTTAGCCACCAACGCTTTTATAGTATCCTCACCAAAAGGCGCAACCCCCGAAGAACATATAACTTTAACCACCGCAGTGAAGTGGCCATCAGCAACTTTCCGTATACATTGCTTAACGTTGGTGCCCACCCTAGAATTATCGGACCCATGAGGAGGCTCATCAGGGCGCGAAACCACCTCTGATGGTTGGGAAAAAAGTGATAGGATGAGTTCAGCAAAACCATCCCCATTGCCCCAAGCTGCCAGGGCCCGCTGAATACTAAGACATTGTAAGGACTTCCTATTCCCCACCTGCACTCTTGACGATTAGAAGGTCTGAAAACCCGCAACGTGCAACGCGGCAACAACAAAAGTCTCACCATGCCTCAACAGACTCTGGCGCAGCCACCACCTTGCATAAGGATGTCGTTAAAGCCTGGGAAAAGGCCATGCGACAACTATGGGGGATGCTCTTAACTGTTTTTATAGGAAGCGAGAAGACACGATCAAGCAAACCCACGTCCACCCCCATACCTCCAAAAAAACAATCTCCTTTCTAACATGTGGCGTAGGAATCCCAACAATAAACTCCTCTCATTTCCCGTAACCAACTTGAACTGTGACACCCCATCTACATGGTGGCACCCCCTACTAAGAGCATGTAAACACATACACTCCCCACATAACCATTGGCCTGAGATCTTAAGAGCCTCACCAACCGAAACAAACAAATCCCAATCTGCGGATACGGCATTCCGCATTGTCATCTGAAGAAAAAAATAATGATGAATAGAAAAAAATAAAAACAATTAATAGTGAAGATTTATGAATGTGAATATGTACTTGAACATAGCTAATGATGAATAAAGAAATAAACAAATAATATGATTTTTCCACTTGACCATCGGTTGGGGGGGGGGGTAAATGCACGGTACCCCTGACTGTGGGAGGTTCTCCCTCCCAAGCTAGCTTAGCCCCATAGCTGCCTGTCGGTTACTACCCAGCAGGATTATTCGGGTCGAGTTGGGCTCAAACCCGCGTCCTCCCGTTTGGAATGGATGAGGCTGGCCACTGGCTGACACCCCGTGGTTACCATCGGGTTAATTTACTCTAAAATGTTTTATAAGATTGGCATATGATATTCAAAATAATAGGCAGCTATATGTTATTAAAAAATAAATTAACCTTAAAAAACATGTCAGTGGCTTGATATGTCATAAGTTTTTCTTTGAGTTAAATGCTTGGTTGGTCCTTATGTTTTACAAAAATTGCAAACTTGGTCCTAGTGGTTTACTAATTACAAGCGTGATATCAAAACTTATCAAAAGTGAACTCGCTTGGTCCCCAGCC
This sequence comes from Scalesia atractyloides, assembly GCA_947069175.1. Taxonomy (NCBI): domain Eukaryota; kingdom Viridiplantae; phylum Streptophyta; class Magnoliopsida; order Asterales; family Asteraceae; genus Scalesia; species Scalesia atractyloides. The sequence goes on from CAMTDV010000030.1 coordinate 67,367,057, forward strand.
CTAACATCAGTTAAATATCTCTGTTAAAACATCCCATGTGCTTGGCACATGAGGGTAATTTGGTCCTTTCAATTCAGTCCATTATAAAAAGAGTTAAACACCTGGTTTGGTCCCACCCTACCCTCTTCTTCTCCCCCAAACCACCACCACCATCTCATCTCCTCCATTGAATACCCACAACCACTGAACTCTCACTCACCACCGCAATTTACTGTCAGAAAAAAGAGGCCACCACCACACTGCCGCCTTCACCGGAGAAGATTCAAGTTCTTAGGGTAGCACAGATATAAATTTTCTTATTTTCAAATTCATTGATAGGGAGTTGTTTGTAAGCTTGCCTCTTCTTTTGCCTCTTGGATTCATAATCCTTTAAATAAGAAAACTATGATGATTCAAGTTGCAAAGGATATGTATTCATATGAAATTACTTTCTAACTACATGAAATGAAAGGAATCTTATAGATTCATAATCCTTTTGCTTCTGACTAAATTGAAAGGGATTTGTATTCATACGAAATTACTTTCTAAGATTTCAGCACTATCATATATACCATGATTATTCAAGTTGCAAGTATTTTTTTGGTCTAATATCATGCATATGTTATAAAGACAAACCCAAAAATTGATAATAGTTAAAGAAATCACTACTTTTTTAAAATTCATCCCATGTCTACCATGTGTAATTAGTTGCCTACCACAGAGAATGGATAAACTGATTTGAGAGACGAACAAGATAAGAGCTTTGAATCCTAAGTCTTCGTGGGAAGCGTGAACAAGATAATTAGTCTCTGACGGTGTGGTTGTGGGCTCGTTTTGTCCGGCAGCAAATGGCGATAGTGAGTGAGAGTTTAGTGGTTGTGAGTATACGGTGGAGAAGATGTGACGGTGGTGATGGTTTGTGGAAGAAGAAGGGATGGGGTGGGACTAACCAGTATTTAACTCTTTTTTATAAGGGGCTGAACTAAATGGACCAAATTACCCTCATGTGCCAAGCACATGGAGTGTTTTAACAACGATATTTAACTGATGTTAGTGCTGGGGACCAAGCGAGTTCATTTTTGACAGGTTTTGATACTACACGTGTAATTAGTAAACCACTAGAACCAAATCTGTAATTTTTTATAAACCACAGGGACCAATCAAGCATTTAAGTCTTTTTTTTTAAAGGCAACTGATATGTCATAAGTGCATTTGAATTTTTGAAACATTCAAATATCTGATTCTCTTGAATATATGACCATATCCATCTTCTTTATCCTTGACCAGACCTTAGTATGTTTTGGACAACCAAGATAGCAACAAAGGACGTCTTTTTAAATATATCTAAATGTCCAATAAAATAAATGTTTTACAATAAAAAAAATGTTTTATAATAATAATAAAAAAATCTTCATAATTTATTAAAGATAGCAAAGCAAATCATAAACAAAAGAAGAATGATATATTAGTTAGAGAAAAGTGTCTGATAGTCCATGTGATTTACTCTGATTTCACCTTTAGTTTCTATATTTTTAAAATTACAGCTATAGTCCTCAATTTTGATAAATTCGTTCTTGGATAGTCCCTGAAGCAAACGGAGATTAGTTTTTTTAGTTAAATTGGTATAAAATTACTAAGATACCCTTATGAATAAAAAATAATAATTGCACCATTAAAATAAAAAGAGTTAATATATATAATTCAAGTGGGGCCCACCCCAGCCTTTTTCCCTCTTTCTCTCGAACAGAACCACCAGGTCAATCACAACCACCTTCGCATCCCTCTACCACTTCACCTCAAGTCTACCACCACCACATTTTCAACCGTAATGTCGGTCATTCCTACTTACACCGTCCATCACCACATCTCACCGTCTTCGCTAACTAAGTCAACCTCAAATCACAATCGTCCGGCCTCCTCGAAGTCACCGGAATGATGTGCGGAACATGCATCTCACGCGTCAAATTAATTATAACATCCGACGGCGGCTATGAGGTTGAGTTCCGGTTCGGGTGGAGTTATCGGAGGCGGTGGTTAGGATAATTATGTGACTGTGAAGGATAATGTTGATATGTTGAAATTGGTTCAACTGGATCTCAATTTGTCGATGTACAGTAGTGTAGTTGCTGTGTTTTGTTAATTGAAATTGAAGAACAATGACTTATGACGTCACGAGGCCAAGTGCCAACTAACCTGCAATTATACGTTGCCATTTGTGAAAATGGAACATACTTACATACATATATAGATAACAGACAATCATATATAGAAAATTGGTTTTCAGTTACATTAATTTTGTGCAATGTGTACTTTAAATATAGATTAATGCTATACAATATGTAATTTAGATATAGATTCATGCGACAAAAGTTATAAAATTTTCTTAAATTCTTATTATATAGTGGTAATATGGTGGTGATGGTTTGATTATGGTGGTGGTTTGATTGTTGCAGACAAAGAAAGGAAGGGGAAGAGAGAAAGGAGAGAAGGGGTGGGGGGGGGTGGGGGGGTGGGGTAGGGGTAGAAAAAGATGAGTTTTCTAAAATATTATTATAATGGCTTATTGTTTTAATTATTTTTTATTGAAGCAAGGGTAATTTCATCATTTCACACCCACTTAACACTAAAAATTAACCTCATCTGCTTCAGGGACTATTCGAGAACGAATTTGCTAAATTGAGGACTAAAAGCTGTAATTTTGAAAATGTAGGGACTAAAGGTGAAATCGGAGCAAACTGTCACACCCCAACTGATGGAGGAAACATTGGGATGAGGCGAACAAATTGCTCAAAACTTCATAACGCTATGTGACAATATAAATTAAATTCAAATTTCGTTTCAAGACTAAAATGTAATACAAGGATTCCAAATAAAAGCAACATTGTTCATAACATAACATTAAAATAACAAAAATTATCTAGGTGTGTATCTAAGTCCACCTAAATTGCATTTCTTCTCAACATCGTCTCATCAATCAACCTGCAACATGTATTAAAGTATATCGACAAAAGTTGGCGAGCATACAAGTTTTGTTACATAGCATAATATAGAATAAAATTTGTTTAAAGTCTCATATCCAACATGAATCATATTATGCAAGTTTACTAGCATGCCGAAACGGTGTACTATATGTTCAAACCCAAGAATCCAACGCATTAAAATAGCATATCCCAATAGAGTAGCGGGAGGTTAACATGTTTATCTTAACAATACCCCAAGTTTCGTGGGCGATGCGTTAATCCTATAGCGCTATAATTGTTAAGGTAGGCTAGCAAAGTTAATGAAGCATATATCGACACAAATAGTTTACATAACATACAAGTCTAACAAGCATCGAGTAGTTTCATGTTAAGCATGATGAATGTGTGATATTTGGACTAGCTTGGGCTATCCATCATGGAATCCACACACTACTTTGATTTTCATAGCTTAGTTGTCTCATTTCATTCTTTACTTGTAAGTTCATGACCCTCCTTGTGTCTAAGACACATGTGTAGTGGTGAATCCAAAGAGGTCTTAAGTGGATGGTAAATCCTCCCACCTCCTACTTGACTTATGTAAACTACAAAGAGGTTCCTAAATGGATGGTTCAACCTCCTACCTCATGCTTGACCTATATGACATAATACACTATATAATACTTATATATTATAAAAGTAATCGAACTCTTGATGATGAACCAGTGGTCATTTGTCAAAATAGTAGGTTATATCATCTAAGGGCCATAATGCTTGTCACGATTCTAGTGGGTTGCCCCACGAAAACAATAAACTCTCTTGAGTTTCAATAGTGTCAAGAACAAGTGTCATGTGTACAAGATGATTACTTTCATAATACTATTTTCATGTTATTTTAATTCTGAATCTATAATCTTCCGTTAATTCCCAATACTCACACGCCTATGTTTCTTCGTGTAGAAGGACAAGGTGCTCGAAACTAATCCATCAACCAACAACGTTCGCGGGATTTCAAGTGGGAAAGCTTTGCAAAACCGTGAGCATACTCGATCCCTTTTTCCTTTTTACACTTTGGGTGCAACATGTATGTTATATAAAACTACACTTCACATAAACTATTTTAATCTCTATCCATGCTTAACATGAAACTACTCGATGCTTGTTAGACTTGTATGTTATGTAAACTATTTGTGTCGATATGCTTCATTAACTTTGCTAGCCTACCTTAACAATTATAGCCTATAGGATTAACGCAACGCCCACGAAACTTGGGGTAATGTTAAGATAAACATGTTAACATCCCGCTACTCTATTGGGATAGGCTATTTTAATGCGTTGGATTCTTGGGTTTGAACATATAGTACACCGTTTCGGCATGCGAGTAAACTTGTATAATATGATTCATGTTGGATATGAGACTTTAAACAAATTTTATTCTATATTATGCTATGTAACAAAACTTGTATGCTCGCAACTTTTGTTGATATATTTTAATACATGTTGCAGGTTGATTGATGAGACGATGTTAAGAAGAAATGCAATTTAGGTGGACTTAGATACACACCTAGATAAATTTTGTTATTTTAATGTTATGTTAGGAACAATGTTGCTTTTATTTGGAATCCTTGTATTACATTTTAGTCTTGAAATAAAATTTGAATTTAATTTATATTGTCACATAGCGTTATGAAGTTTTGAGCAATTTGTTCGTCTCATCCTGATGTTTCCGCCATCGGTTGGGGTGTACACCAACCACAGGAACTATCTGAGCACTTTTCTCTATAGTTATTACCCCAACAATTTCCATGATTTCTTAACAGAAAGGTTCTTTAGAAATTTAATTTTAAGTAGCAAAAAGTGTTAGGGGTTGTTTGGCAACCTCTTAATAGTTAAGTGCTGAACCAATAAGAGGTCTGAACCATTAAGTGCTGAACCAGTAAAAGGTCTAAACCATTAAGAGGCAGTATTATGCTTAACCGTTCAGAGGCAAATGTTTGACCAATTCAAATTAAAGGTCTTAACCATTCAGACTCAGTATAATGCTTAACTATTCAGAGGCAAATGTCTTAACCATTTAGACATTTGCTCGCGAAACAAACAGTCTGTACCATTAAGTGCTGAACCAGTAAGAGATCTGAACATCAGAGCCTTATTAAGAGGTAAACAAACAGCTCCTTAGTATAATAAACTTAACGAACCCTTTTGATATTAGGTTTTTTAATTAGCCTATTTAGCTAGAAAATTTAATTTTAAGTAGCAGAAAGTGTTAGTATAACAAATTTAACGGACCCTTTTGGTTTGGGTTTTTTAATTCGTCAATTCAGCTACTAATCCTGGATAAGATATCGATTTATTGTTTGCATTTCTTTGTTTTCATTGTATTCATTTAGCATTGATAGTTTGTGTGCGATATACACTATACGTGATACGTCTAGGTGTCTTAAGATTAACGTGTAAATTCTAATGTTTATGTCACTGGTTATTTTGATTAGGTAAACATATTAATGGGCCCCTTTTGAACCATCTATATACGAACAATTTGTAGTCCCCAATTTGTGATTTCGTAAAGGTTGTAAAGGTTTGTTTGTAGATGTTTTTAACCCTTTATCATTCATTCCGTAAAAGTTGTAAAGGACCTTTTATCATTCATGTAATAAAAAATACATAATTCACATTTGGTCTTTCACTATTAAATTGATAGAAATCATTCAAACATTCCATCCAAAACAATCTTGTTTAAAAAAATATTTTTAACCCCAGCATGGTATTTATAACATCTTGTCAAAGAATCAAACGTTCATAAATTGTTTATGAATTTGTTCGGCATAAAGTTCGTTTATATTCGTTTATTTAATAAATGAACGAACACGAACAAAAAAAATTGTTCGTTTAATTAAACGAACGAACATGAACACACCTTGTGTTCGTTCATTATGTTCGTGAACATTCGTTTTGTGTTCGTTGAAATTTTAGTAAATAAATAAATAGTTTTATATATATATATAAATATTAGGTTTTCTAACTACTTATTTAAATATAACTAATTAGCATATCTATGAACCCATAATTAGATGTGTTTTCGGATGAACTGTAATATTTAGACTTGTTTGTTTGTGTTCACTAATGTTAATTATGTTTGGCTATTTGTTCAGTTACGTTCATTTTTGTTCGTTTATGTTTGTTCAATCGTATTAATATATGTTTGTTTATGTTTATTCAAATAAGTTCACTTAATTTTCTTTTGTTTATGTTTGTTTGTGTTCGTGAACTGTTCGTTTAGGCTTTAAACGAACGAACATAAAATGAACACCGAACATGCCCGTGATGAACAAACACGAACAAAATATGTTCGATCACATATTCGTGTTCATTCGGTTTGTTTACATGCCTAAATATATTTGTATTATATTTTCTTGCCCATATAATCCACTCATACATATCAAAGAAATGTGATTCAACATTACATATCATATATATATACTTTTTTCTCCACTTCAATAACCAAAGTCAACATAATTTGTCACAAGCAGGCAAAATGCCGGCTTTTGGTGAGATCAACCTTGTTGGACTATGTATTTAACTTTTATACATACAAACACATTAGTTGTCAACAAGTAGACAAATATGAAAAACAATTATGCATACAAATGACCCAAAACTAAAGATTTTGCCTTTCTCAAAGCAAGAACTAGTCTCCAAACATACAATTATTATGGTAATATTTCTAACTCCAGTTTCATTAACATGTGATATAAAATTTTATACAGCAGATGTTTGACACAAATAACACTATTTAGGATGGCTAATCATTGACTCCTTTTTTGCCAACAAGTTCAGAATATCAAGTAAACATAAAACAAGCTACAAAGTAATCAACTTCTAATATTTTATGGACTTTCAGAAACTGTTACTTTAGCATGAAAGGGTTTCACGTTGTCTTTAAAGGGCATCGTACTGAAATACAATGCAACTATCAGAGACGATTCAACCGTTTTAACGGAGAAGAGAAAATAAAATGTGTCATAAGTAGTCACTATAGGAAAAACAAACCGGAAATGATTTGTTATTTTTTAATATTAGCGGAGAAGAGAAAATAAAATGTGTCATTAGGTTAAATCATTAAACCTATGTGTCAACCGAGTTTTCGGAAATGGTTATAGTCTCATAATAGACATCAAATGTAGATTTATAGTATGCATAATGAGTGTGTGAGTTGGCATTTAAAAAAACATCTTACAATTAACAAAGGGTTGAGTTGAGAAAAATGTCATATCGATAATCGATAATATATAATAAATGAATTATTATGATTAAAATTTTAATATACCAAATAGAACAAAAAAGAACAAACTGTACCTTAAATCATAGAGGGACATAGCAATTATAGAGTTAGGCTTTATGAACTTTATGAATGATTAGTGGAATTTTTTAAAGTATATTATATCAAATATAACTAATTTTTTCCTAAGAAATTTTAAAAGAAAATGACACTTAAATGTGATAAATTGTTTCCGACATGTTTAAAGTGTCGGTTTGTGAAGAACATTTTTAGTAGATAATTAAATTAATTAATATTGATGTTGTGTTTAATGGAGACAAGTAGAGAGAGAAGTGGAGTGGCTGTGTAACTTGAACTTGAGTTGGGAATTGTGACACGATTCATTAATACGTTAAACTGTTAGGGTTTAAGTTAAAGTTAAAACGTTGGCATATTAACGCAAAATGGAACCATATTTAGATTGATTCAACACCTACTCTTTTATGACATAATACACATTTAGCTAACTTTGTTAAATGATAACACGCCACATTTAATAGTTACATATCAAAACGACATAAATTTTTGTCAGAAACTAAAACAATCAATCTCCACAATATAACACAATCTTTTTTTCTAGGAAAGTTTTCCAATCGAAAGTACTACAAATTGAACCATGTATCTCAAACATACAACTTAAAAAGGGTGTTAATTGTCAAAAAATAATATTTGTGTAATAATTAACGTATTATATTTATTAGATAATGATCAAATACAAAGGGAGAGATAAGTAAGAAAAGCAAGAAGATTTAGTCTATTGATCTTAGATTTGGATGGTTAGTTAATATAGAAAAGAAGATAATAAAGGGCATAAAGCGAATCCTATATTTTAGATTTCTATCTCCACATGCAAGACACATTCAATTCCCCCATCGATTTAATAGGTCCTACCATTTTTCATACGACATTTAAAAAAACTCGCCATAAATAAAGAACGTTTTTTATCTTTAATATGAGCATCATATTGTCATATAAAATTAAAATAAAAAATTTCATTTTTACTGTTTTTTTTGCATTGTTTAAGGTTCAGGTCATTATGTCTTTTAACTTGGTCTTGTTCATTAGTTTTAGTAGGTTTCTATACATTGTGTTATTATCAAAACCTATAACACATGTTATTTGGGTTCTACCATTGCGTTTTTATAAGAACCTATAACAATATATGACACAATGAAGATGTGTTGTATCTGAGTTTTCTATAAATTGAATTGTTTCAGGTCATTGTATTTAATTTGTTATCCATTGTATTTTAATATGTTGTCCATCGTATTTTAATTTTTTGTTCATTGTGTTTTAGTTTGTTGTGTATTGTGTTTTTAGTTTATTTTCCATTGTGTTTTCATCGCTCTCCATTTGTCTTTTATCTGTGCTATCATTAATTGTGTTTTTATTAGTTTGATATTATTGTGTTATACATTATGGCCATTGTGTTAGACTCAAGGTCATGTCATGTGTTTTAGTCTTTGTCCATTGTGTCGTTATCTGTTGTCATTGATTGTGTTTTTTATCTATTTACATTGTGTTTACGTCATATCCATTGTGTCATACACACTGGGTATTTGAATTTTTTTTTTAAAATATATACAATATGGTACTCATATTAAAGATAGAAAACGCTTGATTTTATGGTATAATTTGAAAAAAACAATGATGTATAAAGTTACGGACGTTTAAAATTGGAGGGAAATAGCATGTGATTGATATGCATATCTCTTTCCTCTTGTAGACAAAAATTCATTCCCACTTGAATCCTCCTAGGACACTTGTCAATCTCTGGTGACTTCTTGTCACACCCTGGTCGTAGCGGAAGCGCAAACGTGTGACTCAACGGTAATCATTGCAATCAATGGTGTAAACATAATTATAACCCAACAACGATGCCATATGTTATACAAATTCAAATTCAAGTTTACATGTTCCAATAAATTTCATAAGTTTACCAAAACAATATTTAATTAAGTTACATTACCAAAATGTGTTTGTTATAATCGTAGTTTTAAGTCGAGGTTTTGACCCTATATGCCCAAACAAGGAAGAGATATATGAGGCAAATCCTCCAAAAGTGGCCATTGTTGTATCTTCCGAGAATCCATCACCGGTTAAGCCCTGTTTCCTGAAATACATGTAGTTTGAAAAATCAACAAAAGTTGAGCGAGTTCATGTAGTTTTGTTTTCAAATAAGTTGTCATAATTGTCATCCATTATTGAAATCCAGGTATGTAAATAATTATGGAATATAAGGATCTATCAGTGGGTAGCGAGCCCTCGATACTATACACCGTAAGTATATAACCAAACCGAGGACACTTTGTTCTCAATTGGGATCACAAAAGCACCCCATGGTATACAACTAGGAGTGGAGCGTGCCTCAAGCTCAATAGATCTACACCTTTTGCACCTTGTTCACTAAGTGATAAATGGTTACTAATGTTATAATGTCATCCAATCCTACTTACGCACATCGATCTTATTGTCATATAACTCCATAACTAACATACCATATGTCTTGACATGTATTTCCCCGAATGTTATAAAACCGAGAATGTTTAAAAAGAAAGGGGGACATGAACTCACAGATTCGCGTTCCTTATGTACAACTCACAATGTTTTTCCTTGGTCTTGAACCGAACCTACAAGTGTTCTAATTCTCATTAGACACTTAAGTCTATGGTTGTTCTATGTACAAGTCCTCATCTTATGTTAGTTGTTTTTAATCATTTTATTGATTAATTATTTCTTGACTTAGTACATATATTTTATTATCGTGTCTTGATTAGTGTGTGAACGGCGTCGCCCGTTCATTGTCCTTGTGCCTAGCACACTTGTCATTGGGCCTAGCCCACGTCCTTGTGTCGTTGGACCTAGCCCATGTTCTCGTGTCATTGGGCCTAGCCCATGTGTTTATGTCATTGGGCCTAGCCCATGTGTTTATGTTCTTGTTATATTTATTTTTCAAAATAAATATGTGGAAATATTATTTTTTAGTATAAGTAGGTTTGTTATTTCTCAAGTGTATACTTAGGAAAGCATACACGTATTCTAGTGTTAAGGTTCATGTATTTCTTATTTCCTTAACAAGATTTATTATTTGTAATCTTATGTTTTTCCCGAAATTATATTTCTTAAAAATAATATATTTTTAAGGCTCGTAGGGAATATATATATTATCACCAATCTTGTTAACTGTATATATTTGTATATAAGTCCATTTAATTGTCCAAATCCATTTTACCAATAAATATATATAAGTTTAAATATATTTTGTTATGTTTGTCCAAATACTCAAAGGTGAGTATTTTGTTGTGTATTTTGTCCAAGTATTTTCTTTGGTATTTAGGAGTATTATGTACTTATACTCCATTGAGAGTTTTTATTGTTTTAACTCTCCTAATTTGTCTACTACCATAATATACACTTAGTATACACATAGCACTCAAATACTTGGTGACTTCTAAATATATATTTTTATACTTGTTTTTAATACTTTATGAAATCTCTATTTTCTTAACTTGTATTTTTACATAAAAAATAGGGTATGGTCATGTCTAATTTATTTAAACATCTAAAAATCACAAGTTTAGTAGAAAACTTTATATTTTTCTAAGTGTTGAATTTTTATAAAAATTTGGCTATAGTTTCCCCTAGATTTAAGGGTTTTCCCATGTTTAAAACATGTGCTTAAGCTTTACAAAACTCACTTGATCACCAAAATAATTTCTATAAGTTTAAGCAACTTCATACATACACTTTTTACATGATGATGAACTCAAGAATTTATAAAAACATGTAGTCTTTTAGTATGATGTTTAACATGTTTATTTATCTTCAAAAACACTAATTATCCACTAATCACACAACTTTTTTAGAAAATTATTTTGTAACAACTTGTTGATCCATTTACAAAAATGACTTTAAATCCATGTTCATGTATTGTAAATCATTTTAACTAGTTCATTAGTGACCTACATCAAGCTCATCAACTTATTCTTCATGGATCTTTCAAGATCTATATATACACTTTTAATATCTTCACATACAACACTACTACACATGATGATCATCAAGCTAAGCACAAAATAAGTATACATAACATCATTTCATTTCAAGATTATGTTTGTTTTCTTTAGATCTTTAGATTTCTTCATGTGTTCATCTTTAAAGTTTGTGTTTCTTAATGGATCTACTTGTACATGAGAAATATATCAATAACATGAACTTAAACAATGATCAAGAAGCTTACTACTAGCTCTAGTGGCTAGGGAAGTGGCTTGACAAATATGAAGATGAAGATAGCACAAATGTGGTGGATAAAAGCACTCCAAGGTGGTCCTTCAACTTTCAAAGCTTAGCACCTTCTTAGGTCACCTTGTAACACCTTTGAGTATGCTTGATCTTGCTTGAAAGTGGCAAAGAGAATGGTGGTGATGTGGTGGTGTTTGGGGACGAGAGCAAGAGAGAAGGAGTTGGTGTTTTGAATTTGGGATAAGGTTAGGAGTCTTATGCATCATGATCCTCCAACATTCTTTTAACTATTGGATATCATGTTTAGTATCTTCCTAACAATCTACATAAAATAATCAAAAGAATTGGGCCATGGTGGGGCCCCTTGTGACCGTCCACATGAGGGGGGGGGGGGGTATTGGTTTGGTTTCAATTGTAAGTTAAGGTAATTAGTTGAAATCCAAAGTGTTTAGTTAAGGTGTTATGTGTGCTAATGTTTTTAGGATGAATTATGGTGTTTGATGATCATAATTAGCTTATTATCACTAAAACAATGCTTCTAGTGTAAATTTGGTGTTTCAGGTAGTGTCCGGTTGTTCGGTTGCTTACCGGTTCGTTAAAGTGTTAATGGCGCAGATTAGCATGTTATGTGGTACCTTTTATGACGGTTTTGATTCCCGGCACTTTGCAAGTTATTCTGGACACCTTAACCTCAATTCTGCATTATATTTTAGTGTAACAATGCTGAATTTTGCTGATTTATGCTGAATTCTGCATTTAGTGCGTGTTTTGGGCACTTTTAAGTGCTTTAAATGGTTTCCGGAAAGTGTTAAGTCAAATCCTTGTTTCTCCCATATTGGATTTAATGTATGATTGCTATTGGACTTCTATCTAAGCCCTAGAACTGTCGTTAAGCTGAGTACCGGTCTAGTGCTGACACTGCTAGTCTAACCGGTACGTCTACTAGTTGTTTTAGTGCATTGTTTCCAATTGTTTTTAAACGAGACTATCCACATGAATGATATGGACTATTCAAATGTTTTCATGACAGTTCAAAATATATGAGGTGCAAGCAAGCAGTTTAAGACATTTTAACACATAATTGCATGATTAACTTAATAGTTTAATTGTACGGAAATTACCCGAAAGTTGACAGTTGTCACACTTCTTTATTTTATACTCCTTTATAGAATAACTCAACTCATATTTATTAATCGTATTAAGCAAGTCCTATGTCAATAAACCATGTTAATTTTCTTACGTCATACGTGTTATCAAACTACTTATACTTAATCATGTTAATTCTACTATGTCACGTATATTGTTGATTAAACATATTCGTGAGAATGCTAAAGAAAAGATATGCTTAGTAAAATGTGTCATGTTTAAATTAAATAGTTATGTTAAACGTTTGAAGAAACATCAGTTCTAATCCGCAGGGGATAAAACCCAAGTGGTAGTCTTGACAGCGGGTTAATCCTTAATCTCTTCTTAGATCAAACATCCGAGTGAGTCTTGAGAGCTAATCTGCAAAACAGAACACCTGTGAGCTCGTTACGAGAATGAGATGTGAGGGTTCTTCTCGTAACCACCATCCGACGTGAGAATAAGTACTGTTCTAACAGTAATAAAAAGTGTGTGTGTTAAGAGTGAGAGAGTGAGAAAATGGATCCTTAAACATATGGTTGAATGTTAGTATATATAACTGAAGTGTTTTGAGAAGTAGATGAGCTGATGGGCCTTGGGCCAAATGTCACAAACAAGGAATATCCTCTTTGTCCTCTCTAACACGACATGTAGTGTTTGCAATGGTGGAGGGACGTTGGAGCATTGTGATTGGCGCCACGTCGTTTGCGAGTGTACTTGTTGTTGAGTCCGTCATCAGCTGTGAGTGGAGATCATGGAGCAGTAAATGACACACACTAATTGGCTACACGTCACTGTCCATTTGTATTGTTTGTCTCTACACAATTGTTCATCGTGGGAATTGTCTGGGCAGAGTATAGCACATGTTGATAGCTTGTTGTCACTTGTACTGGATGTACTTTCATGAGTTATATAGATTGTGCGTACGCGGGTAGGTTCCGCGTAGAAACTTTGAAACAAGCTAAGTGTTTTGGTAGTTAAGTGTGTTTATGGCTCTGTGCGACATTTGAGACATACCTCTTCAACATCTATGTGAAAAATGACCTGACACAACACAACAAAACGTGTTTTTATCGATTTTTAAATAAAATGTTACACAACACAACATGTTTCACATTTAATTTGAGTTAAAAGATGCAAAGTAAAAATATCATTAGCTCAACAAAATTACAAAATAACATTTATATGTTACATGCCAACGATTCAAACAAAGTCGAAAACAAGAGCAGGTGGGTGGGTGCAACACCATGTGTGTACGTTAACAGTGACAGCATCATTTGTAAACACGGTGTACCCACGCCAGCGCACATTAGCATCATCCCTCGAACATTCATCCCACTTATATATTTACACAACACAATAACAACCCCCTCCGTTAAAAACCACGGTACGCCGGCCACCCCAGCGCACATTAGCACCAACCACATGGATCTCCATCGTAAACCTCCACGTCGTCCTTCCACCACCACGGCATTCAACGACCACAAATCCGACACAACCGGTAACAAATCCACCGTTGACCGGTCAACGTCACCGGTTCCAAAAGCTTCCGATGCGTTACCGCTTCCGTTATACCTTACCAACGGCATTTTCTTCACGCTGTTCTTCTCCGTCGCGTACTACCTACTCCACCGGTGGCGCGACAAGATCCGGTCATCTACGCCGCTTCACGTCGTCACGTTGTCCGAACTCGCCGCAATCGTCTCTCTCATTGCGTCGTTCATCTATCTCCTAGGGTTTTTCGGCATCGATTTTGTTCAATCGTTCATCACCACCGCACGCGACGGTTACGATAACGAAAACGAAGTAGATCTAGTAGAAGACGATTCCGATACTTCTAAACCTAAACCTATAGTTACAGGTATAGATCTAGTACCTTCGATTGCTTTAATTTCTGAAGAAGATGAACAAATTGTTAGATCAGTAGTTTGCGGATCTGTTCCGTCGTATTCGCTAGAATCGAAGCTTGACGATTGCTTCAGAGCGGCGGCGATACGACGGCAGGCGGTGGAGAGGATTACCGGAAGGTCATTGTTAGGGTTACCGTTGGAAGGATTTAATTACAAGTCGATTTTAGGGCAGTGCTGTGAGATGCCGGTAGGATATGTGCAGTTACCTGTAGGAATTGCTGGACCGTTGTTGTTGAACGGTTGTGAGTATATGGTGCCTATGGCGACTACCGAGGGGTGTTTGGTTGCGAGTGCGAATAGAGGTTGTAAGGCGGTTTATGCTTCGGGTGGAGCTACGGCGATTTTGTTGAAGGATGGGATGACTAGAGCGCCCATTGTTCGGTTTGCTACGGCGGAACGAGCATTGCAGCTTAAGTTCTTTTTGGAAGACACGGTTAATTTCGATACGTTGAGCGTCGTTTTCAATAAGTAAGACTGCTCTCTTAGTTATTGGATTAGAGTTTGTTTATTGTTCAAGTAATTTGCCTGTTGATGATGACACGTGTTCATGATCTGAGAAAGAAATAGTGCTTTATAGGTTAAGCAAACAAACCTTGAATGGATTGTGTAAGTTTGAAGTTACATTTAACTGCATATGATATATTGCTAAAATGCCCTTAAATCCTGTTATACCTCAAATTGTATTTGTATGTGTTGAGGTGACATGAGTGCAAATGTCTGATGTTTGTAATTGGAATGTGATTTCTCTATATAGATATGTTAGTTGGATATCTTGATGGAAATATATGAGATCATGAGGTGATGGTTATTAGTCATTTAACTAGCATGTGCTTGTCATATGTGATGTTGATAGATTGGATGAGTCGATCCGTACGATATATATGTAATTTGTGGTTTTTGAATCTTGATTGCTTATAAATTTTGCTAAACAGATCAAGCAGATACGCGAGGCTTCAAAGTATTCAGTGCAGTATTGCCGGGAAAAATCTGTATATTAGATTTACTTGCAGCACGGGTGATGCAATGGGGATGAACATGATATCGAAGGGTGTTCAAAACGTGTTAGATTTTCTTCAAAATGATTTCCTAGACATGGATGTGATTGGTATTTCTGGTAAGTCTAAATTTCTCTTAACGCCGTATTTTTAGAAACGAGGATTTGATGGATATGAAGCATAATTTTAACTTGATGATTTATCAAATACGTTATCGAACAAAAGTATATTGATAAAAGAAAATGGGATATACAAAGATATCTGAAAATCTGCAATCTACCTGTCTTTTCCCATTTTTGTCTCATAAAAAGTGTCTCTTTGCATACATCATTACCTTTGATCAAATACCTGTTTTTTTTAAAAGACTAAGATACAAATAAAATTTTGAAAGTTCTAACAGTAGTAGGCATTATCTATTTTTGGATAAAAATCGGGACACTCATGTATTAAAATCTGTATGTAAACAAATGTTTCAAGGAAGTTTTAGTATTGATACCGTGTAAAGAAAGTTACCAACACCAGGGCTTGCTAATATCATTAAAGGTGCCAATTTTGACATCTTTACTTGCATATGTGTTGATTTGGGTTATGTTTTCTCCCTAATCGGTTGCATAGTCAAGACAAGAATTTAAAACAGAAATGGTTTAAATGGGTCAAAAGTTGTCTAAAATGTTTTTTCCAGTGCTTACAACCTCTCAAATTGCTTTATTTGAAAATTAGATAACTATTGCAAACATTATTGTTTTTGTAATTATATTTAAAATGTAGCTTTTGCTGAGTGTGATTTTACTAGGTACGTTTTTTTGTTTTTTATTTTATGTTCAACACATTGATTATTAGATTAGTTCCTTAAACTCTCTTATATTTTCTGTATTTTATAATATAATGTTTATCCTTTCAAAACATTAAAAATAGCATTTTTACTCATTTCATTGAAAATAGAAAACAATCAGTTACTTATAACAGTCTCAACACATAATGTCATTGTGATTGATATTATATAATTTAGAAACATATATATGTTTCTTGAACTTGTAAGAGGATTCGAATGAAATCGACCCATATTATTATAATTGGTCTAAAGTTGTTTGTGGGTCAACCTGACCCCACACGTTTTGTCCAGAACGCGATTTGGCCAGTTACCTAACCTATCAATCTTGATTCTTGCCACATCTCTTAATAATTAAATCTCCTAATAATTGTAGTTAGGTTCATGTGGGACAATTTCTCCTGGTTTCAATTATTATTATTAGCTTTTACATGCGAACCGATGAAAGTTGTTTTTGTGGGCATATAATTTTGACTTATGTTTTTTGGTCAACAGGAAATTTTTGCTCTGATAAGAAACCAGCAGCAGTTAACTGGATTGAAGGGCGGGGAAAGTCTGTTGTTTGTGAGGCGGTCATAACCGAAGACGTTGTAAAAAAAGTGCTTAAAACCACAGTGCCTGCACTCGTAGAACTCAACATGCTTAAAAACCTTACTGGTTCAGCAATAGCGGGTGCTCTTGGCGGCTTCAACGCCCATGCTGCCAACATCGTCTCTGCGGTCTTTATCGCCACTGGTCAAGATCCCGCCCAAAACATTGAGAGCTCTCATTGCATAACTATGATGGAAGCCGTTAACAATGGAAAAGATTTGCATGTATCAGTCACCATGCCTTCTATTGAGGTACTCATCATCCTATCTTATAGGCCTGTGAATGAACCGAACCGAACGAACGAACATGAACATATAATCGAACACATTTTTGTTCATGTTCGTTTATTAAGAAAATGGGTATGTTCGTGTTCGATAAACCTAAACGAACCGTTCACGAACGTAAACGAACATGAACAAAACAAACTTAAAAGGACATAATTCAATAAACAATAAACATAATTAAAGAAACATAAATGAACATAATTTACCAAACATAAACGAACATAAAGTAATTTATTATATAAGTTAGTGATTAATTACGATCAATTCCATTGGAAAACCCATTTTTACCAACTAGTTATTATATTTATATAAGAAAGTTCCTTTTATGTTTATTATTTTTATAAATGCAACCAGTTAAATTGAAACAAACAAAACGTGTCATGTTCGTTCGTTTAATTACATGAACAAAAAATTGTGTTCATGTTCGTTTATTAGATAAACGAACATAAACGGACTTCCCGTCAAACAAGTTCACGAACAGTTCATGAACGTTCGGTTCGTTTACAGGCCTACTATCTTATATCATTTTTTTTTGTTTCTTAGTTAAAACAAGAATACATTATTAACCTAGTTTAATATTTTGATGACCTCTTTGTTTTAGGTTGGTACAGTTGGAGGTGGGACCCAACTAGCCTCACAGTCCGCATGCTTGAACCTACTTGGAGCCAAGGGTTCGAACCGGGAGGCACCGGGGGCAAATGCTCGGCTGTTGGCTACGGTGGTGGCTGGTTCGGTGCTAGCCGGTGAGCTGTCGTTGATGTCTGCTATAGCAGCCGGACAGCTGGTTAAGAGCCACATGAAATACAACAGATCAAACAGGGATATTGCATCAACAGTTTGAAAGCTTTTGCTGTTCGCTTTTTGTTAATTTGTGTTTGTGCATCGATCAGTCAGTGTATGTATGGTGTTATTTTTTGATGGTAAGTTTAATTATTTTTTACTCGTCATACCATCTTTTTTTTTGTTGGCTATTTGGTCTATGGGGTTTGTTTTATTTATTTTAAGATAAATAAATAATTTTAAACAAAACTTTAAGCTGTATATTTCGCTATAAATAATTAGATAAACGGTTCTCATTGTATTAGTTGGTGGTCCAGTGACAAGGCAAAACCTTTTAAAATACTTAATGTGAGGTGTCGATTTAACGTCTCATAAGGAGCATGAAATTCACTATTAAAAAAAAACTAATAGATAAGCAGTTAGCGGTTTATGTCAAATAAAATTAAACTGGCCGAATCAGATCTTAAGAGATCTTGAAAAAATAGTAAAAAAAACATCTCTAAATAATATGCCTATATCAATTTAAAAAAATATATATCTATATTTTACACGAGGATGGCACCATGTGTTTAAACCACGATAAATAAAAGGTAACTTTCAAAAGTGTAAGGCTGATGGTGGAGGATAGTAGTCCTTTAGGGATGATCGTCATGTAGGTGGCTACGTCATGATTTGGGATGAGCCCTAAGGTATGGACCAAGAGTATGTTGATGAGACCCTTTATATATACATATGTATGTATGTATATGTTTGTGTGTGTTGGATAAGAAAGAGAGAGGCAAGTCTTCAGCGGCAGTGGAGTGACGATGACGAGGCTAGGGGGCGGTGTGACGAGCCTAGCCTCCCCCCACACACACCGCTTGGTCTAAGACCCACCACATCTTCATAGTAAAATAGCTTATGAAGTTTGACTCAACTAGTAGCTCAGACCGCTTCTTATTGTAAAATAATGAAAGACTGAATGCTTTATTGATTCAATATGATTACATTATATAGAGAATATATGAAACCCTAGAAACCTAAGTTGGGCCGTGGGCTCACACTAATAATTGGTCTAATACTCCCCCGCAGTCAAAGCGGAAGGAAACCGAAAGCTATGACTAATAAAAAAAGAGTGGTCTTGAGATTCGGTCAAAACTTCTGCCAAAAAGAGTGGACCGTAGTCCTGCAGGCGCGCGACGAGAGACCGTAGTCCATTAAGCGGCGGCAACGCGACGGCAAGAGTAGCTTGACGGGGAAGCGGAATCAACAAGATGAGGCCGTACATCATATGTGTGGTAGCGATTGGAATAATAAATTCTCACGTGTGAGATGGCTGAAATCTTGAATCGAAGCCGAGACTTTATTTAAACGGAAAATAAGAAATATAAACTGGGAAAGAACAAAAACCGCATCTGGACAGGGCGGCGGCGGCAGTGGCGGCACACCACCCTGTCTAGGGTTTTTCTCAAGTGGTGATGGCTAGAGAATATATGAAACCCTAGAAACCTAAGTTGGGCCCGTGGGCTCACACTAATAATATAGTCTAATACTTATAGGTGTTCGTTAATGTTAGGTTTAATGTAAATACTATGAAATACGAGATTATCTTTAATATTATGTTTTACTTATTTGTTAGGTTTGATGATATATATATTTAGTTTCGGTAATTGTTTGTCCACCGATGAATTTTGGAGCCGAAGTTGTCAAAATTACTCCTTTTTTGATAGACCTTTAATTGCAAGTTTGGGGACATTGTGTGTTTTTTTCACTTTCATTTTGTGTCATGTAATACAACGTTGTATCTACAATTGACTTGTTGTGATCTAGGTTAGTCTTTCAAACTAGAGGACATATTTGGGAAATAGGTCTTAGTTTCCCTTTTTGTAGCATGTCATCCATCCCTTGTTAATGAAATAGGTGGGTGACCAAGTTTTATATTTTCCCCACCCATAAAAGTTACTGATAGGTAAGTTTTATTATAAGGTAAGTAAACTTGATCTCCAAGTAAACTTATAAGCTAAGGTATTTTTTAACTTAAACGATAAGTGCACAGTACACTTGATGGCGCTTTTTTTCTTAGAAAGTAAAATAAACTTAATCTAGGGCTTCTTCTTAAACAACAAAGATACGGGATAGTTAATTTTTAGTAAAATTTAAAGTATACTTAACAGCTTAGTGTTTTAAAGCGATAAATACGTGTAATAGCATGTTTTCCTAAACAATAATCGCCTAAGCTTTTCTTTTTGCTAGAAATAAAACAAGTGAATAAACTTTATAGCTAAATTATGTAAACACGATAGCTAAATATTCTTAAAAGATAGGCGATTTAAATATATATTATTAACAAGAGGTTCACAAAATAAACTTATTAGAAATTTTGTACTAAGTTCATAAAATAATCCGTTTATTTACCCACCCGCTTTATGTTCACATCTTCTTCGTATATGTGTTTCCTATAATTTCATAAGTCAATAGTACATACGTATGACACTAGGTCTTCACAGTAGCAAAGCAGGGACATAAATAATCCCAACTAACGCAATTTCGCCGATAATAATCCCAAGTCAGTTATTGGAAATAAAAGGTCCGAATTGGTCAAAAAATTTTTGTGATAATAGTCCGCTATTAAAATGGCTTAACGGAGTTAAAGGTTTTTTTCGAATTACAAACCGATGTTTTAGGGCTTTTAATTAGAACGAGGATACGATACTTTTAGCCTTTTAATGTTCGTACTTTGTAAAAATCTTGGGCCCAACTGGGCATAAACTTAAAAAAGCGAGAAAAAAAAAAAGAAAAGGAAATGCGCCAAACCAGTCTCGAATCTGGGTGGATTGTTTTGGAAAAAAAAAAAGACTTGACCAGTACAAATTATTCTTATATTGTCACCTTTCAAAAAACATTGGGGTCAATCGGAAGTTTACACTATACGCTCTATATAAATTTCAAAAATCAATAATGGTGACCATGTTCCAATACACATTGCTCCGCCCTGGTCTTTAGCCACGTTAGAATCGACAAAGAAATCTATCAACACCGAAGAAAATAAGTTGATAAATTTAACCGATGACAGGAAACCGAAAAGGACGATTTTTTAAACCCTAACAAGTAATGAGTTCCCAATTATCAAAATTTTACACGAGATTATTGAGTTGTGATTCTAGCTCCTGTATGGACACCATCTTAATGTTGGTTATCTCTTCCTCAGTGTAGTCTTGTTTTAGCAGTTTTAGTACTTGTTCATGGGCTTCTATGATATTTGTCCTGCATCATCACACAAAGAATAATCGGGTCAACCCAACCGCGCTTGTTTGGACCTAACTCGAATACTTTCATGTATATCTAAATGGTTTGAGTAAAATGCCATTTTCGTCCCCGAGGTTTGGCCAGTTTTGCGACTTTCGTCAGAA